>CM053267.1:3682823-4387323 GCA_028583415.1 Protea cynaroides | reverse complement strand
CTTCCGGTCTTCTTCACAGCTGATGTAAGACTCTCTGAGCTAGCTTCTCGACCTCTTTACTAGCTATGCAGGTCATTCTTCACAACTTTGGCTCCATTGGACTCTCACAGCTTGTCCAAGCATTCACCCTAAGCTTCAATGAAGCTTTAATGGCATCACACAGAGAATAGGAGTTACTGTATAGCTCCTAGAAGCTTCAATGAAGAGTTTGCCCAAAAATCGCCATTTTCCTTCTTCTGCTCGAGCTCAAACCCTTTCTGAAAGCTTTCTCTTCGAAATAGCTTTAGTTTGATATATTACATGCTCCAATCCAAGATCGGACGGCTGAGATATGCCCCAAACAAGTTCGGCCAATCACAACATTCCAAATGGCATCTTCTGGCATGATTTGGTGCGCCGCGACGCATAATATTGTCGCCGCCTCTGACCCACCATACACCGCTGTCGACCCCTGATTGGCAGACAGGGTATCTTCCTTTTTAGACCGTTGGATCGGTTAGAGAAACACGGTCAGAGAAACGGGGGATAGCCTCTGAGCCTTACGATCAGCCTCATCACGTCAAGCGTGATCAGGATGCACCTCGACCGTCACATCAAGATCCATGACGCCGACATATCATACGCGTGAAACACTGAATCACAGTTTTGGTTTGGTGCGGTGCGGATCATGATAATACGTTGCATCCAGCCAATAGGAGGACATGTGCAAGCATCTTGACGCGATCAGCGAGTTACATTGAATCCCGCATTTTTGTGGAGCGCGGATTTGGAATCTTGCATACGTGGCTTGATCTGAGCCGAAGAGGAGGGATCTTTACTTTTTCAAAGGACAAAAATGCCCTTCCACAAAGTATGGTAATGCCTTGTATATCCAAAAAATTCCAGTAGGGTCCGAAACAAATCTTTCTTTGCGGCATTTTGTTGAGCACATCGTGCGCATGCCGAATGCCCTGTGATGGCTTGCGGCGCGCCCGATGCTGCGCTGCTGTCTTGACTTGCGGCATGGCTGTGCTTGCGGGTGCTGCTGCTGCTAAGCTATGCGGCATAGCCGTGTGCGCAGCATGCTTCTGTGCGTGCGTGGCTTTCTTCATGTGCGCGGCATGGCACCTGCTGTGCTGTGCTGCTAGGCTTGGCATGGCAGTGCTGTGCTGCTGGGCATGCTTGCATGACCTGCTGGCCTGGGGCCACGAGCATCGGCCATGCTGGCCTGGCCACCCCAGGTGGGACCCACCTGGTCCCCACCCATTTTCTCTCCTCTTTCTCTCTCGACATTCTCTCTCCTCATCTTCTTTCTTCATGCTGGACTTGATCATCAGCTGCTGTTAGTGCACCAAAATAGTCACCCAGTAGTGGGTCCTACAGACACTCTCTCTCCTCCATATCATTTTCTCTACTAAGATTGCCAACAATGACAACTTACACTGTACTGATTGGGCAAGGGTTCAACAACTTCTTTAGTAGGGACAAATGGAATACATCATGGACTCTTAACATTGATGGTGGGAATGCAAGTTGATATGACACCGTGGCATGTTTTGCTAGAATTTCATATGGTCCAACATATCTAGAGCATAGCTTCCCTTTCTTACCTCACCGTTTCAAGCCTCTCATAGGTGATATCTTCAGAACACCTAGTCACTTACAATGAACTCAAGGTCTTGGCATCTGTTCATAATTCTTCTGTCTAAGTTGAGCTATCTTTACCTTTTCTTTGATCTTATCCACCACTAGATAAGTTTCTTCAACAAATTCTGGACCCATAATTCTTCTTTCACCAACCTCATTCCAAAATAGGGGTGTCCAACATTTTCTACCTACAATGCTTCATAAGGTGACATCTGTATGGTAGCTTGGTAGCTGTTATTATAAGCAAACTCGATCAATGGTAACTTCTTATTCCAAGCTCCTTTAAAATCAATTGCATAGGCTCATAGCATATCTTCTAGTATTTGAATGGTTCTCTGACTGACTATCCATCTAAGGGTGAAACACTACGCTAACTTTCAACTTGGTTCCCATAGCTATCTGTAGTCTTTGCCAAAACTTAGAGGTAAATCAAGGATCTCAATCAGATACTATGCTCTTAAGTACACCATGGAGTCTAATGATGTTGTCCACATACAACTTAGCTAGTCTTTCCACAGTATATTGAGGTTTGATTGCTATAAAATGGGCCATCTTTGTGAGGCGGTCTACAATCACCCAGACTGCGTCGATGGATTTGGGAGTCAAGGGTAACCCAGTGATGAAGTCCTTGGTGATGCAGTCTCATTTTCTTGCTGGTTCAGGCAATGGTTGTAGTAAACCTATGGGTGTTTGTCTTTCAGACTTTACTTGCTGATAGTTCAAACATTGGAGTACATTTCTAGCCACATCGGCTTTCATACCCCTCCACCAGTACAACTTCTTCAGATCATAATACATCTTAGTGCTTCTGGAGTGTGTCGAATATGGAGTAGCATGTGCTTCCATCATGATTATGTCTCTAAGGTCCGAGTCTTCACTCTTAGGTATACACGACTAACCTCTATATCTGAGTACCTTATCCGCATCCAAAGTAAAATCAGGGTTGGATTTACCTTTTTCTAGGTCTTTGTGTACAGTTCTTAGATGTGGGTCTTGTAGGATTGCTGCTTTCACTTCTTCCATTAGATTTGGTAGGATCTTCAATGTAACGAACATGAGTGCAAACTTCTGAATTAACCCTTACTCTATCGGATCATTCGGAGATTCCAGTACATGATTCACTATATTCCTTTCGGAAGTCGATACCGTAAAATACAAGGCGACACATGTATTGGGTTCTCCCTCTGGCTTTAGTATTCCTTTTCTGTTTAATGCATTAGCTACCACATTGGCCTTGACTGGATGATGCTGAATATCACAGTCCTAGTCCTTTAGTAGCTCTAACCACCTTTTCTATCTCATGTTGAATTCTTTTGGAGTAAAGAGATAGGTGTGGCTCTTGTGATTTGACTTGATTTAAAATTTCTCGCTATACATTAGTGTCTCCAAGTGTAAGACCCACTCCGAAATCCTTACAATTCAGATCCCTCCGTGTCGGGTCTTACTGTGCCAACACTTGGCACCATGACTTTTGACCCTCCATATGATGTGGGGTCAACTTTTTGGATCATTTAGTGATGGCAAGACATGTGGGAATGATGTCCAAGAAACCTAGAAAGCATCCCTACCAAATCAGGCCCACCAAATTAGGCCTAAATCTATTTTTAAGCCTAATTAGAGGCATAATCGGATGAACATTCATCTGCTTGATTGTAACAGTTGAACATGAGATTGGGCCTTTCTCTCTCCCTGATTTTCTATAAAAGGAGGCCTCATTCCTCCTTTTCTCCTTCTTGGAACCGTGGGAGTGTGAGAGAAAAAGAGAAGAAGGAACTTAGAGCTCAAGAGACCAAGCTCTAGCCCTATCTCCCTTAAAGGTAAGTACAATGAGCCTTCCTCTTTCTTCTTAATGTTTATTGCAAAAGCATGGTGGTTGAGCTCCATTAATGGAGACTCCATTAACAATCTAGAAAACTGAGGTTATGTTCACCCACTCCATAAGGAGTTTAATGAATCCATAAATGACTCCTATTGTACCTAATAATGATGGAAAGATGATTCCCACCAACTAAAATGGATATATTGAAGTGGAAATCAAATCTCCTTTAATGGAGAAGAAGCTTGACCTAGAAAACCTAGGTTGTCTCCTCTTCCATGAATGAAGATGATAATGGGGTCAAAACGACTCCCATTATGCCTAATAACTGTTAAAAAGTGTTTACCACCTTTTAAAATGAAGGAAACCAAGGCTGAAAAGCTTTCCCAAAGAAGGATAACTTCTCTGGTTTGTGCTTGGCTTCTGAGATAGAACCAGTGGCACAAAACCAATGTCACGAAATAGGTGGTACAGAACCGGTGTCACAGAACTAGTGGCACAGAACCAGTGTCACAGAACCGGTGGCACAAAAATGGTCATGAAACTGGTGGCACGGAATCGGTGTCACAGAACCGGTAGTGCAGAACTGGTATCACAAAATCAACGGCATGAATAGGAGGTAGGAACAGGAGGTAGTGCCGGATGATGTACCACCCGGCAAGGATTCCAAAAAACCTTTTGGAACCTCATTACTGTAACAAATTATATGAACTGGATGACCAATCAGATGACCAATCATTCGATTCATCCTCTGGTTCTATTTACTAAGAAATGACTAAGTGTTAATCGACTTACTATACTAGAGGAACAATTAACCAGTTCCATCCTCTGGTTCAGTATATTTTGACTAATAAGCCTAGTAATGGTTAGGAAGACCAATCCTTCAATTTTTGGCCTATCGTAGGACCCGTGTATGGACACTAAGACTTGTCCATGCTGGTTTAAAAGATGTTCACCAATTTAATGATGCTTATGTAACTAATTAAGTAAAACACCACAAATAGTGGATGAAGCCTTCTATTGGCTTTAAGGTTCTTTAACACCACTGGTGTCTAAACGTAAGGGGTCGGATCACGTAGAGTTTGAGCATGTGCTTGTTGTGTGTTTATTATTGTTTTTCTTTTATAACATGCCATCCGAAGAATTGTATAAAACTATTTATGCATTTGCATATAACTATAACTATGTATGTTGATAGCTGTTGTTACCTTGGTAGAGGCACGGCAAACCATGGGAGTAGGGATCTGAGGTTCTCTATAAGGGGGTAGTTGTTGATGTTATTGTGTGCATAACCATGTATGATGGTGCGTGTAATGTATTGGAGTATCGGGCATGTGTACCATGTTGGTGTGCTGGTATCCTAGTAGAGACATGGTGATCCATGGGAGTGGGGATCCAGGGTTCTCTGTTGGGATGCCACCCATGTATGGTAGTTCATGTAACAAGTGACCTCATAAATTACACTGGGAATGGCTGTACCTTAGTAGAGGCATGATGAACCATAGGAGTGGGGAGTCAGGGTTCTCTACTAGGTGCAGTCTTTGTTAAGACCATGTATGATGGGTGTGTAGAGTATGGGAGTACAATACTGTGAGGACAAAGATGGATGGATTTTTTTGTTGGGAAATTGCCACCTAGATTAAGGTCTAGGACCTTAAGAATGTGTGCTCACCCCAAGGTTAAACTTCAATTGACTCATGACCCTTAGATCGGCTTTTTGGTCCATCAGAGATTTGGTAAGCGTCAGGTTACGGTTAGGGGAAGGGGTTAGGCACCCAAACCACCCAATCAAAATCGGTCTCCTATACCTTTCCTATGCTAGACTTTATCAATTAAATCGAACCAAACCAAGTGGTTTGATATCATTGAACTGAATCTGAATCTTCCAGATTGCCTACGTATCTCAGACTTCTTTCGAAAATTAGATTCACTATCATAGTTCAGGTGTGATTAAAGTTTATGACTGTGATCTATGCTTGTGCATGATTAAATTCATTGTTCAAGTTGAAATTTATGCTTGAAAGGATGAGAAACTCTATGGGTCAGGCTTTGGATAGTCTATGGGGACTGATATATGGTCGTAATGGATCTAAGAATGGATAACCCATGCTGATTTATCTAGATATCTCTAGTGGGTGGATAGTCCAAGTGGACCATGGAACCGAATTTGGATTGATTAAAATCTAGGTAACCAGTTCTGGGTCATATTGTGGATAATCCTTTCTAGGTTGGAATGTTGATAACTCTTTCTAGGTTGAAATGTGGATAACCCTTTCTGGGTCGAAATGTAGATGGATATCCTAGTGGATCTATGGATAGTCTATGTGGACTAAGGCGTGGATCCAAATTTGAGATTCTCCAATTGGCCTACATATCTAGGGTTTGCCCTAGGAATCAGAATCCACGCAGTTCGGAATGGTGGGATAACCTACTCTAGATTAGGGATTGAGAACCTATTCTAGGTTGAGGATTGAGAACCTATTCTAGGTTGAGAATTTAGAACCTGTTCTAGGTCTAAGGAGCAACCTATTCTAGCTTGAGGATTGAGGGGCAGAGATCATCCTAAACTACCCTTTCATCCTAAGCTTTAATTTTGGAAGGTTTGACAAGACATTCTCTTTCTTTGTTAAAACTTTTATTATTTCCCTTATACCCTTCCCAAGAATGTGGGTGTCTAAATGCATATACTACACCTAGATTGTCTTCTAGAAGTGTGCATATATGGCAGTTCAACTAGGGTATTGCAAAAATGAAGTTATTGTCAAAAATAGAATATTCTATTTAAGCATAGCCTGTATGATGTTTATGGTAACTACATAATATATAGTGAGATTATGAAAATCTCCCTAATATGGCATATGATATCATAAAAATCTATTCTATATTCTAAGCATGGCATGTCTAAACATGGCATGTCTAAATATGGCAATTATCTAGATATTGCTAAATATGATAAAAAAATCTATTTATTCCACCAAATACAGCAACACGTGGATATGGCAAACATGATATGTGAGTAATCCAAATAAAGCATGTGAGCACTCTAAATGTGGTAATTTATCCAAATATAGCATGTGAGTACTCTAAATATAGCAAGTGTGCAATCAAATATGATAGAATTCATCGAATCACTCAAGCAACAAATTACATATTACGTATAGTGAATGAAACATCGATAAAACCTTTCTGAAATTCCAAGATTATCAAAACATATGCTCAAGAAGTACTTTGAAAATGATGCAACTTTTATGAAGACATTCGAAATAAACAATGACTCAAAAATGGTCAAAATTGCCACATAAATTGTCAAGTATTGCACAAACTAGAAACTGATTTCAAATTCTGTCATATTATACCAAAATGGCAATAAATAGGTCCTCTGTAACTCAAATGAAGCCCTATTTTTTTTCACAAATATTTGGCTCGACACACTACATTTCATCTGAGGGATCGAGTCCCAATAGAGAGCACATATTGGTCAAATATACTGCACAATTCAGTGCACATGCATGATGACAGATTCTATCATGCAGTACCACAATGAGCATATGTAGACTTATTTATATCAGAATTAAGCTTAAAACATACCCTTAGAAAGAAGATTCAGAGAGCTAACTTTAGTCTCAAGGAAGCTAACCCCAACAGAGAACGAATCCAGGTCAAATGAATGCCACAAATACAGATATGTGCACTAGTTAAGTCTATTCTAGATTTTGACCAGTTGCATCATAAATTCCGTATAAAATCAAAAAATTAATGAAAATCAAATCAAAACATAAGCCCATGTGAGTAATTGATAGATCTAAAATTTCATCAAGAAAACAAGTGCAAACAGAACATTCTTATAGTGTAAAAAATAACACTTTTCAATGATGCCAATCAACATATCCTAATTGATTAAAAAAATAGACCACTATACACTTTAAAAATCATATCAATTCAATGAAAAATTGAAAAATATTTGAAACCAATGCCACATTTTATAAGACTTTCATATCTAAAAATTTTGTGACAAAAGTATTTTCTGATTATGGCCATAAGACCCCTTTTTAGAGACTTTCTGATAGAGGTTTAAATTGTATATGAGTAGGGCAGTAGCACCAATGGAGAATTTTTTTGATGAACTTTTCCAATTCCAAAGGAGGTAAAATTTCTAGGGGAGTCTTCTGACATATCAGAGAGCATCTCATAAAAATTTGGGCTTCACACTTTACAAAAAATCACACGAGATGCATATCCCAAATTTGGATTCTAAATTTGGAATTTTCAGATCAGAAATATACTTTGTTAAAATTATCAAAAATGTCAAAATCATCATATGGCACTCAAATCTTCATCATTGAGCAATTTAAACAAATTATCATACATAAAAAAAATATTAGACATGAGCATCTTAACATCAACATGCATGCAATAGGGCATTCCAGATCAAGATTTGATGAAAATGAGCATCTTCAAGCAAAACCAACATTCAAACCTTATGAAAGACCACTAAATTTAGTTTAGGGTACCAACCTTGTGCTCCAATGGAGTGAAACATTCGATGTAGGATTTGCTGGAGATTTTTCCAAAGTTTCTGAAGGTGAGTCCTCTTCCTTTCTTCCTCTTTCCTCCTTTCTTTCTTTTTCTCTCTTATCCTCCTCTTCATGAATTTGGAGCCTCATTCAATTCATTCTCTCCTCCTCCTTTCATTGGCCTCTTGATCCCAATCTCCTCCTTTGATTCAGTCCTCCCCATCTCAATCATATTCTTTGCACTTTTTTCTTTTTTTATTTCTTTTTTTCTTTCTTAAAGTCGCCTCTCATCGACCTCTCTTCCTTTGATTCCTCTCTTTCTCTTTTAGATTTCTCATTTTTCCCATCTATGATTCTCTAATATTTTTTCCATTTTTCTTTCTCTCTTCTCACGATCTCTTTCTCTTGTTAGAGATTTTCTTTCCTAGATTTAGGTTTCCAAAATCTCATTAATCTCCCTTTCAAATTCGATTTGTTTCTTTTTTTTTTCTTTTTCTTGCCAATGGGATCTACGGCTCTCTTTCTCTCTCTTGTCTCACAGTTTCTTTCTATCCGTAGAGATTTTCTTTCCTAGATTTAGGTTTCCTAAATCTCATCAATCTCCCTCTCAATTTCAGTTTCTTTATTTTTTTTCTCTTTTTCTTGCCAATGGGATCCACGACTCTCTCTCTCTCTCTCTCTCTTTCTCTGTCTCTCTCTCTCTTCTCATGGTCTCTTTCTATCCTTAGAGATTTTCTTTCCTAGATTTAGGTTTCTTAAATCTCATCAATCTCTTTTTCAATTTCAGTTTCTTTATTCTTTTTTATTTTTATTTTTTATTATTATCTTTGGCAACTTCCCCACTGACTTGCTTCTCTTTCTCTTTCTCAATTCTGATTTTCTGGTCTCCCTCTTTTATGATTTTCCAATATTCCTTCTCTTTCCAATTATTCACTTCTTTCCTAAGCCTTTTATTTTTTTCTTTCCATAAGTCCGACACATGGCCAGTTTGGTCTTCCTTTTTCCATCCCCCCCCTTTTTTTTTTTTTCATTTTTATGTCTTTCCATGTTAGTCCCTCTCTCTTGGATCTCATTCCTCTATTATTCTTTCAATCTATCCACCTTCTCAGTCTTGTTTATTGCCAATTTTTCTTTCTCGGTTTAGAGTCCAGCTCCCTTAATCCTCTTTGTTGGATTCTCCTTTTTTGCTCTCTTTCCTATTTTTCTCTTATTTCCTTTTTCTTTGGAAATTCTACTTTTCTATCCCTTTTTTCTTTTCCAATCGGATCTTACTTTCTCTTTATGTATAAAAAAAATATAAATATGTAATATATTAATATATTAATATATATAATATAATATACATGTAAGACATATGTATATATTATACGATATATTATAATATATTATACATTATACAAATATATATAAATAATATATAAAAGAAATACATGCATATGGGCTGACGTGACTTGATCCGAACTGGTCCGAGCTGGGTCAAGCAAGACTAGTCAAAATTGATAGGACTGGACTAGCTTAGGTTAACAAGGTTGGGCCAAGACTGGGTTGCTGGGTTTGGCTCAAACCAGCTCTTCTCTCTCTCTTTGACATCTCATGAGACATTTTGGCTTATAACTCTGCATGGGACCCTTCGACGGTCACTGTCCAAAATTTTTACATCTACTTTGAGGATTATCAAAAATGGAGAATAGTAGCACTGGAATCACCTGATTCTGAAGTCGGATGATCAGGATATGATGATTTGAAGTTCGACGATAATTCATGCATTAAAGCTTGCATGGGACCTACTGATGACCTCTACATGGGATTCTTCATTTTCACATTGAAGAGGACAAAAAAGGGAGCATAACGGCTCTAGAATCACCTGATTCAGATTTTAGATGATCAAGATATGATCATTTGAAGTTGGATGATAATTCATGCATGCTTCTTGCAATAATTACATAAATGCCCTTGCACTTTAAAACCGATTAAAACTGTGATACCTTCCTCATTTGATGACAAAAATGAGTGATTCCAGTCTCATTTTGAAGATAATTTCATGATCTATACATCCAAGTAGCCCATGACCTTGTTGTGGAGCCTATTGAAAAGTCGTAAAACCTTGAATTAAGAGCCAAAAATAGTCATATGGATTCACTTAAACTTCTGCATGCTAGGGATGGCAAAAATGGGGTGCTTATAAATGCCCCTCTTTAGCCAAGATTGTCTCAATTGAGGGCTAAAGACCAAGAACCACATTTTTGGTATGAATGATGGCTATTGGCCTACACTTAGGGTACTTTGCCCTAAACTGCCTACGTATTCTAGGGGTGTCTTAGAATTCAAGCCCAAAACGTAGTTTGACTAGCAAGAGGATTAGCTCTTCTTGGAAAGTTGGTGATTGTTCTTCTTGTATAAAGCTAGGCTGTGAATACAGGGCTCATTTGTAGGCTGAGAACCTTTTCTTGTTGAGGTGGGACTCATAATGCAAGGTACGCACAGGCTTGAAACCAACTTGATCCATTTGTAGGCTGAGAAACCTCTTCTTGTATGAAGCTAAGCTGTGAATATAAGGCTCATTTCTAGGCTAGGAACCTCTTCTTGCTGAGGTGGGACTCATAATGCAAGGTACGCACAGGCTTGAACCCAACTTGATCCATTTATAGGCTGATAAACCTCTTCTTGTATGAAGCTAGATTGTGAATACAAGGCTCATTTGTAGGCTGGGAACCTCTTCTTGTCGAGGTGGGACTCATAATGCAAGGTAGGCGCAGCCTTAAACTCGACTTGAACCATTTGTAGGCTGATAAACCTCTTCTTGTATGAAGCTAGGCTGTAAATAGAAGGCTCATTTATCAGTCAAAAACCTCTTCTTGCTGAGGTGGGACTCATAATGCAAGGTACGTACATGCTTGAACTTGACTTGATCAATTTGTAGGCTGATAAACCTCTTCTTGTATGAAGCTAGGCTGTGAATACAAGGTTGGTTACACAAGCTTGAGCTCCGCTTTGATTTTTCTGGATGAAGGACTTGCTGTCTTTTCTTTGATTGAAGAGACTCTTTTGATTGAGATTCTAAGATTGATCTTCTGAATAAGCTAGGGCTCTGCATTTGATTTACTTATAGGCTGAGATTGACTTGAACTTTAGATGAGCTAGGGCTCTGCATTTGATTTACTTATAGGCTGAGATTAATTTGATCTTTGAATGAGATAGGGTTCTGTATTTGATTATGAAATGAGCAAGAACTCAGAAGGTCACTTCTAGGGTGAGGACCTTGTTATTGATTCTAAAATGAGCAAGGACTCAAAAGGTCACTTATAGGGTGATATTGAATGACTCATCTTTGAAGTTCCTACCAACTTTGGACCTTCGGGGTTGATAATTGGAATATCCTTCTTGGAAGCTCTATGGCTATGAACCTTTGAGATTGGAAACTAGACTATCCTCTTAAGTAGCTTTGTTGCTATGAACCTTTACGATGCTTGAAAGTGACCCATATAGGAAGACTTTGTTGACTTTGAACCTTTAGGGTTGAAATCTGACCCATCTTGGAAGTCTCTTGACTTTGATCCTACAGGGTTAAAACCTGACCCATCTTGGAAGTCTCTTGACTTCGAACATACAGGGTGCTGGACATATTTGAAATGATGATGATGAATGCCTTGGCAGCTTTCCAAGGTTTTTTTTTTTTTTTTTTTTTGTTTTTTATGTGGTAAAGGCATAAAACATGGCATCGATGGAAATGTCATGGACTTTGCTGGCATGATACGCAGATTTGAAATTGGCCATTTGTGAGCTGGTATTGAAAGCTTGACTCAATTTCAGTATGATAGTGATGACTTGGTTGCTTCCTTGGGAAGGGTTCCATGTAATTTGAAAGTGATGATTTTCTTCAGCTAACATTGGTGTTGTTGGATTCTGGATTAAAAGAAACTCTAGTGAGGATTTTGGATAAGAATAAGGGGAGCTTGACAGTCTCTAACCAAAGTTATTTTATTGATTGACTTTGGTGTTAAACTATCAAGGGACATCTGGTCGACTAAGTTCTTTGACTGTGCACTACAGCAGACCAAATTGGTAGAATAGCCTAGCGGCGATGAAATGTGATATGGGTTCGGCCCTTGATTTGGGCTTATGAAAAGCTCAGGGCTTTGCATTATTGCTGTGCCAATTTTGAACAATGAATGAACCATGACCCCAAAGTAGGCACAAGGAGCCAAGGATTCAAAGTGTTCCATCAGAGGAGTTGGTGACCTAAACCTGATAAGTGAACGACCACATTGGATTTCCTTCATCAGCGGGATTAGAAGAATTGAGAAATTGGCAAAAACTAACTTGGACGGACCTACTTCTATTGAGTAGGAAAGTCATTGACTTCAGACTGAATAATGGATCCTAGATGTAATGGTCATGATCAAGTTCAATTCCCCTATAAAGGGTATATCTAGGCCCCAGTGTCTACATGTTGTGATAGACTACTACTATATTGTGTTAGGGGCAAGATAAAAGGAAATGGGCAATCTAACAGAGTTGAAGCTAGATCATACAAGGATTGCATCTAGAATTTGACCATGCTTCTAAGGTCAAGGGAAGATTGACAGATTGATTGCAGAAAGTGACTTCTGAGATAAACCTTTCTTGAATCTTGAAAAATGATGGAGCTGATGATTTTGATGAATTTAGCTACATCCATAACCAGGCCTTGAGAATTTACTCTCTCCTGACGTGACAAAAGGATTTGAAGATAGAATTATGTCGAAAGACAATGCTATGGAGCCCAAGAGGCAAACAGATGATGGTTTGTTCGACTCCTCCGAGTATGATTCCCTCGAGAGCGAGAGGAGTTCCTTTCCTTTATAGAAGGTAGAGTGGGAATCACACTTGTTCACATGAACCACTAAATTTTTCTATGAAGGGCCAATGAGGGTAATGTTTTAGGGTGGCATCAGGTCACCTATCCCCACTAAGGTATAATGGACTACCCATTGAGGTTTCTCGGGTTGCCTTTCCCTACTGAGGTTTCTTTTCTTCCCCCCCCCCCCTTTTTTTCTCATTTTTCTCATTTTATCTTTTTATTTTTTCTCTTTAAATTTTCTTCATCTTTTATTTTTTTAATTTTTTGCATATCCCATCTTGGGTTGAACAAGGAGTCCTAATATGGTGAGGATATCGCCAACAATTATGGTCCTATCCAATGGTTTGAAACCCTTAGAGGAAGTATGAAAAGCATGACTTTCATGTCAAATGGGTAGCCTTACCCAACTGTTTAAGTTGGCACCTACACGTATTAACAGGTGGATGGCTATTTGAATCATCACTAAAAGTGACCTTAAGGAAATGTAGTCTTACACCAAAATTTAAAACGATGCCAAATTATGTTTTCCTTTCTTGGAGATGTTCAGATGGAACATGTGTCTCAACAAGCTACATCGAGATGCCAAATTAGTCATGATCATATCTGGGCCTAAAACCTCTAAGTTTGATGACAAGTATTGATGTTTAAGGTCCGAGAGGAATGATGTGAAATTGTCCACATGGGTCTACTATTGAGAGAGTGTTTGGTTGTTTATGGAGAATGAGCTTATCTTACCGAGAAGATCCCATTTTATTGGCTTGAGAAATGAAGGGCATGTAGGAACCTTAGGAAGCCCTCGGATGTAATAAATGACAGATGAGAGTCCTAGTCAGATTCATGAATTTATGCATAAAATGATGACATGCTCATGAGATACATGCCATAAAAATTGATAATCAAAAGAAGGGCTTGTGATGGAGACTCTTTAGAAGGCCGTTGGATTGATGATGGGAGAAAAAGTCTAATGCCGATGAGAAATCTTTCTTCGATGATGACGAAGTGATGAGATCATCTCCTGTAAAGGTGGGATGTAAAGGTGGGATGTAATTGGCCAAAATCGAAAGTCCAGTCCAACACGCTATGAATTGTGACAAATAGTCGAACTTGCTACAGGCTTTGATTGGAACTGCCATCATCTTGAAGTGAGACGAACAATTGGCTTACTGTCGAGCTCCAATGTCATTCAACATCTTACTATTTTCTCTTTTTTTTTTTATTTTTTATTTTTTTATAGATGTGAAGGCAACATAATGCATTGCTTTGCTTGATCGCAAAGTTGAATCCTGACTTTCAATATTGGGTTGAAGCTTCTTCTTCTGAACATTTCCAATCAGATAGAATGTCTTTGCCCCAATTAGTACTCTGATCTTCTATAAACTTCATGAACATTTGTGTTTGCTCATCTAGTATATGATTTTATCTGAATGGTGTATCCGTATACTGTCCTCTGAAAGTTAATCATCACATTCTATCTAATGTAAATATCTCCCATTAATGATGTAGAGAAAACATAGGCTTGAATTTTTTTTTTTGTTTTTCTATTTTTTTTTTGGGTATTCTAATGACCTCATTATTTGATTTTGAGATTGACCATTCATCGTGTATCTCTTGCTTGCAGATGATGTACTTTGTAAGAACTTTGGTATTTCTATCCTTTTGGTGGCACATCTGTCCTCCACTCATTTGTACTAACTGACTGACCTGCTAATGTGATATGTTACTATCTGATGCTTTCCTTAGAATTTTTTCATAGGTTGAACCATTGGCAACTTCTCCAACACATGTTTCTTGAGAGTACTCTTATGTCTCTCGGTTAATCATTTAGAGCTTTCCCAGACGGGTTGGACTTTTCTTTCTCAAGAGGCTAGGTGGTGTAGAAATTCAGTAGACGGCTCATCATTTCAATCATCTTTAGAGTTAGAATTGACTGCGCACGTAGAATAGGAGGATGTATGAAACTAGGAGGAAAGTATGGAAGAGACAAGGCACAGAGTTTGAAATCTCAAATGGGATGATTTTCTTTTACTTACAGGGTAGATTAGACTGGAATTGTCAACAAGCATATCAATCTTGGACCCAAATATGGATGACCTATCGAAAACTAATAATAGAAAGTTAAAACAACTAGTTCGTCTAAGCGACTCCAGTTGGGCATAACGCCTTCAGCGACCACCTTTAATCATTGTGGGAATAAATCTTCCTTCAGACCTCTAACAGAAGGACTCATCATGTCCCTCTATCAATTGGTGCAAGATACCTACCTTTTAGGGTTCTATACAATTCTCTCATTTTTTTTCTTTTTTTTTTCTCAGTTTGGGATCCATTCATAACCGGACTATGGCTTTTTAAGCTCAAGGCTATTCTAGTTCATGCCCCAGTTTGGGGTTCAATGGATTCATCAATGGATCGCTTCAAGTTGAGTTCAAAATCATTCTGGCTTATGCCCCAGCTTGGGGAGCAAGGGTATCGCCATTGCACTACACCATTTTAAGTCCAAGATTAGGCTAGTTTACACCTCGGCTTGGGGGGTTCAATTGATTTCTTCATTAGACCACCCTCAGTTTGGGTCCAAGGTTAACTTGGTTCATGCCCCAGTTTAGGGTATAATGGCTTTCCTCATTAAATTGCACTCAATTTGGGTCCAAGGTCAATCTGATTCATGACCAGCTTCGGGCTCAATGGCTTTCCTCATTGGACCATGCTCAATTCTGGTCCAAGATCAATGTGGTTCATGCCTAGCTTAGGGCTCAAGGGCTTTCCTTATTGAACCATACCCAATTCAGGCCCAAGGTCAATCTGGTTCATGCCCTAGTTCAGGGGTCAATGGCTTTCCACATTGGACTGCACTCAATTTGGGTCCAAGTTCATTCTGGTTCATGGCCCAGTTTTTGGGTTAGGGGTTTCATCATTGGACCATTCCCTAGCCGTGATTCTAGTTCTTATCCTAGCCTGGGGCATATCAGATCTCATCTTTGGTCTACCCTATTGATTGGGAAAATTCCATTCCCTCTCTTTGAACAATGAGGGCAACTCTTTGGATATTCTAGCATTTCCTTGGCCAATGGGGCAGAAATGCCCATGATGGGATAGCACAATCATAGTTGAAAGTTCATGGTTTCCTGATGACTCCAGAATCTGGAACTGATTATTATTGACAAGCAATGGGGAATGCTTCTCGTTCGCCATTCCTGACGAGCGATCCTAACTTGTAGCATTGGGCTATGATAGACATGGATCGGGCTCTAATTGATAGAGCTAGAGGTTGATTTTGAATTGATTATGATTAATAGAGACATGGTTGACTTTAAACTAGTCTCTAATGATAGAGATCAAGATTGACATTGAATTAGTCTCTGATTGATAGAGATCAAGATTGACAGTGACTGGGCTCTAATTGTTGGAGGCAAGGATTGCTTGAGTTGGACTCCGATTGATAGAGGCCATGGATGAAAATCATGGATAGGACTCTAATTGCTAGAGATGATGAATTTATTGATTTGAAATGACTGAAACTCTCTTCAATTCCTTCATGAAATGGAACATGGACCAGAGGTAATGGTTGAATAGGCCTAGAGGCAAACTCATGCTCACATTGAGTTCATATGAATGAAACCTTTCTTAGTTCCAACATGAATCAGAACTTGAACGGGAGTTGATGGTTGGACAAGCCTAGGGGATAATTAAATTCAGATGAATGGAACACTTCTAAGTTCCAACATGAATCAGAACCTGAACCAAAGTCGATGGTTGGATAAGCCTAGGGGCTAAATGAATTCAGGTGAATGGAAATCTTCTTAGTCCAACATGAATCAGAACCTGAACTAAAGTTGATGGTTGGATAAGCCTAGTGGCTAATTAAATTCAGATGAATGGAACTCTTCTTAGTTCCAACATGAATCAGAACCGTAAAAAAAGTTGATGGTTGGATAAGCCTAGTAGCTAATTGAATATGACATGAACCGAAACCTAAACAGGAAGTGAACGGTGAAGAAGCCTAGGGGTTGAATGTCTCCTCCACTCTGATATGATCTAGAAGTGATGATTTAACCTACCTAGGAGTTAAACCTTTCTTTAAATTTGAGAAGAACCATAAATGGTGGTTGAATTTGGGGCTGAATATGTAAGACCCGTGTCAATCTAACCCGGTCTTACCACCTTGAACCAGGTTCACCCATCATGGTCGAGTCAAATGGACCAAGGGCGTGAAGGAGATCGAGATCCCAGGTATCAAATCGACCCAAAAACACTTAAAATAGGGGAAGGGTCGCATACCCAGCTAAGCAAGGTCGGACCTCCCAAAACAGAAAGTCAGACCCTCAGTTTTAAAGGGAGGGTCGGACAGCTTAGGACCCTAGGGTCGACGGGATCATCGACCCTCCCATCGACCCTCGGTTTCTGTAAGAAAATAAAATTAGGAAACTTCCTAATTTTTGATTGGGATTCCTTCCTAATCTCAATGGGACTTATTTAGGATGTTCCTACTCTATTTAAAGGACGTTCCTAAGCCACTTTCACTCCTTTCACAACCCTAATTGAATTGAGAGAAAGAGAGGAGAAGGAAAAGAGGAAGAAGAAAGGCAAGGAAGAGAACTTAGCAAAAAGGAGAAGGATTTCAGAGGAAAAGTAATCTTCTCAGGTATGGATACTAATTCCATGAGTTTCTATAGACCTTAGGTTAGTTATTGTTGAGAGTGTGATATCGGAGAAACCCAAACCATCAATCTATGGTTAGGTTTCCATGGAAAACCATAGAAGAATGCATGAAAGCTATCTAGGTGGGTTATACATGGTTTCAGACAATGGAATGCATGTAGAATGGAATGTAGGAGCAAGCCATAGGATTCCAAACACGAAGAATGGATTAAAAGAGAGAATTGGACCAAAGTGCACAGAGGGTCGAACCGAGGGTCGATGACCATCCGACCCTAGGTGTTCCTGACCATCGACCCTCAGTGTTCGGGAAGTTCAGAATCTGGGGAGGGTCGCACACAGGGTCGATCAGGACTCCGACCCTACCTCCGACCCTCAGTTAACAGAGTGGTTTTTAAATTCAGAATTAATTTTAATTAAATTCTATCGACTTTGTTAGGTCTTCTAGCAATATAATAACACTGTAAAGGTGATTCTAAAGCTTGGAAAAGTATCTATTAGCAAGCTAAGGTGAGGAACCAGAACTCTAAACTAATTGGCTAATAATAGAAACTGTTTTCTATTTTCTTGAGTCCTATGCCATGCTTGATTCTATGCGAATATGTTTGTAATGTGCATACAGCATGCCATCCAATATTTCTATTACTTGTTCATGCATATTTACTTTATTGTTTATAACATGATGATGATGATGATGATGATAGGAATAGGCATGTGCTTGTATGTGTGTGGTTGATGTACTTGATGCGAGTGAGTATCAGGGGGGGGTGTGATGAGAACGTCAATAAACGTGAACCTTTGGCGGGTCTCAGCACTTTAGCTCTATTTCTAACTCAAGTCTTGTGCATTAGCATCGTCGTATCACCATTACTTTAGCAGAACTATTATGTCGTAGAGTATCAGGGGAGGTGGTCTCGGTCCTTGTAGTCTCTGACTCTATCGGGGGGCCTTAGCTCTATCTCTATGGGCATTCTGAGGGATGCTGGGGTGAGGCCTTGGATACACTTTTTGGCATTAGGATTGGTTAGTTGCGAGTCCAGTTTGCAGCCCTCGCTAATAGAGGCTTACGTATTGGTTTCGCACTATATAGCAATAAACGTAACCTTTGTTATATAATTTTAATGATTTGGGTGCATGTGAGTTGACGATAAACGTGATCTTCGGGTAACATCACACACTCGTGTATAGAGGCGGGGTCAATAAACACGACCTTTGGCTACCTAAACCTTTCTATTGCATACTGCAAACTTATATACCAGACCAAAGATATAAATTGATTTGCATGCATATGTATTGTTGCATTGTTTTGGCTACTCACTGAGCCGTGATGTGTGCTCACCCCTCGACGTCGAATATTTTTAGTTGATGATGCAGGTTATACTGTTGAAGACTATGTGAATGCGTCTGCGTACGGAAACATGGCAGCGATGGAAGCTGAAGCTGAAGTGGATACACACGACTCCTCTTGCGAGTGCAACTCGTGTGTATTTGATTAGATATTTTATAGGTTTATTTGTTGGATTTATTAAGACATGTATTTGGTACTTAAATATTTATGTCTCAGTTGAAAATAGAATAATTTGCTATTAAATTATTAATATCATTTTAGTTTCTCAGTTCATGTTATTATAAGACTTCCACTATTGTGTATTTACTCTGATTATGATTACGGATGTGTGTGAGTTTGGATAATGCGGGGATAGCCTATTTGAGATCCTGGTTGAACCGTTGGTTTATTAGTGGTTCATCACATCATTCTGAATAGTACAACTTTTCAAATTAAACTTTTTCCAACCGTAAAAATTCTATTTTTATTGGGGGCTTTTGTTATTGGTGTCTCGAGGAACGAAAGCCCTCAAAATTTTTTGAGTTTCATCGTTTGGTTATCGAGAAACTTGAAATTTTCTCTTTTTGCCCTAATTTGTTGACATTTTCGATTTTTCTTGAATTTCTTCAAATTGGACATCGTCAGTTAAAATTTCCTACTGTATGTGGGTTTTAGGATGTATTTTAACTTACGTAAGTTCTCACGCCCACTTGTAAGGTGAGAATTGGGGCTTTATGGTCAACTTACGTCGTTATTAAATCAAAATTCGGATTTTTATCCTATTAACTCCTTGTTTTCCTTTTCTTTCTTATTTGCAGATACCATGGCTCGTACCAAGGTACCCAGAGTTCGTGATCCCCTTTGCTTCCGTTCTAATGAAGCCGAGGCACAGTATGCTGACTATGCCCGTAAAAAGGTTGAGGGTGGTCGTATGGTGAACTTGGCTGAGTTAGCCGTGTTCAACGTAGAGGGAGCCTTTGGTGACATGGGGTGGCTTCCTGTCATTACATACGATGCGTGCACATGTCCGGATTTGGTGCGCCAGTTTTATTGTAATCTCTAGGTGGTGGGGAATTACAATGACGTTGAGCATGGTCAGGAGTTGCGCGTCACCAGCTACGTCAAAGGGGTAGATATCTCTTTCGACTATCGACAGCTGAATAAACTGACAATCAAGAATCGATAGCCACTACCTCGGATCGATGACTTGTTCAATCAGTTACAAGGAGCGAAAGTATTTTCTAAGATCGATCTTCGATCGGGCTATCATCAGTTGAAGATTAAAGAAGGTGACATTCCAAAGACAGCTTTCAGGACCAGATACGAACATTATGAATTTTTGGTTATGTCTTTCGGATTAACTAATGCACCGGAAACGTTCATGGAACTTATGAACCGAGTTTTTCATGATATGTTGGATACATCGGTTATAGTATTTATTGATGATATATTGGTATATTCCAAGGACAAGGAAACCCATATCAAGAACCTAAATGCAGCCCTACAACGTTTAAGGAAAGAGAAGCTATCTGCCAAATTTTCAAAGTGCGAGTTTTGGCTAAGTGAAGTCGCCTTCTTAGGCCATGTAGTATCCGCTGAAGGAATCAAAGTGGACCCCAGAAAGATCGAGGCTATTGTAAAGTGGGAAGCACCAAAGAGCGTTTCAGAAATTAGAAGTTTTCTGGGTCTAGCTGGATATTATCGGAGATTCGTAGAAGACTATTCTCAGATTGCCGTACCTCTCACCAGTTTGACTAAGAAAGGTGAAAAGTTTGTGTGGACCGATAAATGTGAGAAGAGTTTCCAAACGTTGAAGACCAGATTGATATCCACCCTGATTTTGACTATTCCTATTCCAGGACAGACGTTTACCTTATACACTGATGCGTCGGGACTGGGACTGGGATGTGTGCTTATGCCAGGAGAGCAAGTGATTGCTTATGCTTCAAGACAGTTGAAGGTACATAAGAAAAACTACCCCACTCATGATTTGGAGCTAGCGGCGGTAGTACATGCTGTCAAGATATGGAGACATTACTTATACGGAGAGAAATTTCAGATTAAGTCGGACCACAAAAGTCATACTTATCTATTTAGTCAGAAGGAGTTGAATATGAGACAAAGAAGATGGCTGGAACTATTGAAAGACTATGATTGTGATATCCAGTATCATCCGGGAAAAGCGAACGTAGTAGCGGATGCATTAAGCAGAAAGGCAATGATAAAATCGCAAGGAGAAGTTAGCACAACTGCAGCAATGTGTACTACCGGAAGGGTATTCAAAACGAGCAGTATGTGATAGATACCACGGATGGATCAGCCAACCAAGGGTTTATTCATCGGTTTTCGAATATGTTTGCGGCATTGAAGATTATACCGGATATAGTGGATGAAGTGAAGATAGCTATCAAAACAGAGCCTTATCTGAGAACAGTACAAGAAGATATTGAGAAAGGTAGGACCAACCCTGAGTTCACCTTGGATGACGAGAAGGTACTGAGATACAAAGGAAGAATATGTGTACCTGAAACAGAAAGTGCAGACATTAGACACCGATTGATGAAGGAAGCCCACACTACCATCTATTCGATACATCCTAGAAGTACAAAAATGTATCATGATCTAAAGAAACTATATTGGTGGAGGGGAATGAAAGCAGATGTAGCTAAGTTCGTGTCTCAATGCCTAAATTGTCAGACAGTAAAGGCTGAACGAAAAAGACCCGTAAGACTGTTACAGCCATTACCGGAATCAGCATGGAAATGGGACTACATCACTATGGACTTCGTCACGGGACTACCATTGACTCCTCGAGTAGTTGACGCAGTTTGGGTGATTGTGGACCGTCTGACTAAAACAGCTCTCTTCATACCTATATGACCTCAGTATACACTGGAAAGGTTAGCGAAGTTGTATGTGGATAATATTGTCCGATTACATGGTGTTCCAGAAAGCATTGTGTCGGATAGAGATCCACGATTTACTTCCAAATTTTGGGAAGGATTGCAAAAGGCTATGGGTACAACGTTGAAGTTCAGTACTGCATTCCACCCACAGACAGATGGACAGTCGGAACGTACAATTCAGATTCTAGAAGATATGCTACGCATATGTGTAATTGATTTCAAGGGATCATGGGACGAAATATTACCACTGATCGAGTTCGCTTATAACAACAGCTATCAGGCTACTATACAGATGTCACCTTATGAAGCACTCTATGGCAGGAAGTGTCGAACTCCCTTGTTTTGGAATGAAGTTGGAGAACATAGTATTGTTGGGCCGGAATTTGTTGAAGAGACTTGTCGAGTGGTCGACATTATCAAGGAAAGAGTGAGAACAGCTCAGAACCGTCACAAGCAATATGCGGATACTCGACGAAGAGATCTGGAGTTCGCAGTAGGTGATAAAGTATTTTTGAAGGTATCTCCCATGCGAGGATTGAAAAGGTTCGGACAGAAAGGGAAACTAAGTCCAAGATATTTCGGGCTGTATGAAATTCTAGCTAAGCTTGAAAAAGTGATTTATCAGTTAGCACTACCACCATCTATGTCAAGTGTGCATGACGTATTTCACATTTCCCTATTGAAGAAGTATGTCAAAGACCCAACGCATGTTTTGACAGTGGATTTGCTGGAATTGACTGATGATTTGACTTTTGAAGTAACACCAACAGAAATCACTAGTCGAAAGGTTCAACGTCTACGCAACAGAGATATCTACTATGTTAAGGTCACATGGAAAAGTAGAGACATGGAAGAAATTACATGGGAAGAAGAGAATGCTATGCGGAAGCAATACCCTCACTTGTTTGATTCAGAAGGTACATACAATTTCGAGGATGAAATTTTTATAAGTTGGGGGGAGTTGTAAGACCCGTGTCAATCTAACCCGATCTTACCACCTTGAACCAGGTTCACCCATCATGGTCGAGTCAAATGGACCAAGGGCGTGAAGGAGATCGAGATCCCAGGTATCAAATCGACCCAAAAACACTTAAAATAGGGGAAGGGTCGCATACCCAGCTAAGCAAGGTCGGACCTCCCAAAACAGAAAGCCAGACCCTCAATTTTGAAAGGAGGGTTGGACAGTTTAGGACCCTAGGGTCGACGGGATCATCGACCCTCCCATCGACCCTCGGTTGCCGTAAGAAAATAAAATTAGGAAACTTCCTAATTTTCGATTGGGATTCCTTCCTAATCTCAATGGGACTTATTTAAGATGTTCCTACTCTATTTAAAGGACGTTCCTAAGCCACTTTCACTCTTTTCACAACCCTAATTGAATTGAGAGAAAGAGAGGAGAAGGAAAAGAGGAAGAAGAAAGGCAAGGAAGAGAACTTAGCAAAAAGGAGAAGGATTTCAGAGGAAAAGTAATCTTCTCAGGTATGGATACTAATTCCATGAGTTTCTACAGACCTTAGGTTAGTTATTGTTGAGAGTGTGATCTCGGAGAAACCCAAACCATCAATCTATGGTTAGGTTTCCATGGAAAATCATAGAAGAATGCATGAAAGCTATCTAGGTGGGTTATACATGGTTTCAGACCATGGAATGCATGTAGAATGGAATGTAGGAGCAAGCCATAGGATTCCAAACACGAAGAATGGATTAAAAGAGAGAATTGGACCAAAGTGCACAGAGGGTCGCACCGAGGGTCGATGACCATCCGACCCTAGGTGTTCCTGACCATCGACCCTCAGTGTTCGGGAAGTTCAGAATCTGGGGAGGGTCGCACCCAGGGTCGATCAGGACTCCGACCCTACCTCCGACCCTCAATGAACAAAGTGGTTTTTAAATTCAAAATTAATTCTAATTAAATTCTACCGGCTTTGTTAGGTCTTCTAGCAATATAATAACACTGTAAAGGTGGCTCTAAAGCTTGGAAAAGTATCTATTAGCAAGCTAAGGTGAGGAACCAGAACTCTAAACTAAATTGGCTAATAATAGAAATTGTTTTCTATTTTCTTGAGTCCTATGCCATGCTTGATTCTATGCGAATATGTTTGTAATGTGCATACAACATGCCATCCAATATTTTTATTACTTGTTCATGCATATTTATTTTATTGTTTATAACATGATGATGATGATGATGATGATAGGAATAGGCATGTGCTTGTATGTGTGTGGTTGATGTACTTGATGCGAGCGAGTATCAAGGGGGGGGGGGGGGTGTGATGAGAACATCAATAAACGTTAACCTTTGGCGGGTCTCAGCACTTTAGCTCTATCTATAACTCAAGTCTTGTGCATTAGCATCGTCGTATCGCCATTACTTTAGCAGAACTATTATGCCGTAGAGTATCAGGGGAGGTGGTCTCGGTCCTTGTAGTCTCTGACTCTACCGGGGGGCCTTAGCTCTATCTCTATGGGCATTCTGAGGGATGCTGGGGTGAGGCCTTGGATACACTTTTTGGCATTAGGATTGGTTAGTTGCGAGCCCAGTTTGCAGCCCTCGCTAACAGGGGCTTACGTGTTGGTATGGCACTATATAGCAATAAACGTAACCTTTGTTATATAATGTTCTTGATTTGGGTGCATGTGAGTTGACGATAAATGTGATCTTCGGGTAACGTCACACACTCGTGTGTAGAGGCGGGGTCAATAAACGCGACCTTTGGCTACCTAAACCTTTCTATTGCATACTGCAAACTTATATACCAGACCAGAGATATAAATTGATTTGCATGGATATGTATTGTTGCATTGTTTTGGCTACTCATTGAGCCGTGATGTGTGCTCTCCCCTCGACATCGAATATTTTTAGTTGATGATGCAGGTTATACCGTTGAAGACTATGTGAATGCGTCTGCGTACGGGAACGTGGCAGCGATGGAAGCTGAAGCTGAAGTGGATACACAAGACTCCTCTTGCGAGTGCAACTCGTGTGTATTTGATTAGATATTTTATAGGTTTATTTGTTGGATTTATTAAGACATGTATTTGGTACTTAAATATTTATGTCTCAGTTGAAAACAGAATAATTTTTCTATTAAATTATTAATATCATTTTAGTTTCTCAGTTCATGTTATTATAAGACTTCCGCTATTGTGTATTTACTCAGATTATGATTACGGATGTGTGTGAGTTTGGATAACGCGGGGATAGCCTATTTGAGATCCTGGTTGAACCGTTGATTTATTAGTGGTTCATCACATCATTCTGAATAGTGTAGAATTGGGTGTGACAGAATATTTCTTTGATTCTGAGATGAACTGGGTGTGATTGAATCTGCCTAGGGGTTAAATCTTTCCTTGATTCTGGATGAACCAAAATGATGATTGGATCTGCCTAGGGGCTGAATCATTCCTTAATTCAAAGGTGAATCGGGAACTGTGATTGGATTTGCCTAGGGGCTGAATCTCTCCTTAATTTAGAGGTGAATTGAGAATGGTGATTGGGTTTGTCTGGGGGTTGAATCTCTCCTTAAGTCAGAGGTGAATCAAGAATGGTGATTTGATTTGCCTAGGGGCTAACTATATAGGAATATTGTAAACTCTTTCAGGTGAATCAAGAATGGTGATTTGATTTACCTAGGGTTAACTGTATGGGAGTATTGTAAACTTTTCAGTGTAGGTACTCATCGCTGTCTAAACTGAATGCTCTATTGGACCAGATTCACTAAGTTACTGATTGTGTTTCCAAATCTGGTTGTCTGCTTTCTTATAAAATTTGATGTTCAATTAGGAACTTGATTCATGGCTTCCATTGATTCATTTAGAAAGATAACATGGATAGGTCTCAAGGTGGGAGATCAAAACAATTCCCTAGTTGTAGGGGATTCCCAACCTAAAAGGGTAGATATGGTCACAATTTGAATCTTTCCTTTCCAAAATAATTGAAGCCCAATGGAGGGGATATCAAGATTCTAGACATTTAGAGGAATGGAAGAAGTCACATACATAATTAAGGATGACTTAAGCAAACAAAGTTAGCTCCCTTATAAGGGCGATTGGGTAAATATTATCCGAGTCAATTTAGTTGGATTTGGTTAAGCCATGTGTTTGGTCTTGGGACCTCATGATTTCAACATGGATAATCAAGGGTACCAAGGTCTAGCCACTTAGGTTATTGAATTCAATGAAATTGAAATGAATATATTGATCTATTGTCCTTATGTGAGGACAAAGATTGTAATCTTTTTTTGGAAGTCGACACCTAGATTAAGGTCTAGGACCTTAGAAATTTGAAATCTCACCCTAAGGTAAAACTTCGATTGACTCATGACCCTTAGATAGCATTTTTGGTCCATTAGAGATTGGGTAAGCGTCAGGTTATGGTTAGGAAGGGGTTAGGCACCTAAACCGTCCGCTCAAAATCGGTCTCCTATACCTTTCCTATGCTAGACTCTATTTATTAAACCAAATCAAACCAAGTGGTTTGATATCATTGAACCGAATCTGTATCCATCAGATTGCCTACGTATTACAAAATTATTCCAAAAATCAGGTTCACCATCGTAGTTCAGGTGTGATTAAAGTTTATGATTGTAATTTATGCTTGTGCATGATTAAATTCATTGTTCAAGTTGATGTTTATGCTTGAAAGGATGAGAAACCCTATGGGTTAGGATCTGGACAGTCCATGTGAACTGATAGATAGTCCTAGTGGATCTAAGAATGGATTACCCTTTTTGGGTCAAAATATGGATAACCCTATTTGGGTTGGAATATGGATAACCCTATCTAGGTCAAAATGTAGATAATCCAAGTAGATCTATGGATAGTCCGAGTGGACTAAGGTTTGGATCCGAATTTGGGATTCTCCCAAATAGCCTAGGTATCCTAGGGTTTTCCCTAGGAATCAAAATCCACGTAGTTCGAACTCTGGGTTGAAATGGTTGGGTATCCTAGTGGATCTATGGATAGTTTGAGTGGACTAAGGTATGGATCCGAATTTGGGTTTCTCCCAAATATCCTACGTATCCTAGGGTTTGGCCTAGGAATCAGAATCCACATAGTTCGGGCTGATGGGTGGATATCCAAGTGAATCTATGGATAGTCCGAGTGGACTAAGGTGTGGATTTGAATTTGGGTTTCTCCCAAATGGCCTACGTATCCTAGGGTTTGACCTAGGAATCGGAATCCACGTAGTTCAGGCTGGATAACCTGTTCTAGGTTAGAATGTGAGAACCTATTCTAGGTTTAGGGTTTAGAACCTATTCTAGGTTTAGGATTGAGAATATATCCTAGGTTTAGGATTGAGAACCTATTCTAGGTTTAGGGTTGAGATCCTGTTCTAGGTTTAGGATTTACTGAGGGGCAGAAATCATCCTAAGTTACCCTTTTCATAAGTTCTCATTTTGGAAGGTTCAACAAAGCATTCTCTTTTTTTATTAAGGTTTTTTATTATTTTCCGTCATGCCCTTCCCAAGAATATGGGTGCCGAAATGCACGTTCCCACGCCTAATATGTTTGCTAGGTGTTCCGATATGGCGGTTCGACTAGGGTTTTGCAAAAATGAAATTATTGCCAAAAAATAAATATTCTATTTAAGCATGGTATATAATACATTTATGGCAAGAAATACACATATAGCAAGATTGTTAAAAAATATCCCAAATATGGCATGTAATGCAAATAAGGCAAGAACCTATATGGCAAGATCTTATATGCTATTTTCTAAGCATGGTAAGACCTAACATGGTAAGAAATTAATATATGCATCTATATATCAATACGGTAAGTACCAATCATAGAATACAAATATGGCACAAATCATCCAAATGTGGTAGTGAGCATCGAAACATGGCAATGAGCATCGAAACATGACAGTGATCATTCAATCATAGCAATAAACATCTAAACATGGCGGTAAGCATGGGAGAGCATTAATCAAGCATCGACTATCAACAATGTGACCAAGATCATATCTGATCAACTACTCAAACTTGATGTAATCGATGATCATTAATTTGATCAAGGTCATGTTTGATCGATGGTTCAGATTCACTTAAAACATTCATGAGGTCAGTTCGACCATTTAGATCATTCTAAATAAAGATCCAACGGCTTTGATGGCTGAAAAAAACTTATGATCAAGATCCAACAGTTAAAACACTCGCAACACATATGTAGCTGTCCAAATTTAAAATCAATCATAATAAAGATCCAACGGTTTGGATCTCACATAAAAAATAGATTATAATCAATTAATCAAATTTAATCAGCAAGCTAATCAAGTCAATGGTTAGATGTTCATCTCATCAAAATTCAAAATCGATGCCCAGATTTTAACCTCATTGAAAATTCCATGATTACATGGTCATATTTTAAATTACATTAAAAATCCAAGATCAATGGCCATAATCAATGCCATAGAAATTCCCAATCATATGGTTGGACCAATTTCATAAAATTCCAATCATATGGATCAATCACATTAAAAATCCCAGCAACAGTCGGATTAATCCCACTAAGGTTCATGATCAAAATTCAATCTTCATCACATAATATTCATTCATGATCAATGGCTAAAATTTGATCATATTAAAAATTCAATATCAAAGGCCATGATCAATCTTAAAAAAATTCAGATCATGTGGTCGGATTAACCACATTAACATTCAAGCATGGTAGAAATTATTCACACAAAGAAATACATGATCATGTTATAGAATTTGATCACATAATAAGATTCATGCTCGTGGCCATATTTCAAATCAATAATCAATATCATAACAAAATAACATCCTACGGCATGAGATTAATAATGATTTTCCAAAGAAACAAAAGCTTCAAGCCAAATAGGGATAAAAGGATTGGTGATTCTAAGATGAGTATGTGGTTGCTACAGAGGGAAGAATGGTGTTCAGTGAAGGTTTCTCAGCTGTAGGTGTGATTGCATGCGACTACAGAGATTGTGTAGAGATAACGGGATGGAATTGGAACTACAGATGGTAGCAAGCTGCCTTGTAAGACCCGTATCAAACTAACCGGTCTTACCACCTTGTACCAGGTCTACTTATCATGGTCAAGCCAAATGGACTAAGTGCGTAAAGGAAATAGCAAGACCAGGTTTGAAACTGACCCAAAAATAGTAAAATAGGGGGTAGGGTCGCATAACAGGCAGGGTCGATCCCACCTCATCAGGAAGTCAGACCCATGACTTTTAGTCCTAGGGTCGGACAATTGAGACCCTAGGGTCGACGGGATCTCCGACCCCCTCATCGACCCTAGGATCAATGACAGAAACCGTAAATAGTAAACATTCTAAATTTCAAGGGGATTCTTTCCTAATCACAATGGGACTTATTTTGGGAGGATTTCCTCTATAAATAAGACGTCCCTTAGCCTCTTTCACTCCTTTTGAAACCCTAAAAGAAAGTGAGAGAAAGAAAAGAGAAGGAAAAGAGAAGGAAAGTTGGAGAAGAAGACTAAAGAGAAGAAATTCAGAGAAACCTCTGAATCTCAGCAAACCTAAGGTATGGATATGCTTTCCATGTATGGTTTAAGACCTTAGAATAGTTCATGAAGAGGCTATGATCTAGGAGAAACCCAAATCATCCATCCATGGGAAGATTTTAAAGAAATCCATGGAGGGAATCAAGGTAGACAAAGTAAGGAAGTAACTTGGAGTTTTAAGCCATAGAACAAGCATAGAATGGACTGTGGAAGTAAGCCAAAGGACCCAAACATGAAAGATTAGATTGTAGAATGAAAATGTCGACTCAAACCATGTGCAGTCGCATGTAGGGTTGATTGGGAATTGACCCTACCAGACAACAGGATCGACCCCTAGCTCCCGGGAAGTCTAGGGAAGCTACGGTTGCACCAAGGGTCGATGGGACATCCGACCCTAGCATCGACCCAATACCCTGGGGTCGCATAAACCTGCGACCTTACATGTGAGCCATCCTGCGACCCTAGCTTTACAGCAAGCTTAAAACTGTAGGAATGAATTTTAATTAAAATCTATTGACTTGTTAGGTTTTCCTGTTGATATAAAGGTGATTCTTAAAGCTTGAAAGAAGATTTACACTCAAGCAAAGGTGAGGGAACAGGACCTAAACTAATTGGCTAATAATAAACTATTTTTATTTCTTGAGTCCAATGCCATGACTGATTCTATGCGTGTATGCTTGTAATGTGCATTCAACATGTCATCCAATATTCCTACTATTAATGTTCATGCATTTTTAATTCTATTTATTTATAACATGATGATGATGATGATGCTAGGAATAGGCATGCGAATGTATGTGTGTGGTTAGTGTGCTTGCTGAGAGTAGAGCATCAACAGGAGGACGTGATATTGTGGTGTGTCCTGGTCACCAGACTCTAGCTCTATCTCTCCTCAAGTCTTGTCCACTGACATCGTCGTATCGCCATTACCTTAGTAGAACTATTACGTCGTAGGGTATCAGGGGAGGTGGTCTCGGACCGTGTCGTCTTCGACTCTACCAGGGGGCCTTAGCCTTATCTCTATGGACGTATTGAGGGATGCTGGGTGAGGCCTTGGGTACACTGTTTGACATTAGGATTGGTTAGTTGCGAGCCCAGTTTGCGAGCCCTCGCCAGCAGGGACTTACGTGTTGGTATGGGTAGAGTATGATGGGAAGTGTGATGCGGTGTGGTCCTATGCACTTTAGCTCTATCTCTATTCCATGGTGGGTGCATGTGGGACGACAATAACCTTTTGATTGGGCAGCTTTACACACTCGTGTATAGAGGTGAGGCGGCCACCGAACCTTTCTATAGCACATAGCAAACTTATATACCAGACCACAGATATGAATTGAATGCATGTATATGTTTGTTGCATTGTTTTGTTTGCTCACTGAGCTGTGATGTGTGCTCACCCTTTTCGAATTGAAATATTTTTAGTTGATGATGTAGGTACCACTGTGGAAGAATATATGAATGCTTCTGTATACGGTCACGTGGCTGCAATGGAGGCTGAAGATATAGTGGAGACGCATGACTCCTCATGCGAGTGCAACTCATGCGGTTTCGATTAGATTTTTAATTGAACTATTAAGGAAATGTAATTTGATATTTTATTTACTTACATCTCGGTTGATACAACATAATTTGATATTTTATTTATGATTATCACAGTTAGATTCTCAGTTCATTTAATATTAAGACTTTCGCTATTGTGTATTTATTCTGATTATGGTTGTGGATGTGCATGGTTTAAGTTAAAGGACACAGCCTATTAGAGATCCTGGTTGAACTGTTGGTTTATTAGCCGTTCATCACACCGTTCTGAATGGTGCAGAATTGGGGTGTGACAACTTGGTATCAGAGCTCTCAGGCCCTGTCTCTTAAACCATAATACTACCACAAAAGTTGTGAACTGAGATAGGATAAAATTTAAAAGCTGTAATAATAACACAATATAAGCACCTGTATTGTTTGAGACAAAAATTGAAAGAGAATAATGTGTCTGTTAAATGAGAAACAAATTCATTTACACTTAAAGGAAGAACAAATGTATATACAGAAATCTAAAGCAGAGTACAGTCCTTAATTCGGACAGTTACTCTGAAGTACAAAAGAAAAATAAAAAGAAAATACATCAGGAAGCTGGAGGTGATGGGGGAGGCGGTGCCTCGCGGTCTCTGTCATAATCCTCAGCATAGACTCTAGTCAACCAAGCTACCTGAGTTTGGGTCGTCTGAAGACTAGCTGTGAGATCAACAACCCGTTGATCAGTCACGCACTGAGCATCTAGAAGCTCTCCCACCCTCATATCAGACATGTGCTGAGCCTCTCTAATCTCACTTAGTATCCCCATCATGTCATCAGAAGGTGGGTGTGAAGGACCAGCTGCATGTGATGGACCAGCTCCCATAGTATGTGTATGTGATGGAGGAGGTATGGAGTCCACATCCATGTACAAACGATCATCATCCCCAGCATCACCCCCATGAACCCCTGCTTCGACGACTGCTGCTACTGCCTCAGCGTCAGCCATCTCTACCCAAGTACGTGGACGCACCAGAGCGTTCCTCTCATCATCGTTGACCTGAGCATCCCGCATGCCCATCTTACAGATGGCCTCCCAATCCAGAGGTGATGAGAAATATTTCTCCTGAATCCTCTCATCCACCAAATCAACACCCAGGCGGGTAAGCAACGTAGTGATCATGCGTCCATAAGGCAGGTTGCCAATCTGACCGGGCAGTGTGGCACTGATCATCGTCCGCATAATAATGTAAGGGAGGCAGATAGGATGCCTAGTGCAGATACAGTAGAGTAAGAACTGGGTCAACTGGAGTTCCTCTCATAGTGCCCACTCTGAGGTATCAGGTTGTGTTGAATGATCTTACAGTACACCCGAGGCTCTGGACGTAGGTAGATCGCTTTCATCTCCCAGCGATACTCTCTGAGAAATGACGGTCTATCTCAGCCCTCATCTCCAAGGAAAAGAACTGGGGCTCTCTGGGAGCACAGTGCACCAAGGGGCCATCGTATGAAATGCCCAAAAGGTCTGCTAACTGCCAATAGTCAAAGGAAACCTCTACTCCCTTAACGTAGCTCGTGATCCTGAGCTCTCTACCCCTCTCAGTATCATTGTGATCTCCCACCACCTGAAGATTACAATAAAACTGTCTCACCAAATCTGGACGAGTACAGGCATCGTAGGTGATCACGGGAAGCCAGTCCATGTCACCAAAAGCTCTCTCTACATCAAACAAGGCCAGGCTAGCCAAGTCCACACGGTGACCTCCCTCTACCTTCTTACGAGGGTAGCGGGCATACTGTGCCTCAGCTTCGTTAGAACAGAAACAAACTGGGTTGTGAACCCTAGGTACTTTGGTAAAAGCCATATTATTTGCAAAAACAAAGAAAAATAGATAATGGCTTAAAAAAGATGAAAAACCCAAACTTTTTGACATTATAACGACATAAATTGGTCAAAAGCCTCACTTTTTACCCATGCCCGTGAGTAGGAGGACTTATATAGGTTCTAAACTATCCTGTAACACTCATACAGTTGGAAATTTTATATAAGAAGATTGAATTTGAAGAAATTTCAAGAAATTCAAAAATCTCGACAAATTAGGTCAAAAAGGGTAAATTCAACAACAAAAGCCCCCAATAAAAATCAAATTTTTACGACTGAAAAAAGTTTAATTTGAAGAAAACGATATAAACGAGCAAAAGCCTAGTTAAGAAACCCTAAATCCATGAAATCGTAGAGAACATACCTGTAGAGAAGGAGTAGACGTCAAAAAGAGAAGCAAAAATCACCAATGGGTTGGAGTTGGCACTGTAGCAACTCAAAGGAACGAGCCGAGTCGGAAAGGAGGAGAAGGATTGAGAAATGGATCCAAAAATCGGGAATAAAAACCTGATTTTCATTCCTAGGGTTGAATAATTCGACCAAAACATTCGACCCTACCTCCGACCCCCTCATCGACGCTAGCCTCTCGGTGATCTTCTTCCGACCCCCTCATCGACCCTAGCCTCTCGGTGATCTGATAGAGAACTAGGGGTCGATCCTAGGGTCGGACACCCATCGACCCTACCATCGACCCTGCCATCGACCCTAGGCTCTCGGTAAGTAACAATGATTCTCAGGGTCGCATACCCTAGGGTCGGACATCTATCGACCCTACCATCGATCCTACGATGAAAAATATAGTATTTTTGACAGAATGATCTAAAAAATTTGAAAATATCATTGACTAGTGGATTTAAATATGAGAATGAAGTGTATGATAATTGCCTCATGTATTTTATGACTTTCAGGCATTACCACAATCGGAGCAGATAATGGCTGGACGTAGAGTGACCAAACAAAGTCGTAACTCTATCCCACCACCACCACCTGTGGAGGAAGACAGCCATATACATCCTGAAACACAAGAGAATCTAAACACAGCACCGTCCGTAGTTAATGGGAAGACAAATCCTACAAATTTGCCTGCTCCACCTACAGACCTGGCTACAGCCGTAATGAATTTGGCACAACAGTTGCAGTAAATACAACAGGTACAAGCTACTATGCAAGCTGCCATAGGCATGGATTTTCCAACTGCAATGACGACACCGATGCCAGTAGGACATGCAAGCACAGTACTAGGGGGAGTAACACAGTACCCCATGCACCTCAGACTCCCATCATGCAGGCTCAAGTACGAAATCCTGAAGTAGCTCCAGGTGGATATCAATACCAACCACCTATGTATGGGGCTTATGTTCCTCATCAACTAGACCACACCAGACTGGTGGAGCGTTTTCTGAAGATGAAGCCCAAGGAGTATAGTGGTAAGCCAGTGGATCCATTGTGGCCAGCACACTGAATTGATGAGACGGAGAGAAATTTCACGATGATGACAGTGAACAAAGAAGAGAAAGTGTTGTGTGCAATGTTATGCTGAAAGGCGATGCACACCACTGGTGGAAGTCCACACGGACGTATCTGTAAGACCCGTGTCAAACTAACCCGGTCATACCACCTTGAACCAGGTTTACCCATCATGGTCGAGTCAAATGGACCAAGGGCATGAAGGAGATCGAGATCCCAGGTATAAAATCGACCCAAAAACACTTAATTTTAGGGAAGGGTCGCACACCCAGCTAAGCAGGGTCGGACCGCACAAAACAGAAAGTCAGACCCTCAGTTTTGAAGGGAGGGTCGGACAGACGGGATCATCGACCCTCCCATCGACCCTCGGTTTCTGACGAAACTGAAATTAGGAAATTTCCTAATTTTCGGTTGGGATTCTTTCCAAATCTCAATGGGATTATTATAGGACATTCCTAGTCTATTTAAAGGACGTTCCTAAGCCACTTTCACTCCTTTCACAACCCTAATTGAATTGAGAGAAAGAGAGAAGAAGGAAAAAAGGAAGAAAGGAGGCTAGGAAGAAGGCTTAGCAAAAAGGAGAAGAAATTGCAGAGAAAAGTAATCTTCTCAGGTATGGATACTAATTCCATGAGTTTCTACAGACCTTAGGTTAGATATGGTTGAGTGTAGGATTTCGGAGAAACCCAAACCATCCATCCATGGTTAGGTTTTCATGGAAAACCATAGGAGGATGCACGAAAGCTATCTAGATGGATTATACATGGTTCTAGACCATGGAATGACTGTTGAAGGAATGTAGGAAGCAAGCTATAGGACCCCAAACACGAAGAATGGGTTAAAAGTGGAAATTGGATCAGAGTGCACCAAGGGTCGCACCGAGGGTCGATAGACCATCCGACCCTAGGTGTTTCTGACCATCGACCCTCAGCATTCGGGAAGTTCAGAATGGAGGGAGGGTCGATAGACCCATCGACCCTAGCATCGACCCTCAGTTGACAGAATGGTTTTTAAATTCTGAATTAATTCTAATTAAATTCTATCGACTTTGTTAGGTTTGCTAGCAATATAATAACATTATAAAGGTGATTTTAAAGCTTGGGAAAGTATCTTTTAGCAAGCTAAGGTGAGGAACCTTAACCCCAAACTAAATTGGTTAATAATAAACTGTTTTCTATTTCTTGAGTCCTATGCCATGTTTGATTCTATGCGAATATGTTTGTAATGTGCATACAACATGCCATCCAATATTTCTATTACTTGTTCATGCATATTTACTTTATTGTTTATAACATGATGATGATGATGATGATAGGAATAGGCATGTGCTTGTATGTGTGTGGCTGATGTGCTTGATGAGAGCGAGTATCAGGGGAGGTGTGATGAGAACGTCAATAAACGTTAACCTTTGGCGGGTCTCAGCACTTTAGCTCTATCTCTAACTCAAGTCTTGTGCATTGACATCGTCGTATCGCCATTACCTTAGTAGAACTATTATGTCAAAGAGTATTAGGGGAGGTGGTCTCGGTCCTTGTAGTCTCTGACTCTACCGGGGGGCCTTAGCACTATCTCTATGGAGGTTCTGAGGGATGCTGGGGTGAGGCCTTGGATACATTGTTTTGCATTAGGATTGGTTAGCAGCGAGCCCAGTTTGCAAGCCCTCGCTAACAGGGGCTTACGTGTTGGTATAGCATTATATAGCAATAAACGTTAACCTTTGTTGTTTAATGTTATGGTAGGGTGGATGGGGACGACGATAAACGTTAATCTTCGGGCGGGCTTCCACACCTTGTGTATAGAGGCGGTGTCAATAAACGTTAACCTTTGACCACCCAACCTTTCGATTGCACATTGCAAACTATAAACCAAGACCAAAGATATGAATTGACTTTTTGCATGCATATGTAATGTTGCATTGTTTTGGCTACTCACTGAGCCGTGTTGTGTGCTCACCCCTCGACGTCGAATATTTTTAGTTGATGATGCAGGTTATACAGTTGAAGATTATATGAACACGTCGGCGTACGGAACTGTAGCAGCTATGGAAGTTGGAGCTGAAGACGATACACACGACTCCTTTTGCGAGTGCAACTCGTGTGTATTCGATTAGATATTTTTATAGGTTTCTTTATTAGATTTATAAGACATGTATTTGGTACTTAATTACTTATGTCCCGATTGATACAGAATAATTTGCTATTATTTACGAATATCATTTTAGTTCTCAGTTCATTTATTTATAAGATTTTCCCTATTGTGTATTTACTCTGATTATGATTGTGGATGCGTGTAAGTTTGGATAACGCGGGGATAGCCTATTAGAGATCCTGGTTGAACCGTTGGTTATTTAGCGGTTCATCACACCATTCTGAAATGTACGGAATTGGGGTGTGACAACTTGGTATCAGAGCATCTCAGGCCTTGCCCGCCGAACTGACACACATTCCAGACCATTGTGAACTGAGATAGGATAAATTAAAAGCTTTAATACAAACACACTGTAAGCACAAGTGATGATTGAAACCGAATTAAAAAGAGAATAATGCATCTATTAAAGGGAAAACCAGTTACATACAATGAGTAAGAGAAACAAAACGTATATACATCGCTAAAGCAGAGTACAGTCCACAACCCAGACAGTTACTCTGTAGTACAAGAAAAGTAAAGTACAATCAGGAAGCTGGAGGCGAAGGAGGAGGCGGTGCCTCACGATCTCTGTCGTAGTCCTCAGCATAGACCCTAGTCAACCAGGCCACCTGGGTCTGGGTCGTTTGGAGACTAGCTGTGAGACCGGCTATCCTCTGATCAGTCGCACACTGCACCTCTAGGAGCTCTCCCATCTGCGCGTCTGATGCGTGCTGAGCAGCCAACAGCTCATCCATCCTCAGATTAGATCTGCGCTGAGCATCCCTGATCTCCTGCAGCATCTCCATCATGGCTGAAGGTGGAAGTGAAGTATCAGCCGAGTGAGAAGGACCAGCCTCAGGTGCAGGAGCCGCCGCAGAAGTACCAGCCCTATCCGCATGCGTGGGTGATGGCGGTGGTATCGCATCGACATCCATATATAAGCGATCATCGTCGACCGGATCCCCACGAGCCCTAGCAGCAGCCTCAGCATCAGCCATCTCAACCCGAGTGTGAGGGCGCACCATCGCGTTCCTCTCCTCATCACTAACCTCGGCATCTTGCAGCCCCATCTTGCAGATAGCCTCCCAATCTAGAGGCGACGAGATGGTCTTCTCCTGGATCTTCTCATCAACTAGATCCACCACCAGACGGGTCATTAGCACTGTAATCATACGTCCATAGGGTAGATTACCCCTATGACCGGACAAGGTAGCACTAATCATCGTCCGCATGGTGATGTAAGGAAGGCAGACCGGCTGACGAGTGCAGATGCAGTAGATCAAGAACTGAGTCAGCTGAGAAACCCTCTCATAATGCCCACTCTGCGGGATCAGATTATGCTTAATAATCTTGCAGAAGACCCGTGGAGCCGGACGCAAGTAGCAAGGTCTCATCTGCCATCTATCGGGACGGAGCAACTGGTTGTCGATCTCAGCTCTCATCTCCATCTCAACAAACTGTGGCTCTCCCGGCGCACAGTACACCATAGGGCCATCATAGGCAATGCCCAACAGATCAGCCAGCTGCCGATAATCAAAGGAGATGTGCACCCCCTTGACGTAGCTGGTGATGCGTAACTCCTGGCCGTGCTCAACATCATTGTAATTCCCCACCACCTGGAGATTACAATAGAACTGGCGCACCAAGTCTGGACAGGTGCACGCATCGTATGTGATGACAGGGAGCCACCCCATATCACCAAATGCTCCCTCCACATTGAACAAGGCTAGCTCAGCCAAGTTCACCATGCGACCCCCTTCCACTTTCTTACGGGCATAGTCAGCATACTGTGCCTCAGCTTCATTCGAACGGAAGTGGAGTGGATCACGCAATCTTGGCACCTTGGTATGGGCCATAGTATCTGCAAAAATAAGAAAGAGAAAATGAAGGAGGAGTTAGTAGGATAAAATCCAAAAATTGACTTAATAACGACGTAAGTTGACCATAAAGTCCCATTTCTCACCCTACAAGTGGGCGTAAGAACTTACGTAGGTTAAAATACATCCTACAATCTACATGCAGTAGAAAATTTTAACGGATAAGGTCCAATTTGAAGAAATTGAAGAAAAATAAAAAATTTCGATAAATTAGGGCAAAAAGAGAAAAATTTAAGTTTCTCGATAATCAACCGATGAAACTGAAAATTTTTTGAGGGCTTTCGTTCCTCAAGACCCCAATAACAAAAGCCCCCAATAAAAATAGAATTTTTACGGTTGGAAAAAGTTTAATTCGGAAAATATGAGCAAAATGAGCAAAAACCTAGAAATAAAAACATAAAAACAGGGAAAGTTGTGAAATTTTACCTGTAGAGGTGATGTGGATGTCGAAACTCGGACTAAGAACGATCCACAATAGTGAAGTAGCACTGTAGCAACTCGGAGAGTAGAGAAGAGTCGAAACGGAGGAGGAATAGTGAGAAATGACCCCGAATCGGATCTTAAAAATCTGATTTTTGGTCCGAGGGTCGGACAATTCGACTGACACCATTGACCCTCGGATCGAGCCTCCAATCAACCCTCGGCTCTCGGGAATCTGACAGAAAATCAAGGGTCGGACTGAGGGTCGGATACCCATCGACCCTCGCATCGACCCTCAGCTCTCGGGAAGAATAGGTCATTCCCAGGGTCGGATACCAAGGGTCGAACACACCAGCGACCCTCACCATCGACCCTACATAGAAAAGACAGTATTTATTTCAGAATGAATTGGAGATTTTGAATTTTATATCGGGTAGCGTGCCTACATGAAGTATAAATGATTTCTCACTGATTTTGATGATTTTCAAGCACCATCCATCTCGAAAGTAAATATGTCTGGATGTAGAGTTACCCGATAAACCTGAAATACAGTCCCACCACCACCACCAGTGGAGGAGACTAGTCAAGAGAATAACCATGCACAGGGTAATCCAGAACCAGCAGGCCCTACAAATTTGCCACCTCCACCACTGGAGCTAGCAAATGTGGTTATGAATCTGGCACAACAACTACAGCAGATGCAACACGCACAAGCTCAAATGCAGGTTGCAATGGGAGTTATGTTTCAAGCCACTCAGGCTGCAACCATGCACACTGGGCAAGCTAGTGCAGCACCAGTGGGTAACCACCCAGCTCAACAGACACCTCAACAACCAGCTGCACCAATTCTAGTGCAAGTCCCAGAAGCAGCCCAAGGGAACTATCAGTATCCACCCCTATGTTTGGGGCATACCAAAATCAACTGGATCACTCCGGGCTAGTGGAGAGATTTTTGAAAATGAAACCGAGAGAATTCAACGGTAAACCATCTGATCCACTATGGCCAGCACACTGGATAGACATGATGGAAAAGAACTTCCTTATGATGACTATCACCGAGGAAGAGAAAGTACTGTGCGCCACCTTCATGCTCAAAGGCGACGCACACCATTGGTGGAAATCTACAAAGACGTACTTATTGACCAAGCATGCCCTACTGACATGGGCTATATATAAAGAAGCATTCTTCGAGGAGTATTTCCCCAGAAGCTTCAGAGATTCAATGGAGAAAGAGTTCCTGAGTTTGTACCAGGGACAGATGACCGTAGACGCATATCAACAGCGCTACGAAGAACTGTTTTTCTTTGCACCGGCTAGTATGCAAGAAGAAGATACAAAAACCCATAGATTTGTCGCGGAACTGAGAGGAAGCATAAGAGAACATGTTCTGGGATTAGAAAAGACCATATATAATGAAGCGGTCCAGATCGCTCGAGTGATTGAATCGAGCCAGAAAGAGAGTTATTTCGCTCAAAACAAAGGAATCAAGAGACCAGCTAGGAATTCATATAACAGAGGCAATAACAGGACGTATAAACCTTTTCGTCCTCAGAATTTTGCCACTGTACCAAAGTCTACTGCAACACCTCAACCACAGCCAAAGTCAAATGTTGAAGCCCCGAAGTGCTATAACTGCAACCAACCAGGGCATATGGCAAGAGAATGCCCAAAACCCAAGAAGTAACTACATCAAGGACGGGTAAATGTTGTTACATCAGAGGATGCTGCCGTATCGCCCGATGTGGTCACAGGTATGACCGAAACTTGTAAGGCTATAATTAGAACTGAGTGAGCATGCAGACTAAGTAAAAACGAATCACAGGTATCGTACCTATCAATGGCGTATCCGCCAGAGTACTCTTTGATTCAGGAGCTACTCATTCATTTATATCTGTGTCATTTGGAAAGAAGACCAATCTGCCCATCAAAACATTAGACTACAAATTACTTGTACGGTCACCGATGGGATTAGAAGTGGAATTAGAGAAAGGTTATGGACCATGTCTAGTTCTCATTGGAGAGCAGACCTTGGATGCAACCTTAATACAACTTGAGATGGCAGACTTTGACGTCATCTTGGGAATGGACTGGTTAGCTCGGCACTCTGCAAATCTGTTATGCGCCGAGAAGAAGCTAACGTTCAAAGACAAAGAAGGAGCAAAATTCAGTTTCTCGGGAACCAAACTTTCCAGAAGACGCAAGCTCATACTCTCAGCATTAAAGGCTAAGAAGTGCCTTGAGAAAGGAGCGGTCGGATATCTAGTATCAGTGGTCGACCTAACCAAGGACGTGCCACGAATGGAAGATATTGATGTCGTGTGGGATTTTCTTGATGTATTTCCAGAGGAACTACCCGGACTACCACCCGACCGAGCCACGGAGTTTGTAATAGACCTTATACCTGGAGCCGCACCAGTATCAAAAGCACCTTATAGAATGGCTCCTACCGAACTGAAGGAATTAAAAGTGCAATTACAAGAACTGCTGGATAAGGGTTATATTAGACCCAGTATATCTCCATGGGGAGCACCGGTGTTGTTCGTAAAGAAGAAGGATGGTAGCGTTCGATTATGCATCGACTATAGAGAGTTGAATAAGCTGACAATCAAGAATCGATATCCACTACCCAGGATCGATGACTTGTTCGATCAGTTACAAGGAGCGAAGGTATTTTCAAAGATCGATCTTCGATCAGGCTATCATCAACTAAAAATTAAAGAAGGTGACATTCCAAAGACAGCTTTCAGGACAAGATACGGACATTATGAGTTCGTAGTGATGTCCTTCGGACTAACTAATGCACCGGCGACATTCATGGAACTTATGAACCGGGTTTTCCACGATATGTTGGATACGTCGGTCATAGTATTTATTGATGACATATTGGTATACTCCAAGGACAAGGAAACCCATGTCAAGAACCTAAACGCAGCCCTACAGCGTTTAAGGAAAGAGAAGTTATACGCCAAATTTTCGAAGTGTGAGTTTTGGCTAAGTGAAGTCGCCTTTCTAGGCCATGTAGTATCCACAAAAGGAATTAAAGTGGACCCCAGTAAGATCGAGGCTATAGTGAAGTGGGAAGCACCAAAGAGTGTTTCAGAAATTAGAAGTTTTCTGGGTCTAGCTGGTTATTACCGGAGATTCGTAGAAGACTATTCTCGGATTGCCATACCTGTCACCAGTTTGACCAAGAAAGGAGAAAAATTTGTATGGACGGATAAGTGTGAAAAGAGTTTTCAAACACTGAAGACCAGATTGATATCCGCCCCAATTTTGACAATTCCCGTTCCAGGACAGACATTTACCTTATACACTGATGCATCGGGATTGGGATTAGGATGTGTGCTTATGCAAGGAGAGCAAGTGGTTGCGTATGCATCGAGACAGTTGAAGATACATGAGAAGAATTACCCCACTCATGATTTGGAGTTAGCGGCAGTAGTACATGTTGTCAAGATATGGAGACACTACCAATACGGAGAGAAATTTCAGATTAAGTCGGACCATAAAAGTCTTACTTATCTATTTAATCAGAAGGAGTTAAATATGAGACAAAGAAGATGGCTGGAACTAATGAAAGACTATGATTGTGATACCCAGTATCATCCGGGAAAAGCGAACGTGGTAGCGGATGCATTGAGCAGAAAAGCAATGATAAAATCTCTAGGAGAAGTTAGTACGACTGCAGCAATGTATACCAACGGAATGGTGTTCAATCACGACAACGAGCAGTATGTGATAGACACAACGGATGGATCAGCCAACCAAGGGTTTATTCATCGGTTTTCGAATATGTTCGCGGCATTGAAGATTATACCGGATATAGTGGATGAAGTAAAGACAGCTATCAAAGCAGATCCCTATCTGAGAACGGTACAAGAAGATATCGAGAAAGGTAGGACTAACCCTGAGTTCACCTTGGATGACGAGAAGGTACTGAAATACAAAGGAAGAATATGTGTACCTTGAAACAGAAAATATGGACATTAGACACCGACTGATGAAGGAAGCCCATACCACCATCTACTCGATACATCCTGGAAGCACAAAAATGTATCATGATCTAAAGAAACTGTATTGGTGGAGGGGGATGAAGGCAGATATAGCCAAGTTTGTGTCTCAATGCTTAAATTGTCAGAAGGTAAAGGCGGAACGACAAAGACCCGCAGGACTGTTACAACCATTACCGGAACCAGCATGGAAATGAGACTGCATCACTATGGACTTCGTCACAGGACTACCATTGACTCCTCGAGTAGTTGACGCAGTTTGGGTGATTGTAGACCGTCTGACTAAAACAGCTCGCTTCATACCAATACGACCCCAGTATACGCTGGAAAGGTTAGCAAAGCTGTATGTGGATAATATTGTTTGGTTACATGGTGTTCCAAAAAGCATTGTGTCCGATAGAGATCCACGATTTACTTCCAAATTTTGGGAAGGACTGCAAAAGGCCATGGGTACAACATTGAAGTTCAGTACTGCATTCCACCCACAGACAGACGGACAGTCGGAGTGTACAATCCAGATTTTAGAAGATATGCTACGAGCATGTGTGATTGATTTCAAAGGATCATGGGATGAAAAGTTACCATTGATCGAGTTCGCTTATAATAACAGCTATCAGGCTACTATACAGATGTCACCTTATGAAGCACTGTATGGTAGGAAGTGTCGAACTCCCTTATTTTGGAATGAAGTTGGAGAACGTAGTATTGTTGGACCGAAATTTGTTGAAGAGACTTGTCGAGTGGTTGACATCATCAAGGAAAGAGTAAGAGTAGCTCAGAACCGTCAGAAGCAATACGCAGATACTCGACGAAGAGAGCTAGAGTTCGCCGTAGGTGATAAAGTATTTTTGAAAGTATCGCCTATGCGAGGATTGAAGAGGTTCGGACAGAAAGGAAAACTAAGTCCAAGATACGTCGGGCCATATGAGATTCTGGCTAAGCGTGGGAAAGTAGCTTATCAGTTAGCACTACCACCATCTATGTCAAGTGTGCATGACGTATTTCACATATCCTTATTGAAGAAGTATGTCAAAGACCCAACACATGTGTTGACAGTAGATTTGCCAGAATTGACTGATGATTTGACATTTGAAGTAACACCAACGGAAATCACTAGTCGAAAGGTTCAACGTCTACGCAACAGAGATATCTACTATGTTAAGGTCACATGGAAAAGTAGAGACATGGAAGAGATTACATGGGAAGAAGAAAATGCTATGAAAAAGCAATACCCTGACTTGTTTGATTCAGAAGGTACGTACAATTTCGAGGACGAAATTTTTATAAGTTGGGGGGAGTTGTAAGACCCGTGTCAAACTAACCCGGTCTTACCACTTTGAACCAGGTTTACCCATCATGGTCGAGTCAAATGGACCAAGGGCATGAAGGAGATCGAGATCCCAGGTATAAAATCGACCCAAAAACACTTAATTTTAGGAAAGGGTCGCACACCCAGCTAAGCAGGGTCGGACCTCCCAAAACAGAAAGTCAGACCCTCAGTTTTAAAGGGAGGGTCGGACAGCTTAAGACCCTAAGGTCGACGGGATCATCGACCCTCCCATCGACCCTCGGTTTCTGACGAAACTGAAATTAGGAAATTTCTTAATTTTTGGTTGGGATTCTTTCCAAATCTCAATGGGATTATTATAGGACATTCCTAGTCTATTTAAAGGACGTTCCTAAGCCACTTTCACTCCTTTCACAGCCCTAATTGAATTGAGAGAAAGAGAGAAGAAGGAAAAGAGGAAGAAAGGAGGCTAGGAAGAAGGCTTAGCAAAAAGGAGAAGAAATTGCAGAGAAAAGTAATCTTCTCAGGTATGGATACTAATTCCATGAGTTTCTACAGACCTTAGGTTAGATATGGTTGAGTGTAGGATTTCGGAGAAACCCAAACCATCCATCCATGGTTAGGTTTTCATGGAAAACCATAGGAGGATGCACAAAAGCTATCTAGAAGGATTATACATGGTTCTAGACCATGGAATGACTGTTGAATGAATGTAGGAAGCAAGCCATAGGACCCCAAACACGAAGAATGGGTTAAAAGTGGAAATTGGACCAGAGTGCACCAAGGGTCGCACCGAGGGTCGATAGACCATCCGACCCTAGGTGTTTCTGACCATCGACTCTCAGCATTCGGGAAGTTCAGAATGGAGGGAGGGTCGATAGACCCATCGAACCTAGCATCGACCCTCAGTTGACAGAATGGTTTTTAAATGCTAGGAATAGGCATGTGAATGTATGTGTGTGGTTAGTGTGCTTGCTGAGTGTAGAGCATCAACGGGAGGACGTGATATTGTGGTGTGTCCTGGTCACCAGACTCTAGCTCTATCTCTGCTCAAGTCTTATCCACTGACATCGTCGTATCGCCATTACCTTAGTAGAACTATTACGTCGTAGGGTATCAGGGGAGGTGGTCTCGGACCGTGTAGACTTCGACTCTGCCAGGGGGCCTTAGCCTTATCTCTATGGACGTATTGAGGGATGCTGGGTGAGGCCTTGGGTACACTGTTTGACATTAGGATTGGTTAGTTGCGAGCCCAGTTTGCGAGCCCTCGCCAGCAGGGACTTACATGTTGGTATGGGTAGAGTATCAGGGGAAGTGTGATGCGGTGTGGACCTATGCACTTTAGCTCTATCTCTATTCCATGGTGGGTGCATGTGGGACGACAATAACCTTTTGATTGGGCAGCTTCACACACTCGTGTATAGAGGTGAGGCGGCCACCGAACCTTTCTATAGCACATTGCAAACTTATATACCAGACCACAGATATGAATTGAATGCATGTATATGTTTGTTGCATTGTTTTGTTTGCTCACTGAGCTGTGATGTGTGCTCACCCTTTTCGAATTGAAATATTTTTAGTTGATGATGTAGGTACCACTGTGGAAGATTATATGAATGCTTCTGTGTACGGTCACGTGGCTACAATGGAGGCAGAAGATATAGTGGAGACGCATGACTCCTCATGCGAGTGCAACCCATGCGGTTTCGATTAGATTTTTATTTGAACTATTAAGGAAATGTAATTTGATATTTTATTTACTTACATCTCGGTTGATACAGCATAATTTGATATTTTATTTATGATTATCACAGTTAGATTCTCAGTTCATTTAATATTAAGACTTTCGCTATTGTGTATTTATTCTGATTATGGTTGTGGATGTGCATGGTTTAAGTTAAAGGACACAGCCTATTAGAGATCCTGGTTGAACCGTTGGTTTATTAGCCGTTCATCACACCGTTCTGAATGGTGCAGAATTGGGGTGTGACAACTTGGTATCAGAGCTCTCAGGCCCTGTCTCTTAAACCAGAATACTACCACAAAAGTTGTGAACTGAGATAGGATAAAATTTTAAAGCCGTAATAATAACACATTATAAGCACCTGTGTTGTTTGAGACAAAAATTGAAAGAGAATAATGTGTCTGTTAAATGAGAAACAAATTCATTTACACTCAAAGGAAGAACAAATGTATATACATAAATCTAAAGCAGAGTACAGTCCATAATTCGAACAATTACTCTGAAGTACAAAAGAAAAATAAAAAGAAAATACATCAAGAAGCTGGAGGTGATGGGGGAGGCGGTGCCTCGCGGTCTCTGTCTTAATCCTCAGCATAGACTCTAGTCAGCCAAGCTACCTAAGTTTGGGTCGTCTGAAGACTAGCTGTGAGATCAACAACCCGCTGATCAGTCACGCGCTGAGCATCTAGAAGCTCTCCCACCCTCATATCAGACATGTGCTGAGCCTCTCTAATCTCACTTAGTATCCCCATCATGTCATCAGAAGGTGGGTGTGAAGGACCAGCTGCATGTGATGGACCAGCTCCCATAGTATGTGTATGTGATGGAGGAGGTATGGAGTCCACATCCATGTACAAACGATCATCATCCCCAGCATCACCCCCATGAACCCCTGCTTCGACGACTGCTGCTACTGCCTCAGCGTCAGCCATCTCTACCCAAGTACGTGGACGCACCAGAGCGTTCCTCTCATCATCGCTGACCTGAGCATCCCGCATGCCCATCTTACAGATGGCCTCCCAATCCAGAGGTGATGAAAAATATTTCTCCTGAATCCTCTCATCCACCAAATCAACACCCAGGCGGGTAAGCATTGTAGTGATCATGCGTCCATAAGGCAGGTTGCCAATCTGACCGGGCAGTGTGGCACTGATCATCGTCCGCATAATAATGTAAGGGAGGCAGATAGGCTGCCTAGTGCAGATACAGTAGAGTAAGAATTGGGTCAACTGGAGTTCCTCTCGTAGTGCCCACTCTGAGGTATCAGGTTGTGCTGAATGATCTTACACTACACCCGAGGCTCTGGACGTAGGTAGATCGCTTTCATCTCCCAGCGATACTCTCTGATAAATGACGGTGTATCTCAGCCCTCATCTCCAAGGAAAAGAACTGGGGCTCTCTGGGAGCACAGTACACCAAGGGGCCATCGTATGAAATGCCCAAAAGGTCCGCTAACTGCTGATAGTCAAAGGAAACCTCTACTCCCTTAACGTAGCTCGTGATCCTGAGCTCTCTACCCCTCTCAGTATCATTGTGATCTCTCACCACCTGAAGATTACAATAAAACTGTCTCACCAAATCTGGACGAGTACAGGCATCATAGGTGATCACGGGAAGCCAGTCCATGTCACCAAAAGCTCTCTCTACATCAAACAAGGCCAGGCTAGCCAAGTCCACTTAGTGACCTCCCTCTACCTTCTTACGAGCGTAGCGGGCATACTGTGCCTCAGCCTCGTTAGAACAGAAACGAACTGGGTTGTGAACCCTAGGTACTTTGGCACAAGCCATATTATTTGCAAAAACAAAGAAAAATAGATAATGGCTTAAAAAAGATGAAAAACCCAAACTTTTTGACATTATAACGACATAAATTGGTCAAAAGCCTCACTTTTTACCCATACCCGTGGGTAGGAGGACTTATATAGGTTTTAAACTATCCTGTAACACTCATACAGTTGGAAATTTTATATAAGAAGATTAAATTTCAAGAAATTTCAAGAAATTCAAAAATCTCGACAAATTAGGTCAAAAAGGGTAAATTCAACAACAGAAGCCCCCAATAAAAATCGAATTTTTACGATTGAAAAAAGTTTAATTTGAAGAAAACGATATAAACGAGCAAAAACCTAGTTAAGAAACCCTAAAACCATGAAACCGTAGAGAACATACCTGTAGAGAAGGAGTAGACGTCAAAAAGAGAAGCAAAAATCACCAATGGGTTGGAGTTGGCAATGTAGCAACTCAAAGGAACGAGCCGAGTCGGAAAGGAGGAGAAGGATTGAGAAATGGATCAAAAAATCGGGATTAAAAACCTGATTTTCATTCCTAGGGTTGAATAATTCGACCAAAACATTCGACCCTACCTCCGACCCCCTCATCGATGCTAGCCTCTCGGTGATCTACCTCCGACCCCCTCATCGACCCTAGCCTCTCGGTGATCTGATAGAGAACTAGGGGTCGATCCTAGGGTCGGACACCCATCGACCCTACCATCGACCCTAGGCTCTCGGTAAGTAACAATGATTCTCAGGGTCGCATACCCTAGGGTCGGACATCCATCGACCCTACCATCGACCCTACGATGAAAAATATAGTATTTTTGACAGAATGATCTAAAAAATTTGAAAATATCATTGACTAGTGGATTTAAATATGAGAATGAAGTGTATGATAATTGCCTCACGTATTTTATGACTTTCAGGCATTACCACTATCGGAGCAGATAATGGCTGGACGTAGAGTGACCAAACAAAGCCGTAACTCTATTCCACCACCACCACCTATGGAGGAAGACAACCATATACATCCTAAAACACAAGAGAATCTGAACACGGCACCGTCCGTAGTTAATGGGAAGACAAATCCTATAAATTTGCCAGCTCCACCTACAGACCTGGCTACAGCCGTAATGAATTTGGCACAACAGTTGCAGTAAATACAACAGGTACAAGCTACTATGCAAGCTGCCATAGGCATGGCTTTTCCAGCTGAAATGATGACACCTATGCCAGTAGGACATGCAAGCACAGTACCAGGGGGAGTAACACAGTACCCCACGCACCTCAGACTCCCATCATGCAGGCTTAAGTACAAAATCCTGAAGTAGCTCCAGGTGGATATCAATACCAACCACCTATGTATGGGGCTTATGTTCCTCATCAACTAGACCACTCCAGACTGGTGGAGCATTTTCTGAAGATGAAGCCCAAGGAGTAGAGTGGTAAGCCAGTGGATCCATTGTGGCCAGCACACTGAATTGATGAGACGGAGAGAAATTTTACGATGATGACAGTGAACAAAGAAGAGAAAGTGTTGTGTGCAATGTTCATGCTTAAAGGCAATGCACACCACTGGTGGAAGTCCACACGGACGTATCTGTAAGACCCGTGTCAAACTAACCCGGTCTTACCACCTTGAATCAGGTTTACTCATCATGGTCGAGTCAAATGGACCAAGGGCATGAAGGAGATCGAGATCCCAGGTATAAAATCGACCCAAAAACACTTAATTTTAGGGAAGGGTCGCACACCCTGCTAAGCAGGGTCGGACCTCCCAAAACAGAAAGTCATACCCTCAGTTTTGAAGGGAGGGTCGGACAGCTTAAGACCATAGGGTCGACGGGATCATCGACCCTCCCATCGACCCTCGGTTTCTGACGAAACTGAAATTAGGAAATTTCTTAATTTTCGGTTGGGATTCTTTCCGAATCTCAATGGGATTATTATAGGACATTCCTAGTCTATTTAAAGGATGTTCCTAAGCCACTTTCACTCCTTTCACAACCCTAATTGAATTGAGAGAAAGAGAGAAGAAGGAAAAGAGGAAGAAAGGAGGCTAGGAAGAAGGCTTAGCAAAAAGGAGAAGAAATTACAGAGAAAAGTAATCTTCTCAGGTATGGATACTAATTCCATGAGTTTCTACAGACCTTAGGTTAGATATGGTTGAGTGTAGGATTTCGGAGAAACCCAAACCATCCATCCATGGTTAGGTTTTCATGGAAAACCATAGGAGGATGCACGAAAGCTATCTAGATGGATTATACATGGTTCTAGACCATGGAATGACTGTTGAATGAATGTAGGAAGCAAGCCATAGGACCCCAAACACGAAGAATGGGTTAGAAGTGGAAATTGGACCAGAGTGCACCAAGGGTCGCACCGAGGGTCGATAGACCATCCGACCCTAGGTGTTTCTGACCATCGACCCTCAGCATTCGGGAAGTTCAGAATGGAGGGAGGGTCGATAGACCCATCGACCCTAGCATCGACCCTCAGTTGACAGAATGGTTTTTAAATTCCGAATTAATTCTAATTAAATTATATCGACTTTGTTAGGTTTGCTTGCAATATAATAACATTATAAAGGTGATTTTAAAGCTTGGGAAAGTATCTTTTAGCAAGCTAAGGTGAGGAACCTTAACCCCAAACTAAATTGGTTAATAATAAACTGTTTTCTATTTCTTGAGTCCTATGCCATGTTTGATTCTATGCGAATATGTTTGTAATGTGCATACAACATGCCATCAAATATTTCTATTACTTGTTCATGCATATTTACTTTATTGTTTATAACATGATGATGATGATGATGATAGGAATAGGCATGTGCTTGTATGTCTATGGCTGATGTGCTTGATGCGAGCGAGTATCAGGGGAGGTGTGATGAGAACGTCAATAAACGTTAACCTTTGGCGGGTCTCAGCACTTTAGCTCTATCTCTAACTCAAGTCTTGTGCATTGACATCGTCGTATCGCCATTACCTTAGCAGAACTATTATGTCGTAGAGTATCAAGGGAGGTGGTCTTGGTCCTTGTAGTCTCTGACTCTACCGGGGGGCCTTAGCTCTATCTCTATGGATGTTCTGAGGGATGCTGGGGTGAGGCCATGGATACATTGTTTGGCATTAGGATTGGTTAGCAGCGAGCCCAGTTTGCAAGCCCTCGCTAACAGGGGCTTACGTGTTGGTATAGCATTATATAGCAATAAACGTTAACCTTTGTTGTATAATGTTATGGTAGGGTGGATGGGGACGACGATAAATGTTAACCTTCGGGCGGGCTTCCACACCCTGTGTATAGAGGCGGGGTCAATAAACGTTAACTTTTGACCACCCAACCTTTCTATTGCACATTGCAAACTATAAACCAAGACCAAAGATATGAATTGGCTTTTTGCATGCATATGTAATGTTGCATTGTTTGGCTACTCACTGAGCCGTGTTGTGTGCTCACCCCTCGACGTCGAATATTTTTAGTTGATGATGCAGGTTATACTATTGAAGATTATATGAACGCGTCGGCGTACGGAACTGTAGCAGCTATGGAAGTTGGAGCTGAAGACGATACACACGACTCCTTTTGCGAGTACAACTCGTGTGTATTCGATTAGATATTTTTATAGGTTTCTTTATTGGATTTATTAGACATGTATTTGGTACTTAATTACTTATGTCCTGGTTCATACAGAATAATTTGCTATTATTTATGAATATCATTTTAGTTCTCAGTTCATTTATTTATAAGATTTCCGCTATTGTGTATTTACTCTGATTATGATTGTGGATGCGTGTAAGTTTGGATAACGCGGGGATAGCCTATTAGAAATCCTGGTTGAACCGTTGGTTATTTAGCGGTTCATCACACCATTCTGAAATGTGCGGAATTGGGGTGTGACAGTATCTGTTGACAAAGCACGCCCAACTGACCTGGGATATATATAAGAGGCATTCTTTGAGAAGTATTTTCCTAAGAGTTTCAGAGATTCTATGGGGAAAGAGTTCCTGAGTTTGTATCAGGGACAGATGACTGTCGATGCATATCAACAGCGTTATGAGGAGTTGTTCTTCTTTGCACCACTCAGTATGCAACTGGAAGATACAAAGATCCAAAGGTTCATCATGGGACTTAGGGGAAGCATACGTAACATGTTCAGGGACTTGAGAAGAAAATCTACAATGAAGTTGTACAAATTGTACGAGTGATAGAGTTGAGCCAGAAAGAGAGCTACTTTGCTCAAAATAGAGGAATCAAATGGCCAAATGGGAATTCTTATAACGGAGGGAACACCAAGACATTCAAACCCTTCCATACTCAAGGCTTCAATGCTGCAGCCAAGACTACTTCAGCAGCTCAACAACCACAAAAGCCAAATAATGAAGGGGTAAAATGCTTTAACTGCAATGAATTGGGAGATATGGTAAGGGAGTGTCCTAAGCCCAAGAAGCAACTACAACAAGGCAGAGTTTACGTGGTTACATCTGAGGATGCTGCCGCATCGCCTGATGTGGTCACAGGTATGACCTGAATCTTGTAATTTTGTGTTACATTGTGTGAGCATGTAGACTAAATCAAAACAAATCACAGGTATTGTACCTATTAATGGCATTCCCGTGAGAGTACTCTTTGATTTAGGAGCTACTCATTCTTTTATATTTGTGTCATTTGGAAAGAAGCTAAATCTACCCCTCAAATCCTTAGACTACAAACTTTTTGTACGATCGCCGATGGGATTAGAAGTTGAATTAGAAAAAGGTTATGGACCATGTCCAGTTCTTATTGACGAGAAAACTCTAGATGCAACCTTGATTCAACTTGAGATGGTAGACTTTGACGTCATCTTGAGAATGGACTGGTTAGCTTGGCATTCTGTAAACCTATTATGTGCCGTAAAAAAGCTAACATTTAAAGACAAGGAAGGAGCAGAGTTCAGTTTTGCGAGAACCAAACTTCCCTGTAAACGAAAGCTCATTTTCTCTGCATTAAAGGCTAAAAAGTGCCTTGAGAAAGGAGCAGTTGGGTATCTAGTATCTATGGTCGATCTTACCAAGGAAGCACCACGAATGGAGGATATTGATGTCGTGCGTGACTTTTCAGATGTATTTCCTGAAGAACTACTAGGACTACCACCTGACCAAGCTACAGAGATTGTTATAGATTTGAAATCCGGAGCTGCACCAGTATCTAAAGCACCTTATCGTATGGCTCCTACTAAATTGAAGGAATTAAAAGTACAACTAAAAGAACTGCAGGACAAGGGTTACATTCGACCGAGCATATCACCATGGGGAGCACCAGTATTATTCGTAAAGAAAAAGGATGGTAGTGTTCAATTGTGTATAGACTACCGGGAACTGAATAAACTGACAATCAAGAATCGATACCCATTGCCTCGGATCAATGACTTGTTCGATCAGTTGCAAGGTGCCAAGGTGTTCTCCAAAATTGATCTTTGGTCAGGCTACCATCAGTTGAAGATTAAGGATGGGGATATTCCCAAGACAGCATTCAGGACCAGATATGGACATTATGAATTTATGGTCATGTCTTTTGGATTGACAAACGCACCAGCAACTTTTATGGAACTTATGAATCGGGTATTCCACGATATATTGGATACGTTGGTTATTGTATTCATCGATGATATATTGGTCTACTCCAAGGACAAGGAAACTCATATTAAGAATCTAAATGCCGCTCTGCAGCGATTACGAAAGGAGAAGCTCTATGCCAAATTTACAAAGTGTGAGTTTTGGCTAAAGGAAGTCGCTTTTCTTGGCCATGTTGTATCCACTGAAGGAATTAAAGTGGATCCTAGCAAGATCGAAGCTATTGTGAAGTGGGAAGCACCGAAGAGCATTGTAGAAATTAGAAGTTTCTTAGGTTTAGCTGGGTATTATCGACGATTTATGGAAGACTATTCCCGAATTGCCGTACCTCTCTCCAGTTTGACTAAGAAGGATGAAAAGTTTGTTTGGACTAAAAAATGCGAGAAGAGTTTCCAAACATTGACGGCTAGATTGATATCTGCTCCAATCTTGACCATTTTGATTCCAGGACAGCCATTTATTTTGTACACTAATCCGTCAGGATTGGGATTACGATGTGTACTTATGCAAGGAGAACAAGTAATTGCTTATGCCTCAAGACAATTGAAGACACATGAGAATAACTATCCCACTCATGATTTGGAATTAGCGACAGTAGTACATGCTGTCAAGATATGGAGACATTACTTGTAAGGAGAAAAATTTCAGATTAAATCAGATCATAAGAGTCTTACTTATCTCTTTCATCAGAAGGAGTTGAATATGAGACAAAGAAGATGGCTGAAACTATTGAAAGACTATGATTGTGATATCTAGTATCATCCGGAAAAAGCTAATGTGGTTGCTGACACACTGAGTAGAAAGGCAATGATAAAATCTCAAGGGGAGGTTAGCACAACTGCCGCACTGTGTACTACCAGAAAAGTATTCAATTACGGTAATGAGCAGTTTGTGATAGATGCACCAGGTGAATCAACCAACTAAGGGTTTATCCATCGGTTTTCAAATATGTTCGCCACATTCAAAATTGTACCCGATATACTTGATGAGGTGAAAACATCTGTCAAATCAGACCCTTATCTAAGAACGGTACAAGAAGACTTCGAAAAAGGTAGGACTATTCCTAAGTTCATCTTAGATGATGAAAAGGTACTGAAGTACAAAGAAAGAATATGTGTACCTGAAATAAAAAGTTTGGACATTAGACATCGACTAATGAAGGAAGCCCATACCACCACCTATTCGATACATCCTGGAAGTACAAAAATGTATCATGATCTACAGAAATTATATTGGTGGAGAGGAATGAAAGCAGATGTAGCTAAGTTCGTGTCTCAATGCCTAAATTATCAAAGAGTTAAGGCTGAACGACAAAGACCTATAGGATTGTTACAGTCGTTATCAGAACCAACATGAAAATGGGACTGTATCACTATGGACTTCGTCATAGGGTTACCATTGACTCCCCGAGTAGTTGACGCAGTTTGGGTGATTGTAGACCGACTGACTAAAACGGCTCGATTTATAGCTTTACGACCTTAGTATACACTGGAGAGGTTAGCTAAGTTGTATGTAGATAATATTTTCAGATTACACGGTGTATTAGAAAGCATTGTGCTCAATAGAGATCCACGATTTACTTCAAAGTTTTAGGAAGGATTGCAAAAGACTATGGGTACAACATTGAAGTTCAGTACTGCATTCCATCCTTAGACATATGGACAACCGGAGCATACCATTCTGATTCTAGAAGACATGCTCCGAGCCTGTGTAATTGATTTTAAAGGATCATGGGATGAGAAGTTACCACTGATTGAGTTCGCTTATAACAATAGCCATCAGGCTACTATACAGATGTTACCCTATGAAGCACTGTATGGCAGGAAGTGTCGAACTCCTTTGTTTTGGAATGAAGTTGGAGAACATAGTATTGTTGGACCATTTGTTGAAGAGACATGTCGAGTAGTCGACATTATCAAGGAAAGAGTAAGAACGGCTCAGAATCGTCAGAAGAAATATGTAGATACTAGACGCCGAGACCTTGAATTTGCCATAGGGGATAAGGTATTCCTCAAAGTGTCACCTATGCACGGTTTGAAATGGTTCGGACCGAAAGGGACACTAAGTCCGAGATATGTCGGACCGTATGAGATTCTAGCCAAACGTGGAAAAGTGGCTTACCAGTTAGCATTACCACCATCTATGTCAAGTGTGCATGATGTATTTTATATCTCCTTATTGAAGAAGTATGTCAGAGATCCAACACACTTTTTGACAGTAGATCTACCTGATTTGACTGATGATTTGACATTTGAAGTAGAACCAACTGAAATCACCAGCTGAAAGCACCAACTTTTTGACATTTAACGACTATGCAACCATGACATTTATTATGTTAAGGTCCACCTGGAGAAGTAGAGATATAGAAGAAACCACATGGGAAGAAGATAATGCTATGCGAAAGCAATACCCTCATCTATTCGACTCGGAAGGTATGTATAAATTTCGAGGATGAAACTTTTATAAGCAGGGGGGAGTTGTAAGAACCATATCGAACTAACCGGTCTTACCACCTTGTACCAGGTCTACCTATCATGGTCAAGCCAAATGGACCAAGTGCGTGAAAGAAATAGCAAGACCAGGTATGAAACTGACCCAAAAATAGTAAAATAGGGGGTAGGGTCGCATACCTAAACAGGCAGGGTCGATCCCACCTCATCAGGAAGTCAGACCCATGACTTTTAGTCCTAGGGTCGACAGGATATCCGACCCCCTCATCGACCCTAGGATCACAGACAGAAACCGTATATAAGAAACTTTCTAAATTTCAAGGGGATTCTTTCCTAATCTCAATGGGACTTATTTTGAGAGGTTTTCCTCTATAAATAGGACGTCCCTTAGCCTCTTTTACTCCTTTTGAAATCCCAAAAGAAAGTAAGAGAAAGAGAAGAGAAGGAGAAGAGAAGAAAAGTTGGAGAAGAAGACTAAAGAGAAGAAATTCAGAGAAACCTCTGAATCTCAGCAAACCTAAGGTATGGATATGTTTTCCATGAATTGTTTAAGACCTTTGAATAGTTCATGAAGAGGGTATGATCTAGGAGAAACCCAAATCATCCATCAGTGGAAAGATTTTAAGGAAATCCATGGAAAGAATCATGGTAGACAAAGTAAGGAAGTAACCTAGAGTTTTATGCCATAGAACAAGCATAGAATGGACTGTGGAAGTAAGCCAAAGGACCCAAACATGAAAGATTAGATTGTAGAATGAAAAGGTCGACTCAAACCACGTGCGGTCGCATGTAGGGTTGATTGGGAATCGACCCTACCAGACCACAGGATCGACTCCTAGCTCCCGGGAAGTCCAGGGAAGCTACGGTCGCACTTAGGGTCGATGGGACATCCGACCCTAGCATCAACCATATACCTTGGGGTCGCATAAACTTGCGACCCTACCTGCGACCCATCCTGCGACCCTAGCTTTACAGCAAGCTTAAAAATGTCAGAATGAATTCTAATTAAAATCTATCGACTTGTTAGGTTTTCCTATTGATATAAAGGTGATTCTTAAAGCATGAAAGAGGATTTACACTCAAGCAAAGGTGAGGGAACAAGACCTAAACTGATTGGCTAATAATAAACTATTTTTATTTCTTGAGTCCAATGCCATGACTGATTCTATGCGTATATGCTTGTAATGTGCATTCAACATGTCATCCAATATTTCTGCTATTATTGTTCATGTATTTTTAATTCTATTTATTTATAACACGATGATGATGATGATGCTAGGAATAGACATGTAAACGTATGTGTGTGGTTAGTGTGCTTGATGCGAGTGGAGCATCAGGGGGAGGACGTCATATTGTGGTGTGTCTTGGTCACCAGACTCTAGCTCTATCTCTGCTCAAGTCTTGTCCACTGACATCGTCATATCGCCATTACCTTAGCTGAACTATTACGTCGTAAGATATCTGGGGAGGTGGTCTCGGACCGTGTAGTCTTTGACTCTATCGGGGGGCCTTAGCTCTATCTCTTTGGACGTATTGAGGGATGCTGAGGTGAGGCCTTGGGTATACTATTTGTCATTAGGATTGGTTAGTTGCGAGCCCAGTTTGCAAGCCCTCGCCAGTAGGGGCTTATGTGTTGGTATGGGTAGAGTATCAGGGGAAGTGTGATGCGGTGTGGTCCTAAGCACTTTAGCTCTATCTCTAATCCATGGTGGGTGCATGTGGGACGACAATAATGTTTTCATTGGGCGGCTTCACACACTCGTGTATAGAGGTGAGGTGGCCATCGAACCTTTCTATAGCACATTGTAAACTTATATACCAGACCACATATATGAATTGAATGCATGCATATGTTTGTTGCATTGTTTTGTTTGCTTACTGAGTCGTGATGTGTGCTCACCCTTTTCGAATTCAAATATTTTTAGTTGATTATGCAGGTACCACTGTGGAAGATTATATGAATGCTTATGTGTACGGGCATGTGGCTGCAATGGAGGCTAAAGATATAGTGGAGACGCATGACTCCTCATGCGAGTGCAACTCATGCGTTTTTTATTAGGTTTATATTTGAACTATTAAGGAAATGTAATTTGATATTTTATTTACTTATGTCTCGGTTGATACAACATAATTTGATATTTTATTTTATGATTATCATAGTTAGATTCTCAGTTCATTTAATATTAAGACTTTCGCTATTGTGTATTTATTCTGATTATGGTTGTGGATCTATATGGTTTAAGTTAAAGGACACAGCCTATTAGAGATCCTGATTGAACCGTTGGTTTATTAGTGGTTCATCACACCATTCTGAATGGTACGGAATTGGGGTGTAACATGCCTGGCCGTTGTTGGGTTTTGATTAATGATGGAGGCTAGACAAGAGTGAAGAGATGGGATTGTGAGTATAGCTGGACAGATGTTTAGATGATGATGGGATCAGATTATGTGAGTGGAGGCCTGAGTTGCATGGATAGTGCAGGGAATCGGTTAGGGGTAGACCGCAACAAGGGAATTTGGTGACTAGGTGTTGTTGTGGAGGGACGAGGAAGATGTGTTGTGCTAGGTAGTGTGAGATGGGAGTGGATAGGTGTCGTGATGCTTGGCTGTTAGGTGATGAGCTGCAGGAGGTGACAATGGATTGCACAGAGATATAGGTGGTTGGTTTATGTAGCTTGGCTGTTAGGTGATGAGCAGCTGGAGGTGGCACATGATGGTGGCGGTTTTAAGGATTGATGATGGTGGTTTTGGCGGTGAATGGAAAGTGGTAGCAGGTAGGTAAAAACTCACCTCTTCTCTCTTCTTCTTCTTCCTGCTCTCCCTCTCTTAATTCTCTCTCTCCTCACATCTCTTCCTCTATTCTCGGTCTCCCTCCCCCTTTCTCCTCTTTTTGATCTCGCCTCCCTTTCTTCTTCTTTTATTCTGATTTTTCGGCTCCTCTTTCCTTTTCTTTTATTCTGATTTTTTGGCTCCTCTTTCAGATCTCGCCTCCCTCTCTAGTCCTCCTCCTCTCTTCATCCCTTTTTCTTAGATTTCCAATTTCAATTTCCAATTTTCTTCCTTTTTTTCTCCTACCTCTTCTCTTTTTTTCCGATCTTGGCTCTTTTTTTTTTAATTTCTATTTTCTTTTCTTTCCTTTCTCATCCCTCTCTCGGATTCTTTTCTTCTCACATTTTCCTCCTTCCATTCTAAACTTCTTCTTTCTTTTAGAAATTCTCTCTCCCGTTTCTTCCATTTAGAGTCCTCCTTTATTATTTTTTTTCTTCTTTCCATGAGAATCTCTCACCCTGAGTTTCCTTTCTTCTGATCTTTCTATATTATGTCCAGCTTTCTTCTCTTTCCTTATAATTTCTAGATTGGATTGAATCATTTCTGTCATATTTCACTCTCTCAGATTCTCTTTCCCTTTGAGATTCCTTTCCATTTCTTTCCATAGAATCGGCTAGCTTTCCATTTCTTTCTTTCCTTGGTTCATTCCAAGTTTGCCGATTCTCTATTAGTCTCCCTGGATTGGTTCATTCCAACCTGGATTGACTGGCTTGGGTTGAGCTGAGTTAACTGGGTTAAGTTAGACTAAGCTAGATTATGTTGGTTTGGACCAAAGTTGACTTTTCCTATCATTTCATAGTCTATTTCTGCCGTCATTTCGCATGGAATTATTCGACAGTCTTTATTCCAAATTTTCTACGTTCACTTTGTAGAACACTAAAAATGAGGAATATTGGAACTTAAATTATCACATTTGAAAATATAATGGTCAACTTATGAATTTCTAAAGTTTAAGCAGGCCAATTATTGATAATTTAGCTAACCATCCTGCATGGGATCCTTTAGAGACTTCTACCAAAAATTCTTTATGTCCACTTTGTAGAGTACTAAAAATGGAACATAATGAAACTGAAATTACTTGATTTGGATATGGGGTGACCAAAATATGAATTTTCAAAAATTAAATGACCATTTCCATGTGTAATTTTGCATGGGACCCTTCGGAGTCTTCTACCCGAGATTTTTTACGTTCACTTTGTAGAACATCACAAATGAAGAATAATGGCCATGGAATCGTCTGAATCCGACGTAAAACGGCAAAGATATGAAGCTTTGAAGTTCTAACGATAATTTGGCATGAAAGCTTGCATGGGGCCTACCGGTGACCTTTGTTCGGGATTTTTCACATCCACTTTGAAGAGGAATGAAAATAAGGAATGTTGGCCTTTGGATCATTTGATTCCGATATCAGATGACCAAGATATGATGACTTGAAGTTTGCATGCATCATATGATAATTATGTAAATGCCCTTGCACTTTCAAATAGCGATATCTTCCTTGTTTGATGTTAGAATTTGATGATTCCAGTCCCGTTTCGAAGATAATTTTAAGACCTATACATCCAAGTAGGTAATAGCCCATGACCCTGTTGTGGGGTTCATTAAAGAATCATACATCTTTGAGAAAAAGCTAAAAACCCACAGTATTGGTTCACTTATGTTGAGGGTGGCAAAAATGGGGTGCTCACAGATGCCCCTCTTTAGCCGAGATCGTTACCAATTGAAGGCTGAAGATAAAAGAACCACATTTTTGGGATATGAGTGAGATTGCTTATTGGGCTGCACTTAAGGTAATTTGTCCTAAACTGCCTACGTTTTCTAAGGGTGTCCTAGAAATCAAGCCCAGAACGTAGTTCGACTGACAAGAAGGTTTGCTCTTCTTGGAAAATTAATGATTGCTCTTCTTGTATGAAGCTAGGCTGTGAATACAAGGCTCATTTATAGGCTGAGAACCTCTTCTTGCTGAGGTGGAACTCATGATGCAAGGTATGTGCGGGCTTGAACCCGGCTTGATCCATTTGTAGGCTGATAAACCTCTTCTTGTATGAAGCTAGACTGTGAATACAAGGCTCATTTGTAGGCTGCGAACCTCTTCTTGTATGGAGCTAGGCTGTGAATACAAGGCTGGTTACATGAGCTTGAGCTTGGCTTTGATTTGTTTGGATGGAGGACTTTCTGTCTTTTCTTTGATTGAAAAGAGGCACTTTTGATTGATATTCTGAGATTGATTTTCTGAATAAGCTAGGGCTCTGCATTTGATTCATTTATAGACTGAGATTGATTTGAACATTAGATGAGCTAGGGCTCTACATTTGATTCACTAATAGGCTAAGATTGATTTGAACTTTAGATGAGCTAGGGCTCTGCATGAGATTGACTTAAATTTTAGATGAGCTAGGGCTCTGCATTTAATTCACTTATAGGTTGAGATTGATTTGATCTTTGGATGAGCTAGGGCTCTGCATTTGATTCACTAATAGGCTAAGATTGATTTGATCTTTGGATGAGCTAGGGCTCTGCATTTGATTATGAAATGAGCAAGAACTCAGAAGGTTACTTTTAGGGTGAGGAATTTGCTATTGATTCTGAAATGAGCAAGAACTCAGAAGGTCACTTATAGGGCGATACTGAATGACTCATCTTTGAAGTTCCTACCAGCTTTAGACCTTCAGGATTGAAAATTAGAATATCCTTCTTAGAAGGTCTGTGGCTATGAATCTTCGGGAATGGAAACTTGAATATCCTCTTAAGTAGGTTTGTTGCTATGAACCTTTAGGATGCTCGAAAGTGACCCATATAGGAAGTCTTTGTTGACTTTGAACCTATAGAGTGCTGAACATATTTGAAATGATGGTGAATTCCTTGGCAGTTTTCCAAGGTTTTTGCCCTTGCTTTGTTGGTGAAGGAATAAAATATGGCATTAATGGAAATGGTGTCATGGACTTTGCTGGCATGAACTTAGATTTTAAATTCGCCATTTATGACCTGGTACAGAAAGTTTGACTCAATTTCAGCACGGTAGTGATGACTTGGTTGCTCCCTTGGAAGGGTTCCATGTAATTTGAAAGTGATGATTTTCTTCAGTCAACATTGGGGTTGTTCGATTTTGGATGAAAAAAACTCTAGCGAGGATTTTGGACAAGAATGAGGGGAGCTTGACAGTCTCTAACCAAAGTTATTTTATTAATTAACCTTGGTGTTAAACTGTCGATGTACATCTGGTCAACTAAGTTCTTTGACTGTGCACTATGGTAGAATTGGTAGAACAATCAAGCGGCGATGAAATGTGACATGGGTTTGGCCTTGATGTAGGCTCATGAAAAGCTCAGGGCTTTGCAACATTGTTATGCCAATTTTGAAAGATGAGTGAACCATGGCCCCAAAGTAGGCACGAGGAGTAAAGGATTCGAAGTGTTCCTTCAGAGAATTTGGTGACCAAATCCTAACAGGTGAGCGACCAAATTAGATTTTCTTCATTAACAGGATTGGGAGAACTGAGAAATTGGTGAAAATTGACTTGCACAGACCTGCTTCTGTTGAATAGGAAAGTTAGTGACTTCATACTAGACAGTGGATCCTAAATGTAATGCTCATAATCAAGTTTAATTCCTTTACATAGGGTATATTTATGCCCCAGTGTCTGCATGTTGTGACAGATCGCTACTATTGAAGGAAACAAGCAACCTAACAAAGCTAGAACTAGGTTAAATCTGGATTGCATCAAGAATTTGACCATGCTTCCAAGGTCAAGGGAAGATTGACAGATTGATTATAGAAAGTGACTTTTTAGATAAACCCTTCTTGAATCATGAAAAACAGGGAGTTGATGATTTGATGAATTTTGCTACATCAGTACCAAGCCATGAGAATTTTCTCTCGTGACAAAAGGATTTGAAGATAGAATTATGTTGAAAGGTAATGCTATGGAGCCAAAAGGCAAACAGATGATGGTTTGTTCAACTCCTCTGAGTATGATTCATTGGAGAGCAAGAGGGGTCCATTTCCTTATGGAGGGTAGACTGGGTATGGCACTTGTCCACATGAACCACTGAATTTTTTTATGAAGGGCCAATGAAGGCAATGCTTTAGGGTTGCATCAGGTCGCCTATCCCCATTGAGGTATTATGGGTTGCCCCTTGAGGTTTCTTGGGTTACTTTTCCTTGCTGAGGTTTCTTTTCTTCCCTCATTATTTTTTGTAAACCCCATCTTGGGTTGAATAAAGAGTCCTAATATGGTGAGGATATTGCCAAAATTAAGATCCTACCCAATGGTCTGAAACCCTTAGGGGAAGTCCAAACGGCATGACTTTCATGACAAATGGGTAGGCTTGCCCCACTGTTTAAGTTGACATATACACTAATTGATAGGCGGGCAGCTATTTAAATCATCACTAAAAACGACCTTAGGGAAATGCAGTCCCACACCAAAATTAAAATGGTGCCAAATTATGTTTTACTTTCTTGGAGATGTTCAGATGGAAGATGTGTTTCAACAAACTACATTGAGATGCCGAATCAGTCACGATCATATCTAGGCCTGAAACATTTAAGTTTGTTGACAAGTATGATGACGAAGGTCCAGATGGACAGATAAGAAATTGTCCAATGGGTTTGCCATTGGGAGAGTGTTTGGTTGTTTATGTAGAATGGATTTATCTTACCGAGAAGATCCCATTTTATTAGCTTGAGAAATAAAGCGCTTATAGGAACCTTGGGAAGCCGTCGGATGTAACGAACGACAGATGAGAGTTCTAGCCAGATTCATGAATTTGTACATAAAATGTGACATGATTACGAGATACTGTCACACCCCAATTTCATACTATTTAGAATGGTGTGATGAACCGCTAGCAAACCAACGGTTCAACCAGGATCTCGAGTAGGCTATATCCGTTTTATCTAAACCTCATACATCCACATTCATAATCAGAGTAAATACACAATAGCGGAAGTCTTATAGTAAAATGAACTGAGAAATCTAACTGTGATAATCATATTTAAATAATAAATTATTTTGTATCAATTAAGACATAAATAAATATCAATTACATGTCTTTACTAAATCCAAGTAATGAAAATTAAATCTATAAATTCTAATCGAATACGCATGAGTTGCACTCGCAAGAGGAGTCATGCATATCCACTTCGTCTTCAACTTCCGTCGCCACCATGTGCTCGTACACTAGAGCGTTGACATAATCTTCGACGGTAATACCTACATCATCAACTAAAAAATATTCGACGTTAAGAGGGTGAGCACACATCATGGCTCAGTGAGCAAACAAAACAATGCAACAATACATATGCATGCATTCAATTCATATCTTTGGTCTGATTTTAAGTTTGCAATGCGCAATAGAAAGGTTAGGTGGTCAAAGGTTAACGTTTATTGACCCCTCCTCTATACACAGGGTGTGGAAGTCCACCCAAAGGTTAACGTTTATTGTCGTCCCCATCCACCCCACCATGAACATTGTACAACAAAGGTTAACATTTATTGCTGTACAGTGCCATACCAACACGTAAGCCCCAGCTGGCGAGGGCTTGCAAACTGGGCTCGCAACTAACCAATCCTAATGCCAAACAGTGTATCCAAGGCCTCACCCCAGCATCCCTTAGAACATCCATAGAGATAGAGCTAAGGCCCCCCGGTAGAGTTAGAGACTACAAGGACCGAGACCACCTCCCCTGATACTCTACGACGTAATAGTTCTGCTAAAGTAATGGCGATACGACGATGGTAATGCACAAGGCTTGAGTTAGAGATAGAGCTAGAGTGCTGAGGCCCAGCCTATGACACCCCCCTGATACTCGCTCGCATCAAGTACATCAACCACACACATACTTTCACATGCCTATTCCTATCATCATCATCATCATCATGTTATAAACAATAAAGTAAATATGCATGAACAAATAATAGAAATATTGGATGACATGTTGTATGCACATTAAAAACATATTCGCATAGAATCAAGCATAGCATTGGACTCAAGAAATAAAAATAGTTTGTTATTAATCAATTAGTTTTTAGGTCTTGTTTCCTCACCTTAACTTGATCGTAAGTCCTTGCTCAAGCTTTAAGAATAATCTTTATATTGATATTATATTCCTAGAAGACCTAACAAAGTCGATAGAATTTAATTAGAATTAATTCTGATTTTAAAAACCATGCTGTTAACTGGGGGTCGATGCTAGGGTCGGAGTCTTAATCGATCTCGGGTGCGACCACCCCTATTCTGGGCTTCCCGAACACTGGGTGTCGATGCTCAGGGTCTGGTAGGGTCGATTGGCCATCGACCCCCCATGCGACCCCCTGTGGGTTTTGTCAATTTTTCTTCCTTCAATCCATTCTTCGTGTTTGGGGTCCTATGGCTTGCTACTACAGTCCATTCCACACTTGTTCTATGGCCTAGAACCGTGATTCATTCACCTATATGGCTTTCATGACTTTCCCCATGGTTTTCCATGAAAACCTAACCATGGGTGGGTGATTTGGGTTTCTCCGAGATCACACCCTCTTCATTATCTACACTAAGGTCTTTAGAAATTCATGGAAGTAGTATCCATACCTGAGAAGAATACTCCTTCTCTGCAACTCTTCTCCTTTTGCCTTCCTCTCTTCTTTCCTTCTCTTCTTCTTCTCTTCCTTCTCTTCTCTTTCTCTCAATTCAATTAGGGTTCTAAAAGGAGTGAAAGAGGCTTAGGGACGTCCTATTTATAGAGTAGAAACTCTTAAAATAAGTCCCATTGAGATTAGGAAGGAATCCCATTGAAATTAGGAAGGTTTCCTAATTTAAGTTTCAAACTGTTTTTACCGACTACCGGGGGTCCGACCCTCCCTTGCTGGGTATGTGACCCTCCCCTTATTTTTAGTGTTTTTGGGTCAGTTTAATACCTGGGGTCACAATCTCCTTTAAGCACTTGGTCCATTTGGCTCAACCATGATGGGTAGACCTGGTTCAAGGTGGTAAGACCGGGTTAGTTTGATACGGGTCTTACAACTCCCCCCTACTTATAAAAATTTCGTCCCCGAAATTGTTCATACCTTCCGAGTCGAATAAATGAGGGTATTGCTTTCGCATAGCATTCTCTTCTTCCCATGTAATTTCTTCCATGTCTCTACTTTTCCAAGTGACCTTAACATAATAGATATCTCGATTGCATAGTCGTTGAACCTTTCGGCTGGTGATTTCAGTTGGTGTTACTTCAAATGTCAAATCATCAGTCAAATCAGGCAGATCTACTATCAGAACGTGCGTTGGATCTTTGACATACTTCTTTAATAAGGAAATATGAAATACGTCATGCACACTTGACATAGATGGTGGTAGTGCTAACTGGTAAGCCACTTTCCCACGCTTAGCTAGAATCTCATATGGCCTGACATATCTTGGACTTAGTTTCCCTTTCTGTCCAAACCGTTTCAATCCTCGCATAGGTGATACTTTTAAGAATACTTTATCACCCACGACGAACTCAAGATCTCTGCGTCGAGTATCTGCATATTGCTTCTGACGATTCTGGGCTATTCTCACTCTTTCCTTGACGATGTCGACCACTCGGAAGGTCTCCTCAACAAATTCTGGTCCAACGAGACTACGTTCCCCAACTTCATTCCAAAATAAAAGAGTTCGACACTTTCTGCCATATAGTGCTTCATAGGGTGACATCTGTATAGTAGCCTGATAACTATTGTTATAAGCGAACTCGATAAGTGGTAACTTTTCATCTCATGATCCTTTAAAATCAATTACACATGCTCGAAGCATATCTTTTAGAATCTGAATTGTACGTTCCGACTGTCCAACTGTCTGTGGACAGAATGCAGTACTAAACTTCAATGTTGTACCCATAGCTTTTTGCAATCCTTCCCAAAACTTGGAAGTAAATTGTGGATCTCTATCGGACAGAATGCTCTCAGGTACACCGTGTAATCGAACAATATTATCCACATACAGCTTTGCTAACCTCTCTAGAGTATACTGAGGTCGTATCGGTATAAAGCGAGCTGTTTTAGTTAGGCGGTCTACAATCACCCAAACTGCGTCAACTACTCGAGGAGTCAATGGTAACCCTATGACGAAGTCCATAGTGATGCAGTCCCATTTCTATGCTGGTTCTGGTAACGGCTATAACAGTCCTGCGGGTCTTTGTCGTTCAGCCTTTACCTTCTGATAATTTAGGCATTGAGACACGAACTTAGCATCGTCTGCTTTCATTCCTCTCCACCAATATAATTTCTTTAGATCATGATACATTTTTGTACTTCCCAGGTGTATCGAATAGATGGTGGTATGGGCTTCTTTCATCAGTCGGTGTCTAATGTCCACACTTTTTGTTTCGGGTACACATATTCTTCCTTTGTACTTCAATACCTTCTCTTCGTCCAAGGTGAACTCAGGGTCAGTTCTACCTTTTTCGATGTCTTCTTGTACCGTTCTCAGGTAAGAGTCTGATTTGATAGCTGTCTTCACTTCATCAATTATATCCGGTATAATCTTCAATGCATCGAACATATTGGAAAACCGATGAATGAACCCTTGGTTGGCTGATCCATCCGTTGTATCTATCACATACTGCTCATTGCCGTGATTGAATACCGTTCCAGTAGTACACATTGCTGTAGTTGTGCTAACCTCTCCTTGAGATTTTATCATTGCCTTTCTGCTCAATGCATCCGCTACTACATTAGCTTTCCCTGGATGATATTGGATATCACAATCATAGTCTTTCAATAGTTCCAGCCATCTTCTTTGTCTCATATTCAACTCCTTTTGATTAAATAGATAAGTAAGACTTTTGTGGTCCGATTTAATCTAGAACTTTTCTCCGTATAGGTAATGTCTCCATATCTTGACAGCATGTACTACTGCCACTAACTCCAAATCATGAGTGGGATGATTTTTCTCATGTGTCTTTAACTGTCTTGAGGCATAAGAAATTACTTGTTCTCCTTGCATAAGCATACATCCTAATCCCAGTCCTGACGCATCAGTGTATAAGACAAATGGCTGTCCTGGAACAGGAATAGTCAAAATCAGAGCGGATATCAATCTGGTCTTCAAGGTTTGAAAGCTCTTCTCGCATTTATCTGTCCACATAAATTTTTCACCTTTCTTAGTCAGACTGGTGAGAGGTACGGCAATCCAGGAATAGTCTTCCACAAATCGTCGATAATAACTTGCTAGACCCAGAAAAATTCTAATTTTTGCAACACTCTTTGGTGCTTCCCAGTTTACAATAGCCTTGATCTTGCTGGGATGCACTTTGATTCCTTCAGCGGATACTACATGGCCTAGGAAGGCGACTTCACTTACCAAAACTCACACTTGGTTAATTTGGCATACAGCTTCTCTTTCCTTAAACGCTGTAGAGTGGCGTTTAGATTCTTAATATGGGTTTCCTTTTCCTTGGAATATACCAATATATCATCAATAATCACAATAACCGACGTATCCAACATATCATGGAAAACCCGGTTCATGAGTTCCATGAAAGTTGCTGGTGCGTTTGTTAATCTGAAAGACATGACCAAGAATTCATAATGTCCATATCTGGTCCTGAAAGCTATCTTTGGAATATCACCATCTTTAATCTTCAACTGATGGTAGCCTGACCGAAGATCGATCTTAGAAAATACTTTTTCTCCTTGCAACTGATCGAACAAGTCATCGATCCATGGTAGTGGATATCGATTCTTGATTGTCAGTTTGTTCAATGCCCGATAGTCGATACATAATCGAATGCTACCGTCCTTCTTCTTTACGAACAATACTAGCGCTCCCCATGGTGATATACTGGGTCAGATATAACCTTTGTCCAGTAATTCTTGTAGTTGTACTTTCAATTCCTTTAGTTCAGTAGGAGCCATTCGATAAGATGCTTTTGATACTGGTGTGGCTCCAGGTATAAGATCTATCACAAACTCTGTGGCCTGGTCGTGTGGTAATCCTGGTAGTTCCTCAGGAAATATGTCGGGGTAGTCCCGCATGACATCAATATCTTCCATCCGTGCTGATTCTTTGGTAAGTTTGACCACTGACACTAGATACCCGGCTGCTCCTTTCTCAAGGCACTTCTTAGTCTTTAGTGCTGAGTGTATGAGCTTTCGTTTACGGAGAAGTTTGGTTCCCGCAAAACTGAATTCTGCTCCTTCTTTGTATTTAAATGTTAGCTTCTTTTCGGCGCATAATAGGTTCGCAGAATGCCGAGCTAACCAGTCCATTCCCAAGATGACATCAAAGTCTGCCATCCCAAGTTGGATCAAGGTTGCATCTAAGGTTTTCTCACCAATGAGAACTGGATACGGCCCATAACCTTTTTCTAACTCCACTTCTAACCCCATCGGGGACTGTACAAGTAGTTTGTAGTCTAATGTTTTGATGGGTAAATTCAGCTTCTTTCCAAATGACACAGATATAAAAGAATGAGTAGCTCCTGAGTCAAAGAGTACTCTGGCGGGTATGTCATTTATAGGTACGATACCTGTGACCACATCGGGTGATGCAGCAGCATCCTCAGATGTAACAGCATAAACTTGTCCTTGATGTAGCTACTTCCTGGGCTTAGGACACTCCCTTGCGATATGCCCCGCTTGATTGCAGTTAAAATATTTTGGACCTTCAGTATTTAGCTTTGGCTACTGTTGAGCTACTGGGGTAGTCTTGGGTGCAGCAGTAAAGCCTTGGGCACGGAAGGGTTTGAATGTCTTGTTATTCCCTCCGTTATATGTATTTCCAGCTGGCCTTTTTATACCTCTGTTCTGTGTGAAATAGCTCTCCTTCTGGCTTGATTCTATAACTCGAGCAATTTGCACAGCTTCATTATATATTTTCTTCTCCAAACCTGGAACATGCTCTCTGATGCTTCCTCTAAGTCCCGTGACAAACCTACGGGTCTTAGTGTCTTCTTCTTGCATGCTGAGTGGTGCAAAGAAAAACAGCTCCTCATAACGTTGTTGATATGCATCCATGGACATCTGTCCCTGATATAAACTCAAGAACTCCTTCTCCATAGAATCTTTGAAGCTTTGGGGAAAGTACTTCTCAAAGAAAGCTTCTTTATATATAGCCCAGGTCAATAGGGCGTGCTTGGTTAATAGGTAGGCCCTGGTAGATTTCCATCAATGATGTGCATCACCTTTTAGCATGAAGGTGGCACATAATACCTTCTCTTCTTCTGTAATAGTCATCATCAGAAAATTCCTCTTCATCTCGTCGATCCAATGTGCTGGCCATAAAGGATCGGACGGTTTGCTGTTAAACTCCTTGGGTTTCATCTTTAAGAATCGTTCCACCAGTCGGGAGTGGTCCATTTGATTTTGAGGGTGTGCCCCAAACATAGGTTGTGGATACTGGTAATTAACCTGAACTGCTTCAGGACCTGGTACTGGAATCTGTGCAGCTGGTGGTAATTCCCTCCCCATTTCGACTCGTCTCCTTCCTCTGAGTTGCTACAGTACCAACTCCGCTACATTGGTCATTTGGGTTCCTTGTTTCGACGTCTACACCTTCCCTACAGGTATGTATCTTACCTTTACATGTTTTTAGGTTTTCTTTTCTAGGTTTTCACCCGTATATCTCGTTTTCTTCAAATTAAACTTTTTCCAGCCGTAAAAATTCGATTTTTATTGGGGGCTTTTGTTATTGGTGACTCGAGGAACGAAAGCCCTAAAAAATATTCGAGTTTCATCGGTTGGTTATTGAGAAACTTAAAATTTTTACTTTTTGCCCTAATTTTGGTGAAATTTTGAATTTCTTGAAATTTCCTGAAATTCAATCTAATTAGTTGCAATTTCTGCCTGTTTAAGTCTCACGAGTTAGTTTAGGATCTATGTAAGTCCTCCTGCCCACGTGTATGGGTGAAAAGTGAGGCTTTTGGCCAACATACGTCGTTATAATGTCAAATTTTTGGATTTTTCTACCTTATTAACACGTTATCTATTTTTCTTTCTTATCTGCAGTTACTATGGTCTGTACCAAAGTACCCAGAGTTCGCGACCGTCTTCATTTCCGTTCCAACAAAGCTGAGGTACAGTATGCCCACTATGCTCGCAAGAATGTAGAGGGAGGTCGCAAGGTGAACTTGGCTGAGTTAGCCTTGTTCAATGTGGAGAGAGCATTTGGTGATATGGGATGGCTCCCTGTCATCACTTATGACGCCTGTACCTGCCCTGACTTGGTACGCCAGTTCTATTGTAACCTCCAGGTGGTGGGGGATTACAATGATGTGGAGAGGGGTGATGAGCTGCGCATCACGAGCTACGTCAAGGGAGTTGACATCTCATTTGATTATCGGCAGCTGGCCAACCTACTGGGCATTTCCTATGCTGGCCCCATGGTTTTCTACGCTCCTGGAGAGCCCCAGTTCTTCTCTCTACAGATGAGGGCGGAGATCGATAGTCAGCTCATTTGACCTGATCGCTGGCAGATGAGGGCGTGTTATCAGCGTTCTGATCCACGGATATACTGCAAGATCATTCAGCATAACCTGATACCGTAGAGTGGTCATTACGAGAGGGTCTCCCAGCTGAATTAGTATCTCCTATACTATATATGCACTAGGCAGCCTATCTGCCTTCCATACATCATCATGCATACCATGATCAGTGCCACGTTGCCCAGTCACACGGGCAACCTTCCTTATGGACGCATGATCACTACCTTTCTTACCCTCCTGAGGGTTAACTTATTGGATGAGAAGATTCAGGAGAAATCCTTTTCATCGCCTCTGGATTGGGAGGCTATTTGCAAGATGGGCATGCGGGATGCGCAGGTTAGTGATGAAGAGAGGAACGCGATGGTGCGCCCTCGCACTCGCGTAGAGATGGCTGACGCTGAGGCAGCAGCCGCAGCCACTGGAGTTCATATGGAGCCTGCTGGTGATGATGACCGTCTGTACATGGATGTGGACTCCATACCACCTCCTTCACCTACACATGCTACTGGAGCTAGTACTTCTTACGCGGCTGGTCCTTCTCATGCGGCTGGTCCTTCACACCCACCTTCTGATATGATTGAGATATTACATGAGATCAGAGAGGCTCAGCACAGATCTGATCTGAGGATGGGGGAGTTACTAGACACTCAGCGTGTGAGAGTGGATGAGCTACTAGACGCCCAGCGTATATCGGACATGAGGATGGGAGAGCTCATAGATGCTCAGCGCTGGTCAGATATGCATATGGAGGAGCTTTTGGGTGCTCAGCGCGTGACTGATCAGCGGTTGGCTGGTCTCATAGCTAGTCTTCAGACGACCCAGACTCAGGTAGCCTGGTTGACTAGAGTCTACGTTGAGGAATATGACAGAGATCGTGAGGCACCGCCTCCTCCTTCACCTCCAGCTTCATGATTGTATTTATTTTCTTTCTTTGTACTACAGAGTAACTGTCCGGGTTGTGGACTGTACTCTGCTTTAGCTATTTATATACGTTTGTTTCTCTCTCATTGTATTTAAAATTATTCTCTCTTTAATAGATGCCTTATTCTCTTTTCAAGTTTGGTCTCAAACATCACTTGTGCTTATAGTGTGTTAATATTACAGTTTTTACTTCTATCCTATCTCAGTTCACAATTCGTCGTGAAGGTATGCTAGTTTAGCGGACAATGTCTGAGATGCTCTGATATCAAGTTGTCACACCCCAATTCCACACTATTCAGAATGGTGTGATGAACCGCTAGCAAACCAACGGTTCAATCATGATCTCGAGTAGGCTATATCCATTTTATCTAAACCTCATACATCCACATTCATAATCAGAGTAAATACACAATAGCGGAAGTCTTACAGTAAAATGAACTGAGAAATCTAACTGTGATAATCATATTTAAATAGTAAATTATTCTGTATCAACTAAGACAAATAAAATTACATGTCTTTACTAAATCCAAGTAATGAAAATGAAATCTATAAAATCTAATCGAATACACATGAGTTGCACTCGCAAGAGGAGTCATGCGTATCCACTTCGTCTTCAACTTCCGTCGTCGCCATGTGCCAGTACACTGGAGCATTGACATAATCTTCGATGGTAATACTTGCATCATCAACTAAAAATATTCGACGTCAAGAGGGTGAGCACACATCATGGCTCAGTGAGCAAACAAAACAATGCAACAATACATATGCATGCATTCAATTCATATCTTTGGTCTGGTTTTAAATTTACAATGCGCAATAGAAAGGTTCGATGGTCAAAGGCTAACGTTTATTGACCCCTCCTCTATGCACAGGGTGTGGAAGTCCGCCCAAATGTTAACATTTATTGTCGTCCCCATCCACCCTACCATGAACATTGTACAATAAAGGTTAACGTTTATTGCTGTACAGTGCCATACCAACACATAAGCCCCTGCTGGCGAGGGCTTGCAAACTGGGTTCGCAACTAACCAATCCAAATGCCAAACAGTGTATCCAAGGCGTTACCCCAGCATCCCTCAGAACATCCATAGAGATAGAGCTAGGGCCCCCCGGTAGAGTCAGAGACTACAAGGACCAAGACCACCTCCCCTGATACTCTACGACGTAATAGTTCTGCTAAAGTAATGGCGATATGACGATGCTAATGCACAAGACTTGAGTTAGAGATAGAGCTAGAGTGCTGAGGCCCAGCCTATGACACCCCCCTGATACTCGCTTGCATCAAGTACATCAACCACACACATACTTTCACATGTCTATTCCTATCATCATCATCATCATCATGTTATAAACAATAAAGTAAATATGCATGAACAAATAATAGAAATATTGGATGACATGTTGTATGCACATTACAAACATATTCGCATAGAATCAAGCATAGCATTGGACTGAAGAAATAAAAACAGTTTGTTATTAATCAATTAATTTTTAGGTCTTGTTTCCTCACCTTAACTTAATCGTAAGTCCTCGTTCAAGCTTTAAGAATAACCTTTATATTGATATTATATTGCTAGAAGACCTAACAAAGTCGATAGAATTTAATTAGAATTAATTCTGATTTTAAAAATTATGCTGTTAACTGGGGGTCGATGCTAGGGTCGGAGTCTTGATCGGCCCTGGGTACGACCACCCCTATTATGGGCTTCCCGAACACTGGAGGTCGATCCTCAGGGTGTAGTAGGGTCGATTGGCCATCGACCCCCATGCGACCCCCTGTGGGTTTTGTCAATTTTTCTTCCTTCAGTCCATTCTTCGTGTTTGGGGTCCTATGGCTTGCTACTACAGTCCATTCCACACTTGTTCTATGGCCTAGAACCGTGATTCATTCACCTATATGGCTTTCATGACTTTCCCCATGGTTTTTCATGAAAACCTAACCATGGGTGGGTGATTTGGGTTTCTCCGAGATCACACCCTCTTCATTATCTACACTAAGGTCTTTAGAAATTCATGGAAGTAGTATCCATACCTGAGAAAAATACTCCTTCTCTGCAACTCTTCTCCTTTTGCCTTTTTCTCTTCTTTCCTTCTCTTTTTCTTCTCTTCCTTCTCTTCTCTTTCTCTCAATTCAATTAGGGTTCTAAAAGGAGTGAAAGAGGCTTAGGGACGTCCTATTTATAGAGTAGAAACTCCTAAAATAAGTCCTATTGAGATTAGGAAGGAATCCCATTGAAATTAGGAAGGTTTCCTAATTTAAGTTTCGAACTGTTTTTACCGACTACCGGGGGTCGATTGGGGGGGTCGGAGATCCCGTCGACCCCTGGTCCTTAAAGTGTCTGACCCCCCATGTAAAACTGGGGGTCTAATTTTATACTGGGGGGGTCCGACCCTCCCTTGTTGGGTATGTGACCCTCCCCTTATTTTAAGTGTTTTTGGGTCAGTTTGATACCTGGGATCGTGATCTCCTTCATGCACTTAGTCCATTTGGCTCAACCATGATGCGTAGACCTGGTTCAAGGTGGTAAGACCGGGTTAGATTGATACGGGTCTTATAGATATAATGCCATTAAAACTGATAATCAAAAGAAGGGCTTGTAATAGAGACTCCTTGGAAGGCTGTCAGATTGATAGACGAGAGAGAGAGTATTGGAACCTTGCCCAGACAGTACAGAGTGAGTTGTCATTGTTGGAAATCTTAGCAGAGTAATATGGAGGAGAGAGAGTGTCTGTGGGTTCTACTGAAGTCCCACTGACAGACATGGTGACTGGGTTGGTGCCACACTAGCAGAAGAAAGAGAATGGAGATCAGAAAGAAGAGAGAGAAAGAAGAGAGAGAAGAAAGAGAGAAAGAGAAGAGAGAAAGAAGAGAGAGAAGAGGAGAGAGAGTGGGTGGTGACCAGTTGGGTCCCACCTATGGTGGCCAGGCCAGCATGGCCGATGCCCGCGGCATCAAGCCAGCAGCAAGCAGGCAAGCCAGCAGCAAGGAAGGCCTGCCAGCAGCCAGCATCGCAAGGCCAGCACGCAGGCAGCCACTAGCAAGCAAGGCCTGCCAGCAGCCAGCCTCGCAAGGCCAGCAAGCAGGCAGCCTGGTAAGGCAATGCACGTAGACATGCCGCAAGTCAGTAGGACAGCAGCAGCACCCGCGAGCGCCTCGCAAGCATCCGCAAGGGTTGCCCAGCATGTGGATCAGGCATTCGACGAAATGCTGCAGAGAGAACTCTCCTCAGCAACCTTACTGAAATTTTTTTGACTTACAGGACATTACCACTCATTCATAGGGGCATTTTTGTCATTTGAAAAAGAGAAGATTCGTGATGAAGGGATAGGGATGAGCCACGTCCTCATGATTCCGATCCAGTGGTTTTGAAAAAGGCGGGCTATGGTGTTGTGCAAAGATCGCACCTAGATTCCATCGCGACTGCTGCCATTGGTCAGATACAGCTTAAAACGATGATCCGCGTCGCATGGAGAGGAATCCAAGATTCGGTGAAGCGCGTGTATGGTGCGTTGGAGCTGCGGATCCCAATCTGATGGCTAATATCTGCTTTGAGATCGGAAGGCCCAGAGGCTTTCCTGCTTTCATCTGACCGATCCAGTGGCCCAAAATGAAAGATTCCATTTGCGCCAATAGGATCTCGACAACAGCATACGGTGGGTCAGTTGCGGCCGTGCTACGGTGCTTCGCGCCGCATGGAATCAGGTCTGATTATTCCTTTTGGAATATTTTGACTGGCAGATCTTCTTCTGGCCATATCTCAGCCGTCCGATCTCTGTTTTGGGCGTGTAATATATCAAATTGATGGATTTTTGAAGGAGAAGCCTTCCAAACCAGTTGTAGCTAGAGAAGAAGAAGCTGAAGGGCGATTTTAGGGCAAACATCTTGTTGAAGCTTCAAATAGCTATGCTCTGACTCCAATCATCTCTGTGTGGCTATTTATGCTTCATTGAAGCTAAGGAAGAGTGCTGGGACAATGCAGTGAGTGTCCAGTTGAGTCATGGTGATGAAGAATGACTTGTGTAACCAGTAAAGAAGTCGATAAGATTTCACAGTGACCTCTACATCAGCTATGAGCAAGACGGGAAGGTAACTTCACACTCAAACCCTTTTAATGATGAATGTGATGAATGGGATGGGTTTGTAATTAGTAAATGATTCATTTGTATAGCCTTTCAAGTTGAGTCCTGATAGGTTTGTGGGTAGTAGCCCATATTCAAGTTGTAGCTTGTCTTATCTGGTGGTGTAGCACCTTGCTGTTGTAGGAGTCGAAGACTACCTATTAAAGTTGTGTATCGGGTATAATACGAAACCCTGGTTAGGGTATTACCCCGTGGACTAGCCATCACAGTGAGTGATCGGTGAACCACATTACATCTTATGTCGTGAATGTGTATGAAATTGTTTATGAGTGTGGAATAGAAGTCTATGTGCTGTAGGTATGGGTGTACACACTTGGCAGGCCAAACCCCTGGTATGGATACCTGTGGGTGTGTGGTTGGTGCGTACATGAAATGCGTTTGACATATTGACAGTGAGAAAAGTTTAGTTGATAGCTTAAGGCAGCACATAGTGAACAACAGCTCTTGGCAGTAATTTCCAAAGCAGTAGGCCAAATCGTATCAGTGGAAATATTTTGAGGGCACTAATTCACCCTCCCTCTCAGTGACTACCTGGGATCAACAGAGAGTCTAATGCCGATGAAAAATCATTCTCTGATGATGAAGAAGTGATGAGATCATCTCCTGTAAAGGCGGGATGTAATTGGCCAAAATCAAAAGTCTGGTCCAACATGCTATGAATCTCGACGAACGATCGAACTTGCTATCAAGCTTTGATTGGAACTACCATCCTCTTTAAGTGAGAGGGACAATTGGATTATTGTCGAGCTCCAATGCCATTCAACATCTTACTATTTTTTTTCCTCTTTTTTTTGGATGTGGAGGCCACATAATGCAGTGCTTCGCTTGATTGCAAAGTTGAATCATGACTTTCAATATTAGATTTGAATCTTCTTCTTCCAAACAATTCTAATCAGATAAAACATCTTTGCCCTAGTTAGTACTCTGATCTTCTGTGAACTTTATGAACATTTGTGACTACTCATCTAGTATCTGATTTTATCTGAATGGTGAATCCATATGCTGTCCTCTGGAAGTTAATTATCACCTTCTGTCTAATGTGACTACCTCCCATTATTGATGTAAATAAAACATAGGCTTGAATTTTCTTTTTCCTTTTTTTTTTGGTATTCTTAAGACATCATTCTTTGATTTTGAGATTGATCATTCATCATGTATCTATTGCTTGCAGATGATGTACTTTGTAAGAACTTTGAAATTTCTATCCTTTTGGTGGCACATCTGTTCTCCACTCATTTGTACTGATTGGCTGACCTGTTGATATGATCTGTTACTATCCAATGCTTTCCTTGAAATCTTTTCATAGATAGAACAAATGGCAGCTTCTCCAACACATGTTTCTTGAGAGTACTCTTGTGTCTCCCGATTGATAATTTAAAGCTTTCCCAGATGGGTTGGACCTTTCTTTCTTAAGAGGCCAGGTGGCGTAGAAGTTCAAGAGACAGCTCATCGTTTCAATCATCTTCAGAGTCAGAATTAACTGCGCACGTGGAATAGGAGGATGTATGAAACTGGGAGGAAATGTATGGAAGAGACAAAGCATAGAGTTTCAAATCCCAAAGGGGGTGATTTTTCTTTACTTACAGGACAGATTGGACTGGACTTGTCAACAAGCATATCAATCTTGGACCTAGACATGGATGTCTTATCGAATACCGATAATATCACACCCCAATTCCATACTATTCAGAATGGTGTGATGAACCGCTAATAAACCAACGGTTCAACCAGGATCTGAAATAGGCTGTGTCCGTTTGCTTAAACCATACACATCCACAACAAAAAATCAGAATAAATACACGATAGCGGAAGTCTTTAATATTAAATGAACTAAGAGTCTAACTGTGATAAAGTAAATAAATTATCTAATTATCATCAAAAAAGACTAAGACATAAATTAAATAATTAAATCAATTACATTATCTGTATAACTTAAACAAAATCTAATAAAAAACATAGAAGTTGCACTCGCATGATGAATCATGCGACTCCATCATCACTTCTGCCTCCATCCGCATGCCCGTATGTTGGAGCATTCATATAATCTTCCACTGTCGTACCTGCATCATCAATTAAAAATATTCGAATTCAAAAAGGGTGAGCACACATCACGGCTCAGTGAGAAAACAAAACAATGCAACAAACATATGCATGCATTCATTTCACATCTTTGGTTTGGTTCATAAATTTGCAATGTGCAATAGAAAGGATAGGTGGCTGCCGCACCTCTATAAACGAATGTGTGGAACCGCCCAATGGATCAAACACCATTGTCGCCCCCACATGCACCCACCATGGAATAGAGATAGAGCTAAAGTGCTTAGGACCGCACCGCATCACACTTCCCCTGATGCTCTACCCATACCAGCACGTAAGCCCCTGTTGGCGAGGGCTTGCAAAGTGGGCTCGCAACTAACCAATCTTAACGTCAAACAGTGTATCCAAGGCCTCACCCAAACATCCCTCATTACGTCCATAGAGATAGAGCAAAGGCCCCCCGACAGAGTCAGAGACTACACGGTCTGAGACCACCTCCCCTGATGCCCTACTATGTAATAGTTCTGCTAAGGTAATGGCGATACGATGATGTCAGTGGATAAGACTTGAGTAGAGATAGAGCTAGATTCTGGTGACCAGGATGAACCACAATGTCACATCCTCCCCCTGATGCTCCACTCGCATCAAGTACACTAACCACAAACATACATTCACATGCCTATTCCTAGCATCATCATCATCATCATGTTATAATAAATAGAATTAAATATGCATCAACAGTAATATCAGGAATAGTGGATGACATGTGCTATGCACATTACAAGCATACAAGCATAGAACCATTCATGGTGTTGGACTCAATAAACAAAAATAGTTTATTATTAACCAATTAGTTTAGGTCTTGTTCCCTCACCTTTGATTGCTAGTAGATCCTCGTTCAAGCTTTATAATTCACTTTTAAACCAGTGAAAGGACCTAACAAGTCGATAGATTTTAATTAGAATTAGTTCCAGCATGTTTAAATTAACAGAACCTATAGGGTCGCAGGTAGGGTAGCACCTTGGGTAGTAGTTTCTGTGACCCCAGGGTGTAGGGTCGCAGGTGGGGTTGGATACCATTCGACCCTACGTGCGACCACACCCTCCCTGGGACTTCCCGAGGGCATGTGGTCGATCATATGGTCTCGTACGGTCGGATATCATTCGACCCTACGTGTGACCACACGTGTTCTGAGTCGACCTTTCATTCTAAAGTCCATCCTTCATGTTTGGATCCTTTGGTTTACTATCATGGTCCATTCTATGATTGTTCTATGACTCAAAACTACAATTTATACACCATCCATTGTCCATAATGATTTCCTCCATGGAATCTCTTAGAACTTGTCCATGGATGGATGATTTGGGTTTCTCCTAATCTTATGTTCTTCATAACTATTCTAGACTCTCTTATTCAGGTAAGCAACTAGGTTCATACCTTAATTCAGAGGTTTCTCTGAACTTCCTCCTCTTCCTTAGTCTTCTTCTTCAAGTTTTCTTATCTTCTTCTCTTCCTTCTCTTTCTTTTTCTTTCACTTTCAATTAGGGTTGTAAAGGAGTAAAAGAGGCTAAGGGACGTCCTATTTATAGATGAAAATCCTCCATAATAAGTCCCAACGAGTTTAGGAAAGACACCCTTTGAATTAGAAAGGTTTCCTAATTTTTGGATTCTGTCTGCTATCGTAGGGTCACATGTAGGGTCACAGAATCCGTCGACCCTACATTTTTCTAATCATCCGACCCCATGATTAAAAAGTCATGGGTTGGACTCTTTTGAGGTGGGGTCAATCATACCTGTTTAGGCATGCGACCCTACCCTCACATTTGACTATTTTTGGGTTAGACTTCATACCTGGTCTTGTGGTTTCTTCACGCACTTGGTCCACTTGGCTTGACCATGATAGGTAGACCTGGTACAAGGTGGTAAGACTGATTAGTTGATACGGGTCTTACAGATAATAGAAAGTTAAAACAACTAGTTCGTCCAAGCAGCTCTAGTTGGGCATAACGCCTTTGACGACCACCTTCAGTCATCGTGGGAATAAATCTTCCTTCAGACCTCTAACAGCAGGACTCATTATGCCCCTCTATTAATAGGTGCAAGATGCCTACCTTTCAGGGTTCCATACATTCTCTCCCTTTTTTTTTTTTCAGTTTGAGATCCATTCATAATCGGACTATTGCTTTTTAAGCTCAAGGTTACTCTGGTTTATGCCCCAATTTGGGATACAATGGATGTAAGACCCGGGTCAATCTAACCCGGTCTTACCACCTTGAACCAAGTTTACCCATTATGGTCGAGTCAAATGGACTAAGGGAGTGAAGGAGATCGAGATCCCAGGTATCAAATCGACCCAAAAACACTTAAAATAGGGGAAGGTTCGCATACCCAGCTAAGCAGGGTCGGACCTCCCAAAATAGAAAGTCAGACCCTCAGTTTTGAAGGGAGGGTCGGACAGCTTAAGACCCTAGGGTCGACGGGATCATCGACCCTCTCATTGACCCTCGGTTTCTGCCGAATATAGAAATTAGGAAATTTCTATTTTTTTTATTGGGATTCTTTCCAAATCTCAGAGGGACTTATTTAGGATGTTCCTACTCTATTTAAAGGATGTCCCTAAGCCACTTTCACTCCTTTCACAACCCTAATCGAATTGAGAGAAAGAGAGGAGAAGGAAAAGAGGAAGAAGAAAGGGAAGGAAAAGAACTTAGCAAAAAGGAGAAGAATTTCAGAGGAAAAATTATCTCCTCAGGTATGGATACTAATTCCATGAATTTCTACAGACCTTAGGCTAGTTATTGTTGAGAGTGTGATTTCGGAGAAACCCAAACCATCAAGCTACGGTTAGGTTTTCATGGAAAACCATAGGAAAGTGCATGAAAGCTATCTAGGTGGGTTATACATGGTTTCAGACCATGGAATGAATGTAGAATGGAATGTAGGAGCAAGCCATAGTATTCTAAACACGAAGAATGGATTAAAAGAGAGAATTGGACCAAAGTGCACCGAGGGTCACACCGAGGGTCGATGACTATCCGACCCTTGGTGATCCTGACCATCGACCCTCAGCATTCGGGAAGTCCAGAAAGAGGGAAGGGTCGATAGACCCATCGACCCTAGCATCGGCCCTACCTCCGACCCTCAGTTAACAGAGTAATTTTTAATTCCGAATAAATTCTAATTAAATTCTATCGACTTTGTTAGGTCTTCTAGCAATATAATAACACTGTAAAGGTGATTCTAAAGCTTGGAAAAGTATCTTATAGCAAGCTAAGGTGAGGAACCAGAACTCCAAATTAATTGGTTAATAACAAAACTATTTTCTATTTCTTGAGTCCTATGCTATGCTTGATTCTATGCGAATATGTTTGTAATGTGCATACAGCATGCCATCCAATATTTCTATTACTTGTTCATGCATATTTACTTTATTGTTTATAACATGATGATGATGATGATGATGATAGGAATAGGCATGTGCTTGTATGTGTGTGGTTGATGTGCTTGATGCAAGCGAGTATCTGGGGAGGTGTGATGAGAATGTTAATAAACGTTAACCTTTGGCGGGTCTCAGCACTTTAGCTCTATCTCTAACTTAAGTCTTGTGCATTGACATCGTCGTATTGCCATTACTTTAGCAGAACTATTATGTCGTAGAGTATCAGGGGAGGTGGTCTCGATCCTTGTAGTCTCTGACTCTACCGGGGGGCCTTAGCTCTATCTCTATGGACATTCTGAGGGATGCTGGGGTGAGGCCTTGGATACACTGTTTGGCATTAGGATTGGTTAGGTGCGAGCCCAGTTTGCAGCCCTCGCCAATAGGGACTTACGTGTTGGTATGGCACTATATAGCAATAAACGTAACCTTTGTTATATAATGTTCATGATTGGGTGCATGTGAGTTGACGATAAACGTGATCTTCGGGTAACGTCACTCACTCGTGTATAGAGGCGGGGTCAATAAACGCGACTTTTGGCTACCTAAACCTTTCTATTGCATACTGCAAACTTTAAACCGGACCAAAGATATAAATTGACTTTTTGCATGCAAATGTATTGTTGCATTATTTTGGCTACTCACTGAGCCGTGATGTGTGCTCACCCCTCGACGTCGAATATTTTTAGTTGATGATGCAGGATATATGGTTGAAGATTTTATAAATGCTTCTGCGTATGGGACGGTAGCGGCGATGGAAGCTGGAGCTGAAGAGGATACACACGACTCCTCTTGCGAGTGCAACTCGTGTGTATTTGATTAGTTATTTTATAGGTTTCTTTATTTGGATTTATTAAAGACTTGTATTGATATTTACTTATGTCTCGGTCGATACAGAATAATTTGCTGTTAAATTATTAATATCATCTTAGTTTCTCAGTTCATTTTATTATAAGACTTCCGCTATTGTGTATTTACTCTGATTATGACATGGATGTATGGAGGTTCAGATAACGCGGGGATAGCCTATTTGAGATCCTGGTTGAACCGTTGGATTATTAGCAGTTCATCACATCATTCTGAATAGTGCAGAATTGGGGTGTGACAACTTGGTATCAGAGCATCTCAGGCCTTGTCCGCTGAACTAGCATACATTTAACACAATTGTGAACTGAGATAGGAAAAAAATAAAAACAGTAATATTAACACATTGTAAGCACCAGTGATGTTTGAGACAAAATTTAAAAGATAATAATACATCTATTAAAGGGGAAACAAGTTACATACAATTAGAGAGAGGAACAAGATGTATATACATAATGAAAGCAGAGTACAGTCCTTAACCCAGACAGTTACTCTGTAGTACAAGGAAAAATAAAAGTACACTCAGGAAGCTGGAGGCGAAGGAGGAGGCGGTGCCTCACGGTCTCTGTCGTAGTCCTCAGCATAGACTGTAGTCAACCAGGCTATCTGAGTCTGGGTCATCTGTAGACTAGCCGTGAGACCGGCTATCCTCTGATCAATCGCACGCTGAACCTCTAGGAGCTCTCCCATCCGCGCGTCTGATGCGTGCTGAGCAGCCAACAGCTCATCCATCCTCAGATAAGATCTGCGCTGAGCATCCCTGATCTCCTGCAGCATCTCCATCATGGCTGAAGGTTGAAGTGAAGGATCAGCCGAATGGGAAGGACCAGCCTCAGGTGCAGGAGCCGCCGCAGAAGAAGTACCAACTCCATCCGCATGTGTAGGTGAAGGCGGTGGTATCGAGTCGACGTCCATATACATACGATCGTCATCATCGACTGGATCCACACGAGCTCTAGCAGCAGTAGCAGCAGCCTCAGCATCAACCATCTCGACCCGAGTGTGAGGGTGCACCATCGCGTTCCTCTCCTCATCGCTAACCTCAGCATCTTGCAGCCCCATCTTGCAGATAGCCTCCCAATATAGAGGCGACGAGAAGGTCTTCTCCTGGATCTTCTCATCTACCAGATCCACCCCCAGACGGGTCAGTAGCACTGTAATCATGCGTCCATAGGGTAGATTACCCCTATGACCGAAAACTGTAGCACTAATCATGGTCCGCATGATGATGTATGGAAGGCAGACGGGCCATCGAGTGCATATACTGTATATCAGGAACTGGGTCAGCTGAGACACCCTCTCATAGTGCCCACTCTGCGGGATCAGATTATGCTGAATAATCTTACAGAAGACCCGTGGAGCTGGACGCAAGTAACAGGCTCTCATCTGCCAACGATCAGGACGGAGCAACTGGTTGTCGATCTCTGCCCTCATCTCCATCTCCACAAACTGTGGCTCTCCTGGCGCACAGTACACCATGGGGCCATCATAGGGAATGCCCAACAGATCGGTCAGCTGCCGATAATCAAAGGAAATGTGCACCCCCTTGACGTAACTGGTGATGCGTAACTCCTGACCATGCTTAACGTCATTGTAATTCCCCACCACCTGGAGATTACAATAGAACTGACGCACCAAATCTGGACATGTGCACGCGTCGTATGTGATGACAGGGAGCCACCCCATATCACCAAATGCTCCCTCTACATTGAACAAGGCTAGCTCAACGAAGTTCACCATGCGACCCCCTTCCACTTTCTTACGGGCATAGTCAGCATACTGTGCCTCAGCTTCATTTGAAAGGAAGCGAAGTGGATCACGCACTCTGGGTACCTTGGTACGAGCCATAGTATCTGCAAATAAGAAAGAGAAAGGAAACAAGGAGTTAATAGGATAAAATCCAAAATTTGATGTAATAACGACGTAAGTTGACCATAAAGCCCCATTTCTCACCATTCAAGTGGGCATAAGGACTTACGAAGGTTTAAACATATCCTACAACCCACATGCAGTAGGAAATTTTAACTGACGATGTCCAATTTGAAGAAATTCAAGAAAAATAAAAAATGTCGACAAATTAGGGCAAAAAGAGAAAATTTCAAGTTTCTCTATAACCAACCGATGAAACTCAAAAATTTTTGAGGGCTTTCGTTCCTCGAGACACCAATAACAAAAGCCCCCAATAAAAATCGAATTTTTACGGTTGGAAAAAGTTTAATTTGGAAAATACAAGTTAAACATGCGAAAACCTAGAAATGGAAACCTAAAAACAGGTAAAAATGGGGAGACATACCTGTAGTGATGACGTGGATGTCGAAACCCGGAGTCAAATCGATCCAAAACAGTAGAGTAGCACTGTAGCAACTCAGAGAGGAGAGACGAGTCGAAACGGAGGAGGAATAGTGAGAAATGACCCAGAATCGGATCTTAAAAATCTGATTTTTGGTCCGAGGGTCGGACAATTCGACTAGCACAATCGACCCTCGAATCGACCCTCGCATCGACCCTCAGCTCTTAGGAAGAACAAGTCATTCCTAGGGTCGGAAACTAAGGGTCGGACATACCAGCGACCCTCACCATCGACCCTACATAGAAAAGACATCATTTTTTTATAAGATGAGCTAGAATTGGAATTGATTATTGGTTAGCGTGCCTACATGAAATATAAATGACTTCTAACCTATTTGATGATTTTCAGGCACCACCAATCACCGAAAAGAAATATGTCTGGATGTAGAGTGACCCGACAAACCTGAAACGCAGTCCCACCACCACCACCAGTGGGGGAGACTAGTCAAGAGAATAACTACGCACCGGGAAATCAAGAACTGACAAACCCTACAAATTTGCCACCTCCACCACCATAGCTAGCAACAGTGGTGATGAACCTGGCACAGCAGCTGCAGCAGATGCAACACGCACAGGCTCAGATGCAGGTCCCCATGGGAATTATGTTTCAAGCCACTTAGGCCGCACCCATGCACACTGGACAAGCCAGTGCAGCCCCGGTGGGTAACCACCCAGCTCATCAGACACCTCAACAACCGGCTGCATAGATTCCAGTGCAGGTACCGGAAGCAGCTCAAGGGAATTACCACTATCCACCCTATATGATTGGGGCAAACCCCCAAAACCAGCTGGATCACTCCCGGCTAGTGGAGAGATTTTTGAAGATGAAACCCAGAGAATTCAACGGTAAGTCGTCTAATCCATTGTGGCCAGCACATTGGATAGACGAGATGGAGAGAAACTTCCTCATGATGATTATTACAGAGGAAGAGAAAGTACTATGTGCCACCTTCATGCTCAAGGGCGACGCACACCATTGGTGGAAATCCACGAAGTATTTACTGACCAAGCATGCCCTACTGACATGGGCAATATATAAAGAAGCATTCTTCGAGAAATATTTTCCACGAAGCTTCAGAGATTCGATGGAGAAAGAGTTCCTGAGTTTGTACCAGGGACAGATGACTGTAGACTCATATCAACAGCGCTACAAAGAGCTGTTTTTCTTTGCACCGGCTAGCATGCAAGAAGAAGATACCAAAACCCGTAGGTTCGTCGCAGGACTAAGAGGAAGCATCAGAGAAAATGTTCTGGGCTTAGAGAAGAAAATTTACAACGAAGCTGTCCAGATTGCTCGAGTGATTGAATCGAGCCAGAAGGAGAGTTACCTTACTCAGAACAAAGGCATTAAGAGACCAGCCGGAAACTCCTACAACGGAGGCAATAACAGGATGTATAAGCCTTTCCGTCCTCAAAATTTTAATGTTGCAACCAAGACTACCCCAGCAACTCAACCTCAGCCAAAGCCAAATTCTGAAAGCCCGAAGTGTTTTAACTGCAACCAACCGGGACATATGGCAAGAGAGTGCCCTAAGCCCAAGAAGCAATTCCACCAGGGACGGGTATATGCTGTTACGTCAGAGGATGCGGCCGCATCACCCGATGTGGTCACAGGTATGACTGAAATTTTTAAAGTTGTAATTATATTGAATGAGCATGTAGACTAAGTAAAGATAAATCACAGGTATTGTACCTATAAATGGCGTACCCGCCAGAGTACTCTTCGATTCCGGAGCTACTAATTCATTTATATCTGTGTCATTTGTAAAGAAGACAAAATTACCCATCAAAACATTAGACTACAAATTACTTGTACGATCACCGATGGGGTTAGAAGTTGAACTAGAGAAAGGTTATGGACCATGTCCAGTTCTCATTGGAGAGAAGACTTTAGATGCAACCTTGATACAACTTGAGATGGCAGACTTTGATGTCATCTTGGGAATGGACTGGTTAGCTCGGCATTCTGCAAATCTATTATGCGTCGAAAAGAAGCTAATGTTCAAAGACAAAGAAGGAGAAGATTTAAGTTTCTCGGGAACCAAACTTCCCCAGAGACGCAAGCTCATACTCTCAGCATTAAAGGCTAAGAAGTGCCTTGACAAGGGAGCAGTCGGGTATCTAGTGTCAGTGGTCGACCTAACCAAGGAAGCACCACGAATGGAAAACATTGATGTCGTGCGGGATTACCCTGACGTATTTCCGGAGGAACTATCCGGATTACCACCCGACCGGGCCACGGAGTTTGTAATAGACCTTATACCTGGAGCCACACCTGTATCAAAAGCACCTTATAGGATGGCTCCTACGGAACTGAAGGAACTGAAGGTGCAACTACAAGAATTACTGGACAAGGGTTATATTCAACCCAATATATCTCCATGGGGTGCACCGGTGTTGTTCGTAAAGAAGAAGGATGGTAGCGTTCGATTATGCATCGACTATCGGGAGTTAAATAAACTGACAATCAAGAATCGATATCCACTACCTCGGATCGATGACTTGTTCGATCAGTTACAAGGAGCAAGAGTATTTTCTAAGATCGATCTTCGATCGGACTATCATCAGTTGAAGATTAAAGAAGGTGATATTCCGAAGACAGCTTTCAGGACCAGATACGGACATTATGAATTTTTGGTTATGTCTTTCGGATTAACTAATGCACGGACAACGTTCATGGAACTTATGAACTGAGTTTTCCACGATATGTTGGATACGTCGGTTATAGTATTTATTGATGACATATTGGTATATTCCAAGGACAAGGAAACTCATATCAAGAACCGAAACGCAGCCCTACAACGTTTAAGGAAAGAGAAGCTATATGCCAAATTTTCAAAGTGTGAGTTTTGGCTAAGTGAAGTCGCTTTTTTAGGCCATGTAGTATCTGCTGAAGGAATCAAAGTGGATCCCAGCAAGATCGAGGCTATTGTGAAGTGGGAAGCACCAAAGAGCGTTTCGGAAATCAGAAGTTTTCTGGGTCTAGCTGGTCATCGGAGATTCGTAGAAGACTATTCTTGGATTGCCGTACCTCTCACCAGTTTGACTAAGAAAGGTGAAAAGTTTGTATGGACCGATAAATGTGAGAAGAGTTTCCAAACACTGAAGACCAGATTGATATCCGCTCCAATTTTGACTATTCCCGTGCCAGGACAGACATTTACTCTATACACTGATGCGTCGGGACTGGGATTGGGATGTGTGCTTATGCAAGGAGAGCAAGTGATTGCTTATGCTTCAAGACAGTTAAAGGTATATGAGAAAAATTATCCCACTCATGATCTGGAGCTAGCGGCAGTAGTACATGCGGTCAAGATATGGAGACATTACCTATACGGGAGAAATTTCAGATTAAGTCGGACCATAAAAGTCTTACTTATTTATTTAATCAGAAGGAGTTGAATATGAGACAATGAAGATGGCTAGAACTATTGAAAGACTATGATGGTGATATCCAGTATCATCTGGGAAAAGCGAACGTAGTAGCGGATGCATTAAGCAGAAAAGCAATGATAAAATCTCAAGGAGAAGTTAGCACGACCGCAGCAATGTGTACCACCGGAATGGTATTTAATTACGGCAACGAGCAGTATGTGATAGATACAACGGATAAATCTGCCAACCAAGGGTTTATTCATCAGTTTTTGAACATGTTCGCGGCATTGAAGATTACACCAGATATAGTGGATGAAGTGAAGACAGCTATCAAATCAGATCCTTATCTGAGAACAGTACAAGAAGATATTGAGAAAGGTAGGACTAACCCTGAGTTCTCCTTGGATGACGAGAAAGTACTGAAATACAAAGGAAGAATTTGTATACCTGAAACAGAAAGTATGGACATTAGACACCGACTGATGAAAGAAGCCCATACCACCATCTACTCGATACACCCTGAAAGTATAAAAATGTATCATGATCTAAAGAAATTATATTGGTGGACGAGAATGAAAGCAGATGTAGCCAAGTTCGTGTCTCAATGCCTAAATTGTCAGAAAGTAAAGGCTGAACGACAAAGACCCGCTGGACTGTTGCAGCCATTACCGGAACCAGCATGGAAATGGGACTACATCACAATGGACTTCGTCACGGGGCTACCAATGACTCCTCGAGTAGTTGACGCAGTTTGGGTGATTGTGGACCGTCTGACCAAAACAGCTCGCTTCATACCTATACAACCTCAATATACAATGGAAAGGTTAGCAAAGCTGTATGTGGATAATATTGTTCGGTTACACGGTGTACCAGAAAGTATTGTGTCCGATAGAGATCCACGATTTCCTTCCAAATTTTGGAAAGGATTGTAAAAGGCTATGAGTACAATGTTAAAGTTCAGTACTGCATTCCACCCACAGACAGATGGACAGTCAGAAGGTACAATTCAGATTCTAGAAGATATGCTACGAGCATGTGTAATTGATTTCAAAGGATCATGGGACGAAAAGTTACCATTGATTGAGTTTGCATATAATAACAGCTATCAAGCCACAATACAGATGTCACCATATGAAGCACTGTATGGCCGAAAGTGTCGAACTCCCTTGTTTTGGAATGAAGTTGGAGAACGTAGTATTGTTGGACCGGAATTTGTTGAAGAGACTTGTCAAGTGGTCGACATCATCAAGGAAAGAGTGAGAACAGCTCAGAACTGCCAGAAGCAATATGCGGATACTCGACGAAGAGATCTAGAGTTCGCTGTAGGTGATAAAGTATTTTTAGAGGTATCGCCTATGCGAGGATTGAAGAGGTTCGGATAGAAAGGGAAGCTAAGTCCAAGATATGTCGGGCCGTATGAAATTCTAGCTAAGCATGGAAAAGTAGCTTATCAGTTAGCACTACCACCATCTATGTCAAGTGTGCATGACGTATTTCACATTTCCCTATTGAAGAAGTATGTCAAGGATCCAACGTATGTTTTAACAGTGGATTTGCCAGAATTGACTGATGATTTGACGTTTGAAGTAACACCAACAGAAATCACTGGTCGAAAAGTTCAACGTCTATGCAATAGAGATATCTACTATGTTAAGGTCACATGGAAAAGTAGAGACATGGAAGAAATTACATGGGAAGAAGAAAATGCTATGAGAAAGCAATACCCTGACTTATTTGATTCAGAAGGTACGTACAATTTCGAGGACGAAATTTTTATAAGTTGGGGGGAGTTGTAAGACCCGTGTCAATCTAACCCGGTCTTACCACCTTGAACCAGGTTTACCCATTATGGTCGAGTCAAATGGACCAAGGGCGTGAAGGAGATTGAGATTCCATGTATCAAATCGACCCAAAAACACTTAAAATAGGGGAAGGGTCGCATACCCAGCTAAGCAGGGTCAGACCTCCCAAAACAGAAAGTCAGACCCTCAGTTTTGAAGGGAGGGTCGGACAGCTTAAGACCCTAGGGTCGACGGGATCATCGACCCTCCCATCGACCCTCGGTTTCTGCCGAATATAAAAATTAGGAAATTTCTATATTTTTTTATTAGGATTCTTTCCAAATCTCAGAGGGACTTATTTAGGATGTTCCTACTCTATTTAAAGGACGTCCCTAAGCCACTTTCACTCCTTTCACAACCCTAATATAATTGAGAGAAAGAGAGGAGAAGGAAAAGAGGAAGAAGAAAGGTAAGGAAGAGAACTTAGCAAAAAGGAGAAGAATTTCAGAGGAAAAGTTATCTCCTCAGGTATGGATACTAATTCCATGAATTTCTACAGACCTTAGGCTAGTTATTGTTGAGAGTGTGATTTTAGAGAAACCCAGACCATCAAGCTATGGTTAGGTTTTCATGGAAAATCATTGGAAAGTGCATGAAAGCTATCTAGGTGGGTTATACATGGTTTCAGACTATGGAATGAATGTAGAATGGAATGTAGGAGAAAGCCATAGGATTCTAAACACGAAGAATGGATTAAAAGAGGGAATTGGACCAAAGTGCCCCGAGGGTCGCACCGAGGGTCGATGACCATCCGACCCTAGGTGTTCCTGACCATCGACCCTCAGCATTCGAGATGTCCAGAAAGAGGGAAGGGTCGATAGACCCATCGACCCTAGCATCGACCCTACCTCCGACCCTCAGTTAACAGAGTAGTTTTTAATTCCGAATAAATTCTAATTAAATTCTATCGACTTTGTTAGGTCTTCTAGCAATATAATAACACTGTAAAGGTGATTCTAAAGATTGAAAAAGTATCTTATAGAAAGCTAAGGTGAAGAACCAGAACTCCAAATTAATTGGTTAATAACAAAACTGTTTTCTATTTCTTGAGTCCTATGCTATGCTTGCTTCTATGCGAATATGTTTGTAATGTGCATACAGCATGCCATCCAATATTTCTATTACTTGTTCATGCATATTTACTTTATTGTTTATAACATGATGATGATGATGATGATAGGAATATGCATGTGCTTGTATGTGTGTGGTTGATGTGCTTAATGCGAGCGAGTATCAGGGGAGGTGTGATGAGAACATCAATAAACGTTAACCTTTGGCAGCTCTCAGCACTTTAGCTCTATCTCTAACTCAAGTCTTGTGCATTGACATCGTCGTATCGCCATTACTTTTGTAGAACTATTATGTCGTAGAGTATCAGGGGAGGTGGTCTCGGTCCTTGTAGTCTCTGACTCTACTGGGGGGCCTTAGCTCTATCTTTATGGACATTCTGAGGGATGCTGGGGTGAGGCCTTGGTTACACTGTTTGGCATTAGGATTGGTTAGTTGCGAGCCCAGTTTGTAGCCCTCGCCAACAGGGGCTTACGTGTTGGTATGGCACTATATAGCAATAAACGTAACCTTTGTTATATAATGTTCATGATTGGGTGCATGTGAGTTGACGATAAACGTGATCTTCGGGTAACGTCACACACTCGTGTATAGAGGTGGGGTCAATAAACGCGACCTTTGGCTACCTAAACCTTTCTATTGCATACTGCAAACTTTAAACCGGACCAAAGATATAAATTGACTTTTTACATGCATATGTATTATTGCATTGTTTTGGTTACTCATTGAGCCGTGATGTGTGCTCACCCCTCGACGTCGAATATTTTTAGTTGATGATGCAGGATATATGGTTGAAGATTTTATAAATGCTTCTGCGTACGGGACGGTAGCGGCGATGGAAGCTGGAGCTGAAGAGGATACACACGACTCCTCTTGCGAGTGCAACTCTTGTGTATTTGATTAGATATTTTATAGGTTTCTTTATTTGGATTTATTAAAGACTTGTATTGATATTTACTTATGTCTCGGTTGATACAGAATAATTTGCTATTAAATTATTAATATCATCTTAGTTTCTCAGTTCATTTTATTATAAGACTTCCGCTATTGTGTATTTACTCTGATTATGACATGGATGTATGGAGGTTCAGATAACGCGGGGATAGCCTATTTGAGATCCTGGTTGAACCGTTGGATTTTTAGCGGTTCATCACATCATTCTGAATAGTGCAGAATTGGGGTGTGACAATGGATTCATCAATGGACCTCTTCTGGTTGAGTTTAAAATCATTCTAGCTCGTGCCCCAACTTGGGGATCAAGGGGTATCACCATTGCACTACACCATTTTAAGTCCAAGATTAGACTAGTTTATGCTTTAGCTTCGGGGGTTCAATGGATTTTTTTATTAGACCACTCTCAATTTGGGTCTAAGGTCAATTTGGTTCATGCCCTAGTTTAGGGCACAATGGCTTTCCTCATTAGACTACACTCAATTTGGGTCCAAGGTCAATTTAGTTTTGTGACCAGCTTAGGGCTCAATGGCTTTCCTCATTGGACCACACTCAATTTGGGTCCAAGTTCAATCCGGTTCATGCCCTAGTTCAGGGGTCATGGGCTTTCCTCATTGGACCACATTTAATTTGGGTCCAAGGTCAATTTGGTTCATATCCAACTTAGGGCTTAAGGCCTTTCCTCATTGAACCATACCCAATTCAGGCCCAAGGTCAATCTGGTTTATGCCCCAGTTCAGGGGTCATTGGCTTTCCTCATTGGACCTCACTCAATTTGGGTCCAAGTTCAATTTGGTTCATGCCCCAGTTCAGGGGTTTAGGGTTTCACATTGGACCATTCCCTAGCCATGATTCTAGTTCCTATCCTAGCCTGGGGAATATCGGATCTCATCTTTGGTCCACCCTACTGCTTGGAAAAATTCCATTCCCTCTTTTTGAACAATGAGAAATATGAGGGCAACTCTTTGGATTCTAGCATTTCCTTGGCCAATGGGACAAAAATGCCCATGATGGGATAACACTGTTATAGCTGAAGGTTCATGGTTTCTGACAACTCCAGAATCTGGAACTGATCTTTACTGACAGGCAATGAGGAGTGCTTTTCATTCACCATTCCTAACAAGTGATCCTAACTTGTAGCACTGGGCTATGATGGACATGGATGGGGCTCTAATTGATAGAGCCAGAGGTGGATTTTGAATTTATCTCCGATTAATAGAGACAAAGTTGACTTTAAACTGGTCTCTAATTGATAGAGATCAAGATTGATTTTAAATTGGTCTCTAATTGATAGAGATCAAGATTGACAGTCATGGACTGGGCTCTAATTGCTAGAGGCAAGGATTGCTTGAGTTGGGCTCCAATTGATAGAGGCCAAGGATAACAATCATGGATTGGACTCTAATTGCTGGAGATAATGGATTGATCTAGTTGAAATGACTAAAATTCTTTTCGATTCCTTCATGAAATGGAACATGGACCAGAGGTAACAGTTGAAGTCATGCTCACATTGAGTTCATATGAATGGAACCTTTCTTAGTTCCAACATGAATCAAAACCTGAACTGGAGTTGATGGTTGGACAAGCCTAGGGGCTAATTAAATTCAAATGACTGGAACTCTTCTTAGTTCCAACCTGAATCAGAACTTGAACCATAGTTGATGGTTGGATAAGCCTAGTGGCTAAATGAATTCAGATGAATGGGACACTTCTTAATTCCAACATGAATCAGAACCTAAACCAAATTGATGGTTGGACAGGCCTAGTGGCTAAATGAATTCAGATGAATGGAACTCTTCTTAGTTCCAACATGAATTAGAACCCTAACCAAAGTTGATGGTTGGATAAGCCTAGTGGCTAATGGAATTCAGAAGAATAAAACTTTTCCTAGTTTCGATATGAATCAGAACCCTAACCAAAGTTGATGGTTGGATAAGCCTAGTGGCTAATTAAATTCAGATGAATGAAACTCTTCTTAGTTCCAACATGAATCAGAACCCTAACCAAAGTTGATGGTTGGCTAATGGAACTCTTCTTAGTTCCAACATAAATCAGAACCCTAACCAAAGTAGATGGTTGGATAAGCCTAGTGGCTAATTGAATTCAGATGAATGAAATTTTTTCTAATTTCGATATGAATCAGAACCCTAACCAAAGTTGATAGTTGGATAAGCTTAGTGGCTAATTAAATTCAGATGAATGAAACTTTTCCTAGTTTCGACATGAACCGGAACCTAAACAGGAGGTGAAGGGTGAAAAAGCCTAGGGGCCGAATGCCTCCTCCATTTTAACATGATCTGGGTGGTGATGATTGAACCTGCCTAGGGGTTAAACCTTTCTTCAGTTCTAAGATGAACCAAAAATGGTGGTTGAATCTGGGGCTGAATATTTCTTTGATTTTGAGATGAACTGGATGTGATTGAATCTGCCTAGGGGCTGAATCATTTCTTAATTCTAGATGAGCTGAAATGATAATTGTATCTGCCTAGGGGCTGAATCTTTCCTTAATTCAAAGGTGAATCAGGAAGGGTGATTGAACTTACCCAGGGGCTAAATCTCTCCTTAAGTCAGAGGTGAATCGAGAATGGTGATTTGATTTGCCTAGGGACTAAATCTCTCCTTAATTCTAGATGAACCAAAATGATGATTGGTCCTACCTAGGGGCTGAATCTTTCCTTAATTCAAAGATGAATCAGGAAGGGTGATTGGACTTACCTAGGGGCTAAATCTCTCCTTAAGTTAGAGGTGAATCGAGAACTATGATTAGATTTACCTAGGGGCTAAAACTCTCCTTAATTCAGAGATGAATCGAGAACTATGATTGGATTTACCAAGGGGTTGAATTTTTCCTTAATTTTGAGAATGGTAATTGGATTTGCCTAGGGGCTGAATCTCTCCTTATTTAAAGGTGAATGGAGAAAGGGTGACTAGATTTGCTTAGGGGCTGAATCTCTCCTTAATTCTAAGATGAATTAAGAACAGTGATTGGATTTGCCTAGGGGCTTAATCTCTCCTTAATTTAGAGGTGTATTGAGAACAGTGATTGGATTTGCCTAGGGACTGAATCTCTCCTTAATTCAGAGATGAATCGAAACTATGATTGGATTTTCCTAGGGACTAAAACTATCCTTAATTTAGAGATGAATCGATAACTTTGATTGGATTTGCCTAGGGGCTGAATCTTTCCTTAATTCAAAGGTGAATCCGGAAGGGTGATTGGATTTGCCTTGGGGCTGAATCTTTCCTTAATTCTGAGGTAAATCGAGAACAGTGATTGGATTTGCCTAGAGGCTAAATCTCTCCTTATTTTAGAGGTGAATTGAGAACAGTGATTGGATTTCCTTAGGGGATGAAACTCTCCTTGGTTATGAGATGAACTGAATATGATATTTGAGTAGCCCCAGGGAGTAACTGTACAGGAATATTGTAAACATTTTTTCAAGTACAGGTGCTTGTCGTTGCCTAAACTATATGCTCTATTGGACTAGAATGACTGAGTTACTGATTGTGTTCCCAAATCTAGTTGCCTTCTTTCTTACAAAATTTGATGTTCAATCAAGATCTAGATTCATGACTTCCATTGATTCATTTAGAAAGATAACATGGATGGATCTCAAGGTGGGAGATTAAGACAATTCCCTAATTGTAGGGGCCTCTCACCCTAAAAGGGTGGATATGGTTACAGTTTGACTCTCTTTTCCAAAGGCATTGAAATCTAATGGAGAAATATCAAGATTCTAGACATCTAGAGGAATGGAAGAAGTTACATTCACAATCAAAGATGACTTAACCAAACAAGTTAGCTCCCTCATAAGGGCGATTGGGTAAACATTATCCGAGTCAATTTAGTTGAATTTGGTTAAGCCATGTGTTTGGTCTTGGGACCTCGTGATTCCAAAAATGGATAATCAGTGATACCAAGGTCTGGCCACTTGGGTTATCGAATTCAATGAAATTGAAATGGATAGATTAATCCATTGTCCTTATTAGGGATGGTTAGCAAAAGTGGTTCATGGAGGAACAAAGTAGTAAATTTGTTCTTGACCATGGTATCTATGTCTTGACAGGGATTTTCTGCTCGTTTTTTTTTGAAATCGACGTGTTAACAATGAGAGGTTCGACACACCGAGCTTTCTTAATGGAGGGTGTATAGTGACCATCTACTATGATGTAGAATAGGTGTATACATACCTCATACTCCCAATGGGTGAGAGTTCAAGATGCTCATCGTGTAAATTCTAACATGTTGACCAATAGAGGACAAAAACGGGCAGAAATTCAATGTCTCGAACATGGATGTCATGGTTAAGTAGATTTTACTGGGTCGGTTCAGGGATGAACCAAAAATAACAATCATTAGGCTACAATCTGGGTTAGGATAGAAAAGGCCACCTTGACAAGGACGGGGTAACCTATCACCAAATGCACTATGAATAGTGGGCCCCCAATCCATTTATATACTATGTTGCAAGGATCAAGCAGCGTGGAGTAGCATAACGCATTCCTAGGTGGATCCAAGAAACGCTCGTTAGAGGCTGCTCGCCGGTCGTGGTCTCATAATGTACAGGGCAAGGTTGTATGTTTCGCCTAGCGGGCTGCCCCATCTGCATGGGACCCAGTTCGACTACTCGCACGAATGTGTGACTGAACCCATTCCCCCCAAAGCAATATTATACAAGCATAATATAGTATTATAAGAGCTAGCATCCAATTCACACAAGGAAAGTTTTCATTTAGTAGTCAGACGTTTATATCCCCAGCGGAGTCGCCACTGTGAGGACAAAGATCGTAATCTTTTTTTGGAAGTCGCCACCTAGATTAAGGTCTACGACCTTAGAAATGTTAAATCTCACCCTAAGGTAAAACTTCGATTAACTCATGACCCATAGATAGGATTTTTGGTCCATCAGAGATTGGGTAAGCGTTAGGTTATGATTATGAGAAGGGGTTAGGCACCCAAACCGCTCGATCAAAATCAGTCTCCTATACCTTTCCTATGCTAGACTAACTATTAAACCAAATCAAACCAAGTGGTTTGATATCATTGAACCGAATCTGTATCCATCAGATTGCCTATGTATTACGAAATTATTCCAAAAATCAGGTTCACCATCGTAGTTCAGGTATAATTAATGTTTATGATTGTAATTCATGCTTGTGCATGATTAAGTTCATTGTTCAAGTTGAAGTTTATGCTTGAAAGGATGAGAAACCCTATGGGTTAGGATCTGGATAGTCCATGTGAACTGATAGATAGTCCTAGTGGATCTAAGAATAGATAACCCTTTCTGGGTCAAAATATGGATAACCCTATTTGGGTTAGAATATGGATAACCCTATCTGGGTCAAAATGTGGATAAATATCCTAGTGGATTTATGGATAGTCTGAGTGGACTAAGGTTTGGATCCGAATTTGGGATTCTCCCAAATAGCCTACATATCCTAGGGTTTGTCCTAGGAATTAGAATCCGCATAGTTCAAACTCTGGGTTGAAATGGTTGGTTATCCTAGTGGATCAATAGATAGTCCGAGTGGACTAAGGTATGTGTAAGACCCGTGTCAATCTAACCCGGTCTTACCACCTTGAACCAGGTTTACCCATCATGGTCGAGTCAAATGGACCAAGGGCGTGAAGGAGATCGAGATCCCAGGTATCAAATCGACCCAAAAACACTTAATTAGAATGGAGGGTCGCATACCCAGCTAAGCAGGGTCGAACCTCCCAAAGCAGAAAGTCAGACCCTCAATTTTGAAGGGAGGGTCGGACATCTTGAACCCTAGGGTCGACGGGATCATCGACCCTCCAATCGACCCTCGGTTACTGTAAGAAATAGAAATTAGGAAATTTCCTAATTTTTGATTGGGATTCTTTCTTAATCTCAATAGGACATATTTAAGATGTTCCTACTCTATTTAAAGGACGTCCCTAAGCCTCTTTCACTCCTTTCACAACCCTAATTGAATTGAGAGAAAGAGAAGAGAAGGAAAAGAGGAAGAAGAGAAGCAAGGAAGAGAATTTAGCCAAAAGAGTAGAGTTGCAGAGAAGGAGTATTCTTCCCAGGTATGGAAACTAATTCCATGAGTTTCTATAGACCTTAGGTTAGATATTGATGAGAGTGTGATCTCGGAGAAACCCAAACCATCAACCCATGGTTAGGTTTTCATGGGAAACCATGGGGGATTACATGAAAGCTATCTAGGTGGATTATACATGGTTTCAGACCATGGAATGAATGTAGAATGGAATGTAAGAGCAAGCCATAGGATCCCAAGCACGAAGAATGGACTAAAAGAGGGAATTAGACGAAAGTGCACCGAGGGTCGCACCGAGGGTCGATGACCATCCGACCCTAGGTGATCCTGACCATCGACCCTCAGTGTTCAGGAAGTTCAGAGTTTGGGGAGGGTCGCACCCAGGGTAGATCAGGACTCCGACCCTACCTCTGACCCTCAGTTAACATAATAGTTTTTAAATTCAGAATTAATTCTAATTAAATTCTATCGACTTGTTAGGTCTTCTATAAATACAATAACAAGATAAAGGTGTTTATAAAGCTTGGAAAAGTATCTGTTAGCAAGCTAAGGTGAGGAAATAGAACTCTAAACTAATTGGTTAATAACAAACTGTTTTCTATTTCTTGAGTCTAATGCCATGCTTGATTCTATGCGAATATGTTTGTAATGTGCATACAACATGTCATCCAATATTTCTATTATTTGTTCATGCATATTTATTTTATTGTTTATAACATGATGATGATGATGATGATAGGAATAGGCATGTGATTGTATGTGTGTGGTTGATGTACTTGATGCGAGCGAGTATCAGGGGAGGTGTGATGAGAACGTCAGTAAACATTAACCTTTGGCGGGTCTCAGCACTTTAGCTCTATCTCTAACTCAAGTCTTGTGCATTAGCATCGTCGTATCGCCATTACTTTGGCAGAACTATTATGTCGTAGAGTATCAGGGGAGGTGGTCTCGGTCCTTGTAGTCTCTGACTCTACCGGGGGGCCTTAGCTCTATCTCTATGGACATTCTGAGGGGTGCTGGGGTGAGGCCTTGGATACACTGTTTGGCATTAGGATTGGTTACTTGCGAGCCCAGTTTGCAAGCCCTCGCTAACAGGGGCTTATGTGTTGGTATGGTATTATATAGCAATAAACGTTAACCTTTGTTGTATAATGTCATGATTAGGGTGGATGGGGACGACGATAAACGTTAACCTTTGGGCGGACTTCCACACCCTGTGTATAGAGGCGGGGTCAATAAATGTTAACCTTTGACCACCCAACCTTTCTATTGCACATTGCAAACTATAAACCAGACCAAAGATATGAATTGATTGCATGCATATGTATTGTTGCATTGTTTTGTCTACTCACTGAGCCGTGATGTGTGCTCACCCCTCGACGTCGAATATTTTTAGTTGATGATGTAGGTTATACGGTTGAAGATTATATGAATGCTCCAGCATACGGGAACGTGGCGGCGATGAAAGCTGAAGCTGAAGTAGATACACATGACTCCTCTTGCGAGTGCAATTCATGTGTATTCGATTAGATTTTTCTTGGGTTTCTTTATTTGAATTTAATAAAGACATGTATTTGATAATTATTTATGTTCCAGTTGATACAGAATAATTTTCTATTTAATATTTATATCACAGTAGATTCTCAGTTCATTTTATTGTAAGATTTCCGCTATTGTGTATTTACTCTGATTATGATTATGGATGTGTGGAAGTTTAGATAACATGGATATAGCCTACTCGAGATCCTGGTTAAACCGTTGGTTTGCTAATGGTTCATCACACCATTTTGAACATTACGGAATTGGGGTGTGACAACTTGGTATCAGAGCATCTCAGGCCTTGTCTGCTGAGCTAACATACATTCAAGACAATTGTGAACTGAGATAGGATAAAAGTAAAAACAGTAATATTAACACATTATAAGCACCTGTGTTGGTTGAGACAGAACTTAAATAAGACAATAATGTACATATAAAAGGGGGAACCATATATATACACTCAAACAAAAAGAGAAGACCAAAATGTATCCTGATAAACCAATAACATAGGGTATTATCTATAAGTTGGGTAGTTATCTAAGTATACAAGTGATATTGTACAGTAGCAAGAAGGAAGCATCTGTACAGTAGAAAATTGGAATACTGAGTGGGTACTCACAAGATGTGAAACTCGATGTAGGACAGAAGAAGAAGGAAAATGGCTAGTAATGCCAAAACCCCTGTAGAGATAAAGGAAAAGATCTCGGGCTAAATCCAAAGGACATGACCAAGTACGGTACCAATTGGTAGCATCACTGTACCCCAACACCTGTTAGGTATAACACCGTGCCTACCACACAGCAAGTCCCAGTAAAGCACACCCCAGTGCAGAAGTTTGGTGCACAATAAACAGTGTATCAAGGTGGTTACCCTTATCAGCCATCGATGTATGGGATAGCTGCATCATGACACAATGATCCGACCAAGGATTGAGGAATATTTTCTGAAGATGAAGCCTAAAACGTTTTCAGCAAAAGATCAAATCTATTGTGGCCATGTAACCAGATATGTTTAAATAGGATGCGGTGCGTTATTGATTTACTCTTATGATTATAGAGGATGCACATACCAGATTTTAATTTCTCGTACATTGACAGGATACCTTCTTGATTTAACCTGTCAATTGGAGTTAAAGATATTGTTTTTTTAGTATTAGTCCTGATTATACCAATCTGAGCCACTCTCATGATCGACAACATGAACAGTGATATGAACTGAATGAACAGTTAAATGTTTAATCATGTTGAGTGTACATCTTCTGATTTATACTTGATTTACTGATGTATGAAAGCTTCTCTAGATTTACTCTTGTAGTGCCTTGACCAATGGCATTATATACACGATAGAACCTGTAACCCTGAGGTTAAGGACTGTAAAACCTCTATTTTCATGTATTTGGACCACCGTGCGACCTAAGGATCTTTGGATGCCGGTTGGATTTCCACAGATTTACACCTGATTCTTTACACCTAGGTTCACTAGATAAAGCTAGTGTTTTCGTTATGCTAACGCAACAGAAGGAAGTGAATCACTGTTGGATGAATATTTTGATTCATAGACTCCCTGACCTTTGTTGATAAAGATGATTAGTGATAATGGAATTATTGGAAGAAAGATGATTGGATTCAGATTAAATGCTATAGCTAATGAATCTCAGATGAAATAATGGAGAATCTATTTTGAGATTGCTAAATGGATGGAATTTGGACGCAACCTAATTATACTTGAGATGGCAGAATTTGACGTCATCTTGGGGATAGACTGGTTATCTCAACACTCTACAAGTTGTTATGTGCATAGAAGAGATTATCATTCAAGAATAAAGATGACATATAATTTAGTATTATTGGAAGTATGTTGCCTAAGAAAAGAAAACTGATCCTCTCTATGCTAAAAGCGAAGAGATGCTTTGAAGAGTAATGAGTTGGATATATGGTATCTGTGGTACACGTTTCCAAAGAAGCACCACAGATGGAAGATATTGATGTGATGCATAAATTTCAGGTGTGTTTCCAGGAGACTCACCTGGGTTACCATCTGATCATGCGATGAGTTTGTCATCGACTTGTTACCCAAGGACGATACTTGTGTCAAAGGCACCTATGAATAGCTCTTATAGAATTGAAGGAACTGAGACTCATCTACAAGAGTTATTAGACTAAGGTACTAATAGGCTAAGTATTGCGTCACGGGGAGTGCCAATGCAATTCGTGTTGTCTGCATATAGATTACCGAGAATCGAACAAGCTCATGATCAAGAATCGATATTTATCACCTCGGATCGATGACTTATTTAAACAGTTGCAAAGAGCAAAGGTATTTTCTAAGATTGATCTCCGATCAAGATATCATCAACTGAAGAATTTGGACAGCGATATCTCGAAGATAGCTTTTAGAATCGGGATTGGCCAATTATGAGATTTCGATTATGTCTTTTGGATTAACGAATGCACCAGCAACTTTTATGGAACTAATGAATCGGGTTTTCCACGACATGTTGGATACGTCGGTTATAGTATTTATTGATGATAAATTGGTATACTCCAAGGACGAAGAAACTCATATCAAGAACCTAAATGCTGCCCTACAGCGTTTAAGGAAAGAGAAGCTATATGCCAAATTTTCAAAGTGTGAGTTTTGGCTAAGTGAAGTCGCCTTGTTAGGCCATGTAGTATCCGCTGAAGGATTCAAAGTGGACCCCAGCAAGATCGAGGCTATTGTAAAGTGGGAAGCACCAAAAAGCATTTCAGAAATCAGAAGTTTTCTGGGTCTAGCTGGTTATTATCGAAGGTTCGTAGAAGACTATTCCCGGATTGCCGTACCTCTCACCAGTTTGACTAAGAAAGGGGAAAAGTTCATGTGGACCGATAAAATTGAGAGGAGTTTCCAAACGCTGAAGACCAGATTGATAGCCGCTCCAATTTTGACTATTCCTGTTCCAGTACAGACATTTACTCTATATACTGATGCGTCGGGACTAGGACTGGGATGTGTGCTTATGCAAGGAGAGCAAGTGATTGCTTATGCTTCAAGACAATTAAAGGTACATGAGCAAAATTATCCCACTCATGATCTGGAGCTAGCGGCAGTAGTGCATGCTGTCAAGATATGGAGACATTACCTATACGGAGAGAAATTCCAGATTAAGTCAGACCATAAAAGTCTTACTTATCTATTTAATCAGAAGGAATTGAATATGAGACAAAGAAGATGGTTGGAACTACTGAAAGACTATGATTGTGATATCCAGTATCATCCGGGAAAAGCGAACGTAGTAGTGGATGCATTAAGCCGAAAAGCAATGATAAAATCGCAAGGAGAGGTTAGCACAACTGCAGCAATGTGTACTACCAGAATGGTATTCAATCACGGCAATGAGCAATATGTGATAGACGCCACGGATGAGTCAGTCAACCAAGGGTTCATTCTTCGATTTTCAAATATGTTCGCTGCATTGAAGATTATACCGGACATAATGGATGAAGTAAAGGGAGCTATCAAATCGGATCCTTATCTGAGAACAGTACAAGAAGATATCGAGAAAGGTAGGACCAATCCTGAGTTCACCTTGGATGAAGAGAAAGTACTGAAATACAAAGGAAGGATATGTGTACCGAAAACAGAAAATATGGACATTAGACACCGACTGATGAAATAAGCCCATACCACCATCTATTCGATACATCCTAGAAGTACAAAAATGTATCATGAACTAAAGAAACTATATTGGTGGAGGGGAATGAAAGCAGATGTAGCCAAGTTCGTGTCTCAATGCCTAAATTGTCAGAAAGTAAAGGCTGAACGACAAAGACCCGCAGGACTGTTACAGCCATTACCAGAACCAGCATGGAAATGGGACTGCATCACTATGGACTTTGTCACGGGACTACCACTGACTGCTCGAGTAGTTGACGCAGTTTGGGTGATTGTGGACCATCTGACTAAAACAGCTCGCTTCATACCGATACGACCTCAGTATACACTGGAGAGGTTAGCAAAGCTGTATGTGGATAATATTGTTCGATTACATGGTGTTCCAGAAAGCATTGTGTCTGAAAGAGATCCACGATTTACTTCTAAGTTTTGAAAAGGATTGCAAAAGGCTATGGGTACAAAATTGAAGTTCAGTACTGCATTCCACCCATAGACAGACGGACAGTCAGATTGTACAATTCAGATTCTAGAAGATATGCTACGAGCATGTGTAATTGATTTCAAAGGATCATGGGAAGAAAAGTTACCATTGATCGAGTTCGCTTATAACAATAGCTATCATGCTACAATACAGATGTCACCTTATGAGGCACTGTATGGCAGAAAGTGTCGAACTCCTTTGTTTTGGAATGAAGTTGGAGAACGTAGTATTATTGGGCCGGAATTTTTTGAAGAGACTTGCCGAGTGGTTGACATTATCAAGGAAAGAGTAAGAACAGCTCAGAATCATCAGAAGCAATATGCAGATACTCGATGCAGAGATCTGGAGTTCGCCGTAGGTGATAAAGTATTTTTGAAGGTATCGCCTATGCGAGGATTGAAAAGGTTCGGACAGAGAGGGAAACTAAGTCCAAGATATGTCGGGCCATATGAGATTCTAGCTAAGCGTAGTAAAGTGGCTTATCAGTTAGCACTACCACCATATATGTCGAGTGTGCATGACGTATTTCACATTTCCCTATTGAAGAAGTATGTCAAGGATCCAACGCACGTTTTGACAGTAGATTTGCCAGAATTGACTGATGATTTGACATTTGAAGTAACACCAACAGAAATCACCAGTCGAAAGGTTCAACGTCTACGTAACCAAGATATCTATTATGTTAAGGTCACTTGGAAAAGTAGAGACCTGGAAGAAATTACATGGGAAGAAGAAAATGCTATGCGGAGGCAATACCCTCACTTATTTGATTCAGAAGGTACGTACAATTTTGAGGACGAAATTTTTATAAGTAGGGGGGAGTTGTAAGACCTGTGTCAATCTAACCCGGTCATACCACCTTGAACCAGGTTTACCCATCATGGTCGAGTTAAATGGACTAAGGACGTGAAGGAGATCGAGATCCCAGGTATCAAATCGACCCAAAAACACTTAATTTGAAGGGAGGGTCGCATACCCAGCTAAGTAGGGTCGGACCTCCCAAAGAAGAAAGTCAGACCCTCAATTTTGAAGGGAGGGTCGGACATCTTGAACCCTAGGGTCGATGGGATCATCGACCCTCCCATCGACCCTCGGTTACCGTAAGAAATAGAAATTAGGAAATTTCCTAATTTTCGATTGGGATTCTTTCCTAATCTCAATGGGACTTATTTACGATGTTCCTACTCTATTTAAAGGACGTCCCTAAGCCTCTTTCACTCCTTTCACAACCCTAATTGAATTGAGAGAAAGAGAAGAGAAGGAAAAGAGGAGGAAGTAAAGCAAGGAAGAGAATTTAGCCAAAAGAGTAGAGTTGCAGAGAAAGAGTATTCTTCTCAGGTATGGATACTAATTCCATGAGTTTCTACAGACCTTAGGTTAAATATTGATGAGAATGTGATCTCGGAGAAACCCAAACCATCAACCCATGGTTAGGTTTTCATGGGAAACCATGGGGGATTACATGAAAGCAATCTAGGTAGATTATAAATGGTTTCAGACCATGGAATGAATGTAGAATGGAATGTAGGAGCAAGCCATAGGATCCCAAGCACGAAGAATGGACTAAAAGAGGGAATTGGACCAAAGTGCACCAAGGGTCGCACTGAGGGTTGATGACCATCTGACCCTAGGTGATCCTGACCATCGACCCTCAGTGTTCGGGAAGTTCAGAGTTTGGGGAGGGTCGCACCCAGGGTCGATCAGGACTCCGACCCTACCTCCGACCCTCAGTTGACATAATAGTTTTTAAATTCAGAATTAATTCTAATTAAATTCTATCGACTTGTTAGGTCTTCTAGCAATACAATAACAATATAAAGGTGATTATAAAGCTTGGAAAAGTATCTGTTAGCAAGCTAAGGTGATGAAACAGAACTCTAAACTAATTGGTTAATAACAAACTGTTTTCTATTTCTTGAGTCCAATGCCATGCTTGATTCTATACGAATATGTTTGTAATGTGCATACAACATGTCATCCAATATTTCTATTATTTGTTCATGCATATTTATTTTATTGTTTATAACATGATGATGATGATGATGATCGGAATAGGCATGTGATTGTATGTGTGTGGTTGGTATACTTGATGCGAGCGAGTATCAGGGGAGGTGTGATGAGAACGTCAATAAACGTTAACCTTTGGCGGGTCTCAGCACTTTAGCTTTATCTCTAACTCAAGTCTTGTGCATTAGCATCGTCGTATCACCATTACTTTAGCAGAACTATTATGTCGTAGAGTATCAGGGGAGGTGGTCTCAGTCCTTGTAGTCTCTGACTCTACCGGGGGGCCTTAGCTCTATCTCTATGGACATTCTGAGGGATGCTGGTGAGGCCTTGGATACACTGTTTGGCATTAGGATTGGTTAGTTGCGAGCCCAGTTTAAAAGCCCTCGCTAATAGGGGCTTACGTGTTGGTATGGTATTATATAGCAATAAACGTTAACCTTTGTTGTATAATGTCATGATTAGGGTGGATGGGGACGACGATAAACGTTAACCTTCAGGCGGACTTCCACACCCTGTGTATAGAGACGGGGTCAATAAACGTTAACCTTTGACCACCCAACCTTTCTATTGTGCATTGCAAACTATAAACCAGACCAAAGATATGAATTGATTGCATTCATATGTATTGTTGCATTGTTTTGTCTACTCACTGAGCCGTGATGTTTGCTCACCCCTCGACGTCGAATATTTTTAGTTGATGATGCAGGTTATACGGTTGAAGATTATATGAATACTCCAGCATACGGGAACGTGGCGGCGATGGAAGCTGAAGCTGAAGTAGATACACATGACTCCTCTTGCGAGTGCAACTCATGTGTATTCGATTAGATTTTTCTTGGGTTTCTTTATTTGAATTTAATAAAGACATGTATTTGATAATTATTTATGTCCCGGTTGATACAAAATAATTTGCTATTTAATATTTATATCATAGTAGATTCTCAGTTCATTTTATTATAAGATTTCTGCTATTGTGTATTTACTCTGATTATGATTATGGATGTGTGGATGTTTAGATAACACAGATATAACCTACTCGAGATCCTGGTTGAACAGTTGGTTTGCTAGTGGTTCATTACACCATTCTGAACAGTACGGAATTGGGGTGTGGCAGTATGGATCTGAATTTGGGTTTCTCTCAAATAGCCTACGTATCCTAGGGTTTGACCTAGGAATCAGAATCCGCGTAGTTTGGGCTAATGGGTGGATATCCAAGTGGATCTATGGATAGTCCGAGTGGATTACGGTGAGGATCCGAATTTGAGTTTCTCCCAAACGGCCTACATATCCTAGGGTTTGACCTAGGAATTAGAATCCACGTAGTTCGGGCTGGATAACCTGTTCTAGGTTAGAATGTGAGAACCTGTTCTAAGTTTAGGGTTTAGAACGTATTCTAGGTTTAGGATTGAGAATATATTCTAGGTTTAGGATTGAGTACCTATTCTAGGTTTAGGGTTGCGAACCTGTTCTAGGTTTAGGATTAATTGAGGGGCAAAAATCGTCGTAAGTTACCCTTTTCATCCTAAGTTCTAATTTTAGAAGGTTTGGCAAAGCATTCTCTTTCTTTATTAATGTTTTTTATTATTTTCCGTTTTACCCTTCCCAAGAATATAGGTGCCTAAATGCACGTCCCCACGCCTAATATGTTTGCTAGGTGTACCGATATGGCGGTTTGACTAGGGTGTTGCAAAAATGAAATTATTGCCAAAAAATAAATATTCTATCTAAGCATGGTATATAATACATTTACGGCAAGAAATACACATATAGCAAGATTGTTAAAAAATATCCCAAATATGGCATGTATTGCAAATAAGGTAAGAACCTATATGGCAAGATCTTATATGCTATTTTCTTAGCATGGTAAGACCTAACATGGTAAGAAATTAATATATGCATCTATATATCAATATGGTAAGTACCAATCATAGAATAAAAATATGACATAAATCATCCAAATATGGTAGTGAGCATCTAAACATGGCAATGAGCATCCAAACATGACAGTAATCATTCGATCATAGCAATAAACATCTAAACATGGCGGTAAGCATGTGAGAGCATTAATCAAGCATCGATTATGAACAATGTGACCAAGATCATATCTGATCAACTACTCAAACTTGATGTAATCGATCGTCATCAATTTGATCAAGGTCATGTTTGATTGATGGTTCAGATTCACTTAAAACATTCATGAGGTCAATTCGACCATTCAGATCATTCTAAATAAAGATCCAACGGCTTAGATGGCTTAAAAAAACTTATGATCAATATCCAACAGTTAAAAACACTCGCAACACATATGTAACTGTCCAAATTTAAAATCAATCATAATGAAGATCCAACGGTTCAAATCTCACATCAAAAATAGATTATAATCAATGAATCAAATTTAATCATCAAGCTAATCAGGTCAATGGTTAGATGTTCATCTCATCAAAATTCAAAATCGATGGCCAGATTTAACCTCATTGAAAATTCCATGATTACGTGGCCATATTTTAAATCACATTAAAAATCCAAGATCAATGGCCATAATCAATGCCATTTTCCCAACAATATGGTTGGACCAATTTCATTAAATTCCAATCATATGGATCAATTGCATTAAAAATCCCAGCAATAGTCGGATCAAGCCCACTAAGGTTCATGATCAAAATTCAATCTTCATCACATAATATTCATTCATGATCAATGGCTAAAATTTCATCATATTAAAAATTCAATATCAAAGGCCATGATCAATCTCAAAAAAATTCAGATCATGTGGTCGGATCAACCACATTAACATTCAAGCATGGTAGAATTTATTCATACAAAGAAATACATGATCACATAATAAGATTCATGCTCGTGGCCATATTTCAAATCAATAATCAATATCAGAACAAAATAACATCCTTCAGCATGAGATCAATAATGATTTTCCAAAGAAACAAAAGCTTCAGGCAAAATAGGGATAAAGGGATTGGTGATTCTAAGATGAGTATGTGGTTGCTACAGAGGGAAGAATGGTGTTCGGTGAAGGTTTCTCAGCTGCAGGTGTGATTGCATGCGGCTATGGAGATTGTGTAGAGATAGCGGGGTGAAATTGGTACTGCAGACGGTAGCAAGCTTCCTGGCCGTTGTTGAGTTTTGATTAATGATGGAGGCTACAAGAGTGAAGAGATGGGATTGTGAGTGTAGCTGGACATGTGTTTAGATGATGATGGGATCAGATTATGTGAGTGGAGGCTTGGGTTGCATGGATAGTGCAGGGAATCAGTTAGGGGTAGACCACGGCAAGGGAATTTGGTGACCAGGTGTTGTTGTGGAGGGATGACGAAGATGTGGTGTGTTAGGTAGTGTGAGATGGGAGTGGATAGGTGTCGTGATGCTTGGCTGTTAGGTGATGAGCAGCAGGAGATGGCAATGGATTGCAACAGAGATGTAGGTGGTCGGTTTATGTAGCTTGGCTGTTAGGTGATGAGCAGTAGCAGGTGGCACATGATGGTGGCGGTTTCAAGGATTGATGATGGTGGTTTTGGCGGTGAATGGCAAGTGGTAGCAGGTAGGTAAAAACTACCTCTTCTCTCTTCTTCTTCTTCTTGCTCTCTCTCTCTTAATTCTCTCGCTCCTCACATCTCTTCCTCTATTCTCGGTTTCCCTCCCCCTTTCTCCTCTTTTTGATCTCGCCTCCCTTTCCTCTTGTTTTATTCTGATTTCTTGGCTCCTCTTTCCTCTTCTTTTATTCTGTTTTTTTGGCTCCTCTTTCAGATCTCGCCTCCCTCTCTAGTCCTCCTCCTCTCTTCATCCCTCTTTCTTAGATTTTTCGATTTCAATTTCCAACTTTCTTCCTTTTTTTCTCATGCCTCTTCTCTTTTTTCCAATCTCAGCACTTCATTCCTTTTTTTTTAATTTCCATTTTCTTTTCTTTCCTTTCTCATCCCTCTCTTGGATTCTTTTCTTCTCACGTTCGCCTCCTTCCATTCTAAACTTCTTCATTCTTTTAGAAATTCTCTCTTCCGTTTCTTCCGTTAAGAGTCCTCCTTTATTATTTTTTTCCTTCTTTCCATGAGAATCTCTCACCCTGAGTTTCCTTTCTTCTCATCTTTCTATATTCTGTCTAGCTTTTTTATCTTTCCTTATAATTTCTAGATTGGATTGAATCATCTCTGTCCTAATTCACTCTCTCAGATTCTCTTTCCCTTTGAGATTCCTTTCCATTTCTTTCCATAGAATCGGCCAGCTTTCCATTTCTTTCTTTCCCTGGTTCATTCAGTTTGCCGATTCTCTATTGGTCTCCCTCCATTTATATATAGCCCCATATATCATATATGTAAGACCCGTATCAAACTAATCCGGTCTTACCACCTTAAACTAGGTTTACCCATCATGGACGAGATGAATGGACCAAGGGCGTGAAGGAGATCGTGATCCCAGGTATCAAATCGACCCAAAAACACGTAATTTAAAGGAAGGGTCGCATACCCAGCAAGGGAGGGTCGGACCCCCAAGACAGAAAGTCAGACCCCCTGTTTTACCAAGGGGGTTGGACACTTTAAGAAACCAAGGGTCAACGGGATCATCGACCCCCTCATCGACCCCCAGTTGCCGCCAGAAACTGAAATTAGGAAAGTTTCTAAATTTCGATTGGATTCCTTCCAAATCTCAATGGGACTTAGTTTAGGAGTTTCCACCCTATAAATAAGGCGTCCCTAAGTCTCTTTCACTCCTTTTACAACCATAATTGAATTGAGAGAAGAGAAGAGAAGGAAAAGAAGAAGAAGAGAAGCAAGGGAGAGAAGAAAAAGCAAAAAGGAGAAGAGTTGTAGAGAAGGAGTATTCTTCTCAGGTATGGATACTAATTCCATGAATTACTACAGACCTTAGGTTAGATAAGGATGAGAGTGTGATCTCGGAGAAACCCAAACCATCAACCCATGGTTAGATTTCCATGAAAAACCATAGGAGAATACATAAAAGCTATATAGGTGGATGATTCATGGTTCTAGACCATGGAATGTTTGTTGAATTGACTGTAGGAGCAAGCCATAGGACCCCAAACACGAAGAATGGACTAAAAGGAGGAAAATTGACCAAAACCCACAGGGGGTCGCACAGGGGGTCGATGACCATCCGACTCTATGTGACCCTGAGTATCGACCCCCAGGGTTCTGGAAGTCCATATTAGGGGGGGTCGCACCAGGGGTCGGTCATAACTCAGACCCTACCTCCGACCCCCAGTTAACAGAATGGTTTTAAAAATTAGAATAAATTCTAATAAATTTTATCGACTTTGTTAGGTCTTCTAGCAATATAATAGCAATATAAAGGTGATTCTAAAGCTTGGAAGAGTATCTATTAGCAAGCTAAGGTGAGGGAACAAGACCTAAACTAATTGGTTAATAATAAACTACTTTTATTTACTTGAGTCCAATGCCATGCTTGATTCTATGCGAATATGCTTGTAATGTGCATTCAACATGTCATCTAATATTCCTTCTATTATTGCTCATGCATATTTAATTTTGTTTATTTACAACATGGTGATAGTGATTGATGCTAGGAATAGGCATTTGGGTGTTTGTGTGTGGTTAGTGTGCTTGATGCGAGTAGGGCATCAAGGGAGGTGTTATGCGGTGTTTGATCCAGGCACTTTAGCTCTATCTCTATCTCAAGTCTTGTGCATTAGCATCGTTGTATCGCCGTTACCTTAGCAGAACTATTGCGATGTAGGGCATCAAGGAGGGTCTCGGTCCTCGAGTCCTATACTCTACCGAGTGGGCCTTAGCTCTATCTCTATGGGTGCTCTAAGGGATGCTGGGGTGAGCCTTGGATACATTGGTTGACATTAGGATTGGTTAGTAGTGAGCCTCGTTTGCAGCCCTAGCCATCAGGGGTTAATTTGTTGGTATGGAATTATGCATCGATAAACGTGACCTTCGTTGTTCAATGTTCATTATGGGTGCTATGGGCGAAGGTGAGAGTCATCGGGCGTATCCACACTCCCGTGCATAGAGGTGCAGTGGCCACCTATCCTTTCTATAGCACAGTACAAACATAAAACCAGACCAAAGATATGAATTGATTGCATGCATATGTATTGTTGCATTGTTTTGTTTGTTCACTGAGCCGTGATGTGTGCTCACCCTTCGACGTCTAATATTTTTAGTTGATGATGCAGGTATAACCGTTGAAGATTATATAAATGCTCCAGAATACGAGAACATTGCAGCGATGGTAGCTGAAGATGAAGTAGATACACATGACATCTTTTGCGAGTGCAACTCATGTGTATTTGATTAGATTTTTAGTTTTATCTATTTGGATTTATTAAAGACATGTATTTGATATTTATTTATTTATGTCTTAGTTGTTACAGAATAATTTGTTATTTAAATATTAATATCACAATAGATTCTCAGTTCATTTTATTATAAGACTTCCGCTATTGTGTATTTACTCTGATTATGACTATGGATGTATGGGGTTTAGATAAAACGGATATAGCGTACTCGAGATCCTGGTTGAACCATTGGATTGTTAGCGGTTCATCACACCGTTCTGAATAGTGCAGAATTGGGGTGTGACAACTTGGTATCAGAGCATCTCAGGCCTTGTCCGTTGAACTAGCATACATTCAAGACAATTGTGAACTGAGATAGGATAAAAGTAAAAACAGTAATATTAACACACTATAAGCACAAGTGATGTTTGAGACCAAATTTGAAAAGAAAATAATGCATCTATTAAAGGGGGAACAATTTTAATACAATGTGAAAGAAACAAATGTATATACATAACTAAAATAGAGTATAGTCCACAACCCAGACAGTTACTCCGTAGTACAAGAAGAAGGAAAAGATACACTCATGAAGCCGGAGGTGAAGGAGGAGGTGGTGCCTCACGATCTCTATCATAATCCTCAGTGTCGACTCTAGTCAACCAGGCTACCTGAGTCTGGGTCGTCTGAAGACTAGCTGTGAGACCAGCAAACCACTGATCAGTCACGCGCTGAGCACCCAAAAGCTCCTCCATACGCATATCTGACCGGCGCTGAGCATCTATGAGCTCTCCCATCCACGTGTCTGATATGCTTTGGGCGACTAGCAGCTCATCCACTCTTACACGTTGAGCGTACAACAACTCCTCCATCCTCAGATCAGATCTGCGCTGAGCCTCTCTAATCTCATGCAACATCTCCATCATATCAGAAGGTGGGTGTGAAGGACCAGCCGCTTGAGAAGGACCAGTCTCAGGTGCAGGACCAGCCGCAGATGAAGTACCAGCTCCAGCCGCATGCGTGGGTGAAGGCAGTGGTATCGAGTCTACATCCATGTGCATGCGGTCATCGTCATCGACAGGATCCGCATGAACTCTAGCGGCGGCAGTAGCTGCCTCAGCGTCAGCAATCTCGATGCGAGTGTGAGGGCGCACCATCTCGTTCCTCTCCTCGTCACTGACTTGGGCATCCCGCAAGCCAATCTTACAGATAGCTTCCCAATCTAGAGGTGACGAGAAGGTTTTCTCTTGAATCTTCTCATCCACTAAATCAACTCCCAGGCGGGTCAGCAACATAGTGATCATACGTCCTTACGGGAGGTTGCCAGTATGGCTGCGCAATGTAGCAGTGATCATAGTTCGCATGATGATGTACGGCAGGCAGACGGGCTGTCTAGTGCAGATACTGTATAGCAGATACTGGGTCAGTTGGGAAACCCTCTCGTAGTGACCACTCTGTGGGAGCAGGTTATGCTGGATAATCTTGCAAAAGACCCGTAGAGCCGGATGCATATAACAAGCCCTCATCTGCCAGCGATCAGGTCGTAGCAACTGATCAATCTCAGCCCTCATCTCTGTGGAGATGAACTGGGGCACTCCAGGAGCACAGTAAACCATGGGGCCATCATAGGGAATGCCCAGTAGGTCGGCCAGTTGTCGATAATCAAAAGAGATGTTCACCCCTTTGACGTAACTAGTGATACGCAACTCCTGACCCCTCTCGACGTCATTGTAATTCCCCACCACCTGGAGAATACAATAAAACTATCACACTACATTCAGGCGTGTGCAAGCGTCGTAGGTAATGACAGGGAGCCACCCCATATCACCAAAGGCTCTCTCCACGTTGAACAAGGCTAACTCAGCCAAGTTCACCATACGACCTCTCTCCACTTTCTTAAGAACAAAGTGGGCATATTGTGCCTCGGCTTCGTTGGAACGGAAGCGAAGAGGATCACGAACTCTGGGTACCTTGGTACGAGCCATGGTATTTGCAAAAAAGAGAGAAAAATAGATAATATGTTAATAAGATAGAAAATCTAAAATTTTGACATTATAACGACGTAAGTTGGCCAAAAGCCTCACTTGTCACCCAAACACGTGGGTAGGAAGACTTACGTAGGTTCCAACATATCCTACAACACTCAGACAGTAGGAAATTCTAGCTAATGAAGTCTAATTTGAAGAAATTACGAGAAATCAAAAATTTCGACAAATTAGGGCAAAAAGAGCAAAAATCCAAGTTTCTCGATAACCAACCGATGAAACTCAAAAAATTTAAGGGCTTTTGTTCCTCGAGACACCAATAACAAAAGCTCCCAATAAAAATCAAATTTTTACGACTGTAAAAAGTTTAATTTGAAAAATAAAAGTTAAATAGACAAAAACCTAGAAATGGAAACCTAAAAACAGGTAAAAATGAGAAAGCATACCTGTAGGGATGATGTGGACGTCGAAACACGAATCCAAACTGACCAAAATAGCAGAGTGGCACTATAGCAACTCAGAGGTGGGAGACGAGTCGAAACGGGAGAGAAATGATGGGGAATGAACCCAGAATCGGATTTTAACGGTCTGATTTTTGGTCTGGGGGTTGGACAATTCGAGCAGGATCATCGACCCACGGATCGACCCCCAGATCGACCCCCAGCTCTCGGGAATCTGACAGAAAACCAGGGGTCGGACCAGGGGGTCAGACATCCATCGACCCCCACATCGACCCCGGGCCTGGAACTTGGCAGGAAACCAGGGGTCGGACAGGGGGTCGGATACCCATCGACCCCCACATCGACCCCCAGCTCTCGGGAAGAACAGGTCATTCCGAGGGTCGGATACTGAGGGTCGGACATACCATCGACCCCCACCATCGATCCTGCATAGAAAAGACATTATATTTCATAAAATGAGCTGAAAATTTTGGAATTTTACATCGGTTAGCATGCCTACATGCAGTATAAATGATTGACACACATATTTTGATGATTTTCAGGCACCACCAATCTCAGAAGAAAACATGTCTGGACGTAGAGTAACCAAGCAGAGTCGAAATGCAGTTCCACCACCACCTATGGAAGAAACTAGCCAGGAGAATATATATGCACAGGGAAATCCACAGGTTGTACCCCCAGGAAATCCAGATCAGGCAAATCCTACCAACTTGCCACCTCCACCACCAGAGTTAGCAACCGTGGTAATGAATCTAGCACAGCACAGCAGCTGCAACAAATGCAACATGCACAGGCTAAAATGCAAGTTGCAATGGGGATTATGTTCCAGGCCGCACATGCTACACCCATGCAGACTGGACAAGCCAGTGCAGCACCGGTGGGTAACCACCTAGCACCTCAAACACCTCAACCACCAGCTGCACAGATCCCAGTACCTGGTCAGGAAGCAGCTCAGGTTCAGTATCAGTATCCACAACCTATGTTTGGGGCATACCCCCAAAATCAGATGGATCACTCTCGACTGGTTGAGAGATTTCTGAAGATGAAGCCCAAGGAATTTAACGGTAAACCGTCGGATCCGTTATGGCCAGCACATTGGATCGATGAGATGGAGAGAAACTTTCTGATGATGACTATTACTGAAGAAGAAAAGGTGTTATGTGCCACCTTCATGCTGAAAGGCGATGCACATCATTGGTGGAAATCTACCAGGGCATATCTACTGACCATGCACGCCCTATTGACTTGGGCTATTTATAAAGAAGTGTTCTTTGAGAAGTATTTTCCCCGAAGCTTCAGAGATGCTATGGAGAAGGAGTTCCTGAGTCTATATCAGGGCCAGATGTCCGTGGATGCGTATCAACAGCGCTATGATGAGCTGTTTTTCTTTGCACCACTTAGTATGCAAGAGGAAGACACTAAGACCCGTAGGTTTGTCACGGGACTTAGAGGAAGCATCAGAGAGCACATCCTGGGTTTAGAGAAGAAGATATATAATGAAGCTGTCCAAATCGCTCGAGTTTCAAATCGAGACAAAAAGAAAGTTACTTTACACAAAACAGAGGCATAAAAAGACCAGCCGGAAATGCTTTTAATGGAGGGAACAACAAAACATTTAATCCTTTTCATGCCCAAGGCTTTACCACTGCACCCAAGACCACTCAAGCAGCTCAGCAGCAACCAAAGCCAAATACTGAAAGTCCAAGATGTTATAACTGCAATCAAGTGGGACATATGATGAGAGAGAGTCCTAAACCCAGGAAGCAACAACATCAAGGACGAGTTTATGCTATTACGTCTGAGGAAGCTGCCGCATCACCTGATGTGGTCACAGGTATGACCTAAACCTTAAGTTGTATTACAATGTGTAAGCATGTAGACTAAGTTTAAACAAATCACAGGTATCGTACCTATAAATGGCATACCCGTCAGAGTACTCTTTGATTCAGGAGCTACTCATTCCTTTATATCTGTGTCATTTGGAAAGAATCTGAACTTACCCATCAAAACATTGAACTACAAACTACTTGTACGATCACCGATGGGGTTAGAAGTTGAATTAGAGGAAGGTTATGGGCCATGTCCAGTTCTCATTGGCGAGAAAACCTTAGATGCAACCTTGATCCAACTTGGGATGGCAGACTTTGATGTCATCTTGGGAATGGACTGGTTAGCTTGGCATTCTGCAAACCTATTATGCGCCGAAAACAAGCTAACATTTAAAGACAAAGAAGGAGTAGAATTCAGTTTTGTGGGAACCAAACTGCCCCGTAAACGCAAGCTCATACTCTCAACACTAAAGGCTAAGAAGTGTCTTGAGAAGGGGGCAGTCGGGTATCTAGTATCAGTGGTAGACCTAACCAAGGAAGCACCACGAATGGAAGATATTGATGTCGTGCGGGACTATCCCGATGTATTTCCAGAGGAACTACCAGGATTACCACCCGACAGAGCCACCGAGTTTGTGATAGACCTTATACCTGGAGCTGCACTAGTATCAAAAGAACCTTATAGAATGGCTCCTACTGAACTGAAGGAATTGAAAGTGTAACTACCGGAACTACTGGACAAGGGTTATATTCGACCCAGTATATCACCATGGGGAGCACTGGTATTATTCGTAAAGAAGAAGGACGGTAGCGTTCGATTAAGTATCGACTATCGGTAGCTGAACAAACTGACAATCAAGAATCAATATCCACTACCTCGAATCGATGACTTGTTTGATCAGTTGCAAGGAGCAAAAGTATTTTCTAAGATCGACCTTCGGTCAGGTTATCATCAGCTGAAGATTAAAGAGGGTGATATTTCTAAGACAGCTTTCAGGACCAGATATGGACATTATGAATTCTTGGTCATGTCTTTTGGATTAACAAACGCACACGCAACTTTCATGAAACTTATGAACCGGGTTTTCCACGACATGTTGGATACGTCGGTTATAGTATTTATTGATGATATATTGGTATATTCCAAGGACAAGGAAACCCATGTTAAGAATCTAAAAGCCGGCCTACAGCGTTTAAGGAAAGAGAAGCTGTATGCAAAATTTTCAAAGTGTGAGTTTTGGCTAAGTGAAGTCGCCTTCCTACGCCATGTGGTATCCGCTGAAGGAATCAAAGTGGACCCCAGCAAGATCGAGGCTATTGTAAAGTGGAAAGCACCAAAAAGCGTTGCAGAAATAAGAAGTTTTCTGGGTCTCGCTGGTTATTATCGAAGATTTGTAGAAGACTATTCCTAGATTGCCGTACCTCTCACCAGTTTGACTAAGAAAGGTGAAAAGTTCGTGTGGATGGATAAATGTGAGAAGAGTTTCCAGACATTGAAGACCAGGTTGATATCCGCTCCGATTTTGATTATTCCTGTTCCAGGACAGCCATTTACCCTATACACTGATGCGTCAGGACTGGGATTAAGATGCGTGCTTATGCAAGGGGAACAAGTAATTGCTTATGTCTCGAGACAGTTAAAGATACATGAGAAAAATTATCCCACTCATGATTTGGAGTTAGCGGCAGTAGTACATGCTGTCAAGATATGGAGACATTACCTATACGGAGAGAAGTTCCAGATTAAGTCGGACCATAAAAGTCTTACTTATTTATTTAATCAGAAGGAGTTGAATATGAGACAAAGAAGATGGTTGGAACTATTGAAAGACTATGATTGTGATATCCAGTATCATTCAGGGAAAGCTAATGTAGTAGCGGATGCGTTGAGCAGAAAGGCGATGATAAAATCTCAAGGGGAGGTTAGTACAACTGCAGCTATATGTACTACCGGAATGGTATTCAATCATGGCAATGAGCAATATGTGATAGATACAACGGATGGATCAGCCAACCAAGGGTTTATTCATCGGTTTTCAAATATGTTCATGGCATTGAAGATTATACCGGATATAATGGATGAAGTGAAGACAGCTATCAAATCAGATCCTTATCTGAGAACAGTACAAGAAGATATCGAAAAAGGTAGGACTAACCCTGAGTTCACCTTGGACGAAGAGAAAGTACTGAAATACAAAGGAAGAATATGCGTACCCAAAATAGAAAATGTGGACATTAGACACCGACTGATGAAAGAAGCCCATACCACCATTTATTCGATACATCCTGGAAGCACAAAAATGTATCATGATCTAAAGAAACTATATTGGTGGAGAGGAATGAAAGCAGATGTAGCTAAGTTCGTGCCTCAATGCCTAAATTGTCAGAAAGTAATGGCTGAACGATAAAGACCCGCAGGACTGTTACAGTCGTTACCAGAACCAGCATGGAAATGGGACTGCATCACTATGGACTTCGTCACAGGATTACCACTGACTCCTCGAGTAGTTGACGCAGTTTGGGTGATTGTAGACCGTCTGACTATGACAGCTCGTTTCATACCGATACGACCTCAGTATACACTGGAAAGGTTAGCAAAGCTGTATGTGGATAATATTGTTCGGTCACACGGTGTACCAGAGAGCATTGTATCTGATAGAGATCCCCGATTTACTTCCTAGTTTTTGGAAGGATTACAAAAGGCTATGGGTACAACACTGAAGTTCAGTACTGCATTCCACCCACAGACAGATGGACAGTCAGAGCATACAATCTAGATTCTAGAAGATATGCTACGCGCATGTGTAATTGATTTCAAAGGATCATGGGATGAAAAGTTACCACTGATCGAGTTCGCTTATAACAATAGCTATCAGGCTACTTTACAGATGTCACCATATGAAGCACTGTATGACAGAAAGTGTCGAACTCCATTGTTTTGGAATGAAGTTGGAGAACGTAGTATTGTTGGGCCAGAATTTATTGAAGAGACTTGTTGAGTGGTAGACATTATCAAGGAAAGGGTAAAAACAGCTCAGAACCGTCAGAAGAAATATGCAGATACTCGCCGCAGAGATCTTGAGTTCGCTGTAGGTGATAAAGTACTCTTGAAGGTATCGCCTATGCGAGGATTGAAACGGTTCGGACAGAAAGGGAAACTAAGTCCAAGATATGTCGGGCCATATGAGATTCTAGCTAAGTGTGGAAAAGTGGCTTATCAGTTAGCACTACCACCATCTATGTCAAGTGTGCATGACGTATTTCATATTTCCCTATTGAAGAAGTATGTCATGGATCCAATGCACGTTTTGACAATAAATTTACCGGATTTGACTGATGATTTGACATTTGAAGTAACACCAATAGAAATCACCAGCCGAAAGATTCAACGACTACGCATCCGAGATATCTATTATGTTAAGGTCACTTGGAAAAGTAGAGACATAGAAGAAATTACTTGGGAGGAAGAGAATGCTATGCGGAAGCAATACCCTCACTTATTTGATTCAGAAGGTACGTACAATTTCGGGGATGAAATTTTTATAAGTAGGGAGGAGTTGTAAGACCCGTATCAAACTAACCCGGTCATACCACCTTGAACCAGGTTTACCCATCATGGACAAGATGAATAAACCAAAGGCGTGAAGGAGATCGTGATCCCAGGTATCAAATCGATCCAAAAATACGTAATTTAAAGAGAGGGTCGCATACCCAGGAAGGGAGGGTCGGACCCCCAAGACAGAAAGTCAGACCCCCCTGTTTTACAGAGGGGGTCGGACACTTTAAGAAACCAGGGGTCGACGGGATCATCGACCCCTAGTTGCCGCCAGAAACTGAAATTAGGAAAGTTTCCAAATTTTGATTAGATTCCTTCCAAATCTCAATGGGACTTAGTTTAGGAGTTTCCACCCTATAAATAGGACGTCCCTAAGCCTCTTTCACTCCTTTTACAACCCTATTTGAATTGAGAGAAGAGAAGATAAGAGAAGAAAGAGAAGAAGAAGAGAAACAAGGGAGAGATGAAAAAGCAAAAAGGAGAAGAGTTGCACAGAAAGAGTATTCTTCTCAGGTATGGATACTAATTCCATGAATTTCTACAGACCTTAGGTTAGATAAGGATGAGAGTGTGATCTCGGAGAAACCCAAACCATCAACCCATGGTTACATTTCCATGGAAAACCATGGGAGAATACATAAAAGCTATATAGGTGGATGATTCATGGTTCTAGACCATGGAATGTATGTTGAATGGACTGTAGGAGCAAGGCATAGGACCCCAAACACGAAGAATGGACTAAAAGGAGGAAAATTGACAAAAACCCACAGGGGGTCGCATAGGGGGTCGATGACCATCCGATCCTATGTGACCCTGAGTATCGACCCCCAGGGTTCCGGATGTCCAGATTAGGGGGGTCGCACCAGGGGTCAGTCATAACTCAGACCCTACCTCCGACCCCCAGTAAACATAATGGTTTTAAAAATTAGAATAAATTCTAATTAAATTTTATCGACTTTGTTAGGTCTTCTAGCAATATAATAGCAATATAAATGTGATTCTAAAGCTTGGAAGAGTATCTATTAGCAAGCTAAGGTGAGGGAACAAGACCTAAACTAATTGGTTAATAATAAACTACTTTTATTTACTTGAGTCCAATGCCATGCTTGATTCAATGTGAATATGCTTGTAATGTGTATTCAACATGTCATCCAATATTCCTGCTATTATTGCTCATGCATATTTAATTTTGTTTATTTACAACATGGTGATGGTGATTGATGCTAGGAATAGGCATGTGGGTGTTTGTGTGTGGTTAGTGTGCTTGATGCGAGTAGGGCATCAGGGGAGGTGATATGCGGTGTTTGATCCGAGCACTTTAGCTCTATCTCTATCTCAAGTCCTGTGCATTTGCATCGTCGTATCGTCGTTACCTTAGTAGAACTATTGCGACGTAGGGCATCAAGGAGGGTCTCAGTCCTTGAGTCCTATACTCTACCGAGGGGCCTAAGCTCTATCTCTACAGGTGCTCTGAGGGATGCTAGGGTGAGCCCTTGGATACATTGGTTGACAGTAGGATTGGTTAGTAGCGAGCCCCGTTTACAACCCTCGCCATCAGGGGTTAATTTGTTGGTATGGAGTTATGCATCGATAAACGTGACCTTCATTGTACAATGTTCATTATGGGTGCCGTGGGCGATGGTGAGAGTCATCGGGCGTATCCACACTCTCATGCATAGAGGTGCGGTGGCCACCTATCCTTTCTATAGCACAGTGCAAACGTAAAAACCAGACCAAAGATATGAATTGATTGCATGCATATGTACTGATGCATTATTTTGTTTGCTCACTGAGTCGTGATGTGTGCTCACCCTTCGACGTCGAATATTTTTAGTTGATGATGCAGGTACAACCGTTGATGATTATATAAATGCTCCAGAATACGGAATGTTGCAAGGATGGTAGCTGAACACATGACATCTCTTGCGAGTGCAACTCATGTGTATATGATTATATTTTTAGTTTTATCTATTTGGATTTATTAAAGACATGTATTTGATATTTCTTTATTTAAGTTTTAGTTGATACAGAATAATTTGTTATTTAAATATTAATATCACAATAGATTCTCAGTTCATTTTATTATAAGACTTCTGCTATTGTGTATTTACTCTGATTATGACTATGGATGTATGGGGTTTAGATAAAACAGAAATAGCCTACTCGAGATCCTGGTTGAACCGTTGGATTGTTAGCGGTTCATCATACCGTTCTGAATAGTGCAGAATTGGGGTGTGACAATATATGTATATATAATGATAATAATATTATAATAATAAAATATATATGTTAATATATATATATATAGACCAACCTGCACATGGGTGAACTGGTTCGGCCTGGATTGACAAGGATTGATTGGGTTGGGCCAAGACTGGCTTGGGTTGAGCTGAGTTGACTGGGTTAAGTTTGACTAAGCTGGAGTGAGCTGGTTTGGACCAAAGTTGACTTTCTCTATCATTTCATAGTCTATTTCTGCTGTCATTCTGCATGAAATTTTTTGACAGCCTTTATTCCAAATTTTCTATGTTTACTTTGTAGAACACTAAAAATGAGGAATATTGGAACTTGAATCATCACATTTGAAAATAAAATGGTGAACTTATGAATTTTGGAAGTTTAAGCAGGCCAATTATCTATAATTTGGCTGACCATTCTGCATGGGATCCCTTCGAAGACTTCTACCAGAAATTCTTTATGTCCACTTTATAGAGTACTAAAAATGGAACATAATGAAACAGAAATTACTTGATTTGGATATGGGGTGACCAAAATATGAATTTCCAAAAATTAAATGATCATTTCCATGTGTAATTTTGCATGGGACCCTTCAGAGTCTTCTACTCGAGATTTTTTACGTCCACTTTGTAGAACATCACAAATGAAGAATAATGGCCTTGGAATCGTCTGAATCCGACGTAGAACGGCAAAGATATGAAGCTTTGAAGTTCTAACGATAATTTCACATGAAGGATTGCATGGGGCCTACCGGTGACCTTTGTTCGGGATTTTTCACATCCACTTTGAAGAGGACTGAAAATAAGGAATATTGGCCTTTGAATCATTTGATTCCGATATCAGATGACCAAGATATGATGACTTGAAGTTTGCATGCTTTATACGATAATTATGTAAATGCCCTTGAACTTTCAAACAATGATATTTTCCTTGTTTGATGTCAGAATTTGATGATTCCAGTCTCATTTCGAAGATAATTTTAAGACCTATACTTCCAAGTAGGTAATAGCCCATGACCCAGCTGTGGGTTCATTAGAGAATCACAAATCTTTGGGTTAAAAGTCGAAAGCCTGTCATATTGGTTCACTTATGCTGAGGGTGGCAAAAATGGGGTGCTCACATCTTGTTAGTGATGGTTAGCAAAAGTGGTTCATGGATGAACAAACTAGTTAATTTTTCTTGGCCATAGTATCTATGTCGTGACAGGGATTTTCTAATCATTTTTATGAAATCGATGAGGATGTATAGTGACCTTCCACTATAATGTGGATCAGGTATATACATACCTCACGCTCCCAATGGGTGAGAGTTCAAGATGCTCATCGTGTAGATTCTAACATGTTGACAAATAGAGGACAAAATTGGGTAGAACTTCGACGTCTCGGACATGGATGTCATGGTTAAGTAGATTTTACTGGTTGGTTTAGGGATGAACCAAAAATAACAAACATTGGACTATAATCTGGGTTAGGACAGAAAAGGCCACATGGACAAGGATGGGATAACCTATCACCGAATGCACGATGAATAATGGGCCCCCAATCCCTTTATATACTCTGTTGCAAGAATCAAGCGACGTGGAGTAGCATAACGCATTTTAGGGCAGACCCAAGAAACACTCGTTAGAGGCTGCTCACTGGTCTTGATCTTACAAAGTACATGTCAAGGTTGTGTGTTTCGCCTAGCGGGCTACCCCATATGCATGGGACCCAGTTCGGCTATTCGCACCAATGTGTGACTGAACCCATTCCCCTAGAACAATATTATACAAGCATAAATATAGTATCCTAAGAGCTAGCATTCAATTTACACAAGGAAAGTTTTCATTTAGAAGTCTGACATTTATATCCCTAGTGAAGTCGCCACTATGAGGACAAAGTGGATGGATTTTTTTGTTGGGAAGTCACCACCTAGATTAAGGTCTAGGACCTTAAGAATGTATGTCTCACCCTAAGGTAAGACTTCAATTGACTTATGACCCTTAGATCGGTTCTTTGGTCCATTAGAGATTGGGTAAGCTTCAGGTTACAGTTATGTGAAGGGGTTAGGCACCCAAACCGCCCGATCGAAATCAATCTCCTATACCTTTCCTATGCTAGACTCTATCTATTAAACCGACCCAACCCAAGTGGTTTTATATCATTACACCGAATCTGGATCTTCCAGATTGCCTACATATCTTGGACTTCTTTCGAAAATTAGGTTCATCATCGTAGTTCAGGTGTTATTAAAGTTTATGGCTGTGTTCTATGCTTGTGCATGATTAAATTCATTGTTCAAGTTGAAATTTATGCTTGAAAGGATGAGAAACCCTATGGGTCAGGCTTTGGATAGTCCATGGGGACTGATAAATGCTCCTAGTGGATCTAAGAATGGATAATCCATGTGGGTTTAACTATATATCTCTAGTTGGTGGATAGTCTGAGTGGACCATGGATCCGAATTTGGTTTGGTTAAAATCTGGATAACCCGTTCTGGGTCGAAATATGGATAATCCTATCTGGGTCGGAATATAGATAACCCTTTCTGGGTTAAAATGTGGATAACCCTTTCTGGGTCGAAATGTGGCTGGATATCCTAGTGGATCTATGGATAGTCTATGTGGACTAAGGTGTGGATCCGAATTTGAGATTCTCTCAAATGGCCTATGTATCCTAGGGTTTGCCCTAGGAATCAAAATCCGCATAGTTCAGATTGGTGGGATAACCTGCTCTAGGTTAAGGATTGAGAACCTATTCTAGGTTGAGGATTGAGAATCTATTCTAGGTTGAGAATTTAGAACCTGTTCTAGGTCTAAGGAGCAACCTGTTCTAGGTTGATGATTAAGGGGCAGATGTAAGACCCGTGTCAAACTATTCCGGTCTTACCACCTTGAACCAGGTTCACCCATCATGGTCGAGGCAAATGGACCAAGGGCGTGAAGGAGAGCGAGATCCCAGGTATCAAATCGACCTAAAAACACTTAAAATAGAGGAAGGGTCGCATACCCAGCTAAACAGGGTCGACCCTCCCAAATCAGAAACTCAGACCCTTAAAATTTGGGAGAGGGTTGGACAGTGTCAGACCACAGGGTCGACGGGATCATCGACCCTCACTTACTGCCGAAACTGAAATTAGGAAACTTCCTAATTTTTTATTGGGATTCTTTCAAAATCTCAATGGGACTATTATAGGATATTCCTACTCTATTTAAAGGACGTCCCTAAGCCACTTTCACTCCTTTCACAACCCTAATTGAATTGAGAGAAAGAGAGAAGAAGGAAAAGAGGAAGAAAGGAAGTAAGGAAGAAGACTTAGCAAAAAGGAGAAGAATTTCCAGAGAAAAGTAATCTTCTCAGGCCTTAGGTCTTCGTGTGTATTTGACCAGAGAAAAAGACTTAGCAACTCGTGTGTATTTGACTAGATATTTTTATAGGTTTCTTTATTGGATTTATAAGACATGTATTTGGTATTTAAATATTTATGTCTCAGTTAAACATAGAATAATTTTCTATTATTTATGGATATCATTTTAGTTCTCAGTTCATTTATTTATAAGACTTCCGCTATTGTGTATTTACTCTGATTATGATGGTGAGTGTATGAAGGTTCAGGTAACGCGGGGATAGCCTATTTGAGATCCTGGTTGAACCGTTGGTTATTTAGCGGTTCATTACACCATTCTGAAATGTACGGAATTGGGGTGTGACAACTTGGTATCAGAGCATCTCAGGCCTTGCCCGCTGAACTATCATACATTCACAGAAATAGTGAACTGAGATAGGATAAAATAAAAACAGTAATATTAACACATTATAAGCACAAGTGATGTTGAGACCAAATTTGAAAAGAGAATAATACATCTATTAAAAAGGAGAAACAAGTTGACATACAATGAGAGCGAAACAAAGTGTAAATATATATCTAAAGCAGAGTACAGTCCACAACCCGGATAGTTACTCTGAAGTACAGGAAAAACAAAAAGTACAATCAGGAAGCAGGAGGCGAAGGAGGAGGTGGAGCCTCACAATCTCTGTTGTAGTCCTCAGCATAGACTCTAGTCAACCAGGCTATCTGAGTCTGGGTCGTCTGTAGACTAGCTGTGAGATCAGCTACTCTCCTGTCAGTCGCACGCTGGATCTCCATGAGCTCACCTATCCGTGCGTCAGATGTGTGCTGAGCAGCCAACAACTCATCCACTCTCATGCACTGAGCATCTAGAAACTCCTCCATCCTCAAGTCCGATCTGCGCTGAGTCTCTCTGATCTCGCGCAACATCTCCATCATATCAGAAGACGGATGCGAAGGACCAGCCTCATGAGAAGGACCAGTCTCAGGTACAGAATCCGCCGCATGCGAAGTACCAACTCCAGCCGCATGTGTAGGTGAAGGCGGGGGTATCGCGTCGACGTCCATGTACATACGATCATCATCGTCGATGGGATCCACCTGAGCTCTAGCAGCAGCCTCAGCATCAGCCACCTCAACCCGAGTGTGAGGGCGCACCATCGCGTTCCTCTCATCATCGCTAACCTGAGCGTCTCGAAGTCCCATCTTGCATATAGCCTCCCAATCTAGGGGCGACGAGAACGTCTTCTCCTGAATCTTCTCATCTACCAGGTCAACCCCCAGACGAATCAACAGTGTGGTGATCATACGTCCATAGGGTAGATTACCCCTATGACCGGACAATGTAGCACTGATCATCGTCCGCATGATGATGTAAAGAAGACAGACGGGCTGGTGAGTGCATATACTGTAGATCAAAAACTGGGTCAGCTGAGACACCCTCTCATAATGCCCACTCTGCGGGATCAGGTTATGCTGAATGATCCTACAGAACACCCGTGGAGCCAGACGCAAGTAGCACGCCCTCATCTGCCAGCGATCGGGCTGTAGTAACTGACTATCAATCTCGGCCCGCAACCACGTCTCAATAAAGTCGTGCTCACCCGGTGCACAGTACACCATAGGACCATCATAAGGAATGACCAACAGGTCGGCCAGCTGCCGATAATCAAAGGAAATCTGCACCCCCTTGACGTAGCTAGTGATGCGCAACTCCTGACCAAGCTCCACATCGTTGTGGTTTCCCACAATCTGAAGGTTACAGTAGAACTGGCGCACTAACTCTGGACGTGTGCACGCATCGTATGTGATGACAGGGAGCCACCCCATATCACCAAAAGCTCTCTCTACATTGAACAAGGCTAGCTCAGCCAGGTTCACCATACGACCCCCTTCTACTTTCTTGCCTGTATAGTAGGCATACTGTGCCTCGGCTTCATTGGAGCGGAAGCGAAACGGATCACGAACCCTGGGTACTTTGGTACGAACCATAGTATCTGCAGATAAGAAAGAAAAAGGAAAACAAGGAGTTAATAGGGTAAAAATTCAAAAAAATTGGGGGCATTATAACGACGTAAGTTGGTCAAAAGCCTCACTTTTCACCCATACAAGTGGGCAGGAGGACCTACATAAGTTCCAACACATCATACAACAGTTAAACAGAAGGAAATTTTAACTGACAAGGTCCAATTTGAAGAAATTGCAAGAAATCGAAAAATTTCAACAAATTAGGGCAACAAGAGAAAAATCTAAGTTTTTCGATAACCAACCGATGAAACTCAAAAATTTTTGAGGGCTTTCGTTCCTCAAGACGCCAACAACAAAAGGCCCCAATAAAAATCGAATTTTTACGGTTGGAAAAAGTTTAATTTGAAAAATACAAGTTGAATGGGCAAAAACCTAGGAATGGAAACCTAAAAACAGGTAAAATGGGAAAGCATACCTGTAGGGATGAAGTGGATGTCGAAACTCGGACTAAAATTGATCCACAACAGTGAAGTAGCATTGTAGCAACTCGGAGAGAAGAGGCGAGTCGAAACGGGAGGGAAATAATAGAAAATGACCCAAAATCAGACTTTAAAAATCTGATTTTTGGTCAGAGGGTCGGACAATTCGACCAGAGCCATTGACCCTCTGATCGACCCTCTAATCGACCCTCAGCTCTAAGGAATCTGACAGAAAAACACAGGGTCGGACATTAAGGGTCTGACATACCATCGACCCTCACCATTGACCCTGTATAGAAAAGACAGTATTTTGTTTATAAAATGAGCTCGAATTGGAATTGATTATTGGTTAACGTGCCTACATGACATATACATGATTTCTCACCTATTTTGATGATTTTCAGGCACCACCAATCATCGAAAAGAAATATGTCTGGACGTAGAGTTACTCGACAGACCCGAAATACAGTCCCACCACCACCACCAGTGGAGGAGACTAGTCAAGAGAATAACCATGCACAGGGTAATCTAGAACCGGCAAACCCTACAAATTTGCCACCTCCACCACCGGAGCTAGCAACTGTGGTTATGAACCTAGCTCAGCAGCTACAGTAGATGCAACATGCACAAGCTCAAATGCAGGTTGCCATGGGGATTATGTATCAAGCCACTCAGGCTACACCCATACACACTGGGTAAGCCAGTGCAGCACCAGTGGGTAACCACCCAGCTCCTCAGACACCTCAACAACCGGCTGCACCAATTCCAGTGCAGGTCCCAGGCACGGCACAAGGGATGTACAACTATCCACCCCTTATGTTTGGGGCATACCAAAATCAACTGGATCACTCCCGGCTAGTGGAGAGATTTTTGACAATGAAACCGAGAGAATTCAACGGCAAGCTGTCTGATCCACTGTGGCCAGCACACTGGATAGACGAGATGGAAAGGAACTTCCTTATGATGACTATCACCGAGGAAGAGAAAGTACTATGCGCCACCTTCATGCTCAAAGGCGACGCACACCTTTGGTGGAAATCTACAAAGACGTACTTATTGACCAAGCACGCCCTACGGACATGGGCTATATATAAAGAAGCATTCTTCGAGAAGTATTTCCCAAGAAGCTTCAGAGATTCAATGGAGAAAGAGTTTTTGAGTCTGTACCAGGGGCAGATGTCCGTAGACTCGTATCAACATCGCTATGAAGAGCTGTTTTTCTTCGCACCGGCTAGTATGCAGGAAGAAGATACCAAAACCCGTAGGTTTGTCGCGAGACTAAGAGGAAGCATAAGAGAAAATTTCTGGGCTTAGAGAAGAAAATCTACAACGAAGCTGTCCAGATTGCTCGAGTGATCGAATCGAGCCAGAAGGAGAGTTATTTCTCCCAGAACAGAGGCATCAAGAGACCAGCCGGAAACTCCTACAACGGAGGCAATAATAGGACGTATAAACCTTTTCGTCCTCAGAATTTTGCTACTGCACCAAAGTTTACTTCCGCAGCTCAACCACGGCCAAAGCCAAATTCTAAAGCCCCGAAGTGCTATAACTGCAACCAACTAGGGCATATGGCAAGAGAATGCCCAAAACCCAAGAAGCAGTTACATCAAGGATGGGTATATGCCGTTACATCAGAGGATGCTGCCGCATCGCCCGATGTGGTCACAGGTATGACCGAAACTTTTAAGATTATAATTTCATTGATTGAGCATGTAGACTAAGTAAAAACGAATAACAGGTATCGTACCTATCAATGGCATACCAGCCAGAGTACTCTTTGATTCAGGAGCTACGCATTCATTTATATCTGTGTCGTTTGGAAAGAAGACCAATTTACCCATCAAAACATTAGACTACAAATTACTTGTACGGTCACCGATGGGATTAGAAGTGGAATTAGAGAAAGGTTATGGGCCATGTCCAGTTCTCATTGGCGAGAAAACCTTAGATGCAACTTTAATACAACTTGAGATGGCAGACTTTGACGTCATCTTGGGAATGGACTGGTTAGCTTGACATTCAACAAACCTATTATGCGCCAAAAAGAAGCCAACGTTCAAAGACAAAGAAGGAGCAGAATTCAGTTTCTCGGGAACCAAACTTCCCAGGAGATGCAAGCTCATACTCTCAGCATTAAAGGCTAAGAAGTGCCTTGAAAAGGGAGCCGTCAGATATCTAGTATCAGTGGTCGACCTAACCAAGGACGCGCCACGAATGGAAGATATTGATGTCGTGCGGGATTACCCAGATGTATTTCCGGAGGAACTACCCGGATTACCACCCGACTGAGCCACGGAGTTTGTAATAGACCTTCTACCCGGAGCCGCACCAGTATCAAAAGCACCTTATAGAATGGCTCCTACTGAACTGAAGGAATTAAAAGTGCAATTACAAGAACTGCTGGATAAGGGTTATGTTAGACCCAGTATATCTCCATGGGGAGCACCGGTGTTGTTCGTAAAGAAGAAGGATGGTAGCGTTCGATTATGTATCGACTATCGAGAGTTGAATAAGCTGACAATCAAGAATCGATATCCGCTACCTCGGATCGATGACTTGTTCGATCAGTTACAGGGAGCCAAGGTATTTTCAAAGATCGATCTTCGATCAGGCTATCATCAACTGAAGATTGAAGAAGGTGACATTCCGAAGACAGCCTTCAGGATAAGATACGGATATTATGAATTCTTAGTAATGTCATTCGGATTAACTAATGCACCGGCAACATTCATGGAACTTATGAACCGAGTCTTCCACGATATGTTGGACTCGTCGGTTATAGTATTTATTGATGACATATTGGTATACTCCAAGGACAAGGAAACCCATGTCAAGAACCTAAACGCAGCCCTACAGCGTTTAAGGAAAGAGAAGTTATATGCCAAATTTTCAAAGTGTGAGTTTTGGCTAAGTGAAGTCGCCTTTCTAGGCAATGTAGTGTCCGTTGAAGGAATCAAAGTGGACCCCAGTAAGATCGAGGCTATCGTAAAGTGGGAAGCACCAAAGAGCGTTTCAGAAATTAGAAGTTTTCTGGGTCTAGCTGGTTATTATCGGAGATTCGTAGAAGACTATTCTCGGATTGCCGTACCTCTCACCAGTTTGACCAAGAAAGGTGAAAAAAATTTGTATGGACGGATAAGTGTGAAAAGAGTTTTCAAACACTAAAGACCAGATTGATATCCTCTCTGATTTTGACTATTTCGATCCCAGGACAGACGTTTACCTTATATACCGATGCGTCGGGATTGGGATTAGGATGTGTGCTTATGCAAGGAGAGCAAGTGATTGCCTACGCATCGAGACAATTGAAGGTACATGAGAAAAATTACCCCACTCACAATTTGGAGTTAGCGAAAGTAGTACATGCTGTCAAGATATGGAGACATTACCTATACGGAGAGAAATTCCAAATTAAGTCGGACCATAAAAGTCTTACTTATTTATTTAATCAGAAGGAGTTGAATATGAGACATCTCTATTTTCCCCCGGGGGATCTTTAGAATTACCACTGCTTAACTTTCAATTCGCCTCGAAGATGGCTGGAACTATTGAAAGACTATGATTGTGATATCCAGTATCATCCGGGAAAAGCGAACGTAGTAGCAGATGCATTGAGCAGAAAAACAATGATAAAATCTCAAGGAGAAGTTAGCACGACTGCGGCAATGTGCACTACCGGAATTGTATTCAATCACGGCAACGAGCAGTATGTGATAGACACAACGGATGGATCAGCCAACCAAGGGTTTATTCATCGGTTTTTGAATATGTTCGCGGCATTGAAGATTCTACCGGATATAGTGGATGAAGTGAAGACAGCTATCAAAGCAGATCCTTATCTGAGAACAGTACACGAAGATATTGAGAAAGGTAGGACTAACCCTGAGTTCACCTTGGATGACGAGAAGGTACTGAAATACAAAGGAAGAATATGTGTACCCGAAACAGAAAGTGTAGACATTAGACACCGACTCATGAAAGAAGCCCACACCACCATCTACCTGGTACATCCTGGAAGTACAAAGATGTATCATGACCTAAAGAAATTATACTGGTGGAGGGGAATGAAAGTAGATGTAGCTAAGTTCGTGTCTCAATGCCTAAATTGTCAGAAAGTAAAGGCTGAACGACAAAGACCCGCAGGACTATTGCAGCCGTTACCGGAACCCGCATGGAAATGGGACTGCATCACTATGGACTTCGTCACGGGACTACCATTGACTCCTCGAGTAGTAGACGCAGTTTGGGTGATTGTAGACCGTCTGACAAAGACAGCTCGTTTCATACCTATACGACCTCAATATACACTGGAAAGGTTAGCAAAGCTGTATGTGGATAACATTGTTCGCTTACACGGTGTACCAGAAAGCATTGTGTCGGATAGAGATCCACGATTTACTTCTAAATTTTGGGAAGGATTGCAAAAGGCTATGGGTACAACGTTGAAGTTCGATCGCATTCCACCCACGATATGGATGGACAAATGAGCGCACAATTCAGATTCTAGAAGATATGCTACGAGCATGTGTAATTGATTTCAAGGGATCATGGGATGAAAGGTTACCATTGATCGAGTTCGCTTATAACAATAGCTATCAGGCTACTATACAGATGTCACCTTATGAAGCACTGTATGGCAGAAAGTGTCGAACTCCTTTGTTTTGGAATGAAGTTGGAGAACGTAGTATTGTTGGACCAGAATTTATTGAAGAGACTTGTCGAGTGGTCGACATTATCAAGGAAAAAGTAAGAACAGCTCAGAACCGTCAGAAGCAATATGCGGATACTCGACGAAGAGATTTGGAGTTCGCCGTAGGTGATAAAGTATTTTTGAAGGTATCGCCTATGCGAGGATTGAAAAGGTTCGGACAAAAAGGGAAACTAAGTCCAAGATATGTCGGGCCATATGAAATTCTAGCTAAGCGTGGAAAAGTAGCTTATCAGTTAGCACTACCACCATCTATGTCAAGTGTGCATGACGTATTTCACATATCCTTATTGAAGAAGTATGTCAAAGACCCAACACATGTTTTGACAGTGGATTTGCCGAATTGACTCGATGATTTGACATTTGAAGTAACACCAACAGAAACACTAGTCGAAAGGTTCAACGTCTACGGAACAGAGATATCTACTATGTTAAGGTCACATGGAAAAGTAGAGACATGGAAGAAGTTACATGGGAAGAAGAAAATGCTATGCGGAAGCAATACCCTCATTTATTTGATTCAGAAGGTACGTCCAATTTCGAGGACGAAATTTTTATAAGTTGGGGGGAGTTGTAAGACCCGTGTCAAACTAATCCGGTCTTACCACCTTGAACCAGGTTCACCCATCATGGTCGAGGCAAATAGACCAAGGGCGTGAAGGAGAGCGAGATCCCAGGTATCAAATCGACCCAAAAACACTTAAAATAGAGGAAGGGTCGCATACCCAGCTAAATAGAGTCGACCCTCCCAAATCAGAAACTCAGACCCTTAAAATTTGGGAGAGGGTCGACAGTGTCAGACCACAGGGTCCTACGGGATCATCGACCCTCTCATCGACCCTCACTTACTGTCGAAACTGAAATTAGGAAACTTCCTAATTTTTGATTGGGATTCTTTCCAAATCTCAATGGGACTATTATAGGACATTCCTACTCTATTTAAAGGATGTCCCTAAGCTACTTTCACTCCTTTCACAACCCTAATTGAATTGAGAGAAAGAGAGAAGAAGGAAAAGAGGAAGAAAGGAGGCAAGGAAGAAGACTTAGCAAAAAGGAAAAGAATTTCCAGAGAAAAGTAATCTTCTCAGGTATGGATACTAATTCCATGAGTTTCTACAGACCTTAGGTTAGATATGGTTGAGTGTAGGATTTCGGAGAAACCCAAACCATCCATTCATGGTGAGGTTTTCATGGAAAACTCGAGGATAATGCATGAAAGCCATCTAGGAGGATGAATCATGGTTTCAGACCATGGAATGAATGTTTAATGGAATGTCGAAGCAAGCCATAGGACCCCAAACACGAAGAATGATGTAAAAAGTGGAAATTGGACCAGAGTGCACCGAGGGTCGCACACAGGGTCGATAGACCCATCGACCCTAGGCACCCTGACCATCGACCCTCAGCATTCGGGAAGTTCAGACAGAGGGTAGGGTCAATAGACCCATCTACCCTATGTATCCTGAGCATCGACCCTCTGATCGACCCTCAGTTAACAGCATGGTTTTTAAATTCGGAATTAATTCTAATTAAATTCTATCGACTTTGTTAGGTTTGCTAGCATTATAATAACACTGTAGAGGTGATTTTAAAGCTTGGAAAAGAATTTTATAGCAAACTAAGGTGAGGAATCTTAACTCCAAACTAAATCGGTTAATAATAAACTGTTTTTTAATTCTTGAGTCCTATGCCATGTTTGATTTTATGCAAATATGTTTGTAATGTGCATACAGCATGCCATCCAATATTTCTATTACTTGTTCATGCATATTTACTTTATTGTTTATAACATGATGATGATGATGATGATAGGAATAGGCATGTGCTTGTATGTGTGTGGTTGATGTACTTGATGCGAGCGAGTATCAGGGGAGGTGTGATGAGGACGTCAATAAACGTTAACCTTTGGCGGGTCTCAACACTTTAGCTCTACCTCTAACTCAAGTCTTGTGCATGACATCGTCGTATCGCCATTACCTTAGCAGAACTATTGTGTCGTAGGATATCAGGGGAGGTGGTCTCGGTCCTTGTAGTCTCTGACTCTATCGGGGGGCCTTAGCTCTATCTCTATGGACATTCTGAGGGATACTGGGGTGAGGCCTTGGATACACTGTTTGGCATTAGGATTGGTTAGTAGCGAGCCCAGTTTGCAAGCCCTCTCTAATAGGGGCTTACGTGTTGGTATAGCATTATATAGCAATAAACGTTAACCTTTGTTGTATAATGTTATGGTAGGGTGGATGGGGATGACGATAAACGTTAACCTTCGGGCGGACTTCCACACCCTGTGTATAGAGGCCGTGTCAATAAACGTTAACCTTTGACCACCCAACCTTTCTATTGCACATTGCAAACTATAAACCAGACCAAAGAGATAAATGAATGTGCATGCGTATGTAATGTTGCATTGTTTTGGCTACTCACTGAGCCGTGTTGTGTGCTCACCCCTCGACGTCGAATATTTTTAGTTAATGATGCAAGTTACACAGTTGAAGACTACATGAATGCTTCTACGTACGGGACGGTAGCAGCAATGGACGCTGGAGCAGAAGATGATACACACAACTCCTCTTGCGAGTGCAACTCGTGTGTATTTGACTAGATATTTTTATAGGTTTCTTTATTGGATTTATCAGACATGTATTTGGTATTTAAATATTTATCTCTCAGTTAAACACAGAATAATTTTCTATTATTTATGGAAATCATTTTAGTTCTCAGTTCATTTATTTATAAGACTTCCGCTATTGTGTATTTACTCTGATTATGATGGTGAGTGTATGAAGGTTCAGGTTACTTGGGGATAGCCTATTTGAGATCCTGGTTGAACCGTTGGTTATTTAGCGGTTCATCACACCATTCTGAAATGTACGGAATTGGGGTGTGACAGCAGAGATCGTCCTAAACTATCCTTTCATCCTAAGCTCCAATTTTAGAAGGTTTGGCAAGGCATTCTTTTTCTTTGTTAAGACATTTATTATTATTCATTATACCCTTCCCAAGAATGTGGGTGCCTAAATGCACGTCCCCACACCTAGATTGTCTTCTAGAAGTGTGCATATATGGTAGTTCCACTAGGGTGTTAGAAAATAAAGTTATTGCCAAAACTAAAATATTCTATCTAAGCATGGCCGGTATGATATTTATGGTAACTACACAATATATAGTAAGATTATGAAAATCTCCCTAATATGACATATAATATCATAAAAATCTATTTAAACATGGTAAAACATACTATGCTATATTCTAAGCATGGCAAGTCTAAACATGACATGTCTAAAATATGGCAATTATCCAGATATTGCTAAATATAGTAAAAAAATCTATTTATTCTACCAAATACAGCAACACATGGATATGACAAACATGGTATGTGAGTAATCCAAACAAAGCAAGTGAGCACTCTAAATGTGGTAATTTATCCAAATGTAGCATGTGAGTACCCTAAATGTTGCAAGTGTGCAATCAAATATGATGGAATTCACCGAATCACTCAAGCAACAAATTGTATATTGTGTATAGTAAATGAAGAATCGATGAAACCTTTCTGAAAATCCAAAATTATCAAAACAAATGCCCTAGAAGTACTTTGAAAATGCTGCAACTTTTATGAAGACATTCGAAATAAACAATGACTCAAAAATCGTCAAAATTGCCACACAAAGTGTATATTGCACAAACTAGAAACTGATTTCAAATTCTGTCATATTATACCAAAATGACCATAAATAGTCCTCTATAATTCAAATTAAGCCCTATTTTTTTTCACAAAAATTTGGCTTGACACACTACATTTCATCTAAAGGGATCGAGTCCCAACAGAGAGCACGTATTGGTCAAATATACTACATAATTCAGTACACATGCATGGTGACAGATTCTGTCACCCTGTACCATAATGGGCATATGGAGACTTATATATATCAGAATTTAGCTCAAAACATACCCTTAGAAAGAAGATTCAGAGAGCTAACTTTTATATCAAGGAAACAGAGAATGAAACCAGTTCATATGAATGCCACAAGTATGGATATGTGCATTGGTCATTTCTATTCCAGATTTTAACCAGTTGCACCTTAAATACCATAGTATAAAATCAAATACTTGATGAAAATTAAATCAAAATATATGTTCATGTTGGTAATTGATAGATCTAAAATTTCATCAAGAAAAGAAGTGCAAACAGAACATTCTTGTAGTGCAAAAATAGTACTTTTCAGTCATGCCAATCAGCATATCCTAATTGATTAAAAAACAGACCACTATGCACATTAAAAATCATATCAATTCAATGAAAAATTGAAAAAAATTCAAAACTAGTGTCACATTTTAGAACTTTCATATTTAAAATTTTGTGACAAAAGTATTTTCTGATTATGGCCATAAGACCCCTTTTTAAAGACTTTTTGATAGGGGTTTACACTATACCCGAGTAGGGAAGCAGTACCAATGGAGAATTTTTTTGATGGACTTTCCCAATTCCAAAGGAGGTGAAATTTCTAGAGGAGTCTTCTGACATATCAGAGAGAATCTCTTAAAAATTTGGGCTTCAAAATTTATAAAAAACCACATGATATGCATGTCACAAATTTGGATTATAAATCTGGAATTTCCAGATCAGAAATCTACTTTGTAGAAATTATCAAAAATATCAAAATCATCATATAGCACTCAAATCTTTATCATTGAGCAATTTAAACAAATTATTATATATAAAAAATATTAGACATGAGCATCCTAACATCAACATGCATGTAATAGTGCATTCCAGATCGAGATTTGATGAAAATGAGCATTATCAAGCAAAACCAACATTCAAACCTTATGAAAGACCACTAAATTTGTTTTAGGGTATCAACCCAGTGGAGTGAAACTTTTGATGTAGGATTTGCTAGCGATTGTGCCAAAGTTTTTAAAGGTGAGTCCTCTTCCTTTCTTCCTCTTTTCTCCTTTCTCCCTCTTTCTCTCTTATCCTCCTCTTCATGAATTTGGAGCCTCATTCAATTCCTCCCCTCTTGATCCCAATCTCCTCCTTTGATTTAGTCCTCCCCATCTCAATCTTCTCCTTTCCTCTTTTTTCTTTTTTTTTTCTTTCTCAGAGTCGCCTCTCACCGACCTCTCTTCCTTTGATTCCTCTCTTTCTCTTTCAGATTTCTCCTTTTTCCCATCTATGTTTTTCTAATCTCTTTTCCATTTTTCTTTCTCTCTTCTCACGATCTCTTTCTCTTGTTAGAGATTTTCTTTCCTAGATTTTGGTTTCCTAAATCTCATCAATCTCCCTTTCAAATCCGGTTTCTTTCTTTTTTTCTCTTTTTCTTGCCAATGGGATCCATGGCTCTCTTTCTCTCTCTGCTCTCACAGTCTCATTCTGTCCATTGAGATTTTCTTTCCTAGATTTAGGTTTCCTAAATCTCATCAATCTGTCTTTCAATTTCAGTTTCTTTCTTCTTCTTTTTTATTTTTTATTTTTTCATTATCTTTGGCAACTTCCCCACTGACTTGCTTCTCTTTCTCTTTCTCAATTCTGATTTTGTGGTCTCCCTCTTTTATGATTTTCCAATATTCCTTCTCTTTTCAATTATTCCCTTATTTCCTAAGCCTTCCATTTTTTTTCTTTTCATAAGTCTGACACATGGCCAGTTTGGTCTTCCTTTTTCCTTTTTTTTTTGTTTTTCATTTTTATGTCTTTCCATGTTAGTCCCTCTCTCTTGGATCTCCTTCCTCTAATATTCTTTCAATCTCTCTACCTTCTCAGCCTTGTCTATTGCCAATTTTTTCTTTCTCGATTTAGAGTCCAACTCCCTTAATCCTCTTTGTTGGATTCTCCTTTTTTGCTCTCTTTCCTATTCTTTTCTTCTTTCCTTTTTTTTTTTTTGGAAATTCTACTTCTATATTCTTTCTTCCAATTCTTTCCCTTTTTTTTTTGCAATCGGATCTTACTTGCTCTTTATATATAAAATATATATAAATATATATAATATAATATACATATAAGACATATGTATATATTATATGATATATTATAATATATTATACATTATATAAACATATATAAATAATATTTAAAAGAAATACAAGCATATGGGCCGACGTGATTTGGTCCAGACTGGTCCGGGCTGGGTCAAGCAAGACTAGTCAAAATCGATAGGACTGGACTAGCTTAGGTTAAGTAGGTTGGGCCAAGACTGGGTTGACTGGGTTTGGCTCAGACCAGCTCTTCTTTCTCTCTTTGACATCTCATGAGCCATTTCGGCTTGTAACTCTACATGGGACCCTTTGACGGTCTCTGTCCATAATTTTTACATCTACTTTGAAGATTATCGAAAATGGAGAATAATGGCACTAAAATACTTGATTTGGAAGTCGGATGGTCAAGATATGATGATTTGAAGTTTGATGATAATTCAAGCATGAAAGCTTGCATGGGACCCAGTGATGACCTCTACCTGGGATTCTTCATGTTTACTTTGAAGAGGACTAAAAATGGAGCATAAAGGTACTGGAATCATCTAATTTAGATATCGAATGATCAAAATATGATGATTTAAAGCTCAATGATAATTCATGCATGCTGCTTGCAATAATTATATAAATACCCTTACACTTTTAAACCGATTAAAACTGTGGTACCTTCCTCATTTGATGTCAGAAATTGGTGATTCTGGTCTCATTTTAAAGATAATTTGATGATCTATACATCCAAGTAAATAGTAGCCCATGACCTTGTTGTGGGGCCAATTGAAAAGTCATAAAACCTTGAATTAAGTGCCAAAAACTGTTATGTGGATTCACTTAAACTTCTACATGCTAGGGATGGTAAAAATGGGGTGCATACAAATACATGTGCCATGTTGGCACTCTATGCTCTAGTGGGGACACGGTCAGTCCATGGGAGTGGAATGGGGATTCCTACTGGAGTATAGTTTTACTTACTGTATGCACATGCCATGATGAATGATTGATTGTTTGGATATGATAATGTTGTGTGGATGTGATTGTACTATGGGGTAAATGATCGTGCGGCATATGGGAGTACGTCGTACGGCCATATACTTGGTTACACCTCAGTAGGGGCATGGTCAGTCCATGGGAGTGGAACAGGGATCTCTATTAGGGTGTAGCCCTATTTAATATATTCTCATGAATCCTACATCAACTTGGTTAAATGACTTGTGCTTTAGCAAATGGGTGGGTAGGCCACTGATTCATGGGTCTGCCTCTGGATCAGGGGTGTCATTGATTGTCTATGTCTGGCTTGAGATCAATGATGGTTCACCCAGTAACGAGCCATTGATTCATGGGTCTGCCTTGGGATCAGGGGTGTCATTGATTGTCTGGGTTTGGCTCATGATCAATGACAATTGAGCTAGGGTACAGGTCGACCATGGACTTGCATACACACTAGTATGACACTCAAAATTGCTTGTTTATTTGCTTCTGTACTGCATCATGATATTATTGCCTAGGATTGCATTGATACCTGATTTCTCGCTGAGCTAGGATGGGACCTCACCCCTCGATATCAAAATCTTTTTAGCTTTGGTTGCAGGTACCTCTCCTGTGATGACTGATATAGATCTTATTGAAATAGAAGGCACTTTTCTTGGTGGTATACCTCTGAGGGGTCATGTCCAGGGCTGTACCTGTAAAGACTGTGTTTATGGAGCTTGAATCAACACCTTGCTTCCATGATTTTAATGTCTATAGATAGATGCAGTTTGGTTTATCTATAATATTTTATTTAGATTTACTCTAGTTATTTAGTACGGGGTATATGTAATATGAATATTACTTATGAAATGGTTTGTATGATATAACAGACTTATTATGTAATGATAACATTAGAAGCATCTGTTCTCTATTATCCGCTGTAAGGATTATTGATTATTATTGATTATTATGGATATTATTTGTGTAGATTGTGGGATTTTCTAATAGATCATTTTGGTTATTGGTCATTGAAAGATTTCGATTGTCTTTTAGATGACTCGGATATCACACCCGATTCCCCAGAATGGACTGCGATACCAGGTCTTGATTGCGTAAATCACCATTGCTAATTCTAAGTCATGAATAGGGTAATTCTTCACATGCTCCTTTATTTGCCTTGAGACATAGGCAATCACTTGTTATCCTTGCGTTAGAACACATCCCAAACCTAATCCGAAGGCATCCGTATAAAAATGAATGGTTGCCCTGGCACTGGAATGGCTAAGATGGAGCCGATCAACTTCGATTTCAAGGTCTAGAAATACTCTTCACACTTTTCAGACCAAACAAACTTTTCTCCTTTCTTGGTTAGCTTGGTAAGAGGTATTGCGATCTTTGAGTAATCCTCTACGAAACTTCTGTAATAACCAGCTAATCTCAAGAAACTTTTAATCTCTACAATGTTTGTAGGTGCATCTCACCCTATAATTGTTTCTATCTTACTAGGATCCACTTTTATTCCACCTGATGAAACTACGTGACCCAAGAAAGCCACTTCATTTAGTCAAAACTCACACTTTTGAACTTGGCATAAAGCTTATCCCTTTTTAGCCTTTATAAGGCTGCTCTAAGATGTGTTGCATGATTGTTGTTGTCCTTGGAGCAAACAAAAATATCATTTACGAAGACCCTGACTGAGGTGTCCAACATGTCATGAAACACTCGATTCATAAGCTCTGTAAAAATGCAGAGGCACTGGTCAATCCAAATGACATAACTAGGAACTCATAGTGTCTGTACCTGGTTTTGAATGCAATCATAAGGATGTCACCATCATTGATCTTCAATTGATGATACCCTGACCGAAGATCAATGATAGAGAACACCATTGCACCTTGCAATTGATCGAATAAGTCATTAATCTGAGGCAATGGATAACTGTTCTTTATGGTAAGCTTGTTTTACTCTCGATAGTCTATGCATAGCCGAACACTACCATCTTTTTTTCTTAACAAACAGCACTGGTCTCCCCACGACAAGATACTTGGCCGTATAAAATCCTTATCCAACAACTCCTGTAGTTGAGTTTTTAATTCCTTCAGCTTTGTAGGAGCCATTTAGTAGGGTGCCTTAGACATTGGTGCTGACCCTAGCAGAAGATCAATTGCGAACTCGGTTGCTTGATTTGGTAGTAACCTAGGTCTGTTTTCTGGAAACACATCAGGAAATTCTTGTACTACTTCAATGTTTTTCATTAGTAGCCCTTTGGTGGTAACATCAACCATGGATATAAGGTAGCTAATTCTACCCTTCTTGAGACACCTCTTCACCTCAAGGGCGAAAAGGATGAGCTTTTGTTTCTTAAGTAATTTGCTCCCAGTGAAACCAAACTCTGTGCTGTCTTTCCCTTTGAATGACAATTTCTTCTCGATTCATAATGGCTTTGCTAAGTGTAGAGCCAAGCAATCCATTCCCATGATAACGTCAAAGTCTATCTTCTTGAGTTAAACTAGGTTTGCTTATAAATCTCGTCCATCAATACAAACTAGACACGGTTCATAGCTTTCATCTAGCACAACCTCTAGTACCAAAGGAGATCGTACTAGCAGGGCCTGGTCTAAAGGTTTGATGGGTACGTCTAATATCTTTTCAAATGAAACAGACACAATAAAATGGGTAGCCCCAAAGTCAAAGAAAAATTTGGCGGTTACGCCAGCTATACTTACAGTACCTATAACCATGTCAGGCGATGTGGCAGCTTCTTCTGAGGTCAAGCTTAGACTTTTCCTTGCTGTAGTTGTTTTCTTTTTTTTTGTTTAGGCTGAGGGCATGTCTTGGCATAATGCCCATTTGGTTGTAGTTATAGCACTTTATATTCCCAGCCTGTCCACCTTCCTGTTGCGTATTAGCTGGAGTAATCTTGGCTGTCTAGTTGTGGTCTATGGCCTAAACAGTCCGGAGGGCTTTGAGTTCCCTCTAGTTGATGTATCAGTATTGGGCCTTTTTAGTCCATGGTTCTGAGCGAAGAAGCTCTCCTTTTGACTGGATTCTAGAACTCGAGCAATTTGCACCACTTCAGTGTAAATTTTCTTCTCTAGACCCAGCACATGTTCACTGATGCTTTCCCTAAGTCCCATGGTGAACCGATGGGTCTTCGTATCTTTTTCTTGCATGCTGGTAGGAGAGAAAAAGAACAGTTCTTCTTATCTCTGCTGGTAGGCATCCATGGTCATTTGCCCGGGTGTAGACTCAGAAATACCTGCTCCATTCGATTTCTGAAGCTCCTTGGAAAATACTTCTTGAAGAAAGCCTCCTTAAATATGGCCCAAGTTACCTGTGTGTACTTGGTCAGCAGATAGGTGTGAGTGGAACTCCAACAATGGTTTGTACCCTCCCTTAGCATGTAGGTGGCGCACAATACCTTTTCTTCTTTAGGTACGGCGATCATTAAGAAAGTCTTCTCCAGTTCGTCTATCCACTGTGCTGGCCATAATGGATTTGATCCCTTGCCTGAAAATATATGGGGCTTCATCTTCAAAAAACGTTCTTCAACCCTTGTTGGATCATTTTGCCATGGAGCAGCCATCCCATACATCGGTGGCTGATAAGGGTAACTGCCTTGATATACACCCTGGTACAACCCTTAGGTGTTTAGTAAAGGAATCTATTACTATGGTTACAGTTAAGCTACAGTAATGATGTTACTGCCAATAGGTGTAGTATTACTTTGGCCTTATGGTACTGGTGTAACATTGGCAGTGGTAGGTATGTTTGTTTCTAATGCAGCTAGTAATTCAATGCTTAATGTGTTCTTGCACTTGATGGGCTAGATTGGTCACAAGTGTAGCTATGTCCCCTGGAGGTGGTCTAGGTAAATTATTTTGGTTGGCTTGGAAAATTACCTCTTGATTTGCTCCAGTCTGATTCTCATTATTTGGCGTCTGTTCCGCTGGGTTCTCATTACCCATTCCTGATCAAGGTGGTAGAGGGGTAGGGTTATGGACTATTTTTAATGCTTACAAGGTGACAGACTAGCATGTGGTGGATCTCACACAGAGTCTTTAAGTCACCTAGGAACAGGTGCATTGACTTTGTATTGCCTATGAGTAGGACTATGATCATGATGAGCCAATACCTGTACCTCCTCCGCCACTAACCTAGGGTAAGATTTTTCTTTTATTTCATCTATTTGGTTTTAGGATAATGGTCTGACTTGTCGACCGTACGCTATTGTTATGTATGAGCTCATTTGGTTTACTTATATACGAAGTTCTTTTCTTTTTATACTATACATTATAATCTTGTTAGTTTTTGTCTCAACCAACATACAAGGCTCATGATGTGTTTGTATTAAAGGTTTTAATTTTTCCTATCTCAGTTTATAGACATTGGTTAATGTATATTGATTTGATAGGTAGAGCCTTTGAGCTCTGATACCAAGTTATCATATCCCAATTCTGGTCGAACCAAAAGTGTGAATAAACCGTTAACAGATCACGGCTCAAGCCAGGATCATAGAGGACCGTGCCAACAATCAAACCATACATATAACCAATAAATCAGAATAAATAGTTAATAGTGGAAGTCTTTATTAATGAATTGAGAATATAAATGATAAGTAAATAAGTATCCAATTATCTCAATGTTTACCAAAACGTAAATACTAATATCTCATTACATGCCTTATAATATCAATACAAGTAAACTCTATAGATAGACATGGTAGAAGCACTCGCATGATGAGTCATGCTTGTTCTCCACCGTCTGTACGCCCATGGCCGCTACTCTTCCAAAAGAATTTGCATTAACATAATCTTCTATAGTGGTACCTGTATCAACTAAAAAGATACAACATTGTGGGGTGAGCTCAAAACTTAGCTCAACGAAAAATAAAACAATGTAGCAGGCATATGCATGATGTTACATTCAATTCTTTGGTCTAGTTTAATTTTGCATTATGTTATGGTAAGGTTAGGTGGCCACCACACTTTCATACACAAGAGTATGAGAACGTCCACTGGTTAGGCACCCACTAAAACCGATGTCACCCCACAACACTTACTACAAGATAGAGATAGAGCTAGAACCTAATGGATCACACACTGCCAGCACCCCCTTGATATTCTATCCCATACAAGTATGTATGCCCCTATTCGTGAGGGCTTGCAAACTAGGTTTGTCACTAACTAATCCTAGACGTCATCAAGTATATCCAATGTCTTACCCCAACATCCTTCAATATGACATAGAGATAGAGCTAGAGTTTACTGTTAGAGCTACCACCTATACCATGTGTACTTCCCCTGATACCCGACAACGTACAAAGTCAGTTAAGGTAACAGTGATATGACAATGTCAGTGTGGTGAATGGTTTGAGGCTCCAACATCTACTTACTCAACACACCAATTACACACAAACACATGCCTAGCCTCATCATCATCAGCATAAAGAAATAATAATAAAATATGCATGAATAATAATAGTAGTTATTGGATGACATGTGAGATGCATAAATACAGAACATGGCAACAGACAATAAGATAGAAATAGCTATTAACCAATTAGTTTAGGTCTTGTCCATCACTTGTTGAGTGATACTTGACATTCTTCAAGACCTTGAAAGTAGCTTTTCTTGGTTATAAGTCCTAAACAACCAATAGGATTAGTTTAGGTTTTATTATTGATAGTTTTCTATTCATCAGACTCACTGGCTGGACTGAAAAACAGTTATTTTAGACATTGTCTGGCCGCATGCCTGGTTTGGCAATTAGCCACACTGGACATCAATCCAGATAACCTTGAGGCACTTTTTGAGAATGTTTGATAGCTTGTCTGATAGCACTTAGTAAATTCTGAACAGACAAGTTTCAGACCTTCTGTGAGTTTGTCCAGTAGCATGTTTGGGCTGATAGTGGTGCTACCAGACAACCTTCTGGATAAGCGATAGGACATTCTTGGGAAGTGTAAGACCTGTACTCTCTAATCTTATTTAACCATGTCATGCTAGGTCTTCCCATCATTACTGGCTCGGGTAAACTAATTGGATTGATAGTATGAAGGAATCATAAGTCTAGGTAAGTGAAACAACTTAAAAATAATTATTTTTATTTGTATGGTTGACTGGCAAATGTTGTGTGGCTGACTACTCAATCAAAAAGTGAGGATAATCAAATATATTTTTGTAGTTGGACACTCTGCTTTGTATGGTTGACGGGTTCTGTGACAACAAAGTCAACCACACAAACCCAAATCTGACTTTGAGATTTGCAAACTTTCCAAAATTAAGGGGATCTCTTTCCTAGTTAAGAGAAGACTCTAAATGAAGGTTTTTCCTTTATATAAAGGATGTCCCTTAGACACTCTCACTCTTTTAGAACCAATTCTAAACCCTAAACATAAGAGAGGAAGAGAAGGAGAAAGAGAATAAGAAGGAGAAGGAAGCTTGGAGAAGAGGATTTACAGAAGAAGTTGCTATCTCTCTCTACAACAAGGAATAAAGGTAAGGAACCTATCTCTGTAGATGTAGGTTGATTAGAGTTGATCTCCCAATAAGGAGTTGATGAGCTAAACTCAATGTTGTGATTGAGATCATGTAATTTCTTAATTAATCTCAAGGAGAAACCATGGAAATAAATTAGGGATAAATTATTGATAGGAAACCCATGAATAAGGCCATAGAAAGACCCTAGATGTTCCAACAATGAACCAATGGTTAAACTGAGAAACCCAAGAACCTAACCAGTGAATTATGTAGTCGCATCACTGGTTGACCACAGAGTGACAAGTAAGTTGACCACCGGTTCTCAGGAAGTTACCCAGGTTTGTGTGGTCACATCAGTCGATGCATGATGTGCGACCACACAGTTGACCACACAATGTATGGTTGATATATACCTGTGACCACTGAATCGACCACTCAGCTATAGAAAGCCTATTTTAAGGCTAGACTAGATTTTAGACTATTGTAACCTAATACCATCAAACCCTAATCTAAATTCATAAATTGTCTAGGTTGTCAATTTATACAAGTGAATTTCCAAAGCTTAGAAGAGATTGATACAAAGATTTAAGGTGAGGAAAGAAGACCTAAACTAACTGGATAATAACAAGCCATTCTTTCTTATTTGTCTAATGCTATGATTGATGCCATGCTTGTATGATTATAATGTGCATCTCACATGTCATCCAATATTACTGCCATTCTTGTCCATGCATATTTAATTTATTGTTTTACTCTATTGTTGATGATGATAGGAATAGGCATGTGTTTGTGAGTGTAGCTGATGTACCATGTAGGGAGGGGTGTGTGGTCCCTAAACCATGCTTCACATTGACATTGTCTTATTGTTGTTACCTTAGTGGAACTAGTACATCGTAGGGCATTAGGGGGGTGTTCACAGACAGTGTGGTCTTTGACTCTATCGAAAATCCCTAGCTCTATCTATATGGACGTATTGAGGGATGCTGGGGTAAGACTTTGGATACATATGGATGATATTTAGAATTGGTTAATAGTGAGCCTAATTTGTAAGCCCTTGCCAGTAGGGGGATACATGCTGGTATGGGTAAAGCATCAGGAGAAGTATTGGCAGTGTGTGATCTGGATACTTTAGCTCTATCTCTATTCCATGGTAGGTGCATGTGGGATGGCAATGGTGTTTGATCCATTAGGTTGATTCACACACTCGTATATAGAGGTGCAGTGGCGGCCAATCTTTTCTTTTTCACAGTTGCAAACTTAAATCAGACAAAGATATGAATTGAATGCATGCATATATTTATGCATTATTTTGTTTACACACTGAGCCGTGATGTATGATCACCTCTCGATGTCGAATATTCTTAGTTGATGATGCAGGTCCTACAGTAGAAGACTATATGAACGCACCGTCGTATGGACACGTGGTGGCAATGGATGCACAGACTATGGAAGATGAGCGTTACTCTGCGTGCATGTGTTTCTAATGCCATTATTATTAGTTTATGTCGTATTTTGATTATGGGAAACTTGTAATAGATTATTTAATTATGTTTTGGTTTATTTGGAGAAAACTAGATTATCTAATTATTCATGTTAGACCTCAGTTCATTATTTATAAGACTTCTACTATTTATTTTATTATCACTAATTATGTTAAGGAATCTGTATTTGGTTTGGACGATTGGCACAGTCATTATGAGATCTTGGCTTGAACTGTTGGTTCTTATGACGGTTCATCACACATCTGGTTCGTCCAGAATTGGGATGTGATAATTTGGTATCAGAGCACTAATGCTCTGTCAATCAAACCTTATTGCATCCACTAGAGTCCATGAACTGAGTTAGGATGAAAATGAAAGCTGTAATAAAAACACAACCGAAGCACATTGTTGTTTGAGACAAAAAATAAGCAAGACCATAATGCACATAATGAAAAGGAAAAATAATATGTATATATGTACACATATAAGCCCTAAAAATGAAAGTGAGATAATGTATATCCAGAGTCAGAGTACAGTCCACAAGCCAGGCAGTTACTTTGTAAATATGAATATCGAAAGGAAAATGTATCCAAAATAGATAAAAAGATGAGATCTATCATTGAATTAGAGGAGTAAGAGGAGGAGGTGGCTCTCACTCCCTATCATAATCCTCTGTATACACCCTCGTGAGCCAGGCTACCTACATCTGGGTCGCTAGGAAGACTATCAACAAGATCTGCTACCCGCTAATCTGTAGTACACAAAGTATCTCAGATCTCTTGTAGGAGCACCATCATATCATCTAGTGGAGGGCTCGAGGCACCATCTAAGGGGAAAGTACAAGAAGGGCCAGCTCCAGTGGTATACTGTGGTGAAGGAGGGGGTATGTCATCCACATCTAGGAACATCCGATTGACATCATTATCATCACCCTCTACCGCTGCTACAGCTCGATGTGGAGGACGGTTTATCGCATTCCTTTCCACATCGTTGACCTGCATATCTTGCATCTCCATCCTATAGATGGCCTCCCAGTCAAGATCCTTAAAAATAGTCTCCTTAGGAATCCTCTTATCCTCCATGTTCACTTGAAGGCGAGTGAGGATGGTAGTAATCATACGCCCATAGGGTAGGTTACCCTTCAGGCCAATCATCATAACTTGGTACATGGTGAGAATAATAATGTGGGGTAGGTATACAGGCTTCCTGATGTAGAAGCAGTATAACAGATACCGAGTGAGCTAAGAGACCATCTAGTAGTGCCCACTCTATGGAACCAAGTTATATTGAATGATCTTACAATAAACCCTGGGCTTGGGATGCAGATTGATCGCTCTCATTTTCCAGTGATCACTCTGTAGGATTTGATTGTTTATTTCAGTGCACATCCTCATCGACAAAAACTAGTGCTCTTTTGGGGTGCAATAGACTAATCGACCATCATTGGAGATGCCTAGGATGTCTGCTAATTGCTGACAGTTGAATGAGATAGGAACCCCTTTCACCCAACTCATGATCCTAAGGTCCCTACCTTTATTCACATCCTTCGGATCACCCTTAATCTGTAAATTATAGTAAAACAACTTCACTAGGTCTGGACGAGTAGACCCCTGGTATTGTTTATTGGGAGCCAACCCATGGTATGGAAAGCATTCTTGACATCGAGGAGGGCAAGGCTAGGCAAATCCATAAACTGGCCCACTTCTACTTTTTTGGCCCAATACCAAGGGTATTGTGTCTCTGCTTCAACTGACCTGAAGCGAATGGCATCATGAACTCAAGGAACCTTGGTGTAGACCATATTGTTGCAAGAAATTTAAACCAATAAAAATAAATTGTTAGTTAAATAAAATTTAATAAATTTTGACATTATAACAGCGTGATTTGGCCAAAAGCCTCATTTTCCCCCAATTGCTTGGACTAGAGGACTTACGTCCAGGGAAACACAACCATATATGCTTAACAATGCTATATGACCAAGTAATTTGATTAAATTGGAGGAATTTCAAAGAAATTTGAAAATTTGAGGAAAACCCCAAATTTTAGTGCAAAACTCGACATTTTGAGATTCCTCCCAAACCAACCGATGAAATCCCAAACAAGTTGAGAGCTTTGCTTTGTAGCATGTGCAACAACAATGCTACATAATAAAAATGAAATTTTTATGGTCAAATAAAATTTAATTTGGTAAAATAAGTAAAAGGCAACAAAACCTAGGTCTAACAATCCAAAGGAGAGTAGGAGATTAAGACATTACCTTTTGAAAGGAGTGTAGAAGTCATAACTCAATGGTGGAAGCAAGAAAATTATGTGAAAGCACTATAGCAACTCAGTAGAGGCAAGTGGAGTTGGAGCTCAGTGGAAGACAAGAAAAGAAATGAGGAAAATGACTCAGTTTTGGCTTTAAAATGCCAAATTTTGGTTGTGTGGTCGACCACTACCACCCATACAGTCAACCACACAGTCGACCATACAGTTGTCCACAGATTCTCAGACTTTGCTATAGGGTTTGTGTGGACGCATAAGTCAACACACCATGCATGACCACTCAAGGTCAACCACACAAATGAGTTTTGTTGTAAATGCTTTGAAATTTTAAAAAATGTTCATTTTGGGATTTTCAATATGTGCTATGTGACTAACCTTAGGAATTGCCAATTTTGTATATCGTCTCACATCTATTGACTATGCAAACATTTAATCAGTCGATAATCTAAGATGGCTCGTTGTACTCGTGGAACTAGTTGTAGAGGCCCTAGCCCATCCCCACCACTGCATGAAGTGGAAAGTACCAATGAAATCCCTAGAGAACAGGTGGGAAACAATGTAAACCAAAAAAATATACCTCAGGGTGGAAACAATCAGGCCACTCCAACTAACTTGCCAGGACCACTACCTGATCAGACCACTGTTGTGATGAATTGAGCACGACAAGTGTAGGATCTACAATAATCGTAGATGAATATGCAGGCTGCCTTGGGAATTATACATCTAGCAACAAATACCACACCAATACCTCCCGGTTAGACTAGCACGGTACCGGGGGGTAGTAGTGTTGGGCCTCTAGCACCCGTTGTTGATAACATGGTGCCCATAGCATCTGTAGAAAATAACATCGTGTTCACAGCACAGTAGGTTCCAGTGATGTACACCCCAATGTAGAATCTTAGAGTAGAACAAGGGGTGAATAAGTAAAGAAGTTATCAGAATTAGCCACCTGTATATGGGTATTATGCACAAAATCAGCTTGACCACTTTAGGCTAATAGAGAATTTCCTGAAAATGAAACCGAAGGAGTTCATGGGCAAGCCCTTAGACCCATTATGGCCAGCCCACTGGATTGATGAGATGGAGAGGAAGTCCATAATGGTGATAATTTCAGATGAAGAGAAGGTACTGTGTGTAACTTTTATGTTGAAAGATGATGCACATCATTGGTGAAAGTCCACCCGAAGTTATCTTCTGACCAAACATACCCATCTAACTTGGGCTATCTTCAAAGAAGCCTTCTTTGAAAAGTATTTTCCCAGAAGCTTTAGGATCAGATGGAGAATGAATTCTTAAGTTAGTATCAAGGTTAGATGTCTGTAGAAGCTTACCAGCAGTGTTTTAAAGAGTTATTCTTCTTTGCTCCCACCAGTATACAAGGAGAGGATACCAAGACCTAATGGTTCATCATGGGACTTAGGGTACTATTTGAGAGCACGTATTAGGATAGGAAAAGAAAATCTATAATGAAGTAGTACAGATTGCCTGAGTTCTGGAGTCAAGTCAGAAGGAGAGCTATTTTGTTTAAAACAAGGGTATTAAGAGGCCTAATGAAAACTCATTCAATAGAGGGAACTCGAAGACCTTCAAACCATTTTGGATACAAGGCTTTAACGCTGCAGTCAAGACTACCCAGCCAGCTCAACCTCAAAAAAGCAAGGGAATGTTGGAGTCAAATGCTTCAACTGTAAACAAGTGGGGCACTATTCAAGGGACTGCCTTAAACCAAGGAAGTAGTTGTAGCAAGGAAAGGTTTTTACCATGACTTTCGAAGACACTACTGCATCACTAGATGTGGTCACAGGTATGACCAGACCTTTTGTTTTACAATACCTTGTGTGAGCATATAGACTAAACTAGGTAAAATCATAGGTATTGTACCTATAGCTGGCATACTCGCCAGAGTACTTTTCAACTCTGGAGCCACCCACTCTTTTGTATCTGTATTTTTTGGGAAAGAAACTAAATGTGCCCCTTAGACCTTTAAACTTTAAGCTATTAGTGTAGTCGCCTATGGGATTGGAAGCAGAATTAGACAAAGGTTACAGACCATGCCTAGTCCTTATTGGTGGACAGACTATGGACGCAACCTTAATTCAACTTAAGATGGCAAACTTTGACATCATCTTAGGAATGGACTGATTATCCCAGCACTCTACAAGTTTACTATGTAAGGAAAAGAAGTTGACCTTTAAAGGTCAGGACGGTGGAGAATTCAGTTTTTTGGAGAACTAAACTTCCTTGTAAACGAAAACTCATCCTCTCTTCATTGAAGGCTAAGAGATGCCTTGAGATGGGTGGAGTTGGATACCTTGTCTCTGTGGTGGACCTTACCAAAGAAGAACTACGAATAGAAGATATTGAGGTTGTGCATGAATTTTTTGATGTATTTCCAAAAGATTTACCAGGGTTACCACCTGAACGGGTGATAGAGTTTGTTATAGACCTTTTACCTAGAGCCGCTCCTGTGTTTAAGGCACCATATTGAATGGCTCCAACTGAACTGAAAGAATTGAAGGTCCAACTACATTAGTTATTAGACAAAGGCTTTATCTGGCTAAGTATATTACCATGGGAAGCACCTAAGAACGTTGTCGAGATTTAAACTTTCTTGGAGTTAACTTGATATTACAGATGATTCATGGGAGATTACTCTAGAATCGCCATACCTCTCACCAAGCTGACCATGAAAGGGGAGAGGTTTATTTGGTCTAATCAATGTAAAAATTGCTTCCAGATCGTAAAGTCAAAATTGATATTGACGCCCGTCTTAACCATTTCGGTACCAGGATAACCATTTACCCTGTATACTGATGCCTCTAAATTGGGTCTTGCATGTGTGCTGATGCAAGGAGAACAAGTAATTGCTTATGCTTCAAGAAAATTGAAGGAACACGAGAAGAATTACCCTACTCATGATTTGAAATTAACAATGGTGATTCATGCAATTAAAACTTGGAGACATTACTTGTATGGAGAAAAAATTCAGATTAAGTCAGATCATAAGAGTCTTACTCATCTCTTTAATCAGAAGGAGTTGAACATGAGACAGAGAAGATGGTTAAAGTTGTTGAAGGATTATGATTTTGATATTCAATATCATCCCGAGAAGGCTAACATAGTGGCCAACGCGTTGAGCAGAAAAGGAGTATTGAAGCTGGACAAAGGACCTAGCACTAATGCTACATTAAGCTTTAAAAACACAGTGTCAGATTAGGACAAAGAGCAATACCAAATTGAAGCTCCTAATGGCTTGATAGAGCAAGGTCTTATCAATAAATTCACGCTACAGTTCACAGCAATGAGAATTTTACTTGACCGAATGGAGGAGGTGAAAACAATAATCCTACAGGATCCTTACTTGAGGACTGTGCAAGAAGATTTGGAGAAGCGCAAGCTAAATCCTAATTTTTCCTTGGATACAAAAGGGGTACTAAGATACATAGGAAGATTGTGTATACCAGAAAGTGAAGACTTAGACCTCAGAGATAGGATAATGACAGAGGTACATTTCTTTCCTTATTTGGTAGATCCTGAAAGTACAAAAATGTACCATGATCGAAAGAAATTATATTGGTGGCAAGGAATTAAAGTAGACGTGGCTAAGTACGTATTCCAGTGTTTGAATTGTTAGCAAGTAAAGGCTGAAAGACAAAGACTTGTAGGCTTATTACAACCTTTACCAGAGCCAGCATGGAAGTGAGACTGTATCACTATGGACTCTGTCACTAGATTACCATTGGCCCCAAGGTCTGTTGATGCAGTTTGGGTGATTGTTGATTCTAATTAAGATATCTCATTTCATTGTTATATGATTTCAGTATACTTTCGAGTGGCTAGCCAAGCTATGTGTGGATAATATTATCTGATAACATGGTATACCTGAGAGCATTGTGTCTAACCGAGATCCACGTTTTACTTCAAAGTTTTAGAAAGGATTACAAAAGGCTATGGGAACAATGTTGAAGTTCAGTACCACATTCTATCCTCAGACTGACGGACAATCAGAGCAAACCATTCAGAATTTAGAAGACATGATCTGTGCTTATGTTATTGACTTTAAGGGGCTTGGGATGAAAGGTTGTCATTAGTTGAGTTCGCTTATATCAATAGTTACCAGGCTACTATACAAATGTCACCATACGAAGCATTGTATTGTAGGAAGTGCCACACTCCTCTGATCTAGAAGGAAGTTAGAGAGTGAAGGATCGTAGGACTAGAGTTTATGGAAGAAACATATCAAGTAGTCAACATAATCAAAGAAAGGGTTAAGACAGCTCATAATTGTTAGAAACAGTATGTAGATAATCGATGCTGAGAGCTTGAGTTTGTAGTAGGTGAAAAAGTATTCCTGAAGATATCACATATGCGAGGTTTGAAATGGTTTGACAAGAAGAGAATGACATGCAAAAATAATATACTCACCTGTTCGACTCTGAAGGTACATATAAATTTCGATGATGAAATTTATTTAAGGCTGGGGGAGTTGTAAGACCAGCACTCTACTAATCATGTTTAACCATGTTGTGTCATGTCATTCCATCATTATCAGCTTGGGTGAACTAATCAGATCGACCGTATGAAGGAATCACAAGTCTAGGTAAGTAAAATAACCCAAAAATAACTATTTTTATTTGTATGGTCAATTGGAAAATGTTGTGTGGCCAAATACTCAATTAGAAAGTGAGGACAGTCAATTATATTTGTGTGGTTACACACTCTGCTTTGTGTGGCTGACAGGTTCTGTGGCCACATAGTCGACCACACAAATCCAGATCTGGCTTTGAGTTTGAAAACTTTCCAAAATTAAGGGAATCTCTTTTCTAGTTAAGAGAAGACTCTATATGGAGGTTTTCCCTCTATATAAAGGACGTCCCTTAGTCTCTCTCACTCTTTTAAAACCAATTATAAACCCTAAACCTAAGAGAGAAAGATAAAAATAAGGCAAAGGAGGCTTGGAGAAGAGGATTTGTAGAGAAAGTTGCTATCTCTCACTACAGCAAGGAATAAATGTAAGGAACCTATCTTTGTAGATGTAGGTTGAATAAGATTGATCTCCCAACAAGGAGTTGATGAGCTAAACTCAATGTTGTGATTGAGATCATGCAATTTCTCAATTAATCTCAAGCAGAAATCATGGAAATAGATTAGGGATAAATTGTTGATGGGAAACCCATGAATAAGGCCATAGAAAGACCCTAGAAGATGTTCTAACGATGAACCAAGGGTTAGACTGAGAAAGACCCACGAACACAACCAGTGAATTATGTAGTTGCTTCACTGGTCGACTACAGAGTGACTAGTGAGTCGGCCACAGGGTAACCTAATACCATCAAATCTTAATCTAAATTCATAAATTTTCTAGGTTGTCAATTAGTACAAGTAAATTTTCAAAACTTGAAAGAGATTGATACTACGATCCAAGGTGAGGAAACAAGACCTAAACTAATTGGATAATTATAATCCATTCTTTCTTATTTGTCCAATGCTATGATTGATGCCATGCTTGTATGATTGTAATGTGCATCGCATATGTCAATCAATATTACTGCTATTCCTGTTCATGTATATTTAATTTATTGTTTTACTCTATTAATGATGATGATAGGAATAGGCATATGTTTGTGAGTGTTGTTGATGTTCCATGTGGGGAGGGGTGTGTGAACCCTAAATCATGCTTCACATTGACATCGTCGTATTACTGTTACCTTAGTAGAATTAGTACGTCGTTGGGCATCAGGGAGTGTTCGTGAACCTTGTGGTCTTTGACTCTGTCACACCCCAATTCTGTACTATTTAGAATGGTGTGATGAACCGCTAATAAACCAACAGTTCAACCAGGATCTCGAATAGGCTGTGTTCATTTGCTTAAACCATACACATCCACAACCATAATCAGAGTAAATAAACAATAGCGGAAGTCTTATATATTAAATGAAATGAGAATCTATGAATGATAACATAAATAAATTATCCATTTACTCTCCATTGACTAAGATATAAAATAAAATAAAATAATCAATTATATTTCCTTAATAATAAAAATCTAATCGAAAATACAAGAGTTGCACTCGCATGACGAATCATGTGACTACATCATGACTTCTGCATCCATCACCACCGCATGTCCGTGCATAAGAGCATTAATGTAATCTTCTACAGTCGTACCTGCATCATAAACTAAAAACATTCGACGTCGAAAGGGTGAGCACACATCACGGCTCAGTGAGCAAACAAAACAATGCAACAAACTATGCATGTATTCAATTCATATCTTTGGTCTGGTTCATAAGTTTTCAATGTGCTATAGAAAGATTTGGTGGCCGCCGCACCTCTATACATAGGGTGTGTAAGTCCACCCAATGGATCAAACACCATTGTCGTCCACATCCACCCCACCATGGAATAGAGATAGAGCTAAAGTGCCCGGATCAAACACCGCATAACACTTCCCCTGATGCCCTACCCATACACCAACACGTAATCCCCTATTGGTGAGGACTTACAAACTGGGCTCGCAACTAACCAATCCTAATGTCAAATAGTATATCCAAGGTCTCACCCCAGCATCCCTCAATACGTCCATAGAGATAGAGCTAAGGCGCCCCGAGAGAGTCAGAGACTATACGGTTTGAGACCACATCCCCTGATGCCCTACGACGTTATAGTTCTGCTAAGGTAATGGCGATACGATGATGCTAATGGACAAGACTTAAGTAGAGATAGAGCTAAAGTGTCTGGATCAAACACCGCATAACACTTCCCCTGATGCCCCACTCGCATCAAGTATACTAACGACACACAAACATTCACGTGCCTATTCCTAGCATCATCATCATCATCATGTTATAAATAAAAAGAAAAATATGCATGTACAATATTAGCAGGAATATTGGATGACATGTGATATGCACATTACAATCATACAAACATGGAATCATTCATGGTGTTGGACTCAATAAACAAAAATAGTTTATTATTAGCCGATTAGTTTAGGTCTTGTTTCCTCACATTTGATTGAGTGTAGATCATCGTTCAAGCTTCATGAATCACCTTTAAATCACTAGAAAGGCCTAACAAGTCGATAGATTTTAATTAGAATTAATTCCAATTTAGACTAACTGAAATTGTAGGGTCGCAGGTAGGATAGCACCTAAGGTAGTAGTTTTCTGCAACCCTAGGACGTGGGGTCGTATAACATTCGACCCTACGTGTGGCCACACCCTCCCTGGGACTTCCCGAGGGCATGTGGTCAATCCTGTGGTCTTGTAGGGTCAGATATCATTCTACCCTACGTGCGACCACACGTATTCTGAGTCGACCTTTCATTCTAATGTCCATTCTTTCATGTTTTGATCCTTTGGCTTACTTTAATGGTCCATTCTAAAATTGTTCTATGGCTCAAAACTCCAAGTTATACACTATTCATTGTCCATAACAATTTCCTCCATGGAATCTCTTGGAACTTGTCCATGGATGGATGATTTGGGTTTCTCCTAATCCTATGTTTTTCATAAGTATTCTAGGATCTCTTATTCAGGTAAGGAATTAGGTTATACCTTTATTCAGAGGTTTCTCTAATCTTTCCTTCTCTTCCTTAGTCTTCTTCTTCAAGTTTCCTACTCTTCTTCTCTTCCTTCTCTTTCTCTTTCTCCCACTTTCAATTAGGTTTGTAAAGGAGTGAAAGAGACTAAGGGACGTCCTATTTATAGAGGAAAACCCCTCCATAATAAGTCTCAATGAGTTTAGGAAAGATCTACTTAGAATTACGAAGGTTTCCTAGTTTTCGATTTCTGTCTGTCATCATAGGGTCGGACGTAGGGTCGCAGGATCCGTCGACCCTACACTTTTTAGTCATCCGACCCTACGACTAAAAGGTCATGGGTTGCACTTCTGCTGAGGTGGGGTCGACCCTACTTGTTTAGGCATGCGACCCTACCCTCACATTTACTATTTTTGGGTTAGACTCATACCTGGTCTTGTGATTTCTTATCATACTTGGTCCACTTAGCTCAACCATGATAGATAGACCTGGTAAAAGGTGGTAAGGCAGGTTAGTTTGATACGGGTCTTACAACTCGCCCCCTCTTATTAAAAATTTTGTCCTCGAAATTTATACATACCTTCTAGTCGAAAAGGTAAGGATATTGCTTCCGCATAACGTCCTCTTCTTCCCATGTGATCACTTCTATATCTCGGCTCCTCTAGGTATCCTTAACATAATAGATGTCATGGTTGCATAGTCGTTGAACCTTTCAACTAGTGATTTCAGTTGGTGCTACTTCGAATGTCAAATCATCAGTTAGATCTGGTGAATCCGCTATCAAAACGTACGTTGGATCTCTGACGTACTTCTTTAATAATGAGATATGAAATACTTCATGCACACTTGACATGGATGCTGGTAGTGCTAACTGATAAGCCACTTTTCTATGTTTGGCTAAAATCTCATATGGGCCAACATATCTCGGAGTTGACTTCCCTTTCTGTCCGAATCATTTTAAACCCCGCATAGGTGATACCTTCAAGAATACCTTATCACCTATGACAAATTCAAGGTCTCTGCGTCGAGTATCTGCATACTTTTTCTGACGATTCTGAGCTGTTCTAACTCTTTCCATGATAATGTTGACTACTCGACAAGTCTCTTCAACAAATTCTAGTACAACGATGCTACGTTCACCAGCTTCATTCGAAAACAAAGGAGTTCGACACTTCCTACCATACAATGCTTCATAGGGTGACATCTATATAGTAGCCGATAGTTGTTGTTATAAGCGAACTCAATCAATGATAGCTTCTCATCCCATGATCCTTTGAAATCAATAACACAGGCTCGAAGCATGTCTTCTAAAATTTGAATTGTACGCTCCAACTGTCCATTTGTTTGAGGATGGAATGCAGTACTGAACTTCAATGTTGTACCCATAGCCTTTTGCAATCCTTCCCAAAACTTTGAAGTAAAGCGTGGGTCTCTATCGGACACAATGCTTTCAGGTATACCATGTAATCTGACAATGTTATCAACATATATCTTGGCTAACCTCTCCAGGGTACACTGTGGTCTTATATCTATAAAGCGAGCTGTCTTAGTCCGACAATCTACAATCACCCAGACCGCGTCAACTACTCGAGGAGTCAATGGTAACCCGATGACGAAGTCCATAGTGATGCAGTCCCATTTCCATGCTGGTTCTGGCAGTGGCTGCAACAGTCCTATAGGTCTTTGTCGTTCAGCCTTCACCCTCTAACAATAAAGGCATTGAGACATGAATTTAGCTACATCTGCTTTCATTCCTCTCCACCAATATAATTTCTTCAAATCATGATACATCTTTGTACTTTCAGGACGTACCGAATAGGCGGTGGTGTGTGCTTCCTTCATTAGTCGGTGTCTAATGTCCAAATTTTCTGTTTCAGGAACACATACTCTTCCTTTGTACTTCAGTACCTTTTCATCGTCTAAGGTGAACTCAGGAATAGTCCTACCTTTTCCGATGTCTTCTTGTACCATCCTCAGATAAGGGTCTGATTTAAGAGCTGCTTTCACTTCATCAATTATATTAGGTAAAATCATCAATGTTGCAAACATATTTGAAAACCGATGAATAAACCCTTAGTTGCTTGATTCACCCGGTGCATCTATCACGAACTGCCCATTACCGTAATTGAACAATTTTGCTGTAGTACACATTGCTGCGGTCATGTTAACCTCTCCTTGAGATTTTATCATTGCTTTTCTGCTTAGCGCATCAGCAACTACATTAGCCTTTCCTGGATGATACTGGATATCACAATCATAATCTTTCAATAATTCCAGCCATCTTCTTTGTCACATGTTCAACTCCTTCTGATTAAAAAGATAAGTGAGACTCTTATGATCGGATTTAATCAGAAATTTCTTTCCATACAAATAATGTCTTCATATCTTGATAGCATGTACTACTGCCGCTAATTCAAAGTCATGAGTGGGATAGTTCTTCTCATGTGTCTTCAGTTGTCTTGAAGCATACGCAATTACTTGTTCTTCTTGCATAAGTACACATCCTAAACCCAATCTAGACGCATCAGTGTACAAGATAAATGGCTGTCCTAGAATAGGAATAGTCAAGATCGGAGCAGATATCAATCTATCCTTCAATGTTTGGAAACTTTTCTCACATTTATCAATCAAAACAAACTTTTCTCCTTTCTTAGTCAAACTGGTGAGAGGGACAACAATTCTGGAATAGTCTTCCACGAATCGTCGATAATATCCAGCTAGACCTAGGAAACTTCTAATTTTTGCAACGCTCTTCGGTGCTTCCCACTTCACAATGGCTTCAATCTTGCTAGGATCCACTTTAATTCCTTCAGCGGATACAACATGGCCTAAGAAAGCCACCTCATTTAACCAAAACTCACACTTTGTAAATTTAGCGTAAAGCTTCTCTTTCCTTAATCGCTGCAGAGCTGCTCTTAAATTCATGACATGAGTTTCCTTGTCCTTGGAGTAGACCAATATATCATCAATAAACATAATGACCGATGTATCCAACATATCATGGAATACCCGATTCATGAGTTCCATAAAAGTTGCGGGTGCATTAGTCAATCCAAAAGACATGATTAAAAATTCATAATGTCCATATCTTGTTCTAAATGCTGTCTTTGGAATATCACCATCCTTAATCTTTAACTGATGGTATCCTGACCGAAGATCGATCTTGGAGAACACCTTGGCACCTTGTAACTGATCGAACAAGTCATCGATCCGAGGCAGTGGGTACCGATTCTTGATTGTCAGCTTGTTCAATTCCTGATAGTCTATACACAGTCGAACACTACCATCCTTCTTCTTTACAAATAATATTGGTGCTCCCCATGGTGATATGCTAGGTCTGATGTAACCCTTGTCCAGTAATTCCTATAACTGTACTTTTAATTCCTTCATTATTTTGCTTTTGTTGCGGTTGAGCTGCTGGAGTAGTCTTGGCTACAACAATGAATCCTTGAGTACGGAAGGGTTTGAATGTCCTTGTATTCCCTCCGTTATAAGAATTCCCATTTGGCCTTTTAAAACCCCTGTTTTGCGCAAAGTAGCTCTCCTTTTGGCTCGACTCTATTACTCGAACAATTTGTACTGCCTCACTGTAGACCTTCTTTTCCAATCCCAAAACATGCTCACGGATGCTTCCCCTGAGTCCCATGATGAACCTTTGGGTCTTTGTGTTTTCTTCTTGCATGCTGGCGGGTGCAAAGAAAAACAACTCCTCATAACGCTATTGGTATGCATCTACGGTCATTTTCCCCTGATATAAACTCAGGAACTCTCTCTCCATAGAATTTCTAAAACTTCTAGGGAAATACTTCCCAAAGAATGCCTCTTTATATATAACCCAGGTCAATTGGGTGTGCTTTGTTAACAGATAAGTCCGTGTGGACTTCCACCAGTGGTGTGCATCGCCTTTCAGCATTAAGGTTGCACACAGTACTTTCTCCTCATCATTTACCGTCATCATCACGAAATTTCTTTCCATTTCATCAATCCAGTGTGCTGGCCATAAAGGATCTGTTGGCTTACCATTATATTCTTTGGGCTTCATCTTCAGAAAATGCTCGATCAGTCGGGAGTGGTCCAGCTGATACGGAGCATAGGCCCCAGACATTAGTGGTTGATACTGGTAACTGCCTTAAGCTACCTCAGAATTCTTACTTGAGCCGGCATGATTGGTGTTTGAGGTGCGTGGGGTACCGTATTGCTTCTCCCTGGTACTGTGCTAGCTTGTCCTGCTGGCATAGGTGTCATATGTGCACCTGGAAAAGCCATGCCTATAGCAGTTTGCATACTGGATTGCACCTACTGTATTTGCTGCAGCTATTGTGCCAAGTTCATTACTGCTGTAGCCAGATCTGTAGGTGGGACTGGCAAGTTTATAGGATTTTCCTGGCCACTAGCCACTGGCGGTGCCATATTTAGATTCTTCTGTGCTTCATGATTTACATGGCTGTCTTCCTCCACAAGTGGTGGTGGTGGAATTGGGTTACGGCCTTTTCTGGTCACCCTTCACCTAGCCATTTCCTGTTCTGGTGGTGGTAGTGTTTGAAAACAACCATAGCACATGTGAGGCAATCAATATAAGTTGTTTTCAAGTAAAAATACATCTAATTAATATAAATTTCCAATTTTTCAGATCATTCTGACTAAATACTGTATTTTCCATCGTAGGGTCGATGGTAGGGTCGGTCCTTATGCCACCCTAGGGTATGCGACCCTAATAAACCCTGTCAGCTTACCGAGAGCCTAGGGTCGATTGTAGGGTCGGTATATGTCCAACCCTAGGTCCGACCCATGGTTCTTTGTCACATTACCAAGGGCCTAGGGTTGATGGTAGGGTCGGTAATTGTCAGACCCTAGGTCCGACACATGGTTCTCTGTCAGATCACCGAGAGCCTAGGGTCGATGGTAGGGTCTGACATAGGGTTACACATTTTGGTCGAATTCTGCGACCCTACGATCCAAAATTAGGTTTTTAAAACCCGATTTTGGATTCATTTCCCATTCTTTCTCCTTTCTTTTAACTCAACCCGTTTCCTGAGTTGCTATAGTATCGACCCCTAGTGTTTGGTGATCTTTCCTTCCGTTTGCGACTTTCTCTCCTTCTCTAAAGGTATGCTCTCTACCATTTCCGCATTTTTAAACTTTCTAAACTAGGTTTTTATCCATTTACATCGTTTTCTTCAAATTAAACTTTTTCTAACCGTAAAAATTTAATTTTTATTGGGGGCTTTTGCTATTGGTCACCCAATGAATGAAAGCCCTCAAAAATATTCAAGTTTCATCGGTTGGTTATCGAAAAACTTGAATTTTTCCATTTTTGACCTAATTTTTGAAAACTTTTGAATTTATTGAAATTTCTTCAAATTTGATCTTTCCAGATTAAATTTCCAACAATATGGGCTTTGCAGGATGGTTTAGAACCTATGTATGTCCTCCTGCCCAGTTGTTTGGGTGAAAAGTGAGGCTTTTGATCAATTCATGCCGTTATAATGCCAAAATTTTGAGTTTTTTCACCATTACTAATATCTTGTTTGTTTTTCTGAGTCTTGACAGAAAGTATGGCTCGTACCATGGTGCCTAGGGCTCATGACCCAGTTCGTTTCCTCTATAACGAGGCCAAAGCTCAGTATGCTCGTTATCAGTGTAAGAAAGTAGAGGGGGGTCGCTGTGTGAACTTGGCTAGTCTAGCCTTGTTCAATGTGGAGGGTGCTTTTAGTGATATGGGTTGGCTCCCTGTGATCATTTACAAGGCTTGTACCAGTCCTGATCTGGTGAGAGAGTTCTATTGCAATCTCCAGGTAGTGGGGGATCGCAATGACATAGAGAGGTAGGGAGCTCAGAATCACAAGCTACATCAAAGGGGTAGAGGTTTCATTTGACTGCCAGCATTGGCTGATCTTTTGTGAATATCAAATGATGGCCCCTTGGTGTACTGTACTCCCAAGGAGCCCTAGTTCCTTTCCTTGGAGATGCATGCTGAGATTGACAGTCAGCTCATCAGAGATGATCGCTGGGAGATGAAAGCGGTCAACCTTCGTCCAGAGCCTCGGGTGTACTGCAAAATTATCCAGCACAACCTGATACCCTAGAGTGGACATTATAAGAGGATCTCCCAGTTAACTCATTATGTCCTCTATTGTATTTGCACCAGGTAGCCTGTCTGCCTTCCTTATATCATTATCCAGACGATGATCAATGCTACGCTACTTGGTCAGTTGGGAAACCTACCCTACAGACGTCTGATCACCAAATTGGTCACCCGCCTACACGTTGACTTAGTAGATGAGAGGATTCAGGAGAAAACTTTCTCATCGGATCTTGAATGGGAGGCCATCTGTAAGATGGGTTTGTGGGATGCTCAGGTCAGTGAGGATGAGAGGAACGCTCTAGTGTATCCTCGTACTCGAGTAGAGGTAGCAGATACCACGGCAACAGCAGCAGTAGTAGGAGCAGGGGTCCCTGGGGGTAATGCCGAGGATGATGATCGTATGTTTATGGATGTAGATGCCATACCTCCTCCATCACCTCTACATTCTACTGGAGCTAGTCCATTTTGGGCTCCTTCACACATGGCTGGTCCTTCACACCCACCATCTGATGATATGATGGGATTATTGCATGAGATCAGAGAGGCTCAATGCGCGATGGACTTGAGAGTGGAAGAGCTTCTAGATGCCCAACGCATGATAGATAGGAGAGTTAGAGAGCTCCTAGATGCTCAGCGTGCGACTGATGGGAGAGTGGACGAGCTTATAGATGCTCAACGTGCGTCTGATCAACGGATGGCCGAGTTGATAGCTAGTCTCCAGCCGACCCAGACTCAGGTAGCCTGGTTGACTAGAGTGTATGATAAGGACTACGATAGAGATCGCGAGGCACCTCCTCCTCCATCACCTCTAGCTCCATGATGTATATTTTCTTTTTATCGTTCATTGTACTACAGAGTAACTATCCGGGTTGTGGACCATACTCTGCTTTGGATATGTATAAACATACTTTTTATTTGATGTATATGAAACATGTTTCTCCTTTTTATATATACATTATTCTCTTTCTTAATTTTGTCACAAACAACATAGGTGCTTAGAGTGTGTTCTTATTAAAGCTTTTAATTTTATCCTAACTCAGTTCACAAACTTCTGTGGAAGTATACTGGTTTAATAGACAGGGCATGAGGGCTCTGATACCAAGTTGTCACACCCCAATTGCATACTATTCAAAATGGTGTGATGAACCACTAATAAACCAACGGTTCAACCAGGATCTCAAATAGACTGTGTCCATTTGCTTAAACCACACACATCCATAACCATAATCAGAGTAAATAAACAATAACGAAAGTCTTATATATTAAATGAACTGAGAATCTACGAATGATAACATAAATAAATTATCCATTTATTCCCCACTGACTAAGACATAAAATAAAATAAAATAATCAATTATATTTCCTTAATAATAAAAATCTAATCGAAAATGCAAGAGTTGCACTCGCATGACGAATCATGCGACTCCATCATGACTTCTGCATCCATTGCTGCCGCATGTCCGTACATAGGAGCATTTATATAATCTTCTACAGTCATACATGCATCATCAACTAAAAACATTCGACGTCGAAAGGGTGAGCACACATCATGGCTCAGTGAGCAAACAAAACAATGCAACAAACATATGCATGCATTCAATTCATATCTTTGTTCTGGTTCATAAGTTTACAATGTGCTATAGAAAGGTATGGTGGCTGCCGCACCTCTATACACAGGGTGTGTAAGCCCACCCAATGGATCAAACAACATTGTCTTCCACATCCACCCCACCATGAAATAGAGATAGAGCTAAAGTGCCCGGACCGAACACCGCATAACACTTCCCCTGGTGCCCTACCCAAACCAATACGTAAGCCCCTGTTAGTGAGGGCTTGCAAACTGGGCTTGCAACTAACCAATCTTAATGTCAAATAGTGTATCCAAAGCCTCACCCCAGCATCCCTCAATACGTCCATAGAGATAGAGCTAAGGCCCCCCGACAGAGTCAGAGACTACACGGTCCGAGACCACCTCCCCTGATGCTGTACGACGTAATAGTTCTGCTAAGGTAATGGCGATACAATGATGCTAGAGGACAAGACATGAGTAGAGATAGAGCTAAAGTGTCTGGATCAAACACCGCATAACACTTCCCCTGATGCCCCACTTGCATCAAGTACACTAACCACAAACAAACATTCATGTGCCTATTCCTAGCATCATCATCATCATCATGTTATAAATAAATAGAATTAATTATGCATAAAAAATATTAGCAGGAATATTAGATGACATGTGATATGCACATTACAATCATACAAACATAGAATCATTCATGGTGTTGGACTCAATAAACAAAAACAGTTTATTATTAGCCGATTAGTTTAGGTCTTGTTCCCTCACATTTAATTGAGTGTAGATTCTCGTTCAAGCTTTATGAATCACCTTTAAATCACTAGAAGGGTCTAATATGTCGATAGATTTTAATTAGAATTAATTCCAATAAATTTAGACTAATTGAAATCGTAGGGTCGCAGGTAGGGTAACACCTAGGGTAGCAGTTTTCTGCGACCCTAGGGTGTAGGGTCGGACGTGGGGTCGGATACCATTCGACCCTACGTGCGACCACACTCTCCCTAGGACATCCCGAGGGCATGTGCCCGATCTTGTGGTCTCGTAGGGTCAGATATCAATCGACCCTATGTACGAACACACGTATTCTGAGTCGACCTTTCATTCTAAAGTCCATTCTTTCATGTTTTGATCCTTTGGCTTACTTTCATGGTCCATTCTAAAATTGTTTTACGGCTCAAAACTCCAAGTTATACACTATTCATTGTTCATAATAATTTCTTCCATGGAAGCTCTTGGAACTTGTCCATAGATGGATGATTTGGGTTTCTCCTAATCCTATGTTCTTCATAACTATTATAGGATCTCTTATTCAGGTAAGGAATTAGGTTCATACCTTTATTCAGAGGTTTCTCTAATCTTTCCTTCTCTTCCTTAGTCTTCTTCTTCAAGTTTCCTTCTCTTCTTCTCTTCCTTCTCTTTCTCTTTCTCCCACTTTCAATTAGGGTTGTAAAGGAGTGAAAGAGGCTAAGGGACATCCTATTTATAGAGAAAAACCCTCCATAATAAGTCCTAATGAGTTTAGAAAAGATCTACATGGAATTAGGAAAGTTTTCTAGTTTTCCGTTTCTGTCTGTCATCGTAGGGTCGGACGTAGGGTCGCAGTATCCGTCGACCCTACACTTCATCGTCATCCAACCCTACAACTAAAAAGTCATGGGTTGGACTTCTGCTGAGGTGGGGTCGACCCTACCTATTTAGGCATGCGACCCTACCCTCACATTTACTATTTTTGGGTTAGACTCATACCTGGTCTTGTGATTTCTTCACGCACTTGGTCCACTTGGCTCGACCATGATAGGTAGACCTGGTACAAGGTGGTAAGACCGGTTAGTTCGATACGGGTCTTACAAACTGTGCTAAATGCTCTAGCTCTATCTCTATGGATGTCTTGAGGGATGCTGGGATAAGGCTTTGGATACATATTGATGACATTTAGGATTGGTTAGTAGTGAGCCTAGTTTGTAAGCCTCGCTAGTAGGGGCATACGTGCTTGTATGGGTAGGGCATCAGGGGAATTATTAGAAGTGTGTGATCTGGATACTTTATCTCTATCTCTATTCCATGGTGGATGCATGTGGGACAACAATGGTGTTTGAGCCATTGGATGGATTCACACACTCATGTATAGAGGTGCGATGGCCGATAATCCTTTCTATTGCATAGGTAAACTTAAACTAGACCAAAGATATGAATTGAATGTATGCATTTGTTTATGCATTGTTTTGTTTACTCACTAAGCCATGATGTGTGCTCACCACTAGATGTCAAATATTCTTAGTTGACGATACGAGTCCTACAGTGGAACACTATATGTAGACACTGTCGTATGGATACGCAGCGGCAATAGATACACAGACTGTGGAAGACAAGCAAGACTTTGCGTGCGAGTGTTTCCAATGCCTTTATTCTTAGTTTATGTCATATTTTGATTATGGGAAACTTGTAATAGAATGTTTAATTATGTTTGGGTTATTTGGAGATAATTGGCTTATCTAATTATTTATCATGGTAGACCTCAATTCATTATTAATAAAACTTTCGTAATTTATTTTACTATCTTTGATTATGTTGTGGAATGTGTATTTGGTTTGCATGGTTGGCATGGTCATTATGAGATCCTGGCTTGAACCATTAGTTCTTATGATGGTTCATTACACATCTGGTTCGTCCAAAATTAGGGTGTGACAGGAAGTGTCTCAGGGTTGTTTAGATTGAGGTTCGACATGGCTAATTACCAGACCGAACATGCGATTGGACAATATCTGGAATGATTATTTTCTAGTCTAGATAGTGAGTCTGATGAATAAAAAACTATCAGAATAAAACCTAACCTATTCCTATTTGGTTGTCTAAGACTTACAACCAAGCAAAGCTACTTTCAAGGTCTTAAAGAAAGTCAAGTATCACTCAATAGGTGAAGGACAAGACCTAAACTTATTTTTTAATAAAAAACTACGTTTTTATATTTTTGTCTTATTATTTGTTGCCATGTTCTGTGTTTTTGCATCTCATATATCATCCAATCACTGCTATTATTGTTCATGCATATTTTATTATTATTTTTTAAGCTGATGATGATGAGGATAGGCATGTGTTTATGTATGGTTGGTGTGTTGAGTGGGGAGAGGTTGTAGCCTCAAACCATTCACCATACTATCATCATTGTATCGCTGCTACCTTAGCGGACTTAGTACATCACAAGGTATTAGGGGGAGTGTACGTATTGTGGGCCATAGCTCTGCTAGCAAACTCTAGCACTATCTCTATACCATATTGAAGGATGCTAGGGTAAAGCCTTGGATACACTTGATGACATCTACGATTAGTCAATGACGAACCGAGTTTGCAAGCCCACACCAGTAGGGGCATACTTACTGGTATGGGATAGAGTATTAGGGGGGTGCTGGCGGTGTGTGATTTATTAGGCTTTAGCTCTATCTCTATCTTGTAGTGAATATTGTGGGGCAACATCGGTTTTGATGGGTGCCTGATAAGTGGGCGTGCTCACTCTCTTATGTATGGAGCTATGGTGGCTGCCTAACCTTACCATAGCACATTGCAAACATAAACCAAACCAAAGAGTCGAATGTGACATCATGCATATGCTTGTTGCATTTTTGTTTTTCACTAAGATAATTTGTAAGCTCACCCTACGACGTCGTATCTGTTTGGTTGATGAAGTAGGTACCATTATAGAAGATTATGTCAATGCACCTTCTTTTGAAAGAGTAGTGGCCATAGGCGTAAAGATGGTGGAGAACGAGCATGACTCATCATGCGAGTACTTCTACCATATCTATCTGTAGAGTTAACTTGTATTGGGATTATAAGGCATGTAATGAGATATTAGTATTTACGTTTTGGTAAACATTGAAATAATTGGATACTTATTTACTTATCATTTAGATTCTCAGTTCATTAATAAAGACTTCTGTTATTATCTATTTATTCTGATTTATTAGTTATATGTATGGTTTGATTGTTGGCAAGGTCCTATGTGATCCTGGCTTGAGTCGTGGTTTGTTAAAGGTTCATTCACACTTCTTGTTTGGTTAGAATTGGGGTGTGACATGGTACATTTTGTGTGGCTCCTTTGAGTTTTTCTTACTCTGGGTGAATATGTTTTTCTTTGTATGGGTAGGCATCTGAAGAACATAGTAAGCTAGGAAAGCTTTTTGAAACATTTCCCATGTGACCTTCCCAGGTTGTTATTGTAACACTGGTTCTAGGCCCTGCCACCATTGGTACTGTGCTCCTTCTAGCTTATAAGTAGCACAAGCAACCTTTTGGTCATCAAAACAGTCAAGGATTCTAGCTACCTTCTCCATGTTTTGAACCTAGTATGCAGGTTGTGCCGGTAAATGTCTTCCATTTCAACTTCAGAAATTGATGCATGGTCTGAAGTAAAGCCTGGTCCCCCTACTGCTACTCCCTCAATACCGCTGTTCCTAACCCATGGCATGAGTTAGATTCCTCATGATTGCTGGGATATCCTCAGGTATCAGTTTGGGTGGCAGTGGCAGCTTGTTTTCCTCTTGAGTACCATCACCAAGAGGTAGAGTGGGTGGCTACGTATCATTTGGATTTAAGTTATCATCATCCCAACCGTTATTGTGTGAACCTGAGCAAGTATTAGTTGCCATTCGTGACCGGTAATGATTCCTAAAATGTTTCATAACATGGTTAGTGACACATTCTATGATAATGGCATAAAGGTAATATTGAAACAGACTAAGTAATATATCAAAATTTCCCTTATCCGGACACAGTATCTGACTTCGAAGAATTGAGATCGAAACTCTTGGTCAAACTTGAGTGTTCTAGAACTAGCTGGTCACCACATCCAGTCGTGACAGTGGTGTGACCAGTAGTCTAGACCGGTACCATTGCCGAGAGCTCAAAACCTAACCGGTGGGGATATCCAATCGAGATATCTGATTACGATTTCCATTGGGAATTGTGACCAGTTTGGGGAATTTTTCCCTCCTATAAAGCTCCTGGGTGTTTTAAAAATTTTACTGTTCATTCTAATTTTCTCTCAAGCGGCTTGGACTCACTTTGTCGTCTCTAGACATAATGTTTTCGCATCTGATGGACTTCAAGCCTTAGGCAATCCATTCAAACTTCTTCCACATCAATCATAGGTATGATTCTTGGATCTTTACTACCTTTTTCTCCTTTGTAGGGTTTTTAAACCCTAAATTCTACCTTTCCTTGAGTTCTTCATTCTAAATTCTTTCTAGCATATTTTTGTCGATTCAAATGCTTCCATAATGCATCTTTAGTGTTTATCATTGATCATTTGCTACTCTACATTACATATCTCACAAGAATCATATCAAAATTGATGTTTTCTTTTTTGCATTCAAACATTTCCCATTCTATGCAACTTTCTCCCAATACTTTTTCATCCAAACTAACATGCTTGGGTAGTATATCACTTCAAAACGGTTAATTACATGTTCCTCTATGTTTTCCATGGTTCTTGTCAATGGGACATGGGAATTTCTATTGTTCATATATTCAAATTGGGATTTTCCTCCAAATTCCCATATCTACCTTGTCTCTCTTTACCTTTTTTCTTGTCTAGTATGTTTAAACCTTTTTGTTGTGTGTTTCTTTTTGTAGACAATGGCTGGAAGGAAAAAGTCCAGAGTCCTTACTCCTCTAGTGTTAGATGAATTATAGTTCTATTCACTGGAAGCACAGGAGTCTTACCTTTGGTTAGAGAATAGATTGGTAGAGGTGGGTAGATGGGTGGTATTCGAGGACTTAGAGCAGTTCAACATCCAGGCAACTTTGACGCTATGGGCTGGCCTCCCGTTCTATGGTACAGCATCATCACTAGGCTGGAGTTGGTGAGATAGTTCTATTGTAACCTTTAGGTAGTGGGTTTTGGTGAGTTCGCTACGGCGCATGATATGTGCATTACCAGCCGAGTGATGGGTGTTGACATCTCTTTCAACATCGAGCAGTTGATGGGTTTTCTGGGGATTGCTATGGACAGCGAAGTGGTTTTCTACCATCCAAAGGAGAAAGATTTTCTAACAGAGGGTATGAGAACAGAAATTTGGAGTTAGATCCTCATCCTGGGCCAGAGGTACCACTGTGCCAACTATCACCGCCTTTCTATAGAATAGTTTAGCACAACATTGTTCCTTAAGGAAGCCACTACAATGAGGTGTTGGCCTTCTACCAGTTCCTCATGTATCGTCTGGTAATGTGTACTCCTGTCTGCTTACCCTACATTTTGATGAGGGTTATGCTCATGGCTACTGAGAGCACAAGTTCTTCCCATCTACCTTATGGAAGGCTTATCACACACCTCTTCACACTGTATGACATTGATGTGCATGAGGCGCTTGCCATTGATGAGACAGTGGTTGCAGATCTTGACTGGTATGCCATCGTGAAGATGGAGTTGCACCCGGTGGTCTTATCAGATGGTGAGTTAGAGGCTAGACCACCACCCCCACCTAGACTGTGAGAGGCTATTGCAGTAGGGGCAGTAAAGGTGGCAGATGATAGCGAGGATGAGGATGTACCAGTAGAGGTTTCAAGAGAGAGTGGTAATCACCTTACAGGTCCTACATAGGCTTCCACTACATTGGGTGATGTCTTGACTGAGCTTTACGGTATCTGGGCCGATCAGAGAGAGCATTCTCACAAGGCGGAGAACCGGATCCGACGAATATCATTTGCCCAGACTACTTTCTCTACTAGCCTCGATAGCGTATAGACAGCTTTGATGAGATCAGGCCTATTGTCTCTAGAGAGTATGGGTGAGACTTTGATTGCGGGTATAGCAAGGGTACAGACTTTCCAACGGGTTCACCGGTCTATACCTCCCCCATCAGATATATAGCAGAGATAGTTACTTTTTTTTTTGTTATCATTTTGACGAGTAATGGTTCGGCTTGTGAACCATACTCATTATGAACAATTGGTTACCCCTTTTTTACTTGTTTATATTTTCTCTTGTTATACAAATATTTTTCATTTACATAGGCTTTGGTTCGCATTATTTTCTAGTCTTTCCCTAGCACGTTATGCTTTTGGTTGTTTAGCATACAACAACAATTTAGTTTCATAATTACCAGTTATGATCTTTCAATTTTTATTAAAATCTTAATGCTCGGTCAATTAATATATAAGTGACATTGTCTAGGTTAAGTGGCATACAGAGCTTAAAGCTCTAATACCATACTTGTCACACCCTAAATTTAGGATAAGTAAAATTTCAAAATTGACTGAATTGACACACATTTTATGTTCAGTCCAACCCAGAATCCCATAAGCGGTGTTATGCCCGTCTCAACCACATCACGACCAATGTCACAAATTATTAATTAGACTTATATAAATAGTGGAATAAACTAAATCAACTGAGTTTCTATTGATACTTTAGATAAAATAAATAACATTGTATCAAGTTTATCTTGGTTCCATCATCCACAACTACAAATAAATATCATTCTTAATCCAGCCCTATAACATTGGACTATAAAATAGTAATGTAAAAAGTAAAATGAAACTAAAATAAATAATAAACCAACTAAAGAAACCTTATCAGTAATCTCCAGCAATAAACACAGCGTCTCCAACTTTTGCTCGTAAAAAAATTGACAAGCAAATGGAAATATACATGATCAGATTATTATTTCTAATTCACCCTATTGGTCTGGTATAATGTATGCTATAGCTATGGGAAGGTAACCACACTTATTAAAGCTATCCATAACCCTAATGTACGAGAGAGAATAGACACTCATTAGCCTACACCAATAGCCTTGGTGTTCCTATGCATCATCCCAAGATAGACAGTGGTAAGGTAAAGGTCTAGCCAATGATGCTCTGATGAACATTTCCAATACCTCCCCCTTCTCTTCTATCCATGCCAACACCTAACCCCCTGTTGGCATGGGTCACATACATGGGTCTTACACTAGCCATCATTCTACATGTCATATATCGTAGTTTTCTTACACACACCCTGCAGAAATCCCAGTCCATCCGTTTTGCCCTCCCAAGATGCTATCATCCCACTAACGGTGCAAGAACATTACAAGCAAAACAATTAGTGAGTCGGATCCTGCGGTCCTTGACCGTGTTACTATTGCTCACGATGCACAATCACTTTTGCACACATTCACAGTAATCATAATATAAAATGCAAATGTATGCAAGTACAGTTATTGGATGACAAGTTATCACAAACAGATCAAAGCATTCACAAGCATAATCAAATAGAAAATATTCCACACATAGGACAGGGGTTCTGTTCCCTCACCTGAGATTTGAAGATGATCATTATTCCCAGTCAAAGGGTCGCTCTTGGTTATGTACAAGTCACCTATTGGAATGGGAATCCCATTAGATACTTTGTATAATTGATTTAGCCTAATACATGGCTTTTTGGGGTTAATCAATTGTGACTGTTTGGCTCTGATTGATCAGGATTGGTTGTCGTAGCCGGTTTCTCTTGGGAACCCTTCTGATCCCAATAGATTGTGAGTCCTGATACTGTTATCACAATCGGATTTCAAGGCTGGATACTTTTCATAAACTTCCCGAATGCATCTGGTCGCGTATTCGGTTGTGAATTTTGTGATCGGACCTCCTCTAATGAGTTGGTATGGGTTCCGTCCTTTGGGATTCCAACCATGGATCCCTTTGTTATGGAACTCCATGGTTGAACCCATGGCCTGATATCACTAGGGGTTAACAAATTCTATTATAGGCTTTTCATTTATAAATTAATCATTTAGACTAGGGTTTATCATTTAAATTTCTACAAAGTCCATCCTAATGTTTGAATTCGACGAAGCCTTCTTCGGTGCTCAGCGATCAATGAACGGTGGCTCCATTAATGGTTGATGAACTAAGGTTCCTTTCCTTTTACTTAGTCAAGATCAGATATAAGGTAGGGTAGGGTTTACTTGTAGTGGTTTCGAACTACTGTTTGATGATATCAAAACCTGTTGGTGATTCCAAAGGTAATCTTCCTCCATGCTTTCTTTTTCTTCCTTCAACTCTTTTATCTCTTTGAGAACGCATCAAAACTTTAGGTTTACAAATGGTGTTCTAAGAGAGATAGGGTTGGCAGGAGTTTTATGGTTTAGGAGTCTCCCTCTTGGGGGAGAACTCCTTAGAGAGTTGGAGACTATAAGGGATTGCCAATTGGCATCTTAAGAAGTCCCTTAGGTTTTTCACTTCCCCAACCAACTCTAGACCAGTTAGAAGTAAAGTAGGACCCATTGGGGTTGTCCCTAGGTCTAGGAGAATATTCTCAACCTATCTTGAAATAGAGTTTTGAATTTGACATTCGTGGGTAGGTTGTTCAGGCCTGACCGGCTAAGACCATCCTCTTGCGACTGATCGAGGCCAGTTTTCAAGACCGGTGACTGGTTTTATGAACACTTAGTCTAAAATTTAAAAATGTTATCAATTGGTTCATACCTGGTTTGAGTAGGTCTTCAAGTCGATATGGGGTCGGGTTCATCGATGATGGAAAACCCTAGCAAGGTAAAAAAATCAGAGTTAGGCAGGGTTTTCTGGGTATGACTTTTACAACACTGGTATCAGAGCACAACCACTCTGACTCTACCTATAAACTTCCCCTGCACGTGAATTTCCATGTGTTGAAATGGATGCTTAGGATAATTAAAAGCTAGGTATGAACCAACAATTAGTAAGTAGGGAAAACAGTAAGTTAGAAAGTTAGACCATACCACATTACAAGAACTAAGAATGAAAATAATGTATAATATGAGCTAAAAACAAAGTGAATATCTGATTGAGTATAAAAATCAGGATACAGCCCATAACCAAGATAGTTATCCCAGATACAAAAATTCGATCAAAATAAAAGAAAAGAAAGTGTACATGTGATGTTAAGTAGATAAGCCATTATGAGAAAATAGGGTACAATCCACACCCTGGATAGTTACCTTATGTACAATGTTGTGTCAAGAATAAAATGAACAAAATAAAGAATAAGATCACGGCTCTGTATGTGGGGGTCCACTCGACAAGCCAGATGGCTTGGATTCACTTGGAGGTACAGATGATGAAGGTCCACCCTATGAGACAGATGGCTGTGGTGCACTTAGTGAAGTAGGTAAAGGAGTAGGCCTACTTCTGACATAATGATGTAAGTGGCTGGTAGTGGTCATAACATCCCTCATGAAACTTACATCAGTCTCCACATGCTCAATCCGGGACAACATGTCATTCTGCACCCAGGTGACCTCCTGATGGTTCTTGTCCAGCTTCTTATTTAGTATCTCCAACCCCTGCTACATAAGCTGTAGCATGCCAATCACCTGGTCCATGTTACCAGATGGCCTCGATGGACTCGAGGCTGGGGGCACCTGTCGAGTGCAAGGAGCTATGTCTACCACCATGTGGTCACCACTCTCGCTTCCCTCACTATCACCACTGCCCTCCTCACTGTTATCACTGTCCTCAGGCTCACCTTCCACCTCATCACTAGTGGATGGCTGGGGTACATCATCAATCACCCTAATACCATAACTAGTGCCCATACCGGCCTCAGTATCAGCTCTGGCTGCTATTGTTGCTGCATGCTTGGAGACCTGTGTTGCTCTAGGGGGCCTGGGTTGTGCCTCAAGTATTAGGTCCAGCATGACAATCTCATGAAGCTTCATCTGTACTATCGAGTCCCAGTTGAAATCGAATGACTCAGTGCAGTTGTCAACAAGTTCATCCTCAAGGCTGACTCCGGACTGGAGAAAAATACGTGCCATGAGCTGTGCATATGGAAACTAGCATTTCTTGGATAGGTGCTGGTAAGCATGGACAATAGTGCGCAGTATGAGATAAGGAAGATACAGGGGCTCCCTCTTGACCAAGCGGCTCATCATAAGCACACTGAACTAGTTTAACTCCTCCCTATGGCCAAAACGAGGCAAGATGTTGTGCTGCACCTGTCACATCCCAATTCTGGACTAACTAGAAGTGTGATGAATCATCATAAGAACCAACGGTTTAAGCCAGTATCTCGTAAGGCCGTGCCAACAATCTAAACCAAACACATGATCCACACAATCAAAGATAATAAAGTAAATAACAAAAGTCTTGTTAATAACGAATTGAGTTCTAACACGATAAATAATTAAATAATCCAGTTATCTCCAAGTAACCAAAATATAATTAATATCTATTACAAGTATCAAAATATGAAAGTTAACCACTAAGCATAGACATAGTTGAAACACTTGCTTGACGAGTCTTGCTTGTCCTTTATAGCTTACATATCCATAGTAGCCACATGTCCATATGTTGACGCATCGATATAATCTTCGACAGTAACACCTGCAACATTATAAACTGAAAAAAATGGCCCGCGTAAGGGTCAGCTTTCCAACATGAGCTCAGTGAGTAAACATAATAATGCGCAACAATATTCATCCATTCAATTCATATCTTTGGTCTAGTTTAAGTTTGCAATGGTGCTATAGAAAGGATTGGCGGACACCACACCTTTAGACACGAGTGTGTAAATCTACCGAATGGATCAAACCATTCCCATTCCACATGCACTGACCATGGAATAGATATAGAGCTAAAGTGTCCAGATCACACACTGTTGATACTTCCCCAGATGCCTTACCCATACCAGTACTTATGCTTGCAAACTGGAATCGCAACTAATCAATACTAATGCCATCCGAATGTACCCAACACCTTATCCCAGCATCCCTCAATATGTCCATAGAGATAGAGCTAGGGCTCCCCGACAGAGTCAAAGACCACACCGTCTGCGAACACCCCCCTGATGCCCTATGACATATTAGTTCTACTAAGGTATAGCCATATGATGATGCCAATGTGGTGAACGAAATAGAGATACACCTAGAGCCTCATGAATCACAAACCGCTACACTCCCCCTGATGCTCCACCCAATCCAACACATCAACCACACACAAGCACCTACCTATTCTTAGCATCATCATCATGTCAAATAAGAATAATAATAAAATATGCACGAATAGGAATAGTAGTAATATTGGATGACATGTGAGATACACATTACAATCATACAAACATGGCATCAATCATGGCATTGGACAAATAAATTAAAGAGTAGCCTGATATTATCCAATTAGTTTAGGTCTTGTTTCCTCATCTTAGATTGTAATATTAGCTCTCTTTCTAGCTTTGAAAACTCACTTGACAACCTAGAATGTTTATAAATTTAGGTTAGGGTTTGATAGTATTAGGTTACAGTAGTCTAACCTTCAGTTTGGCACCAAGACAGGCTTCTTGATTTGTGTTGCCAAATGTATGGTCACACATCATGCTTCCACTGATGCAGCCACACAATCCTGTCTATCTTCCTGAGAGTCTGTGGTTACATATTGGTCACATCATGGTCGACCAATGATGCAGCCACACAACTTAAAGGTTGTGTTGGAAGATCTTTCTCAGTCTATCCCTTGGTTTACCTTTGGAGCACCTTCTACGGTCTTTCTATGGCCTTGTTTATGGGTTTTCCGTCAATAATTGTATTCATAACCTAATCTATGGTTTTTTCTTGAGATTGTTCAAGGTATTGCATGATCTCGATCACAATACTAAATTCACATCAACGATTCACTGTTGGGAGATTAATTCTAACTATCCTATACCTACAGAAATAGGTTCTTACCTTTTCCTCTTGCTGTAGAGAAGAATGACAAGCTCCTCTACATAGAGGAAAAACCTCCATATAGACCTCTCAACAAGGAAAGAGATCCTCTAAACTGGAAAAGTTTCCATACTCGGAGTCGGATCTTGATTTGTATAGCCGCATGTGTGGTCGTAGAATCTGTCGACCACACAAGGCTAAAAGTATTGCCATACAAATATATTTTAGACTGACCTCACTTTCTGATTGTATGGTTGACCACACAAGCCAGTTTGGGTTGCCACTAAATTAAAGTACATCATTTTTGGTTTAAACCACTCTCCTAACCTTGTGTATCCTTCATACAGTTGGTCCACCCGAACCGGCTATGATGGGAAGACCGATCACTACACTATAATGTAAGGTTAGATGGGGTTTGTGTCATGTGGGTCTTACTGTAAGACCCACACTCTACTAACCTATTCTAACCATGTCGTGCTAAGTCTTTCCATCATGGCTGGATCGAGTGGACTAACCGTGTGAAGAAAACCACGGGACCAGTTAAGAGAACCGACTCAAAACACTTAAAATTAAGTGTATGGTCGACTACCTGAGTAGGTATAGTCGACCATACAATGAGGAATGAAGACCATTGATAATGGGACGTATGGTCGATACTTTTGAAATGTATGGTCGACAGATTCTGCAATCGTACGTTCGACCGTACAAACACAAATCAGACTTCAGAGTTTGGAAACTTTTCAAATAAAAGGGGATCTCTTTCCTATTATTAGAGAGCCTTATATGGAGAGTTTTACTTTATATAAAGGATATCCCTCAACCTTTTATCACAATTTTGAAAAATTATGAAACCCTAAAACTTAAGGAAAAAAGGAAGAAGAAGAGAAGGAAAGAGAGATTTAGAGATAAAGGCTGAGAGAAGTAGTTCTATAACTTTCTACAACAGGTAAGGTATGAACCTTGTCTTTGTAGCCCTAGAACACCAAGAGTAGGAGTTTCTAACATAAATTGTGATACCCAACCCAATGTAAGGATTTAACTATGGGATTTTTTCTAAGCAATTCTCAAAAAGAGATCATGGAAAATGGGTTAAGGTAATTAGCTTAGTAAAACTAAGAATTTTGGCCTTAGAATGATCATTAAGGAGAACCCCATTGATGAACCAAGAGGAGGAATTCGTATTGGAGTAACAAGTCATGTTAAACTCATATTGTCAAAGATGTGGTCGACCAAAGGGTGATGATAGAGTCAATCATAGCCATTCGGGAAGAATTTAGGAAATGTATGGTCGCAAGTGGGTTGCATATACTGTGACTGTAGGGGGTGAACCGTACGTGGTATGGTTGACACAGGCATGTGATCATAGGACCAATCAATCACCTATCAATGATCTATTTTGATTTCGACTGCTGCAACTTGTTATAAATGAACCTTAACCTAAATTCATATAACTCTTAGGTTGCTAAATTGACTTAAAGTGATTTGTAAGGCTTGGAAGGAGATCGAATATCATAAAAAGGTGAGGGAACAAGCGGCTCATCATAAATACGCTGAACTAGTTTAACTCCTCCCTATGGCCAAAACGAGGCAAGATGTTGTGCTGCACCTGTCACATCCCAATTCTGGACTAACTAGAAGTGTGATGAACTGTCATAAGAACCAATGGTTCAAGCCAGTATCTAGTAAGGCCGTGCCAATAATCAAAAGCAAACGCACATTCCACACAATCAAAGATAATAAAGTAAACAACAGAAGTCTTGTTAATAAGGAATTGAGGTCTAACATGATAAATAATTAAATAATCCAGTTATCTCCAAGTAATCAAAACATAATTAATAACTATTACAGGCATCAAAATACAAAAGTTAACCACTAAGCGTAGACATAGTTGAGACACTTGCTTGACGAGTCTTGCTTGTCCTCTACAACTTACACATCCATAACCGCCATATGTCCATATGTTGACGCATTGATATAATCTTCGACAGTAACACCTGCAACATTAGAAACTAAAAAAATGGCCTGCACGAGAGTCAGCTTTCCAACATGAGCTCAGTGGGTAAACATAACAATGCGCAAACATATGCATGCATTCAATTCATATCTTTGGTCTGGTTTAAGTTTGCAATGCTGCTATCGAAAGGATTGGCGGACACCGCACCTTTATATATGTGTGTGTAAATCTACCTAATGGATTAAACACCATTCCCGTCCCACATGCACTCACCATGGAATAGATATATAGCTAAAGTGTTCAGATCACACACTGCCAATACTTCACCAGATGCCTTACCCATACCAGTATGTATGGTTGCAAACTGGGCTCGCAACTAATCAATACTAATGCCATCTGAATGTACCCAAGGCCTTATCCCAGCATCCCTCAATACGTCCATAGAGATAGAGCTAGGGCTCCTCGATAGAGTCAAAGACCACACCGTCCGTGAACACCCCCTTGATGCCCTATGACGTACTAGTTCTGCTAAGGTAATAGCCATACGATGATGCCAATGTGGTGAACGAAATATAGATAGACCTAGAGCCTCACGGATCACAAATCGCTACACTACCCCTGATGCTCCACCCAATCCAACACATCAACCACACACAAGCACCTACCTATTCTTAGCATCATCATCATGTCAAATAAGAATAATAATAAAATATGCATGAACAGGAATAGTAGTAATATTGGATAACAAGTGAGATGCACATTACAATCATACAAACATGGCATCAATCATGGCATTGGACAAATAAAATAAAGAGTAGCCTGATATTATCCAATTAGTTTAGGTTTTGTTTCCTCACCTTAGATTGTAATATTAGCTCTCTTTTAAGATTTGAAAACTCACTTGACAACCAAGAAAGTTTATAAATTTAGGTTAGGGTTCGATAGTATTAGGTTATAGTATTCTAACCTTCAGTTTGGCTTCAAGATAGGGCTTCCTGATTTATGTGGCGAAATGTATGGTCGCACATCATGCTTCCATTGATGCGGCCACACAATCCTATATATCTTCCTAAGAGTTTGTGGTTACATATTGGTCACTCTATGGTCGATCACTAATCTGGCCACACAACTTAAAGGTTGTGTTTGAAGATCTTTCTCAGTGTATCCCTTGGTTTACCTTTGGAGCACCTTCTAGGGTCTTTCTATGGCCTTGTTTATGGGTTTTCCATCAACAATTGTATTCCTAACCTAATCCATGGTTTCTTCTTGAGATTGTTCACGGTATTGCATGATCTCGATCACAATACTAAATTCTCATCATCAATTCACTGTTGGGAGATTAATTTTAACTATCTTGTACCTACAGAGATAGGTTCTTACCTTTTCCTCATGCTGTAGGAATGGAAAACTCCTCTACATAGAGGAAAAACCTCCACATAGACCCCCCTTTCAATAAGGAAAGTGATCCTCTAAGCTTGAAAAGTTTCCATACTCGGAGGCGGATCTTGATTTGTGTAGCTGCATCTGTGGTCGTGCAATCTGTCCACCATAGAAGGCTAAAAGTATTGCCGTACAAATATATTTTAGACTGACTTCAGTTTCTGACTGTATGGTTGACCACACAAGCCAGTTTGTGTTGCCACTCAATTAAAATACGTCATTTTTGGTTTAAACCACTCTCCTAACCTTGTGTATCCTTCATACGGTTGGTCCACCCGAACCGGCTATGATGGGAAGACCGATCTCTACAGTACAACGTAAGGTTAGATGGGGTTTGTGTCATGTGGGTCTTACTGTAAGACCTGCACTCCACTAACCCAGTCTAATCATGTCGTGCTAAGTCTTTCCATCATGGCTGGATTGAGTAGACTAACCGTGTGAAGAAAACCATGAGACCAGGTAAGAGAAACGACTCAAAAACACTTAAAATTAAGTGTGTGGTCAACTACCTGAGTATGTATAGTTGACCATACGATGAGGAATAAAGACCATTGATAATGGGACGTATGGTTGATACTTTTGGAATTTATGATCGACAGAATCGACAATCGTACGTCCGATCATACACACCCAATTCAGACATCAGAGTTTGAAAACTTTTCAAATAAAAGGGGATCTCATTCCTATTATTGGGGAGCCTTATATGGAGAGTTTTACTCAATATAAAGGACGTCCCTCAATCTTTTTTCACAATTTTGGAACATTATCAAACCCTAAAACTTATGGAAAAAAGGAAGAGGAAGAGAAGGAGAGGGAGGTTTAGAGAAAAAGGTTGAGAGAAGGAGTTCTATAACTCTCTGCAACAAGTAAGGTATGAACCTTGTCTCTGTAGCCCTAGAACACCAAGAGTAGGAGTTTCTAACATATTGTGATACCAAACCCAATTTAAGGATTTAACTATGGGATTTTTTAAGCAAATCTCAAAAAGGGATAATGGAAAATGGGTTAGGGTAATTAGCTTAGTAAAACTAATAATTTTGGCCTTAGATTGATCATGAAGGAGAACCTCGTTGATGAGCCAAGAGGAGGAATTTAAATTGGACTTAGAAGTCACATTAAACTCATATGGTCGAAGCTATGGTCATCCATAGGGTGATGAAAGAGTCAATCACAGCCATTCGGGAAGAATTTAGGAAATGTATGGTCGCAAGTGTGGTTGCATATTGTGGGATGTAGGGGTTCAACCGTATGTGGTATGGTTGACATTGGCATGTGACCATAGGAATAATCAGTCACCTAACAGTGATCTGTTTTGATTTTTGACTGCTGTAACTTGTTATAAATGAACTTTAACTTAAATTCATATAACTCTTAGGTTGCTAAACTGACTCAAAGTGATTTGTAAGGCTTGGAAGGGGATCGAATATCATGAAAAGGTGAGGGAACAAGACCTAAACTAACTAGATAATAACAAACTATGTTTCTTTTATTTCATCCAATACCATGAATGATTTTATGCTTGTATGCTGGTAATGTGCCTCTCACATGTCATCCAATATTATTGTTATTCCTGTTCATGCATATTTACTTTATTGTTTCTACCATGTTGATGGATGATGATAATGATAGGCATGTGCTTGTGAGTATGGTTGGTGTGCTGTGTGGGGAAGGGTGTTTGATTCCTAAATCATGCTTCACGTTGACATCATTGTATCATCATTACCTTAGTGAAACTATTATGTCGTAGGGCATTAGGCTAGGTGGTCTAGGACCATGTAGTCTCTGACTCTGTCGGGGCCCTTAGCTCTATCTCTATGGACTTATTGAGGGATGCTGGGGTGAAGCCTTGGATACATTTAGAGGATATTAGGATTGATTAGTTGTAAGCCCAGTTTATAAGCCCTTGCCAGTAGGGGCTTATGTGTTGGTATGGGTAGGGCATCAAGGAAAGTATTGGTAATGTGTGATCCAGATATTTTAGCTCTATCTCTATTCCATGATGGGTACATGTGGGATGACAATGGTGTTTGATCCATTGGGCGGATTCACACACTTGTGTATAGCGGTGCCGTGGTTGCCAATCCTTTCTATAGCACATTGCAAACTTAAAACCAGATCAAAGATATTGAATTGAATGCATGCATATATTTATGCATTGTTTTGTTTGCTCACTGAACCGTGATGTGTGCTCACCCTTTCGATGTCGAATATTTTTAGTTGATGATGCAGGTCCTACTATAGAAGACTATGTAAACGGACTGTCATATGGACACATGGTGGCTATGGATGTAGAAGTTGTAAAAGATGCACATGATCCATCATGCCAGTGCAGCCAATGTGTTATTGATTAGTTTAGTTATATTTGAGTACAGGAACATGTAATGGATTATTTACTTTATGTCTTGAGTTATTTAGAGATAACTGGATCAAATATTTATTATATCACTGTTAGACTTCAGTTCATTAATTATAAAGACTTTGGTTTAATTATTTATTATCTCTAATTATTACTGTGGAATATGTTTGGTTTAATATGGTGGGAATGACCTATATGAGATCCTGGTTGAACCGTTGGATTATTGACAGTTCATCACTCCAGTAGTTAGTCCAGAATTGGTGTGTGACAAAATTTCTCTGACATGTTTATTGAATTTTTCTTAGTCTGAATATGGAGTTTGAGCTCCAAATGCCATTTCTGCACTAAGTTTTGGACATCGTTTCAATTGTCCATTTAACCGAGAAAATGGATCTAGTTTTTGACTTCAGATCTGACTTATAAGCATTCAGATTAAACATTCAGATCCCCTTCATTGGTCTTTGATCCGAGACTCGTAGGGTCAGTCCAAGGTCTCTAACTGTCCATGGATATTTTTCTCAGTCTCTTTGATTTGTTCTTAATCCATTTGATCTGATTTCACTTAACCGGTATGCCATGTACACTACCATCCACTATTTGGATCTATGGACGATAGTCGACTTGGTTCCCATCTTTACCATTAATAGTGATGGATGTTTCTTCCCTTGATGGTGTCTTAGATATTCAGTTACAGTACCATAACCAGTAAGGTGAAGGAATACTATTGTCACACCCTAATTCTACACCAACCAGAATGGTGTGATGAACCGTCAATAAACTATCGGTTCAACCAGGATCTCGAATAGGCTGTGTCCATTTGCTTAAACCATACACATCCACAACCATAATCAGAGTAAATAAACAATAGTGGAAGTGTCACACCCTAATTCCGCACTATTTAGAATGGTATGATAAACCGCAAATAAACCAATGGTTCAACTAGGATCTCAAATAGGCTTTGTCCATTTGCTTAAACCATACACATCCACAACTATAATCAGAGTAAATAAACAATAGCGAAAGTCTTATATATTAAATGAACTGAGAGTCTAATTGTGATAAAGTAAATAAATTATCCAATTATCTCCATAAGGACTAAGACATAAATTAAAATAATTAAATCAATTACATTGTCTGTATAATTTAAATCAAATCTAATCGTAAACACAAGAGTTGCACTCGTCATAACTTCAGCGTCCATCGTCGCCGCATGACCATACATCGGAGCATTTATATAATTTTTTATTGTGGTACCTGCATCATCAACTAAAAATATTCAACGTCGAAAGGATGAGCACACATCACGGCTCAGTAAGCAAATGAAACAATGCAACAAACATAAGCATGCATTCAATTCATATCATTGGTCTGGCTCATAAGTTTGCAATGAGTTATAGAAAGGATAGGTGGCTGCCGCACCTCTATACACGAATGTGTGGAACCGCCAATGGATCAAACACCATTGCCGCCCCCACATGCACCGACCATGGAATAGAGATAGAGCTAAAGTGCTTAGGACCACACTGCATCACACTTCGCCTGATGCTCTACCCATACCAACACGTAAGCCCCTGTTGGCGAGGGCTTGCAAACTGGGCTCGCAACTAACCAATCCTAATGTCAAACAGTGTATCCAAGGCCTCACCCCAACATCCTCAATATGTCCATAGAGATAGAGCTAAGGCCCCCCGGTAGAATCAGAGACTACACGGTCTGAGACCACCTCCCCTGATGCCCTACGACGTAATAGTTCTGCTAAGGTAATGGCGATACGACAATGCTAGTGGACAAGACTTGAGTAGAGATAGAGCTAGAGTCTGGTGACCAGGATGAACCACAGTGTCAAATCCTCCCCCTGATGCTCCACTCACATCAAACACACTAACCACACACATACATTCACATGCCTATTCCTAGCATCATCATCATCATCATGTTATAATAAATGAAATTAAATATGCATGAACAGTAATAACAGGAATAGTAGATGACATGTGATATGCATATTACAATCATACAATCATAGAATCGTACATGGTATTGAACTCAATAAACGAAAATAGTTTATTATTAGCCAATTAGTTTAGGACTTGTTCCCTCACCTTTGATTGAGCGTAGAACCTCGTTCAAGCTTTATGAATCACTTTTCAATCAGTAGAAAGGCCTAACAAGTCGATAAATTTTAATTAGAATTAATTCCAATAAATTTAGACTAACTTAAATCATAGGTTCGCAGGTAGGGTAAGACCTAGGGTAGCAGTTTTCTACGACCCTAGGGTGTAGGGTCGGACATGGTCCCGGATAACATTTGACCCTACGTGCGACCACACCCTCCCTGGAACTTCTCGAGGGCATCTGGTTGATCCTATGGTCTAGTATGGTCGGATATCATTCGACCCTATGTGCAATCGGATCCGCAGCCTCTCTTACCAGTGGTTCTGGGAGGATAGTGGCAACCTACCCTGGATGGTCGCCACGTGGCTCTCGGTGAATCTGAGACCCACGTCCGAGCTGACACCTAGCCGATAAGCCGAGCCAATAGGGGGTGTCAACTCAGACGTGGGTCTCGGATTCACCCGAGAGCCACGTAGCGGCCATCCGAGATAGGTTGCCATATCCTCCCAAAACCACTAGGAGGAGACGATGTGAATCCATGTGCGACCACACGTTGTAAGACCTGTATCAAACTAACCAGTCTTACCACCTTGTACCAGGTCTACCTATCATGGTCGAGCCAAGTGGATCAAGTGCGTGAAGGAAATCTCAAGACCAGGTACGAAATTAACCAAAAATAGTAAAATTGAGGGTAGGGTCGCATGCCTAAATAGGTAGGGTCGACCCCACCTCAACAGAGTCCAACCCATGACTTTTCAGTCCTAGGGTTGGATGACTTGAGACCCTAGGGTCGACGGGTCCTGCGACCCTAGCATCGACCCTAGGATGACAGACTAAAACCGTAATTAGGAAACTTTCCTAATTTCAAGGGGATCCTTTATAATCTTGATGGGACTTATTTTGAGAGGTTTTCCTCTATAAATAGGACGTCCCTTCGCCTCTTTCACTCCTTTTGAAACCCTAATTAAAAGGATGAGAAGGAAAAGAGAAGGAAAAGTAAAGAAGAATTGGAGAAGAAGACTAAGGAGAAGAAATTCAGAGAAATCTCTGAATCTCAGCAACCCTAAGGTATGAATACATTCTCCATGAATTATGTAAGACCCTAGAATAGTTCATGAAGAGGGTAGGATCTAGGAGAAATCTAAATCATCCATCCGTGGATAAATTCCAATGGAATCCATGGAGGAAATCATTGTAAACAAAGTAAAGTATGTAACTTGGAGTTTTGAACATAGAACAATCATAGAATGGACTACAAAAGTAAACCAAAGGATCCAAACATGAAGGAATCGACTGTAGGATAAAAGGTCGACTCAAACTACGTGTGGTAGCACGTAGGGTCAATTGGTAACCGACCCTACTAGACTACAAGATCGACCCCATGCTCTCGGGAAGTCCAGGGAGGCTGTGGTCCCACCTAGGGTCGATGGGTAATAGACCCTATGACCGACCCTACACCCTGGGGTCGTAGAAAACTACTACCCTACCTGCGACCCAACCTGCGGCCCTAGCAATACAACAAGCTTAAAATTGTTGGAATTAATTTTAATTAAAATTTATCGACTTCTTAGGTTCTCCTAGTGATATAAAAGTGATCCTTAAAGCTTGAAAGAGGATCTACACTCAATCAAAGGTGAGGGAACAAGACCTAAACTAATTGGCTAATAATAAACTGTTTTCGTTTATTGAGTCCAGTACCATGTATGATGCTATGATTGTATGATTGTAATGTGCATTCACATGTCATCTACTATTCCTGTTATTACTGTTCATGTATATTTAATTCTGTTTATTTATAACATGATGATGATGATGATGTTAGGAATAGGCATGTGATTTTTTGTGTGTGGTTAGTGTATTTGATGCGAGTGGGGCATCAGGGGAAGTGTGATGCGGTGCTGTCCGAAGCACTTTAGCCCTATCTCTGCTCAAGTCTTGGCCACTAGCATCGTCGTATCACCATTACCTTAGCAGAACTATTACGTCGTAGGGCATCAGGGGAGGTGGTCTCGGACCGTGTAGTCTCTCACTCTACCGGAGGACCTTAGCTCTATCTCTATGGACGTATTGAGGGATGATGGGGTGAGGCCTTGGATACACTGTTCGACATTAGAATTGGTCAGCTACGAGCCCAGTTTGCAAGCCCTCGCCAACAGGGGCTTACGTGTTGGTATGGGTAGAGCATCAGGGGAAGTATGATGTGGTGCGGTCCTAAGCACTTTAGCTCTATCTCTATTCCATGGTGGGGTGGATGTGGAAGGCAATGGTGTTTGATCCATTGGATGGGCTTACACACCCTGTATATAAAGGTGAGGCGGCCACTGAACCTTTCTATAGCACATTGCAAACTTATATACCAGACCAAAGATATGAATTGAATGCATGCATATGTTTGTTGCATTGTTTTGTTTGCTCACTGAGCCGTGATGTGTGCTCACCCTTTTCGAATTCGAATATTTTTAGTTGATGATGCAGGTATGACCGTGGAAGATTATATGAGTGCTCCCGCATTCGGGCACGTTGCGGCGATGGACGCAGAAGATATAATGGAGACGCATGATTTGTCATGCGAATGCAACTCATGCGTTTTCGATTAGATTTTATTTGGATTATTAAGTAAATGTAATTGATTATTTTATTTACTTATGTCTTAGTCAATGAAAGATAATTGGTATTTTATTTATGATTATCACATTTAGATTCTTAGTTCATTTATATCTAAGACTTCTGCTATTGTGTTTTTACTCTGATTATGGTTGTGGATGTGTATGGTTTAAGCAAACGGACATAGTCTATTTGAGATATTGGTTGAACCATTATAGCAGTTCATCACACCATTCTGAATAGTACAGAATTGGGGTGTGATAACTTTGTATCAGAGCTCTCAAGCCCTGTCTATTAAATCGGTATACTTCCATAAAAGTTTGTAAACTGAGTTAAGATAAAATTTAAAAAATTTGATAAGAACACACTGTAAGCACCTATGTTGTTTGAGACAAAATTTAGAAAGAGAATAATGCACATATAAATGGAGAAAATATACATCAAACGAAAAGCAAGTTTATAAATATATCCAAAGCAGAGTACAGTTAACAACCCGGACAGTTACTTTGTAATAAAAACGAAGAATAAAAAGAAAAATACATCATGGAGCTGCAGGTGATGGAGGAGGTGGTGCCTCGCGATCTCTGTCATAGTCCTCAGCATAGACTCTAGTCAACCAGGCTACCTGAGTCTGGGTCATTTGGAGACTATGTCACACCCCAATTCTGCACCTATCAGAACGGTGTGATGAACAGCTAATAACCAACGGTTCAACCAGGATCTCTAATAGGCAGTGTCCTTTAATTTAAACCATACACATCCACAACCATAATCCAAATAAATACACAATAGCGGAAGTCTTAATATTAAATGAACTGAGGATCTAACTATAATAATCATAAATAAAATATCAAATTATGTTGTATCAACCGAGACATAAATAAATAAAATATCAAATTATATTTCTTTAATGGTTCAAATAAAAATCTAATCGAAAACGCATAAGTTGCACTCGCATGAGGAGTCATGCGTCTCCACTATATCTTCAGCCTCCATTGAAGCCACGTGCCCATGTACAGAAGCATTCATATAATCTTCCATAGTGGTACCTACATCATCAACTAAAAATATTCGACGTCGAATGGGTGAGCACACATCATGGCTCAGTGAGCAAACAAAACAATGCAACAAACATATGCATGCATTCAATTAATATCTGTGGTCTGGTGTATAAGTTTGCAATGTGCTATAGAAAGGTTCGGTGGCCGCCTCACCTCTATACACGAGTGTGTGAAGCCATCCAAAGATAACGTTTATTGTCGTCCCACATGCACCCACCATGGAATAGAGATAGGGCTAAAGTGCTTAGGACCACACTGCATCACACTTCCCCTGATACTCTACACATACTAACACGTAAGCCCCTGCTGGCGAGGGATTGCAAACTGGGCTCGCAACTAACCAATCCTAATGTCAAACAGTGTATCCAAGGCCTCACCCCAACATCCCTCAATACGCCCATAGAGATAGAGCTAAGGCCCCCCGTTAGAGTCGAAGACTACACGGTCCGAGACCACCTCCCATGATACCCTACGACGTAATAGTTTTGCTAAGGTAATGGAGATATGACGATGTTAGTGGACAAGACATGAGTAGAGATAGAGCTAGAGTCTGGTGACCAGGACACACCATAATAGCACGTCCTCCCCCTGATGCTCCACTCGCATTAAATATGCATGAACATTATCATCATCATCATGTTATAAATAGAATTAAATATGCATGAACATTAATAGCAGGAAATATTGGATGACATGTTGAATGCACATTACAAGCATACACGCATAGAATCAGTCATGGAATTGGACTCAAGAAATAAAAATAGTTTATTATTAGCCAATTAGTTTAGGTCTTGTTCCCTCACCTTTGCTTGAGTGTAAATCCTCTTTCAAGCTCAAAGAATCACCTTTATATCAATAGGAAAACCTAACAAGTCGATAGATTTTAATTAAAATTCATTTCGATAATTTTAGGCTTGCTGTTAAGCTAGGGTCGCAATAGGGTTGCAGTTTTCTACGACCCTAGGGTATAGGGTCATTGCTAGGGTAGGATGTTCCAACGAGCCTAGGTGCGACCGCAGCTTCCTTGGACTTCCCGAAAGCTAGGGGTCGATCCAATGGTCTGGTAGGGTCGATTCCCAATCGACCCTACATCCGATCGCACATGGTTTGAGTCAACCTTTTCATTCTACAGTCTAATCTTTCCAATTTGGGTCCTTTGGCTTACTTCCACAGTCCATTCTATGCTTGTTCTATGACTTAAAACTCTAGGTTACTTCCTTACTTTGTCTACCATGATTCCCTCTATGGATTTCATTAAAATCTTCCCATGGATGGATGATTTGGGTTTCTCCTAGATCATACCCTCTTCATAAACTATTCTATGGTCTTAAACAATTCATGGAAAGCATATCCATACCTTAGGTTTGCTGAGATTCAGAGGTTTCTCTGAATTTCTTCTCTTTAGTCTTCTTCTCCAATTATCTTTATCTTCTCCTTCTCTTCTCCTTCTCTTCTCTTTCAATTAGGGTTTCAAAAGGAGTGAAAGAGGCTAAGGGACGTCCTATTTATAGAGGAAAACCTCCCAAAATAAGTCCCATTGAGATTAGGAAAGAATCCCCTTGAAATTTAGAAAGTTTCCCATTTACGGTTTCTATCGGTGATCATAGGGTCGATGAGGGGGTCGGAGATCCCGTCGACCCTAGGGTCTAAATTGTCTGACCTTAGGTCTAAAATTCAGGGGTCTGACTTCTTGATGAGGTGGGGTCGACCCTGCTTGTTTGGGTATGCGACCCTACCCCCTATTTTACTATTTTTGGGTCTGTTTCATACCTGGTTTCGCTATTTCATTCACGTACTTGGTCCATTTGGCTTGACCATGATAGATATACCTGGTATAAGGTGGTAAGACTAGTTAGTACGATACAGGTCTTACAACTCCCCCCTGCTTATAAAAATTTCATCTTCGAAATTTGTACATACCTTCTGAGTCGAATAGATGAGGGTATTGCTTTCGCATAACATTCTCTTCTTCCCATGTGATTTCTTCTATATCTCTGCTTCTCCAGGTGACCTTAACTTAATAGATGTCACAGTTGCGTAGTCGTTGAACCTTTCGACTGGTGATTTCAGTTGGTGCTACTTCAAATGTCAAATCATCAGTCAAATCAGGTAGATCTACTGTCAAAACGTACGTTGGATCTCTGACATACTTCTTCAATAAGGTGATATGAAATACATCATGCACATTTGACATAGATGGTGGTAGTGCTAACTGGTAAGCCCCTTTTCCATGTTTAGCTAAAATCTCATATGGTCTGACATATCTCGGACTTAGCTTCCCTTTCTGTCCGAACCGTTTTAAATCGCGCATAGGTGACACTTCGAGGAATACCTTATCACCTACGGCAAATTCAAGGTCTCGGCATCTAGTATTTGCATATTGCTTCTGACGATTCTGAGCCGTTCTTACTCTTTCCTTGATAATGTCGACTACTCGACATGTCTCTTCAACAAATTCTGGTCCAATAATACTACGTTCTCCAACTTCATTCCAAAACAAAGGAGTTCGACACTTCCTGCTATACAGTGCTTCATAGGATAACATCTGTATAGTAGCCTGATAGCTATTGTTATAAGCGAACTCAATCAGTGGTAATTTCTCATCCCATGATCTTTTAAAATCAATTACACAGGCTCGGAGCATGTCTTCTAGAATCTGAATGGTACGCTCCGATTATCCATCTATCTGAGGATGGAATGCAGTACTGAACTTCAATGTTGTACCCATAGCCTTTTGCAATTCTTTCCAAAACTTTGAAGTAAATCGTGGATCTCTATCGGACACAATGCTTTCAGGTACCCTGTGTAATCTGACAATATTATCCACATACATATTAGCTAACCTCTCCAGTGTATACTGAGGTCGTATAGCTATAAATCATGTCGTTTTAGTCAGTCGGTCTATAATCACCCAAACCGCATCAACTACTATGGGAGTCAATGGTAACCCTGTGACGAAGTCCATAGTGATGCAGTCCCATTTCCATGCTAGTTCTAGTAACGACTGTACTAGTCCTGCAGGTCTTTGTCGTTCAGCCTTCACTCTTTGACAATTTAGGCATTGAGACACGAACTTGGCTATATCTGCTTTCATTCCTCTCCACTAATATAATTTCTTTAGATCATGATACATTTTTGAACTTCCAGGATGTATCAAATAGGCGGTGGTATGGGCTTCCTTCATTAGTCGGTGTCTAATGTCCAAACTTTTTGTTTCAGGTACACATATTCTTCCTTTGTACTTCAGTACCTTTTCATCATCTAAGGTGAACTCAGGAATAGTTCTACCTTTTCGATGTCCTCTTGTATCGTTCTTAGATAAGGGTCTGATTTAATCGGTGTTTTCACTTCATCAGGTATATCGGGTACAATCTTCAATGTGGCGAACATATTTGAAAACCGATGGATAAACCCTTGGTTGGTTGATTCACCCGATGCATCTATCACAAACTGCTCATTACCATAATTTAATACTTTTCCGGTAGTACACAGTGCAGCAGTGGTGCTAACCTCCCCTTGAGATTTTATCATTGCCTTTCTACTCAGTGCGTCAGCAACCACATTAGCTTTTCCCGAATGATACTTGTCACACCCCAATTCTGCACCAACCAGAATGGTGTGATGAACCGTCAATAAACCAACGGTTCAACCAAGATCTCAAAATAGGCTATCCCACAAATGATAAACCAAAACACATTCCACATTAATCAGAGGTAATAAAATAAATAGCGGAAGTCTTACAGATAATAAACTGAGGTCTAATCATGATAAATGACTAATATTCCAATTATTTTCAAGTAACCAAAACATAATTTAATACATATTACAATATCCAAATATGAAATCTAAACACTAAGCGTATCCACAGCTGAAACACTTGCTTAACGAACCATCTTCGTCCTCCACAGCTTGCTCACCATGACCGCCACATGTTCATATGTTGGCGTGTTGACAAAATTTCAATCATAATACCTGCAACATCAGAAACTAAAAGAATTGTGCGCACGAGGGTCAGCTCTCCAACTTGAGCTCAGTGAGAAAACAAAACAATGCAACAATACATATGCATGCAATCAATTCATATCTTTGGTCTGGTTTAAAGTTTGCAATGTGCTATAGAAAGGATAGGTGGCCGCCGCACCTCTATACACGAGTGTGTGGAAACGCCCAATGAAAACGGCACTGTCACCCCACATGCACCCACCATGGACAATATACACCCCATGAAAACGGCATGGCTGTACCGGTTGCCCATACCAACACGTAAGCCCCTGTTGGCGAGGGCTTGCAAACTGGGCTCGCAACTAACCAACCCTAATGTCAAACAGTGTATCCAAGGCCTCACCCCAAAGCATCCCCTCAATACATCCATAGAGATAGAGCTAGGGTCCGGTGACCCGGCTGAACCACAATGCCACGTCCCCCCCTGATACCCTACGACATATTAGTTCCGCTAAGGTAATGGCGATACGACGATGTTAGTGGACAAAACTTGAGTAGAGATAGAGCTAGAGTCTGGTGACCAGGCTGAACCACAATGCCACGTCCTCCCCCTGATGCTCCCCTCGCATCAAGCACACTAACACTTGCTTAGTGGACATGACTTGAATAGACCATGACACAATATACACCCCATGAAGAACGGTCAGGGCTGTACCGGTTGATACCATCCCTACCCGCACCATATACACTAGCCAAACACAAACATTCACATGCCTATTCCTATCATCATCATCATCATCATGTTATAAACAATAAAGTAAATATGCATGAACAAATAATAGAAATATTGGATGACATGTTAAATGCACATACAAGCATACACGCATGGAATCAATATGACATTGGACTCAAGAAATAAAACAGTTTATTATTAACCAGTTAGTTTGGGTCTTGTTCCCTCACCTTAGCTTGTTAATAGATCCTCTTCTAAGCTTTCGAATCTTCTTTATAATGTTATTATATTGCTAGAAGACCTAACAAAGTCGATAGAATTTAATTAGAATTAATTCCAAATTTAAAAACCATCCTGTCAACTGAGGGTCGGAGGTAGGGTCGGAGTCATGATCGACCCTGGGTGCGACCCTCCCCCTAATCTGAACTTCCCGAACACTGAGGGTCGATGCTAGGGTCGGATCTGCCATCGACCCTAGGTGCGACCCTCCATGGTTTGAGTCAAAAATATCAGATTTCATTCTCTCTTTCATGGTTGGGTCCTATGGCGTACTTCTACAATCCATTCTATACATGTTTTATGGTTTAGAACTATACTTTATTTACCTACATGGTTTTATTGATCTCCTCCATGGTTTCCATTGAAACGAAACCATGGATGGATGATTTGGGTTTCTTCTAAGTCATACCCTCTTCATAAACCGTTCTAAAGTCTTAAATAAATCATGGGGAATGTATCCATACCTTAGGTTTGCTGAGATTCAGAGTTCCTCTGAATTTCCTCTTCTTCCTTAGCCTTTTCGTCAAGTTTTCCTTCTCTTCTTCTCTTCCTTCTCTTCTCTTTCTCTCAATCCAATTAGGGTTATAAAAGGAGTGAAAGAGGCTTAGGGACGTCCTATTTATAGGGAAAAACCTCCCAAAATAAGTCCCATTGAGTTTAGGAAAGGTTCCAATCGAAATTATGAAGGTTTCTCAATTTTCGGTTCGTGCTGTTTTTCCCGAATGCCGAGGGTCGATGGTGAGGGTCGATGGGAGGGTCGGACAACTCATAGACCCTGCGACCCATGGTTGAGGGTCAATAGTGAGGGTCGATGGGAGGGTCGGACCTGCCTGTTAAAACCTGCGATCCTACCCTCATTTTGACTGTTTTTGGGTAAATTTTCATATTGGGTCTTGGGTTTCTTCACACACTTGGTCCACTTGGCTCGACTATGATATGTAGACGGGTCCCGACACGAAATGTAAGGTTAGGCCGGGTTCGTGGCGTGCGGGTCTTACAAATCCACCACCCTTAAAAGAAATTTCGTCCTCGAAATTTGAAAGTACGGATCTTACAACTCCCCCATCCTTAAATGAATTTTGTCCTCAAAATTTGAACGAATCTTACAACTCCCCCATCCTTAAAATAAATTTGTCCTCAAAATTTTTATTTTACTTCGAAGTCAATAGGTGGGAATTCTATTTCCGCATTGCATTTTCGTCCTCCTATGCACTCTTCTCCACGTATTGTCTTTGCCAGGTTACCTTCACATAATAATTATCCCGGCTTTGGAAACATTGTACCTTCCCAATAGTGAACTAGGCTGGTGCCACATCAATAGTTAAACATTCTATCTAATCCAGTGATTCCGTGGTCAATACCTTTAATATGGTTCTTTAATGTACTCTTCAACAGTGACACACGAAATACATCATGCACACTAGACATGGACAGCGGTAACCCTAATTGATATGCGACTTTTCTACGTCTCCCCAAAGTTTATAAGATCCAATACATATATAAAATATGACTTTCCCTTCTTGTCTAATCGTTTCAAACAACGCATAAATGATATCTTCAAGAACACTTTGCCACTTATGGCGAACTTGAGGTCTTGGTGTCTCTTCTGACAATCCTGAGCTGTCTTAGCCATTTTCTTTGATCTTGTCTACCACTCGATAGTTTTCCTCCATAGACTTAGGTCTTAAAATTCTTCATTCACCGACTTCATTCCAAAACTGAGGGGTTTGACATTTCTACCGTACCATGCTTTATAGGTGACATTTACATGGTAGCTTAGTAGTAACTTCAATTCACGGTAACTTCTCAACTCAAGTTCCTTGAAATCAATTTTACAAGCTCAGAGCATAGCTCTTAGGATATGTATAGTCCGCTCCGACTGTCCATCGGTTTGAGGTAAAGTGCGGTACTAAACTTCAACTTTGTTCCCATTATCTTCTGTAGATCCTCCCAAAACTTCGAAATAAAGCATAAGCCTCTGACCGACACTAAGCTCTCATGCATACCATTCAGTCTGGAAATATTATCCATATATAGCTCAGTTAGCCGCTCCAAAGCATACCGAGGTCGTATAGCAATGGAATGAGCTATCTTCATAAGGCGATCAATAATCACCCAAACCGCGTCAACCGATCAGTGGTATATCGGTGACATAGTTCATTGTAATGCACTTCCACTTTCAGACTGGCTCTGATAGTTTTTATTGTAGTAAGCCATGTTGGTCTTTGTCTTTCAGCCTTTACTCGCTGATAATTTAATTACTGAAACATGCATCTATCCACAACCACTTTCATTCCCTTTCTACCAAAATAATGTCTTCATGTCATGATACATATTGGTACTCTAGTATGTACTGAATATTGAGTACAATGGACTCTTATCATTATCGTCTTCATAGTATCCAAGTCTTTATCTTCATGTATTCAGAATCTACCTCTGTATCTGAGTACCATCTCCGCATCCAAAGTAAGTCAGGGTTAGGTTTTTCTTTCCCTAAATCCCCTGACATTATTCTTATATACTGATTTAACAAAATTACTACTTTTATTTCATCCACCAATTCAGACATGATTTTTAATGCCATAAACGCAACCGAACTATTGTTTCATAATTCATCCATAAGTTCTCGCTCGATTGGATCATCACTAGCTTTTATTATATGTTACTCTTTTCCAAATCTGAATCTGTTGCTGCAGAACATAAGGCAGCATTTATACTAGGTCTTGCTTCGGACTTCATAATTCCCCCTTTTTTTTTTTTTTTGCTTAAGGCTTAGCTACTACATTAGCCTTGCTCAGTAACCTTGAATATCATGGTCATAACCATTTTTCCTATCCTCATGTTCAACTCTTTCTAATGAAGAGATAAATAAAACACTTGTAATCCGATCTAATCTAAAATTCTTCTCCGTTTAAATAATGTCTCCAAGTCTTGATTGCATGAATCGCAATTGTTTACTCCAATCATGGGTTGGGTAACTCTTCTCATGCTCTTTCAGTTTTCTTAAAGCATATGAAATCGCTTATTTACCTTACATCAACCCGCATCCTAGATCCAATCCGAAAGCTTCAATGTATAGGGTAAAAGGTTCCCTTGGTACCAAAATGATCAAGATGGCAGTTGATATCAACTTTACCTTAGAATCTGGAAACATTCTTCACACTTATAGGTCCAAATAAATTCCTCTCCCTTCCTGGTTAGCTTGGTAAGAGGTTTTGCGATCTTAAAGTGGTCCTCCAGGCATCGTCTGTAATAATCAGTTAAACTCAAGAAACTTCTGATCTTCGCAATATTCTTCAGGTATTTCTCACCATACAATTGCTTCTATCTTAATAGGGTCCACTTTAATCCCTTTTCTGATGCTACGTGATCTAAGAAGATCACTTTGTTTAATCGGGTCTCATATTTCTTGGAATTGGTATAAAGATTTTCACTTCTCAGCTGTTGTAAAGCTGTTCTAAAATCCGTTGTATGAGTTGCTTCATTCTTGGAATCAACCAAATATCATCTATGAAAACTATGACCGACGTGTCCAACATGTCATGAAACACCCAGTTCATCAGTTCCATAAAAGATGTAAGGGCATTGGTTAATCCAAACATCAAAATCGATAACTCATAATGTCCAATCCCGATTCTAACAGCTATCTTCGAGATATTTCTGCCCAAATTTTTCAGCTGATGCTATCTTGATCGAAGATCAATCTTAGAAAATACCTTTGCTCCTTGCAACTATTTAAACAAGTCATCGATCTGAGGTAGTAGATATCGATTCTTGATCTTGAACTTGTTTAGTTCCCGATAGTCTATGCATAATCTGACACTACCGTCCTTCTTCTTCAAGAATTGCATTGGCGTTCCCCGTGACGTAATACTTACCCGATTAGGACCTTAGTCTAATAACTCTTGTAGTTGAATGTAAGTTTCTTTAACTCTGTAGGAGCTACTCTATAGGTGCCTTTGACACGAGTATCGTCCTTGCTAACAAATCGATGACGAACTCGGTCTCACGATCAGGTGATAACCCGGTAAGTCTCCTGGAAACACATCAGGGAATTTATGCATCACATCAATATCTGTCATCTGTGGTGCTTCTTTGGTAACGTATACCACAGATACCATATATCCAACTGATTACTCTTCAAGGCATCTCTTCGCCCTTAGCATAGAGAGGATCAGCTTCTGCTTACTAAGCAATATACTCCCGATGATACTAAATCATATGCCATTTTTATTCTTGAATGGTAACCTCTTCTATACACATAATCACTTGTAGAGTGTTGAGACAACCAGTCTATTTTCAAGATGACATCAAAGTCTACCATCTCAAGGCTAATTAGGTTGCATCCAAATTCCATCCATCCATACGATTTGGACTTCGTTCATAATACTCATCCAATTGAACATCTAGTCCAAAAAGACTTGAACTAGAAAATATGGAGTAACGGTCTTAAGAGCTTGTCTAGTTTCTTCATCTCTTAAGACTATCGTCAAGATCTCATATCCCAAATCTATTTATAAGCATTAGGGTATATGCTTATAATTTCATTAATTCAGCCAAACTATTTTGGTCTTTACTTAATCATATCCCTCAACATTGGGCATAACTCAATTATCATTGTATTAAATCGAGTACTACTTATGCCATGACTTTATCCTTGTTTCCACTCTTCAATTTGCCTTTAGGAATCTTCTACCTTGTCAAAATTTCTTACCGATATAACCATCTTTAACTCTACTTTAAGTGCTATCTATTTCTTTACTGGCTACTCTTAATAGTTCCCACATTTTCTCATGCACTCTTTTATAGACATGATTCATATCCATCCATTTAGCAATCTCAAAACAAATCCTCTATTACTTCATATGAGGTTCATTGGCTATAGCATTTAATCTGAATCCAATCATCTTTCTTCCAATAATTCCATTTTCACTACACATCTTTATCAACAATGATCAAGGAGTGTATAAATCAGAATGTTTGTCCAAAATAATTCATTTCCTTCTTTCAATTAAGCATAATGGCGAACACTTGCTTTATCTAGTGAACCTAGGTTTCAAGGATCAGGAGTAAATCTGAGGTAATCCAACCGGCATCCAAAGGTCGTTAAGTTACACGGTGGTCCAAATACATGGAATAGAGGTTTTTCAGTTCTTAACCTCATGGTTATAGGTTCTATCGAATATATAATGCCATTGGTCAAGGCACTACAAGAGTAAATCTGGAGAAGCTTTCATACATCAGTAAATCAGGTATAAATCTGGAGAAAGATTTCGTACATCAATAAATCAAGAATAAATCAGAAGATGTACGCTCAACGTGATTAAACATTTAACTATTCATTCAGTTCATATCTCTGTTCATGTTGTTGATCATGAGAGTGGTTCAGATTGGTATAATCAGGACTAAGACTAAAGAAACAATATCTATAACTGCAATTGATAGGTTAAATCAAGAAGGTATCCTGTCAAGGTATGAGAATTAGAATCAAGTATGTGCATCCTCTATAATCGAAAGAGTATGTCAATAATGCATGCATCCTATATAAACATATCCACTTACATGGCCATTATCCTCTTATCTCTGTTTGGATTTAGCCCGAGAACTTTTCCTTTATCTCTACAGGGGTTTTGGCATTACTAGCCATTTTCCTTCTTCGAGTTTCACATCTTGTGAGTACCAACTCGGTATTCCAGTTTTCTACTTTACAGAAGCTCCCTTCTTGCTACTGTACTATATCCTGGTATACTTGGATAACTACCCAACTTATAGATAATACCCTATATTGTTTGTTTATTAGGATAATTTTTGGTCTTCTCTTTCTGTGTGAGTGTATATATATGGTTCCACCTTTTATATGTACATTATCGTCTTGTTTAATTTCTGTCTCAACCAACACAGGTGCTTATGGTTTGCTTGTATTAAAGCTTTTAATTTATCCTAACTCAGTTCATGGACTCCAATGGTAGTATTCAGGTTTAATGGGTAAGGCCTACGAGAGCTCTAATACCAAGTTGTCACACCCCAATTCTGCACCAACCAGAATGGTGTGATGAACCGTCAATAAACCAACGGTTCAACCAGGATCTCAAAATAGGCTAGCCCACATATGATAAACCAAAACACATTCCACATTAATCAGAGGTAATAAAATAAATAGCAGAAGTCTTACAGATAATGAACTGAGGTCTAATCATGATAAATGACTAATATTCCAATTATTTTCAAGTAACCAAAACATAATTTAATACATATTACAATATCCAAATACAAAATCTAAACACTAAGCGTATCCACAGCTGAAACACTTGCTTAACGAACCATCTTCGTCCTCCACAGCTTGCTCACCATGACCGCCACATGTTCATATGTTGGCGTGTTGACAAAATTTCAATCATAATACCTGCAACATCAGAAACTAAAAGAATTGTGCGCACGAGGGTCAGCTCTCCAACTTGAGCTCAGTGAGAAAACAAAACAATGCAACAATACATATGCATGCAATCAATTCATATCTTTGGTCTGGTTTAAAGTTTGCAATGTACTATAGAAAGGATAGGTGGCCGCCGCACCTCTATACACGAGTGTGTGGAAACGCCCAATGAAAATGGCACTGTCGCCCCACATGCACCCACCATGGACAATATACACCCCATGAAAACGGTATGGCTGAACCGGTTGCCCATACCAACACGTAAGCTCCTGTTGGCGAGGGCTTGCAAACTGGGCTCGCAACTAACCAACCCTAATGTCAAACAGTGTATCCAAGGCCTCACCCCAGCATCCCTCAATACATCCATAGAGATAGAGCTAGGGTCTGGTGACCAGGCTGAACCACAATGCCACGTCCCCCCCCTGATACCCTACGACATATTAGTTTCGCTAAGGTAATGGCGATACGACGATGTTAGTGGACAAGACTTGAGTAGAGATAGAGCTAGAGTCTGGTGACCAGGCTGAATTACAATGCCACGTCCTCCTCCTGATGCTCCCCTCGCATCAAGCACACTAACACTTGCTTAATGGACATGACTTGAATAGACCATGGCACAATATACACCCCATGAAGAACGGTCATGGCTGTACCGGTTGATACCATCCCTACCCGCACCATATACACTAGCCAAACACAAACATTCACATGCCTATTCCTATCATCATCATCATCATCATGTTATAAACAATAAAGTAAATATGCATGAACAAATAATAGAAATATTGGATGACATGTTAAATGCACATACAAGCATACACGCATGGAATCAATATGACATTGGACTCAAGAAATAAAACAGTTTATTATTAACCAGTTAGTTTGGGTCTTGTTCCCTCACCTTAGCTTGTTAATAGATCCTCTTCCAAGCTTTAGAATCTTCTTTATAATGTTATTATATTGCTAGAAGACCTAACAAAGTTGATAGAATTTAATTAGAATTAATTCCAAATTTAAAAACCATCCTGTCAACTGAGGGTCGAAGGTAGGGTCGGAGTCATGATCGACCCTGGGTGCGACCCTCCCCCTAATCTGAACTTCCCGAACACTGAGGGTCGATGCTAGGGTCGGATCTACCATCGACCCTAGGTGCGACCCTCCATGGTTTGAGTAAAAAATATCAGATTTCATTATCTCTTTCATGGTTGGGTCCTATGGCTTACTTCCTCAATCCATTCTATACATGTTCTATGGTTTAGAACTGTACTTTATTTACCTACATGGTTTTATTGATCTCCTCCATGGTTTCCATTGAAACGAAACCATGGATGGATGATTTGGGTTTCTTCTAAGTCATACCCTCCTCATAAACCGTTCTAAAGTCTTAAATAAATCATGGGGAACGTATCCATACCTTAGGTTTGCTGAGATTCAGAGTTCCTCTGAATTTCCTCTTCTTCCTTAGCCTTTTCGTCAAGTTTTCCTTCTCTTCTTCTCTTCCTTCTATTCTCTTTCTCTCAATCCAATTAGGGTTGTAAAAGGAGTGAAAGAGGCTTAGGGACGTCCTATTTATAGGGCAAAACCTCCCAAAATAAGTCCCATTGAGTTTAGGAAAGGTTCCAATCGAAATTAGGAAGGTTTCTCAATTTTCAGTTCGTGCTGTTTTTCCCGAATGCCGAGGGTCGATGGTGAGGGTCGATGGGAGGGTCGGACAACTCATAGACCCTGCGACCCATGGTTGAGGGTCGATTGGAGGGTCGGACCTGCCTGTTAAAACCTACGACCCTACCCTCATTTTGACTGTTTTTGGGTAAATTTTCATATTGGGTCTTGGGTTTCTTCACACACTTGGTCCACTTGGCTCGACCATGATATGTAGACGGGTCCCAACACAAAATGTAAGGTTAGGCAGGGTTCGTGGCGTGCGAGTCTTACAATACTGGATATCACAATCATAGTCTTTCAATAGTTCCAGCCATCATCTTTGTTTTATATTCAACTCCTTCTGATTAAAGGGATAAGTAAGACTCTTATGATCTGATTTAATCTGAAATTTCTCTCCGTACAAGTAATGTCTCCATATCTTGACAGCATGTACCACTGCCGCTAATTCCAAATCATGAGTGGGATAGTTCTTCTCATGTGTCTTTAATTGTCTTGAGGCATAAGCAATTACTTGTTCTTCTTCCATAAGTACACATCCTAATCCCAATCCTGACGCATCAGTGTACAAAATAAACGGCTGTCCTGGAATAGAAATGGTCAAGATTGGAGTAGATATCAATCTAGCCTTCAATGTTTGAAAACTCTTCTCACATTTCTCAGTCCAAACAAACTTTTTGCCCTTTTTAGTCAAACTGGTGAGAGGTACGGCAATTCGGAAATAGTCTTCCATAAATTGCCGATAATAACCAGCTAGACCTAAAATACTTCTAATTTCTGTAACATTCTTCGGTGCTTCCCACTTCACAATAGCTTCGATCTTGCAATCTTGCTAGGAACCACTTTAATTCCTTCAGCGTATACAACATGGCCAAGAAAAATGATTTCCTTTAGCCAAAACTCACACTTTGTAAATTTGGCGTAAAGCTTCTCTTTCCGTAGTCGCTGCAGAGCGGCGTTTAGATTCTTAATATGAGTTTCCTTGTCCTTGGAGTAGACCAATATATCATCGATGAATACAATAACCGACGTATCCAACATATCATGGAATACCTGATTCATAAGTTCCATAAAAGTTGCTGCTGCATTTGTCAACCCAAAAGACATGACCAAGAATTCATAATGTGCATATCTGGTCCTGAATGCTGTCTTGGGAATATCACCATCGTTAATCTTCAACTGATAGTAGCCTGACCGAAGATCGATCTTGGAGAACACTTTGGCACCTTGAAATTGATCGAACAAGTCATCGATCCGAGGCAATGGGTACCGATTCTTGATTTTCAGTTTATTTAGTTTTCGGTAGTCTATACACAGTCGAACGCTATCGTCCTTCTTCTTTACGAATAATACTGGCGCTCCCCATGGTGATATGCCAGGTCAGATGTAACCCTTGTCCAGCAGTTCTTGTAGTTGTACTTTTAATTCCTTCAGTTCAGTAGGAGCCATTCGATAAGGTGCTTTAGATATTGGTGCGGCTCCGGGTATCAGATCTATAACAAACTCTGTAGCTCGGTCGGGTGGTAGTCCTCGTAGTTCTTCAGAAAATACATCTGGAAAGTCACGCATGACATCAATATCCTCCATTTGTGGTGCTTCCTTGGTAAGATCGACCACAGATACTAGATACCCAACTGCTCCTTTCTTAAGGCACTTCCTAGCCTTTAATGCAGAGAGTATGAGCTTTCGTTTACGGGGAAGTTTGGTTCCCGCAAAACTGAACTCTGCTCCTTCCTTGTCTTTAATTGTCAGCTTCTTTTTGGCACATAATAAGTTTGCAGAATGCCGAGCTAACCAGTCCATTCCCAAGATGACGTCAAAGTCTGCCATCTCAAGGTTGCATCCAAAGTCTTTTCGTCAATAAGAACTGGACATGGTCCATAACCTTTTTCTAATTCCACTTCTAATCCCATAGGGGATCGTACAAGCAGTTTGTAGTCTATGGATTTGAGGGGTAGATTTAGCTTCTTTCCAAATGACACAAATATAAAAGAATGAGTAGCTCTTGAATCAAAGAGTACTCTGGCGGGAATACCATTAATAGGTATGATACCTGTAATTTGTTTTGATTTAGTCTACATGCTCACACAATGTAACACAAAATGATAAGATTCAGGTCATACATGTGACCACATCAGGCAATGCGGCAGCAACCTCAGATGTAACCGCGTAAAGTCTGCCTTGTTGTAGTTTCTTCTTGGGCTTAGGACACTCCCTTGCCATATGTCCTAATTGATTGCAGTTAAAGCATTTTATTCCTTCACCATTTTGCTTTGGTTGCGGTGGGGCTGCTGAAGTTGTCTTGGCTGCAGCATTGAAGCCTTGAGTACAAAAGGGTTTGAATACCTTGGTGTTCCCTCCATTGTAAGAATTTCCATTTGGCCTTTTGATTCCCTTATTTTGAGCAAAGTAGCTCTCTTTCTGGCTTGAGTCTATCACTAGAGCAATTTGTACAGCTTCGTTGAATATTTTCTTCTCAAGTCCTAGAACATGTTCACGTATGCTTCTCCTAAGTCCCATGACGAACCTTTGGGTCTTCGTATCTTCCACTTGCCTACTGACTGGTGCAAAGAAGAACAACTCCCTATAATGCTGTTGATATGCATCGACAGTCATCTGTCCCTGATTTAAACTCAGGAACTCCTTTTCCATAGAATCTCTGAAACTCCTAAGAAAATACTTCTCAAAGAATGCCTCCTTATATATATCCCAAGTCAATTGGGTGTGCTTTGTCAACAGATACGTCTGTGTGGACTTCCACCAGTGGTTTGCATCACCTTTCAGCATGAACATTGCACACAACACTTTCACTTCTTCGTTCACTGTCATCATCATGAAATTTCTCTCCATCTCATCGATCCATTATGCTGGCCACAACAGATCTGCTGGCTTACCACTATACTCCATTGGCTTCATCTTCAGAAAATGTTCCACCAGTCTGGAGTGGTCTAGTTGATGAGGAATATAAGCCCCATACATAGGTGGTTGGTATTGATATCCACCTGGAGCTACCTCAAGGTTTTGTACTTGAGCCTGCATGATGGGAGTCTGAGGTGCATGGGGTACTGTGTTACTTCCCCCTGATACTGTGCTTGCCTGTCTTGCTGGCATCGATGTCGTCTATGCAGCTGGAAAAATGATGCCTATGGCAGCTTGCATAGTAGCTTATACTTATTGTATTTGCTGTAGCTGTTGTGCCAAATTCATTACGGCTGTAGCCAGGTCTGTAGGTGGAGCTGGCAGATTTATGGGATTTGTCTGCCCATTAACTAAGGACGGTGCCGTGTTCGGATTCTCCTATAATTCAGGATGTATATGGTTGTCTTCCTCTACAGGTGGTGGTAGTGGAATAGAGTTACGGCTTTGTCTAGTCACTCTGCGTCCAGCCATTATCTGTTCCGGTAGTGGTGATGCCTGAAAATCATAGAAAATGTGAGGCAATCATCATATACTTCATTCTCATATTTAAATCCACTAGTCAATGATATTTTCAAAATTTTCAGATCATTCTGTCAAAAACACTGTATTTTTTATTGTAGGGTCGATGGTGGGGTCGATGGATGTCCGACCCTAGGTATGCGACCCTGAGAATCACTGATACTTACCGAGAGCCTAGGGTCGATGGGTGTCCGACCCTAGGATAGACCCCTAGTTCTCTGTTAGATCACCAAGAGGCTAGGGTCGATGAGGGGGTCGGAGGTAGGGTCGACTGTCTTGGTTGAATAATCCGACCCTAGGACTGAAAACCAGGTTTTTAATCTCGATTTTTGGATCCATTTCTCATTCTTCCTCCTCCTTTTCGACTCGGCTCGTTCCTCTGAGTTGCTACAGTGAGAACTCCAACCCAATGGTGATTTTTGCTTCTTTATTCGACGTCTACTCCTCCTCTACAGGTATATTCTCTACGGTTTCATGTTTTTAGGGTTTCTTAACTAGGTTTTTGCTCGTTCATATCATTCTCTTCAAATTAAACTTTTTCCAATCGTCAAAATTTGATTTTTATTCGGGGGCTTTTGTTGTTGGTGACTCAATGGACGAAAGCCCTAAAAAATATTTGAGTTTCATTGATTGGTTATAGAGAAACTTGAAATTTTCCCATTTTTCCCTAATTTGTCGAGATTTTTGATTTTCTTGAAATTTCTTCAAATTCAATCTCCTTATATAAATTTTCCAACTGTATGAGTCTTACAAGATCGTTTAGAATCTATATAAGTCCTCCTGCCCACATGTATGGGTGAAAAGTAAGGCTTTTGACCAATTTATATCATTATGATGTCGAAATTTTGAGTTTTTCATCTTTACTAAGCCATTATCTATTTTTCTTTGTTTTTGCAGATAGTATGGCTCGTACCAAACTACCTAGGGTTCATGACCCAGTCCGCTTCCGTTCTAACGAGGCTGAGGTTCAGTATGCCCGCTACGCTCGTAAGAAGGTAGAGGGAGGTCGTCGGGTGGACTTGGCTAGCCTGGCCTTGTTCGATGTAGATAGAGCTTTTGGTGACATGGGCTGGCTACCTGTGATCACCTATGATGCCTGTACCAGTCCAGATTTGGTAAGACAGTTTTATTGTAATCTCCTGGTGGTGAGAGATCACAATGATACTGAGAGGGGTAGAGAGCTCAGGATCACGAGTTACGTTAAGGGAGTAGAGGTTTCCTTTGACTATCGACAGTCAGAGGACCTTCTGGGCATTTCATACGATGGCCCCTTGGTGTACTATGCTCCCAGAGAGCCCCAGTTCTTTTCCTTGGCAATGAGGACTGAGATAGACCGTCAGCTTATCAGAAATGATCGCTGGGAGATGAAAGTGATCTACCTACGTCCCGAGCCTCGGGTGTACTATAAGATCATTCAACACAACCTGATACCTTAGAGTGGGCACTACGAGAGGATCTCCCAGTTGACCCAGTTCTTACTCTACTGTATCTGCACTAGGTAGCCTGTCTGCCTCCTTATATTATTATGTGGATGATGATCAGTGCCACACTGCCCGGTCAAGTTGGCAACCTGCCTTATGGACGCATGATCATTACATCGCTTACCCGCCTGGGTGTTGATTTGGTGTATGAGAGGATTCAGGAGAAATCCTTCTCATCACCTCTGGATTGGGAGGCCATCTATAAGATAGGCATGCAGGATGCTCAGGTCAGCGATGATGAGAGAAATGCTCTGGTACATCCTCATACTCAGGTGGAGATGGCAGACGCTGAGGCAGCAGCAGCAGCCGCTGGAGCAAGAGTTCATGGGGGTGATGCTGGGGATGATGATTGTTTGTACATGGATGTGGACTCCATACCTCCTCCATTACCTACACATACTACGGGAGCTGGTCCTTCACATGCAGCTGGTCATTCATACCCACCTTCTGATGACATGATGGAGATACTGCGTGAGATTAGGGAGGCTCAGCGCATGTCTGATCTGAGGTTGGGAGAGCTTCTAGATGCTCACCGCGTGACTGATCGGCAGGTGACTGATCTCACAGCTAGTCTTCAGATGACCCAGATTCAGATAGCTTGGTTGACTAGAGTCTATGCTGAGGATTATGACAAAGACAGCGAGGCACCACCTCCCTCATCACCTCCAACATCTTGATGTATTTTCTTTTTCTTTTTCTTTTTCTTTTGTACTTCAGAATAACTGTCCAGATTGTGGACAGTACTCTGCTTTAGATATGTGTATATACGTTTGTTTTTCCTTCGAGTGTATATAAATTTGTTTCTCATTTAATAGATGCATTATTCTCTTTCAATTTTTGTCTCAAACAACACAGGAGCTTATAATGTGTTATTATTACAGCTTTTAAATTTTATCCTATATCAGTTCACAACTTTTGTGGTAGTTTTCGAGTTTAAAAGACAGGGCCTGGGGCTCTGATACCAAGTTGTCACACCCCAATTCTGCATCTTTCAGAACGGTGTGATGAACCGCTAATAACCAACGGTTCAACCAAGATCTCTAATAGACTGTGTCCTTTAATTTAAACCATACACATCCACAACCATAATCAGAATAAATACACAATAGTAGAAGTCTTAATATTAAATGAACTGAGGATCTAACTATAATAATCATAAATAAAATATCAAATTATGTTGTATCAACCGAGACATAAATAAATAAAATATCAAATTACATTTCCTTAATGGTTCAAATAAAAATCTAATCGAAAACGCATGAGTTACACTCGCATGAGGAGTCATGCGTCTCCACTATATCTTCAGCCTCCATTGCAGCCACGTGCCCACGTACAGAAGCATTCATATAATCTTCCACTGTGGTACCTGCATCATCAACTAAAAATATTCGATGTCGAATGGGTGAGCACACATCACGGCTCAGTAAGCAAACAAAATAATGCAACAAACATATGCATGCAGTCAATTCATATCTGTGGTCTGGTGTATAAGTTTGCAATGTGCTATAGAAAGGTTCGGTGGCTGCCTCAGCTCTACACACGAGTGTGTGAAGCGGCCCAAAGATAATGTTTATTGTCGTCCCACAAGCACCCACCATGGAATAGAGATAGAGCTAAAGTGCTTAGGACCACACCGCATCACACTTCCCCTGATACTCAACCCATACCAACACGTAAGCCCCTACTGGCGAGGGCTTGCAAACTGGGCTCGCAACTTACCAATCCTAATGTCAAATAGTGTATCCAAGGCCTCACCCCAGTATCCCTCAATACGTCCAGAGAGATAGAGCTAAGGCCCCCCGGTAGAGTCGAAGACTACACGGTCCGAGACCACCTACCCTGATACCCAACGACGTAATAGTTATGCTAAGACAATGGCGATACGACGATGTTAGTGGACAAGACTTGAGTAGAGATAGAGCTAGAGTCTGGTGACCAGGACACACCATAATATCACGTCCTCCCCCTGAAGCTCCACTCGCATCAAGCACACTAACCACACACATACATTCACATGTCTATTCCTAGCATCATCATCATCATCATGTTATAAATAGAAATAAATATGCATGAACATTAATAGCAGAAATATTGGATGACATGTTGAATGCACATTACAAACATACATGCATAGAATCAGTCATGGCATTGGACTCAAGAAATAAAAACAGTTTATTATTATCCAATTAGTTTAGGTTTTGTTCCCTCACCTTTGCTTGAGTGTAAATCATCTTTCAAGCTCTAAGAATCACCTTTATATCAATTGGAAAACCTAACAAGTCGATAGATTTTAAATAGAATTCATTCTGACAATTTTAGGCTTGCTGTTAAGCTAGGGTCGCAGGTAGGGTAGCAGTTTTCTGCGACCCAAGGGTATAGGGTCAATGCTAGGTCAGATGTTCCATCGACCCTAGGTGTGACCGCAGCTTCCCTGGACTTTCCGAAAGCTAGGGGTCGATCTTGTGGTCTGGTAGGGTCGATTTCCAATCGACCCTACGTGCGACCGCACATGGTTTGAGTCGACCTTTCATTCTACAGTCTAATATTTCAAGTTTTGGTCCTGTGGCTTACTTCCACCGTCCATTCTATGCTTATTCTATGGATTAAAACTCCAGGTTACTTCCTTACTTTGTCTACCATGATTCCCTCCATGGATTTCATTAAAATCTTCCCATGGATGGATGATTTGGGTTTCTCCTAGATCATACCCTCTTCATAAACTATTCTAAGGTCTTAAACAATTCATGGAAAGCATATCCATACCTTAGGTTTGCTGAGATTCAGAGGTTTCTCTGAATTTCTTCTCTTTAGCCTTCTTCTCCAATTTTCCTTCTCTTCTCCTTGTCTTCTCTTTCAATTAGGGTTCCAAAAGGAGTGAAAGAGGCTAAGGGATGTCCTATTTATAGAGGAAAACCTCTTAAAATAAGTCTCATTGAGATTAGGAAAGAATCCCCTTGAAATTTGGAAAGTTTTCTATTTACGGTTTCCGTCGGTGATCCTAGGGTCGATGAGGGGGTCGGAGATCCCGTCGACCCTAGGGTCTAAATTATCTGACCCTAGGTCTAAAATTCAGGGGTCTGACTTCCTGATGAGGTGGGGTCGACCCTTCCTGTTTGGGTATGCGACCCTACCCCCTATTTCATTATTTTTGGGTATGTTTCATACCTGGTCTCGCTATTTCATTCACGCACTTGGTCCATTTGGCTCGACCATGGTAGATAGACCTGGTACAAGGTGGTAAGACCGGTTAGTTCGATACGGGTCTTACAGACTAGCTGTCAACACAGCCATCCAGTGATCAGACGCACGCTGAGCATCTAGAAGCTCTCCCACTCTCAAATCCATCGCGCGCTAAGCCTCCCAAATCTCACTCAGTAATCTCATCATATCAGCAGATGGTGGGCGTGAAGGACCCGCCATGCGTGAAGGAGTCTGAGATGGACCAGCTCTAGTAGAATGCAGAGGTGATGGAAGAGGTATGGAGTCCACATCCATGTACACACGATCCTCATCCTCAGCATCACCCCCGTGAACCCCTGCTCCAGCGGCTGCTACTACTACTGCCTCAGCGTCTGCCACCTCTACCCGAGTACAAGGACGCACCAGAGTGTTCCTCTCCTCATCACTGACCTGAGCATCCCACATGCCCATCCTAAAGATGGCCTCTCAGTCCAGAACCGATGAGAAGGTCTTCTCCTGAATCCTCTCATCCACTATCAACACCTAGGCGGGTAAGCAGTGTAGTGATCAGACGTCCATAGGGTAGGTTGCCTATCTGACCAGGCAGCGTATAACAGATCATCGTCCTCATGATAATATAAGGGAGGCAGATAGGCTGCCTAGTGCAGATACAGTAAAGTAAATACTGAGTCAACTGGGAGATCCTCTCATAATGTCCACTCTGGGGTATCAGGTTGTGCTGGATGATCTTACAGTACACCCGAGGCTCTGGACGTAGGTTGATCGCTTTCATCTCCCAGTGATCATCTTTGATAAGATGACTGTCAATCTCAGCCCGCATCTCCAAGGAAAGGAACTGGGGCACCCTTGGAGCACAGTACACTAGAGGGCTGTCATGTGATATGCCTAAAAGGTCAGCTAACTACTGGCAATCAAAGGAAGCCTCTACTCCTTTGATGTAGCTCATGATCCTGAGCTCCCTACCCCTCTCAGTGTCATTGTCATCTCCCACCACCTGCAGGTTACAATAGAACTGTCTCACCAGATCTGGACGGGTACAGGCATCATAGGTAATTACAAGGAGCCAGCCCATGTCACCAAATGCCCTCTCCATGTTGAACAAGGATAGACTAGCTAAGTCTACACGACGACCTCCCTTTACCTTCTTACATGCATAATGAGCATATTGAGCTTCGGCCTTGTTGGACGAGAAGTGGATCAGGTCATGAGACCTAGGAACCTTGGTATGAACCATGTTATCTTCCAAAACAAAGAAAAATAGATAATAGATTAGTAATGGTGAAAAACCCAAAAATTTCGGCATTATAATGGCATAAATTGGCCAAAAGCCTCACCTTTCACTCATACTATAAGACCCGTACCTAACTAACCGGTCTTACCACCTTGTACCAGGTCTACCTATCATGGTTGAGCCAAGCGGACCAAGTACGTAAAGAAAATCACAAAAACAGGTATGAATTTGACCCAAAAATAGTAAATATGAGGGTAGGGTCGCATGCATAAACAGGTAGGGTCGACCCCACCTCAACAGAGTCCAACCCATGACTTTTCAGTCGTAGAGTCGGATGACTTGAGACCCTAGGGTCGACGGATTCTGCGACCCTAGCATCAACCCTATGGTGACAGACTGAAACTGTGAATTTGGAACATTCCTAATTTCAGAGAGTCCTTTCCTATCTTGATGGGACATATTTTGGGAGGTTTGCATCTATATTTCATGTGTTTTCAGTTGTCTTGAGGCATACGCAACTACTTGTTCTCCTTGCATAAGTACACATCCTAAACTCAATCCAAACGCATCAGTGACAAGGTAAATGGCTATCCTGGAATAGGAATAGTCAAGATCGGAGCAGATATCAATCTATCCTTTAATGTTTGGAAACTTTTCTCACATTTATCAGTCCAAACAAACTTTTTGCCTTTCTTAGTCAAACTGGTGAGAGGTACGACAATTCGGGAATAGTCTTCCACGAATTGTCGATAATACCCAGCTAGACCTAGGAAAATTTTAATTTTTGCAACGCTCTTCGGTGCTTCCCACTTCACAATGGCTTCAATCTTGCTAGGATCCACTTTAATTCCTTCAGCGTATACAACATGGCCTAAGAAAGTGACCTCATTTAGCCAAAACTCACACTTTGTAAATTTGGCGTAAAGCTTTTCTTTCCTTAGTCACTGCAGAGCGGCTATTAGATTCATGACATGAGTTTCCTTATCCTTGGAGTAGACCAATATATCATTAATAAACACAATGAACGACGTTTCCAACATATCAAGGAATACCCGATTCATGAGTTCCATAAAAGTTGCGGGGGCATTAGTCAATCCAAAAGACATGACTAAAAATTCATAATGTCCATATCTTGTTCTAAATGCTGTCTTTGGAATATCACCGTCCTTAATCTTCAACTGATGGTATCCTGACCGAAGATTGATTTTGGAGAACACCTTGGCACCTTACAACTGATCGAACAAGTCATCGATCTGAGGTAACGGATACCTGATGGATTCATAATTTTATATATTTATTTCCCTTATATCAATTCTATTTAACATATTATATGTCTTATGGTACTCATTTGTGATGATTCCTTATATATAAGACATTGGTGAAAAGTATTGGTAATTTATGTTTAAAATAAAAAAATTCTGATATTTTTAATAATGACCTTCTAAATTTCATGCAGGTTTTTAATGTGGAAAGAATTCTAGAAATCAAACGTGATCTAAAAATCTGATCTGGAAAGCTGATTTGAATTCAAACCAGAGAAGGAAGATTACCACCCATAGAAGGTTTACTATTGGAAGGATTTGATTGATTGTCAGAAATCTTGAGGAGAAAATATACCTCTATGAAATATTACAATGATTGGCAAATCTAGAGGTGGCATTTGGTTAATGATAGAATGATTCTCTATCTAATCTAGGCAAGCAGATTTTGTTTAATCTTTATTTTCATGTAATAAGGTTGTCAATTCTAGACATACCAGTTTTAATCTTCTCTACTCTGGCTATTTAAGCAATGTAAATGCTACGTAATAGAGCATCTAAAAATTATTGCGAATATAGTTTTCTTTCTTTTGTCTTTCTTTTCTATCATATCTAGCTAAGTTCTTTAGTCGATTTCATATCTAGCTAAGTTCTTTAGTCGATTCAAGGGAAATTCAATCCGATTAGTAAAATTGTGAGACTTTGTTCTTAATTTTAATTATTCTTCTATTCAAATATCTGTGTTTCTTGGTTTTTCAAATTAATGACTGTATGATTCAGTTAATTAAGAGGCCTATTAATTGATTAAGTTGTGTGGTTTATAGCTAACCTGAATCCATAATCCGTAATTGTTATGATGTTCAGGAAACGTAGCAATTGAGCAGAACAATTATGATCCATGTTTTTGTTACTTGTTTAAAGGAAACATAGAATGAATTAAATAATCTGATGCTTGTTAGATTGTTGTTCATCTTTAACTCCCTCCAAGAGTGTAATGCTATCAGTAAATTCATGAGGATTGCTTAATACCAATTGGTTTATTGATAAAAATTAATTTTTGTGCTGGGCTCAAATTAATGAAATTAGGGAAGGTAAGGATTTCTAAGCTTTTTGATAATCCTTGGTTAAATATTTGAATAGAGAATAATATATATGAGGTCAGTGATCAATTTGCAGCCGTGAGTAAATTTCCTTGAATCGACATCATCTTCCAATGAATTTTTGTTACTTAATTTTCTTGTCAATTAAATTACAGAAGAAAATCCCCTTTTTTCTTGGTAAGTAGACAATTTGATTAACTAGTCTTTGTGGATTGACATTTACTTATCATTACTATTCAGTGTAAGTAGAGTAATTTATTTTTGGTTGCGCTCGACACGCATCAAAATTTGGCGCCGTTGCGGGGGACTAGTTTTAATCAGATTGTGATTGTTTCCATTCTATTTAATTTTTTTTAGTCACTTGTGTTCTTACCTTTGTGTGAAGTTCTTTTTTTTTCAGGTGTCCGTAGTTTTTCCAATAGGTATTGCTTGTGCATGAAATTTTGGATGACTTAGGGGTGCTACAAGAAGTTTATTTCGAAGAACATTAAAAAAAATTTAAAAATAAAAAAAAATCTTTCCAAGGCGTCTCATGACAAGAAGATTATGAGGAAGCAATTTGTAATTGGACAGAAAGTTTTACTTTACAATTCGAGACTTAAATTGATGTCTGGTAAGTTACATTCTCATTGGATTGGACCTTTTGAAGTTACTAATGTGTTTCCTTATGGTACAGTTGAAGTTCGATGTTTCGAAACTAACAAGGTTTTCAAGGTTAATGGGCATCGACTCATGACATTCTATGAAGGCTTTCATGAGCATACTATAGGCGAAGTACAACTGGGGGATCCCATTTATTTTGATTGAAGAGTATTGAGTCGAGCTAATGACGTTAAACACAAGCGCTTCTTAGGAGGCAACCTAAGAAATCGGATTTGTTTTTCTTATCATTTTTAATTACTTTTCTTTACATCTTTCCATTACATTTTTAACTTCCATTGGGGACAATGTCAAATTTAAGTGTGGGGGGAGGAATTAGGATTTCCCTTTTGTTTTATTTTTATTTTTATTTTTTTAAGTTTTGTTTTTAATTTTTGTATGATGTGTTAGAGAAAAAAAAAACAATTTCAAAAGTTGAATTAAAAAAAAATATTTACTTCAATAGAGTAAGAGAATATGTATGCCATGGATTGAAACTATTTGAATGTGAAAAAAAACTTACATATATGAATTAGTTGAAATAACTTGCTAAATGAGCTTTGAATAACATTGATAGTTGCATTTAGAGGTAAAGCATGCAGATTTAGTAGATGGAATCCAACCAAGTGAGCTTTTGAGCCAAACTAGATTGAGACATTTATGTCAGTCTTTATTTTCATTGAAGAGTGATATTCTACTATGCTTTTGTATCTCTAGAACTTGCTTTGAACCATGTCAAGATTACAATGATATGTGTAGACATGAAGATGATAAAGGAAAATAGGATTTTACAACCACTTAGCTTAAATGACCAAGCATGTATATTTTTACCCTTAGTGGACCCACTTTGAGCTTTTAAACTTTATTTTTCATTAAACCCTAAACCATGAGCCTTGAATTGTTTGTTTTTCTCATGTTTTACCAACCTTTGAGCTATTACCAACCTTTGAGCTAGTAGAGCATTGAGAATTATCTAATGGGTTTGAGAGAGATAAGTATTGAATACGTATGGGGGTGCTATTCTCAAAAGTGATGGTTGTATGTCAAGAAGTTGGATGTAATGGGAGTAAATGGACCTTGTTATGTTCAAAATGTCATGATAGTTGCATTTAGAGGTAAAACATGCAGGTTTAGTAGATGGAATCCAACCAAGTGAGCTTTTGAGCCAAACTAGATTGAGACATCTATGTCAGTCTTTATGTTCTTTGAAGAGTGATATTCTACGATGCTTTTGTATCTCTAGAACTTGCTTTGAACCGTGTCAAGATTACATTGATATGTGTAGACATGAAGATGATAAAGGCAAATAGGATTTTACAACCACTTAGCTTAAATGACCAACCTTGTATATTTTTACCCTTAGTGGACCCACTTTGAGCTTTTAAACTTTATTTTTCATTGAACCCTAAACCATTAGCCTTGAATTGTTTGTTTTTCTCATGTTTTACCAACCTTTGAACTAGTAGAGCATTGAGAATTATCTAATGGGTTTAAAAGAGATATGTGTTGAATAAGTATGGGGGTACTATTCTCAAAAGTGATGGTTGTATGTCAAGAAGTTGGATGTAATGGGAGTAAATGGTCCTTGTTATATTTAAAATGTCATGATAGTTGCATTTAGAGGTAAAGCATGCAGGTTTAGTAGATGGAATCCAACCAAGTGAGCTTTTGAGCCAAACTAAATTGAGACATCTATGTCAGTCTTTATTTTCTTTGAAGAGTGATATTCTATTATGCTTTTGTCTCTCTAGAACTTCCTTTGAACCGTGTCAAGATTACATTGATATGTGTAGACATGAAGATGATAACGGCAAATTGCATTTTACAACTACTTAGCTTAAATGACCAACCTTATATATTTTTATCTTTAGTGGACCCGCTTTGAGCTTTTAAACTTTATTTTTCATTGAACCCTAAACCATGAGCCTTGAATTGTTTGTTTTTCTACCAACCTTTGAGCTAGTCGAGCATTGAGAATTATCTAATGGGTTTGAGAGAGATATGTATTGAATAAGTATGGGGGTGCTATTCTCAAAAGTGATGGTTGTATGTCAAGAAATTGGATGTAATGGGAGTAAATGGTCCTTGTTATGTTTAAAATGTCATGCTATTCAAAAAAAAAAAAAATTCAAATAGCAAAGCATAGTTCTCAAAATAAAAGAAAAATAATGAAAAAAAAAAGAAACTGGAGTTTGGGATGTTTTGTTGAAGAGCTTTATCTATGAGCCCTTATCATTTAGATTGTTCAATTTTTTTTGTCTTAATTATCTATTAGTTTCTTGGGTTTTAACGTCAGTATATTTTTCTTATCCGTACCCTGAACCTTAGCCCCATTATAATCTTTAAAAAGACCTTTTGATTCATGTATGTGTGTATTCTAAGTAATGGAGATTGTGGTGAATAAGAAAGCCTATGGTAGTGCATCTTCATAGGAAGATCTTGAGTGAAACAATTAGACCTTGAATTCTTGAGTGAGTAGAGAGAATCCTAAGAGAAAATCTACTAAACATTAACATGTTCCCTTTTGAATAAGACAGGTACGTTAGATATTGCTCATATTTACTAAGTGACCTTTGACTATGACATATATTGTTCTCTTGATCTCTTGAATTAGTTTCTGATTCATGGTACACATATTCTTTGAATGCTGTGGGAAAGGAAAAAAAAATATTTAGTTTGCCCGAGGACGTGTAAGAGCTAAGTGTGGGGGAATTTGATGGATTCATAATTTTATATATTTATTTCCCTTATATTTAGTCTATTTAACATATTATATGTCTTATGGTACTCATTTGTGATGATTCCTTATATATAAGACATCGGTGAAAAGTATTGGTAATTAATGTTTAAAATAAAAAAATTCTGATATTTTTAATAATGACCTTCTGAATTTCATGCAGGTTTTTAATGTGGAATGAATTCTAGATATCAAACGTGATCTAAAAATCTGATCTGGAAAGCTGATTTGAATTCAAAACAGAGAAGGAAGATTACCACCCATAGAAGGTTTACTATTGGAAGGATTTGATTGATTGTCAGAAATCTTGAGGAGAATATATACCTCTATGGAATATTACAAAGATTGGTAAATCTAGAGGTGGCATTTAATTAATGATGGAATGATTCTTTATCTAATCTAGGCAAGCAGATTTTGTTTAATCTTTATTTCCATGTAATAAGGTTGTCAATTCTAGACATACCAGTTTTAATCTTCTCTACTCTGGCTATTTAAGCAATGTAAATGCTATGTAATAGAGCATCCAAAAATTATTGAGAATATAGTTTTATTACTTTTGTCATTCTTTTCTATCATATCTAGCTAAGTTCTTTAGTCGATTCAAGGGAAATTCAATCCGGTTAGTAAAATTATGAGACTTTGTTCTTAATTTTAATTATTCTTCTATTTAAATATCTATGTTTCTTGGTTTTTCAAGTTAATGACTGTATGATTCAGTTTATTAAGAGGCCTATTAATTGATTGAGTTGTGTGGTTTATAGTTAACCTGAATCCATAATCCGTAATTGTTATGGTGTTCAGGAAACATAGCAATTGAACAGAACAATTATTATCCAAGTTTTTGTTACTTGTTTAAAGGAAACATAGAATGAATTAAATAATTTGATGCTTGTTAGATTGTTGTTCATCTTTAACTCCCTCCAAAAGTGTAATGCTATCAGTAAATTTATGAGGATTGCTTAATACCAATTGATTTATTGATAAAAATTAATTTGTGTGCTGGGCTCAAATTAATGAAACTAGGAAAGGTAAGGATTGTTAAGCTTTTTGATAATCCTTGGTTAAACATTTGAATAGAGAATAATATATATGAGGTCAGTGATCAATTTACAGCCGTGAGTAAATTTCCTTGAATCGACATCATCTTCCATTGAATTTTTGCTACTTAATTTTGTTGTCAATTAAATTACAGAAGAAAACCCCCTTTTTTCTTGGTAAGTAGACAATTTGATTAACTAGTCTTTATGGATTGACCTTTACTTATCATTACTATTCAGTGTAGGTAGAGTAATTTATTTTTTGTTGCGCTCGATACGCATCAATATCGATTCTTGATTGTCAGCTTATTCAATTCTCGGTAGTCTATACATAATCAAACGCTACCATCATTCTTTAGAAATAATACTGGCGTGCCCCATGGTGATATGCTGGGTCTGATGTAACCCTTGTCCAATAATTCTTTCAATTCCTTCAGTTCAGTAGGAGCCATTCGATAGGGTGCTTTAGATACTGGTGCGGCTCTGTGTATCAGATCTATAACGAACTTTGTCGCTCGGTCGGGTGGTAGTCCTGGTAGTTCTTTAGGAAATACATCTGGAAAGTCACGCACAACATCAATATTCTCCACTTGTGGTGCTTCCTTGGTAAGGTCGACCACTGATACTAGATACCCAACTCCTCTTTTCTCCAGGCATTTTCTAGCCTTTAATGCAAAGAGGATGAGTTTCCATTTACGGGGAAGTTTGGTCCCCATAAAACTAAACTCTGTTCCTTCCTTGTCTTTAAATGTCAGTTTCTTTTATGCACATAATAGGTTTGCAGAATGCAGAGCTAACCAGTCCATTCCCAAGATGACGTCAAAGTTTACCATCTCAAGTTGAATCAGGGTTGCATCCAAAGTCTTCTCGTCAATAAGAACTGGACATGGTCCATAACCCTTTTCTAATTCCATTTCTAATCCCATTGGTGATCGTACAAGCAGTTTGTAGTCTAACGATCTGAGGGGTAGATTCAGCTTCTTTCCAAATGACACAGATATAAAAGAATGAGTAACTGGATAATCAAAGAGTACTTTAGCGGGTATGCCATTAATACGTACAATACTGTAATTTGTTTTAGTTTTTGTCTACATGATCACACAATGTAACACCAATGAAAGGTTCAAGTCATACCTGTGACCACATCAGGCGAAGTGGCAGCATCCTTAGATGTAACAGCATAAACCTTCCCTTGTTGTAGCTTCTTTCTAGGTTTAGAACACTCTCTTGAATATGTCCTATTTGGTTGCAGTTAAAGCATTTTACTCCTTCATTGTTTTGCTTTTGTTGTGGTTGAGCTACTGGAGTAGTCTTGGCTGCACTATTAAAGCCTTGAGTGCAGAAGGGTTTGTATGTCCTTGTATTCCCTCTGTTATAAGAATTCCCATTTGGCCTCTTGATACCTCTATTTTGAGCAAAGTAGCTCTCTTTCTGGCTCGACTCTATTACTCGAGCAATTTGTACTGCTTCATTGTAGACTTTCTTCTCCAGTCCTAGAGCATACTCACAGATGCTTCCCCTAAGTCCCATGACGAACCTTCGGGTCTTTGTGTTTTCATCCTGCATGCTGGTGGGTGCAAAGAAAAATAGCTCCTCATAACGCTGTTGGTATGCATCCACGGTCATTTGCCCCTGATATAAACTCAGGAACTCTCTCTCCATAGAATCTCTACAACTTCAAGGGAAATACTTCTCAAATAATGCCTCTTTATATATAACCCAAGTCAATTGGGTCAGCTTTGTTAACAAATAAGTCCGTGTAGACTTCCACCAGTGGTGTGCATCGCCTTTCAGCATGAAGGTTGCACAACACTTTCTCCTCCTCATTCACTGTCATCATCGTAAAATTTCTTTCCATTTCATCAATCCAGTGTACTGGCCACAAAGGATCTACTGGCATACCATTATATTCCTTGGGCTTCATCTTCAGAAAATGCTCAATCAGTCGGGAGTGGTCCAGTTGATACGGAGCATAGGCCCCATACATAGGTGGTTGATACTGGTAACTGCTTTGAGCTACCTATGGATTCTGCACTTGAGCCAGCATGACTGATGTTTGAGGTGCATGGGGTACCATGTTGCTTCCCCCTGGTATTGTGCTAGCTTGTCCTGCTGGCATAGGTGTCATATGTGCAGCTGGAAAAGCCATGCCTATAGCAGCTTGCATATTGGCTTGCACCTGCTATATTTGCTGCAGCTGTTGTGCCAAGTTCGTTACCGCTATAGCAAGATCTGTAGGTGGGGCTGGCATGTTTGTAGGATTTTTCTGGCCACTACCCACTAGCAGTGCCATATTCAGATTCTCCTGTGTTTCATGATTTATGTGGCTATCTTCCTCCACAGGTAGTGGTGGTGGAATTGGGTTACGGCCTCGTCTGGTCACCCTTCGCCCAACCATTTCCTATTCTGGTGGTGGTAGTGTCTGAAAACAATCATAGCACATGTGAGGCAATCAATGTAAGTTGTTCTCAAGTACAAATCCATCTAATCAATATAAATTTCCAATTTTTTAGATCATTCTGACAAAATACTTTATTTTCCATTGTAGGGTCGATCCTTATGCGACCCTAAGGTATGCGACCCTAGGGTATGCGACCCTAATAAACCCTATCAGCTTACCAAGAGCCTAGGGTCAATTATAGGGTCGGTATATGTCCGACCCTAGGTCCGACCCATGGTTCTCTGTCAGATCACCGAGAGCCTAGGGTCAATGGTAGGGTCTGACGTAGGGTCGCACATTTTGGTCGAATTCTGCGATCCTACGATCCAAAATTAGGTTTTTAAACCCGATTTTAGATTCATTTCCCATTCTTTGAACCTTTCTTCCAACTCAACCCATTTCCCTGAGTTGCTACAGTATTGACTCCTAATGTTTGGTGATCTTTCCTTCAGTTTGCTACTTCCGCTCTTTCTCTTCAGGTATACTCTCTACTGTTTCCCATTTTTAAGCTTTCTAAACTAGATTTTTATCCATTTACATCGTTTTCTTCAAATTAAACTTTTTCTAATCATAAAAATTTAATTTTATTGGGGGCTTTTGCTATTGGTCACCCAATGGACGAAAGCCCTAAAAAATATTTGAGTTTCATCGGTTGGTTATCGAGAAACTTGAATTTTTCCATTTTTGACCTAATTTTTGAGAATTTTTGAATTTATTGAAATTTCTTCAAATTTGATCTTTCTAGATTAAATTTCCAACTATATGAGCTTTGCAGGATGGTTTGGAACCTATGTAAGTCCTCTTGCCTAGTTGTTTGTGTGAAAAGTGAGGCTTTTGATCAAATCATGCCGTTATAATGCTGAAATTTTAAGTTTTTTTACCATTACTAATATCTTGTTTGTTTTTCTGTGTCTTAAAAGATAGTATGGCTCGTACCAAGGTGTGTAGGGCTCATGACCCAGTTCGTTTCTGCTCCAACGAGACCGAAGCTCAGTATGCTCGCTATGAGCATAAGAAAGTAGAGGGGGGTCGCTGTGTGAACTTGGCTAGTCTAGCCTTGTTCAACGTAGAGGGTGCTTTTGGTGACATGGGCTAGCTCTCTGTGATCATTTATGAGGCTTGTACCCATCTTGATCTGGTGAGACAGTTCTATTGCAATCTCCAGGTAGTGGGGGATCGCAATGACACAGAGATAGATGGGGAGCTCAGGATCACGAGCTACGTCAAAGGGGTAGAGGTTTCATTTGACTACCAGCAGTTGGCTGATCTTTTGGGCATATCAAATGGCAGCCCTTTAGTGTACTGTGTTCCCAAGGAGCCCCAGTTCCTATCCTTGGATATGCGTGCTGAGATTGACAGTCAGCTCATCAAAGATGATCGCTGGGAGATGAAAGCGATCAGCCTATGTCCAGAGCCTCGGGTGTATTGCAAAATTATCCAGCACAACCTGATACCCCAGAGTGGACATTATGAGAGGATCTCCCAGTTGACTAAGTATGTCCTCTACTGTATTTACACCAAGCAGCCTCTTTGCCTTCCTTATATCATTATCCGGATGATGATCGGTGCTACGCTGCTTGGTCAGTTGGGCAACCTACCCTATGGATGTCTAATCACCACATTGCTCACCTGCCTACACGTTGACTTAGTAGATGAGAGGATTCAAGAGAAGACCTTCTCATCGGATCTTGACTGGGAGCCCATCTGTAAGATGGATTTACGGGATGCTCAGGTCAGTGATGATGAGAGGAACGCTCTAGTGCGTCCTCATACTCGAGTAAAGGTAGCTGATAACACGGTGGCAGCAGGAGTAGGGGTCCCTGGGGGTGATGCCAAGGATGATGATCGTATGTTTATGGATGTAGATGCCATACCTTTTCCATCACCTCTATATTCTACTGGAGCTGGTCCATCTCGGGCTCCTTCACACATGGTTGGTCCTTCACACCCACCATCTGATGATATGATGGGGAAATTGTGCAAGATTAGAGAGGCTTAGCGTGCGACGGACTTGAGAGTGGAAGAGCTTCTAGATGCTCAGTGCATGACAGATAGGAGAGTAGGAGAGCTTCAAGATGCTCAGCACGCGACTGATGGGAGAGTGGACGAGCTTCTAGATGCTCAGCGTACGTCTGATCAACGGATGGCCGAGCTGACAGCTACTCTCTAGACGACCCAGACTCAGGTAGCCTGGTTGACTAGAGTGTATACTGAGGACTACGACAGAGATCGCGATGCACCTCCTCCTCCATCACCTCCAGCTCCATGATGTATATTTTCTTTTTATCCTTTTTTGTACAGGGTTGTGGAGTGCACTCTGCTTTGGATATGTATAAACCTACTTTTTATTTGATGTATATGAAACATGTTTCTCCTTTTATATATGCATTGTTCTCTTTCTTAATTTTGTCTCAAAAAATACAGGTGCTTACAGTGTGTTCATATTAAAGCTTTTAAATTTTATCCTAACTCAGTTCACGAACTTTTGTAGAAGTATACTGGTTTAATAGACAAGGCCTAAGAGCTCTGATACCAAGTTGTCACACCCCAATTCTGTACAATTCAGAATGGTGTGATGAACCACAAATAAACCAACGGTTCAATCAGGATCTCAAATAGGCTGTGTCCGTTTGCTTAAACCATACACATCCACAACCATAATCAGAGTAAATAATCAATAGCGGAAGTCTTATATATTAAATGAACTGAGAGTCTAACTGCGATAGAGTAAATAAATTATCCAATTACCTCCACAAGGACTAAGACATAAATTAAAATAATTAAATCAATTACATTGTCTGCATAATTTAAACCAAATCTAATAGAAAATACAAGAGTTGCACTCGCATGATAAATCATGCGACTCCATCATAACTTCAATGTCCATCGTCGCTGCTTGTCCATACATCGAAACATTTATATAATCTTCTACTGTGGTACCTGCATCATAAACTAAAAATATTCAATGTCAAAAGGGTGAGCACACATCATGGCTCAGTGAGCAAACAAAACAATGCAACAAACATATGCATGCATTCAATTCATATCTTTGGTCTGGTTCATAAGTTTACAATGTGCTATAGAAAGGATAGGTGGTCGCTGCACCTCTATACACGAATATGTGGAACCGCCCAATGGATCAAACACCATTGCCACCCCCACATGCACCCACCATGGAATAGAGATAGAGCTAAACTGCTTAGGATCGCACCGCATCACACTTCCCTTGATGCTTTACCCATACCAACAAGTAAGCCTCTAGTGGCGAGGGCTTGCAAACTGGGCTCGCAACTAACCAATGCTAATGTCAAACAGTGTATCCAAGGCCTCACCCCAGCATCCCTCAATACGTCCATAGAGATAGAGCTATGGCCCCCCGACAGAGTCAGAGACTACATGGTTTGAGACCACCTCCCCTGATGCCCTACGACGTAATAGTTTTGCTAAGGTAATGGCGATACGACGATGCTAGTGGACAAGACTTGAGTAGAGATAGAGCTAGAGTCTGGTGACCAGGATGAACCACAGTGTCACGTCCTCCACTTGATGCTCCACTCGCATTAAGCACACTAACCACACACATACATTCACATGCCTATTCCTAGCATCATCATCATCATGTTATAATAAACGAAATTAAATATGCATGAACAGTAATACAGGAATAGTAGATGACATGTGATATGCACATTATAATCATACAATCATAGAATCATACATGGTATTGGACTCAATAAACGAAAATAGTTTATTATTAGCCAATTAGTTTAGGTCTTGTTCCATCACCTTTGAATGAGCGTAGATCCTCGTTCAAGCTTTATGAATCACTTTTAAATCAGTAGAAAGGCCTAACAAGTTGATATATTTTAATTAGAATTAATTCCAATAAATTTAGACTAACCTAAATCGTAGGGTCGCAGGTAGGGTAGCACCTAGGGTAGCAGTTTTTTGCGATCCTAGGGTGTAGGGTCAGACGTGGTGTCGGATACCATTCGACCCTACGTGCGACCACACCCTCCCTGGAACTTTTCGAGGGCATGTGGCCGTTCCTATGGTCTTGTAGGGTCGGATATCATTCGACCCTATGTGCGACCACACGTATTCTGAGTCGACCTTTCATTCTAAAGTCCATTCTATCATGTTTTGATCCTTTGGCTTACTTTCATGGTCCATTATATGATTGTTCTATGGCTCAAAACTCCAGGTTATACACTACTCATTGTCCATAGTGATTTCCTCCATGGAATCTCTTGAAACTTGTCCATGGAAGGATGATTTGGGTTTCTACTAATCCTATGTTTTTCATAACTATTTTAGGATCTCTTTTTCAGGTAAGGAATTACGTTCATACCTTTATTTAGAGGTTTCTCTAAACTTCCTCTTCTTCCTTAGTCTTTTCTTCAAGTTCCTTCCCTTCTTCTCTTCCTTCTCTTTCTCTTTCTCTCACTTTCAATTAGGGTTGTAAAGGAGTGAAAAAGGCTAAGAGACATCCTATTTATAGAGGAAAACCATCCATAATTAGTCCCAATGTGTTTAAGAAAGATCCCCTTAGAATTAGGAAAGTTTCTTATTTTTTGGTTTCTGTCTGTCATCGTAGGGTCGGACGTAGGGTCGCAGGATCCGTTGACCCTACGACTAAAAAGTCATGGGTTGGACTACTGTTGAGGTGGGGTCGACGATACCTGTAAGACTCGTATCAAAGTAACTCGGTCATACCACCTTGAACCAGGTCTACCCATCATGGTCGAACCAAATGGATCACGTGCGTGAAGGAGATCATGATCCTAGGTATTAAACTGACCCAAAAACACTCAAAATAAGGGGAGGGTCGCATACCCAGCAAGGGAGGGTCGGACCCCCCAGTATAAAAGTCAGACCCTAGTTTTACATGGGGGGTCGACATTTTAAGGACCAGGGGTCGACGGGATCTCCGACCCCCCTATCGACCCCCGGTAGTCGATAAAAACAGTTCGAACCAAAAATTAGGAAACCTTCCTAATTTCAATGGGATTCCTTCCTAATCTCAATGGGACATATTTTAGGAGTTTCTACTCTATAAATAGGACGTCCCTAAGCCTCTTTCACTCTTTTTACAACCCTAATTGGATTGAGAGAAAGAGAAGAGAAGGAAGAGAAGGAGAAGAGAAGGAAAGTGGAGAAGAAGACCAAGGAGAAGGGATTCAGAGGAAGAAGCATACTTCTCAGGTATGGATACTATCTCCATGAATTTTTTAAGACCTTAGAGTAGATAATGAAGAGGGGATTATCTAGTAGGAACCCAAATCATCCACCCATGGTTAGGTTTTCATGAAAAATCATGGGGGAAATCATGAAAGCCATATAGGTGAATGAACCATGGTTCTAGGCCATAGAACATGTGTGGAATGGACTGTAGGAGCAAGCCATAGGACCCCAAACACGAAGAATGGACTGAAGGAAGAAAAATTAACAAAACCCACAGGGGGTCGCATGGGGGGTCGATGGCCAATCGACCCTACCAGACCCTGAGCATCGACCCCCAGTGTTTGGGAAGTCCAGAATAGGGGTGGTCGCACCCAGGGTCGATCAACACTCCGACCCTAGCATCGACCCCCAGTTAGCAGCATGTTTTTCAAAGTCTGAATTAATTCTATTTAAATTCTATCGACTTGGTTAGGTTTTCTAGAGATATAATATCGATATGTAGGTGATACTTAAAGCTTGAAAGAGGACTTACGATCAAGTAAAGGTGAGGAAACAAGATCTAAACCAATTGGTTAATAACAAACTATTTTTATTTCTTGAGTCCAATGCTATGCTTGATTCTATGCGAATATGCTTGTAATGTGCATTCAACATGTCATCCTATATTACTATTTATTGTTCATGCATATTTACTTTATTGTTTATAACATGATGATGATGATGATGATGATAGGAATAGGCATGTGAATGTAAGTGTATGGTTGGTGTACTTGATGCGAGCGAGTATCAGGGGGGGTGTCATAGGCCGGGCCTCATCACTGTAGCTCTATCTCTAACTCAAGTCTTGTGCATTAGCATCGTCTTATCGCCATTACTTTATCAGAACTATTACGACATAGAGTATCAGGGGAGGTGGTCTCGGTCCTTGTAGTCTCTGACTCAATCATTGGGCCTTAGCTCAATCTCTATGGGCGTTCTGAGGGATGCATGGGTGAGGCCTTGGATACACTGTTTGACATTAGGATTGGTTAGTTGCGAGCCCAGTTTGCAAGCCCTCACCAACAGGGGCTTACGTGTTGGTATGGTACTGTACAGCAATAAATGTTAACCTTTATTGTACAATGTTCATGGTAGGGTGGATGGGGACGACAATAAATGGTAATCTTTGGGCGGACTTCCACACCCTGTGTATAGAGGAGGGGTCAATAAACGTTAACCTTTGACCACCGAACCTTTCTATTGCGCATTACAAACTTAAAACCAGACCAAAGATATGAATTAAATGCATCCATATGTATTGTTGTATTGTTTTGTTTGCTCACTGAGCCATGATGTGTGCTCACCCTCTCGACGTCGAATATTTTTAGTTGATGATGCAGGTACTACCGTCGATGATTATGTCAATGCTCCAGTGTACGGGCACATGGCGGCGATGGAAGTTGAAGATGAAGTGGATACGCATGACTCCTCTTGCGAGTGCAACTCATGCGTATTCGATTAGATTTTATTTTAATTATTTGGATTTAGTAAAGACATGTAATTGATATTTATTTATGTCTTAGTTGATATAGAATAATTTTCTACTTAAATATGATTATCAATCTAGATTTCTCAGTTCGTTTCACTATAAGACTTCCGTTATTGTGTATTTTTCTCTGATTATGAATGTGGATGTATGAGGTTTAGATAAAATGGATATAGCCTACTCGAGATCCTAGTTGAACCATTGGTTTGCTAGTGGTTCATCACACCATTCTGAATAGTACGGAAATGGGGTGTGATAACTTGGTATCAGAGCCTTTCAGGCCATGTCTGCTAAACCAGCATACCTTCACGACAAATTGTGAACTGAGATAAGATAAAAGTAAAAACTATAATATTAACACACTATAAGCACAAGTGATGTTTGAGACCAAATTTGAAAAGAGAATAATGCATCTATTAAAGGAAGAATAATTTTAAATACAATGAGAGAGAAACAAATGTATATAAATAACTAAAGCAGTGTGCAGTCCACAACCCGGACAGTTACTCTATAGTACAAAGTAAGAAAATAAATACAATCATGAAGCTGGAGGTGAAGGAGGAGGCGGTGCCTCACGGTCTCTGTCATAATCCTCACCGTAGACTCTAGTCAACCAGGCTACCTGAGTCTGGGTCGTCTGAGTACTAGCTGTGAGACCAGCCAACCGCTGATCAGTCACGCACTGAGCACCCAAAAGCTCCTCCATACACATATCTGACCGGCGATGAGCATCTATGAGCTCTCCCATCCTCATGTCCGATATGCGCTGGGCGTCTAGTAGCTCATCCATTCAAACACGCTGAGCATCTAGTAACTCTCCCATCCTCAGATCAGATATGCGCTGAGCCTCTCTGATCTCATGCAATATCCCCATCATATCAGAAGGTGGGTGTGAAGGACCAGCCGCATGAGAAGGACCAGCCGCATAAGAAGTACTAGCTCTGGTAGCATGTGTAGGTGAAGGAGGTGGTATGGAGTCCACATCCATGTACAAACGGTCATCATCACCAGCAGGCTCCCCATGAACTCCAGCGGCTACGGCTGCTGCCTCAGCGTCAGCCATCTCGACGTGAGTGCGAGGGCATACCATCGCGTGCCTCTCCTCATCACTGACCTGGGCATCCCGCATGCCCATCTTGCAAATAGCCTCCCAATCCAGAGGCGATGAGAATGATTTCTCCTGAATCTTCCCATCTAATAAGTCAGCCCCCAGGCGGGTAAGCAACGTAGTGATCATACGTCCATAAGGAAGGTTGCCATTGTGACTGGGCAACGTGGCACTGATCATGGTACGCATGATGATGTATTGATAAGTGTATAATTTTATATTTTTTTATTTCTTTTGCATTATAATTTTTAGGGTGTTTTATACCTTATTGAGCTTAATAGAATTTATTTTATGAGTTTGGTATATTTTAGAAATCTTGTTAATTAATTAATTAAAGATGAAAAAATTCTAGCACTCTTAATAATAACGTTTTGAATTTCATGTAGGATTCTGACATGGAAAGAGTTTGTTTGGGCTTCCAAATGTGGTTTTAAAATCTGATCTGGAAAATTGATCCAAATCTAAACCAGAGAAGGAAGGTTGCTACACACGGAAGGTTCACTATTGGAAGGCGTTGATTGATTATTGGAAATCTTGAGGAGAATATACACAACTATGGAATCTTACAAAATTTGGTAGATTTGGGGGTGATAATTGTTTAATAATGGAATGATTTTCATCTAATCTAGGAATGAAGATTTTGTCTAATTTTTATTTTCATGTAATAAGGTTGTCAAATCTAGGCATACCAATTTTAGTCTTGTATTTTAGCTATTTAAACAATGTAAAGAATATATAAAGAGCATCCAAGAGTGATTGAGAAAGAAGAGAGTGGCTGAAGAACAACTCTCTTTCTTTTGTGTTCTTGAAGAAGTCATGTGTGGCTAACTTTCTTATCTTTGATTAGACGGAGCTGAAGCCATCATTGTAAACTTGTGAGACTTGTTTTTATTTATTGATTTTTAATTGAATATTTATTTTTCTTCCAATTTATGTGTATAATGATTGATGAATGGGTTGATTAGGAGTACTACTAATTGATTTATTTATCTAATCAATTGTTAGATTAGAATTGAATTGCTATCAATTGATTATTCTATGTCAATGGCAATGGGTATTGTTGTTAATGGACAAGTTAATGTTATATTCCTAGGAGAAATCAGATTAAAATAATTAAACCATGCTGGTGTGTGCTTAACGTTTAATTTCAATCGTCTTTCTAATTGTTATTGCTATTCCTGAATCAAATCGAGAGCCTAGTCTTGAGATTGATTTAAGAGTAAGGGTACTATTAATAAGCTATCTTTTAATAGACCAATCTTAAGGAAAGACTAAGGATTTTAGGCCTAGTCCTAATTTTCTTGGTTGATTATTCAATTGGAATTGATTATCCTTTATGTCGATGAACAAGTTTACAAAGATGGTGTAAGTATCCTTTTGACCGAAGCTTTCACTTATTGGTTTAATCTTTGATATTTGTATTACCTTACTCTTTATTCTTGCATTTTAGATAATTAATTACTGTTCTTTTCTATTGCAAATATACCCCCCTCCATACGTAGGATAGCCAATGAAGTTGTGCTAATAAGATTAATCAGAATCTGCTTTAGTACAACAATTGGTTATTTTCTGAGTCTTATTTCTTTTTCATTTGTTTTTCTCTCTTTAGGTTAATTAAACATTTTAATCTTGATCATACAATCCCTGTGGGTTCGACCCTTACTTGCTACTATCTACGTTTCAATGTAAGGTAATTTAATTTGAGCGCTCGACACGCATCATGTATGGAAGGCAGACGGGCTGCCTAGTGCATATACAATATAGGAGATACTGGGTCAGCTGGGAGATCCTATCGTGATGACCACTCTGCGGTATCAGGTTATGCTGAATGATCTTGCAATATACCCGTGGATCTGAGCGCAAACAACTCGCTTTCATTTGCCAGCGATCAGGTCGGATGAGCTGACTATCGATCTCAGCCCTCATCTGTAGAGAGAAGAACTGGGGCTCTCCAGGAGCACAGAAAACCATGGGGCCATCATAGGAAATGCCCAGTAGGTCGGCCAGCTGCTGATAATCAAATGAGATGTCAACTCCCTTGACGTAGCTCGTGATGCGTAGCTCATCACCCATCTCCACATCATTGTAATCCCCCATCACCTTATGGTTACAATAGAACTGGCGTACCAAGTCAGGGCAGGTACAGGCGTCATAAGTGATGACAAGGAGCCATCCCATATCACCAAATGCTCTCTCCACATTGAACAAGGCTACCTCAGCCAAGTTCACCTTGCGACCTCCCTCTACCTTATTACGAGCAAAGCGGGCATATTGTGCCTCAGCTTCATTAGTACAGAAGCGAAGATGGTCGCGAACACTAGGAACCTTGGTATGGGCCAAAATATCTGCAAACCACAAGGAAAAACAAATAATGGGTTAGTAGAGAGCAAAAATCTGAAATTTCGACATAATAACGATGTAAATTGGATAAAAACCTTACTTTTCACCCATACACGTGGGTAGTAGGACTTACATAGATCTTAAATAAACCTGTGAGACTTAAACAGGCAGAAACTACAGCTAATTAGATTGAATTGCAAGAAATTTCAAGAAATTCAAAATTTTTCCAAAATTAAGGCAAAAAGTGAAAATTTCGAGTTTCTCGATAACCAACCGATGAAACTTGAATATTTTTTAAGGCTTTCGTCCATTGACTCACCAACAACAAAATCCCCCAATAAAAATCGAATTTTTACTGCTGGAAAAAGTTTAATTTGATGAAAATGAGATATACGGGTGAAAACCTAGAAAAGAAAACCTAAAAACTTGTAAAGGTAAGATACATACCTGTAGGGAAGGTGTAGACGTCGAAACAAGGAACCCAAATGACCAATGTAGCAGAGTTGCCACTGTAGCAACTCAGAGGAAGGAGACGAGTTGAAATGGAGAAGGAAGAATGGAAAATGAACTCAGAATCGGACCTTAAAAATCTGATTTTTGGTCCGGGGGTCGGAGAATTCGATTAGAACAATCGACCCCCATATCGACCCCCCCATCGACCCTCGGCTATCGGGAACCTGACAGAGAACCAGGGTCGCACCCTAGGTCGGACATACTCTAACCCCCCATCGACCCCCGGCTCTCGGGAAAAATGGGTGATTTCCCAGGGTCGGATACTGAGGGTCAGATACCCATCGACCCCCACCATCGACCCTGCATAGAAAAGACACCATTTTTTCACAAAATGATCTGAAAAATTTCAAAATAACATCGGTTAGTGTATCTACATGAAGTATACATATAAATGATTTCTTCATGTATTTTAATGATTTTCAGGCATCACCATTATCAGAGGAAATATATGGCTGGGAGTAGAGTAACCAGGCAGAGCCGAAACGCAGTTCCACCACCACCACCCGTGGAGGAAGCCAGTCAAGAAAATATATATGCACAGGGTAATCCGCAGGTTGCACCACCAGTAAACCAGGGTAAGGAAAATCCTACAAACTTGCCACCTCCACCACCGGAGCTGGCAAATGTGGTTATGAACCTAGCACAACAGCTGCAACAAATGCAAGAAGCATAGGCTCAATGCAAGCAACAATGGGAATGATGTTTCAGACGGCACATTCTACACCAATGCCGACTGGACAAACAAGTGCAGCACCGGTGGATAACCACCCAGCACCTCAAACACCTCAACCATCAGCTGCACAGATTCCAGTACGAGGTCCTGAAGCAGTTCAGGTTAATTACCAGTATCCACAACCTATGTTTGGGGCATACCCTCAAAATCAAATGGACCACTCCCGACTGGTCGAGCGATTCTTAAAGATGAAGCCCAAGGAGTTTAATGGTAAACCATCCGATCCGTTATGGCCCACACATTGGATTGACGAGATGGAGAGGAATTTTCTGATGATGACTATTACAGAAGAAGAGAAGGTATTATGTGCCACCTTCATGCTAAAAGGTGATGCACATCATTGATGGAAATCTACTAGGGCCTACCTATTAACCAAGCACGCCCTATTGACCTGGGCTATATAAAAAGAAGCTTTCTTTGAGAAGTACTATCCCCGAAGCTTCAAAGATTCTATGGATAAGGAGTTCCTGAGTTTATATCAGGGACAAATATCCGTGGATGCATATCAACATCATTATGAGGAGCTGTTTTTCTTTGCACCACTCAGCATGCAAGAAGAAGACACTAAGACCCGTAGGTTTTTCACGGGACTTAGAGGAAGCATTAGAGAGCAGGTTTGGAGAAGAAAATATATAATGAAGCTGTGCAAATTGCTCGAGTTATGGAATCGAGCCAGAAGGAGAGTTATTTCATGCAAAACAGAGGTATAAAAAGGCAAGCTGGGAATGCTTATAATGGAGGGAATAACAAGACATTCAAACCCTTCAGTTCTCAAGGCTTTACTACTGCACCCAAGACTACCCCAGTAACTCAACAGTAGCCAAAGCCAAATACTAAAGGTCTAAAATGTTATAACTGCAATCATGCGGGGCAAATGGCAAGGGAGTGTCCTAAGCCCAGGAAGCAGCTACATCAAGGACGAGTTTATGCTGTTACATCTGAGGATGCTACCGCATCACCTGATGTGGTCCCAGGTATGACTGAAACCTTTTAAGTTGTATTACATTGTGTGAGCATGTAGACTAAGTTAAAATAAATCACAGGTATCGTACCTATAAATGACATACCCGCCAGAGTACTCTTTAACTCAGGAGCTACTCATTCTTTTATATCTGTGTCATTTGGAAAGAAGCTGAATTTACCCATCAAAACATTAGACTACAAACTACTTGTATGGTCACCGATGGGGTTAGAAGTGGAGTTAGAAAAAGGTTATGGGCCATGTCCAGTTCTCATTGGCGAAAAAACCTTAGATGCGACCTTGATCCAACTTGGGATGGTAGACTTTGACGTCATCTTGGGAATGGACTAGTTAGCTCGACATTCTGTGAACCTATTATGTGCCGAAAAGAAGCTAACATTTAAAGACAAAGAAGAGCAGAATTCAGTTTTACAGGAACCAAACTTCCCCACAAACACAAGCTCATACTCTTAGCACTAAAGGCTAAGAAGTTCCTTGAGAAAGGAGCAGTTGGGTATCTAGTATCAGTGGTTGACCTCACCAAAGAAGCACCATGGATGGAAGATATTGATGTCGTGCGGGACTACCCTGACGTATTTCCTGAGGAACTACCAGGATTACCACCCGACCGAGCCACAGAGTTTGAAATAGAACTTATACCTGGAGCCGCACCAGTATCAAAAGCACCTTATCAAATGGCTCCTACTGAACTAAAGGAATTGAAAGTACAACTACAAGAACTACTGGACAAGGGTTATATTCAACCCAGTATATCACCATGGGGAGCGCCAGTATTGTTCGTAAAGAAAAAGGATGGTAGCATTCGATTATGTATCAACTATCGGGAGTTGAACAAACTGACAATCAAGAATCGATATCCACTACCTCGGATCGATGAGTTGTTCAATCAGTTGCAAGGAGCAAAAGTATTTTCTAAGATCGATCATCGGTTAGGCTACCATCAGTTGAAGATTAAAGATGGTGATATTCCTAAGACAACTTTCAGGACCTGATATGGTCATTATGAATTCTTGGTCATGTCTTTTGGATTAACAAACGCACCAACAACTTTCATGGAACTTAGAACTGAGTTTTCCACGATATGTTGGATACGTCATTTATTTTATTTATTGATGATATATTGGTATATTCCAAGGATAAGGAAACCCATATTAAGAATCTAAACGCCACTCTACATCGTTTAAGGAAAGAAAAGTGTATGCCAAATTTATCAAGTGTGAGTTTTAGCTAAGTGTAGTCGCCTTCCTAGGCCATGTAGTATCCCTGAAGGAATCAAAGTGGATCCCAGCAAGATCGAGGCTATTGTAAAGTGGGAAGCACCAAAGAGCGTTGCAGAAATTAGAAGTTTTCTGGGTCTAGCTGGTTATTATCGGCAATTTGTGGAAGACTATTCCCGAATTGTCGTACCTCTCACTAGTCTGACTAAGAAAGGCGAGAAGAGCTTCCAAACCTTGAAGACCCGATTGATATCCGCTTCGATTTTGACTATTCATGTTCTAGGACAGCCATTTGTCTTGTACACTGATGCGTCAGGACTGGGATTAGGATGTGTTCATATGCAAGGAAAACAAGTAATTGTTTATGCCTCAAGACAGTTAAAGACACATGAGAAAAATTATCCCACTCATGATTTGGAGTTAGCGGCAGTAGTACATGTTGTCAAGATATGGAGACATTAACTGGAGAGAAGTTCCAGATTAAATCGGACCCCAGAAGTCTTACTTATCTATTTAATCAAAAGGAGTTGAATATGAGACAAAGAAGATGGCTGGAACTATTGAAAGACAATGATTGTGATATCCAGTATCATCCGGGGAAAGCTAATGTAGTAGCGGATGCGTTGAGCAGAAAGACAATGATAAAATCTCAAGGAGAGGTTAGCACAACTGCAGCAATGTGTACTACTGGAATGGTATTCAATCACAGCAATGAGCAGTATGTGATAGATACAATGGATGGATCAGCCAACCAAGGGTTCATTCATCGGTTTTCCAATATGATCGCTGCATTGAAGATTATACTGGATATAATTGATGAGGTGAAGACAGCTATCAAATCAGACCCTTACCTGAGAATGGTACAAGAAGACATCGAAAAAGGTAGAACTAACCCTGAGTTCACCTTGGACGAAGAGAAGGTATTGAAGTACAAAGGAAGAAGATGTGTATCCGAAACAGAAAGTATGGACATTAGACACCGACTGATGAAAGAAGCCCATACCACCATCTATTCGATACCCGTGAACTACAAAAATGTATCATGATCTAAAAAAATTATATTGGTGGAAAGGAATGAAAGCAGACGTAGCTAAGTTCGTGTCTCAGTGCCTAAATTGTCAGAAAGTAAAGGCTGAATGAGAAAGACCCGCGGGACTGTTACAGCTGCTACCGGAACCAGCATGGAAATGGGACTGCATCACTATGGACTTCGTCACAGGGTTACCATTGACTCTTCGAGTAGTTGACAAAGTTTGGGTGATTGTAGACCGCCTGACTAAAACAGCTCGCTTTATACCGATACGACCTCAGTATACACTAGAGAGGTTAGCAAAGCTGTATGTGGATAATATTGTTCGATTACACAGTGTACCAGAGAGCATTGTGTCCGATAGAGATCCATGATTTACTTCCAAGTTTTGGGAAGGATTGCAAAAGGCTATGGGTACAACATTGAAGTTTAGTACTGCATTCCATCCACAAACAGATGGACAGTCAGAGCGTACAATTCAGATTCTAGAAGATATGCTACGAGCATGTGTAATTGACTTCAAAGGATCATGGGATGAAAAGTTACCACTGATCGAGTTCGCTTATAACAATAGCTACCAGGCTACTATACAGATGTCACCCTACGAAGCACTTTATGGTAGAAAGTGTCGAACTCCTTTATTTTGGAATGAAGTTGGAGAACGTAGTATTGTTGGGCCTGAATTTATCGAAGAGACTTGTCAAGTGGTTGACATTATCAAGGAACGGGTAAGAACAGCTCAGAACCGTCAGAAGTAATATGCAGATACTCGACGCAGAGATCTTGAGTTCACCGTAGGTGAAAAAGTATTCCTGAAGGTATCGCCTATGCGAGAATTGAAATGGTTCGGACAGAAAGGGAAACTAAGTCCAAGATATGTCGGGCCATATGAGATTTTAGCTAAGCGTTGGAAAGTGGCTTACTAATTAGCACTACCACCATCTATGTCAAGTGTGCATGACGTATTTCATATTTCCTTATTGAAGAAGTATGTCAAAGATCCAACGCACGTTCTGACAGTAGATCTGCCTGATTTAACTGATGATTTGACATTTGAACTAACACCAACTGAAATCACCAGCCGAAAGGTTCAACGACTACGCAACCGAGATATCTATTATGTTAATGTCCCTTGGAGAAGTAGATACATGGAAGGAATTACATGGGAAGAAGAGAATGCTATGCGAAAGCAATACCGTCATTTATTCGACTCAGAAGGTATGAACAATTTCGGGGATGAAATTTTTATAAGTAGGGGGGAGTTGTAAGACCCATATCAAACTAACCCGGTCTTACCACCTTGAACCAGGTCTACCCATCATGGTCGAACCAAATGGATCACGTGCGTGAAGAAAATCACGATCCCAGGTATTAAACTGACCCAAAAACACTCAAAATAAGGGGAGGGTCGCATACCCAGCAAGGGAGGGTCGGACCCCTCCAGTATAAAAGTCAGACCCCCAGTTTTACATGGGGGGTTGGACATTTTAAGGACCAGGGGTCGACGGGATCTCCGACCCCCCTATCGACCCCCGGTAGTCGGTAAAAACAGTTCGAACCAAAAATTAGGAAACCTTCCTAATTTCAATGGGATTGCTTCCTAATCTCAATGGGACTTATTTTAGGAGTTTCTACACTATAAATGGGACGTCCCTAAGTCTATTTCACTCCTTTTATAACCCTAATTGGATTGAGAGAAAGAGAAGAGAAGGAAGAGGAAGAGAAGGAGAAGAGAAGGAAAGTGGAGAAGAAGACCAAGGAAAAGGGATTCAGAGGAAGAAGCATACTTCTCAGGTATGGATACTATCTCCATGAATTTCTTAAGACCTTAGAGTAGATAATGAAGAGGGGATTATCTAGGAGGAACCCAAATCATCCACCCATGGTATAAGACCCGTATCAAACTAACCCGGTCTTATCACCTTGAACCAGGTTTACCCATCATGGTTGAGTCAAATGGACCAAGGGCGTGAAGGAGATCGTGATCCCAGGTATCAAATTGACCCAAATACACTTAATTTAGGGGGAGGGTCGCATACCCAGCAAGGGAGGGTCGGACCCCCCCAAGACAGAAAGTCAGACCCTCTGTTTTACAGGGAGGGTCGGACACATTAGAAACCTAGGGTCGAAGGGATCATCGCCCCTCCCATCGACCCTCAGTTGCCGCCGAAACTGAAATTACGAAATTTCCATAATTTTGATTGGGATTCTTTCCGAATCTCAAAGGAACTTATTTAGGATGTTTCTACTCTATTTAAAGGACGTTCTGAAGCCTCTTTCACTCCTTTTTACAACCCTAATCGAATTGAGAGAAAGAAAAGAGAAACAAGAGCAAAAGGAGAAGAGTTGCAGAGAAGGAGTGTTCCTCTCAGGTATGGATACTAATTTCAAAAGTTTCTACAGGCCTTAGGTTAGATAATGATGAGAGTGTGATCTCGGAGAAACCCAAACCATCAACCCACAGTTAGGTTTTCATGGAAAACCATGGGAGAATACATGAAAGCTATTTGGGTGGGTGATTAATGGTTTTAGACCATGGGATGCATGTTGAATGGACTGTTGGAGAAAGCCATAGGACCCCAAACACGAAGAATGGACTAAAAGGAGGTAAATTAACCAAAACCACCGAGGGTCGCACAGAGGGTCGATGACCATCCGACCTTATGTGATCCTGAGTATCGACCCTCAGTGTTCGAGAAGTTCAGATTTTGGGGAGGGTCGCACCCAGGGTCGATCATGACTCTGACCCTACCTCCGACCCTCAGTTAACAGAATGGTTTTTAAATTCGGAATTAATTCTAATTAAATTCTATCGACTTTGTTAGGTCTTCTAGAAATATAATAACATTAGAAAGGTGATTCTAAAGCTTGAAAGAGTATCTATTAGCAAGCTCAGGTGAGGAAACTGAACTCTAAACTAATTGGTTAATAACAAACTCTTTTCTCTTTTCTTGAGTCCAATGCCATGTTTGATTCTATGCGACTATGTTTGTAATGTGTATACAACATGTCATCCAATATTTCTATTACTTGTTTATGCATATTTACTTTATTGTTTATAACATGATGATGATGATGATGATAGGAATAGGCATGTGATTGTATGTGTGTGGTTGGTGTACTTGATGCGAGCGAGTATCAGAGGAGGTATGATGAGAACGTCAATAAACGTTAACCTTTGACGGGTCTCAGCACTTTAGCTCTATCTCTAACTCAAGTCTTGTACATTAGTATCGTCGTATCTTCATTACTTTAGCAGAACTATTATGTCGTAGAGTATCAGGGGAGGTGGTCTCGGTCCTTGTAGTCTCGGACTATACCGGGGGGCCTTAGCTCTATCTCTATGGACATTCTGGGGGATGCTGGGGTGAGGCCTTGGATACACTGTTTGGCATTAGGATTGGTTAGTTGCGAGCCCAGTTTGCAAGCCCTCGCCAGCAGGAGCTTAAGTGTTGGTATGGCACTATACAGCAATAAACGTTAACCTTTGTTGTATAATGTTCATGATTAGGGTGGATGGGGACGACAATAAATGTTAACCTTTGGGAGGACTTCCACACCCTGTGTATAGAGGCGGGGTCAATAAACATTAACCTTTGACCACCTAACCTTTCTATTGCGCATTGCAAACTATAAACCAGACCAAAGATATGAATTGATTGCATGCATATGTACTGTTGAATTATTTTGTTTGCTCACTGAGCCATGATGTGTGCTCACCCCTCGACGTCGAATATTTTTAGTTGATGATGCATGTTATACCGTTGAAGATTATGTAAATGCTCCAGCGTACGGGAATATAGCAGCGATGGAAGTAGAAGCTGAAGTGGATACACATGAATCCTCTTGCGAGTGCAACTCATGTGTATTTGATTAGATATTTTCTTAGTTTACCTTACTTGGACTTATTATGGACATGTATTTGATATTTATTTATGTCTCAGTTGATACAGAATAATTTGTTATTTAAATATTAATATCACAGTAGATTCTCAGTTCATTTTACTATAAGACTTCCACTATTATATATTTACTCTGATTATGAATGTGGATGTATGGAGTTTAGATAACATGGATACATCCTACTCGAGATCCTGGTTGAACCGTTGGTTTGTTAGCGGTTCATCACACCATTCTGAATAGTACAGAATTAGGGTGTGACAACTTGGTATCAGAGCTTCTCAGGCCCTGTCCACTGAACTAGCATACATTCAAGACAATTGTGAACTGAGATAGGATAAAAGTGAAAACCGTAATAATAACCCACTATAAGCACAAGTGATGGTTGAGACCATATTTAAAAAGAGAATAATGCATCTATTAAAGGGGAAACAACTTTACATACAATGAGAGAGAAACAAACGTATATACATAACTAAAGCAGAGTACAGTCCACAACCCGGACAGTTACTCTGTAGTACAAAGAAAATAAATACAATCAAGAAGCTGGAGGTGAAGGAGGAGGTGGTGCCTCACGATCTCTATCATAGTCCACGGCATAGACTCTAGTCAACCAGGCCACCTGAGTCTGAGTCGCCTGAAGACTAGCCGTGAGATTAGCCACCCGCTGATCAGTCCGACGCTGGGTGTCTAGAAGCTCCTCCATCCTCAGATCAGATCTGCGCTGAGCCTCTCGGATCTCATGCAACATCTCCATCATATCAGAAGGTGGGCGTGAAGGACCAGCCACATGAGAAGGACCAGTCTCAGGTGCAGGACCCGCCGCAGAGGAAGTACCAGCTCCAGCCGCATGCGTGGGTGAAGGCGGTGGTATCGAGTCGACGTCCATATACATGCAGTCATCATCATCGGCAGGATCCGCATGAACTCTAGCAGCGGCAGCAGCTGCCTCAGCCTCAGCCATCTCGATGCGAGTGTGAGGGCGCACCATCTCGTTCCTCTCCTCGTCACTGACTTGGGCATCCCGCATACCCATCTTGCAGATAGCCTCCCAATCTAGAGGCGATGAGAAGGTTTTCTGCTGAATCTTCTCATCTACTAAATCAACCCCCAGGCGGGTAAGCAGAACAGTGATCATACGTCCATAGGGTAGATTACCCCTATGACTGGGCAGTGTGGCACTGATCATAGTCCGCATGATGATGTAAGGAAGGCAGACGAGCTGTCGAGTGCAGATGCTGTACAGAAGACACTGGGTCAGCTGAGAAACCCTCTCGTAATTGCCACTCTGCAAGATCAGATTATGTTGGATAATCTTGCAAAAGACCCGTGGAGCCGGACGCATATAGCAAGCTTTCATCTGCCAGCGATCAGGGCATAGTAGCTGACTATCAATCTCAGCCCTCATCTCTAGAGAAATGAACTGGGGCTCTCCAGGAGCACAGTAACCGTGGGGCTATCATAGGGAATGCCCAGTAGGTCGTCCAGTTTCCAATAATCGAATGAAATATTCAATCCCTTGACGTAGCTGGTGATGCGTAGCTCGTGACCCCTATCCACATCATTGTAATCCCCCACCACCTGGAGATTACAATAAAACTGTCGCATTAAGTCCGGGCATGTGCAAGCGTCGTAGGTGATGACAGGGAGCCACCCCATTTCACCAAAGGCCCTCTCCACGTTGAACAAGGTTAACTCGGCCAAGTTTACCGTACGACCACCCTCTACCTTCTTACGAGCATAGTGGGAATACTGTGCCTCGGCTTCGTTGGAGCGGAAGCGAAGTGGATCACGAACTCTGGGTACTTTGGTACGGGCCATAGTAACTGCAAATAAGAATGAAAAAGTAGATAATGTATTAATAAGGTAGAAAATTCCAAAATTTGACATTATAACGATGTAAGTTGGCCAAAAGCCTCACTCTTCACCCATACACGGGGGCAGGAGGACATACATAGATCCTAAACCAACTTGTGAGATTCAAACAGTGGGAAATTACAACTAATTAGATTGGATTTCAAGAAATTTCAAGAAATTCAAAATTTCGACAAAATTATGGCAAAAAGTGAAAATTTAGAGTTTCTCGATAACCAACCGATGAAACTCAAATATTTTTGAGGGCTTTCGTTCCTCGAGTCACCAATAACAAAAGCCCCCAATAAAATTCAAATTTGTATGGTTGGAAAAAGTTTAATTTGAAAAATACAAGTTAAAGGGATAAAAACCTATAAATGGAAACCTAAAAACGAGTAAAAACGAGAAAGCATACCTGTAGGGTTGACGTGGACGACGAAACGTGGATCCAAACTGACCAAAACAGCGTAGTGGCACTGTAGCAACTCAGAGGCGAGAGACGAGTTGAAACGAGACGGAAATAATAGAGAATGAACCCAGAATCGAATCTTAAAGATCTGATTTTTAGTCCGAGGGTCGGACAATTCGACCAGGATCATTGACCCTCGGATTGACCCTCCCATCGACCCTCAGCTCTCGGGAATCTGACAGAAAACCAGGGTCAGATACTGAGGGTCAGTTACCCATCGACCCTCACATCGACCCTTGGCTCTCGGGAAGAACAGGTTATTCCCAGGGTCGGATACTGAGGGTCGGATACCCATCGACCCTCACATCGACCCTCAGCTCTCGGGAAGAACAGGTTATTCCCAGGGTCGGATACTGAGGGTCGGACATACCATCGACCACCACCATCGACCCTACATAGAAAAGACAGTATTTTTCATAGAATGAGCTGAAAATTTTGAAATTTTACACCGGTTAGCGTGCCTACATGTAGTATAAATGATTGTCTCACCTATTTTGATGATTTTCAGGCACCACCAATCTCAGAATAAAATATGTCTGGGCGTAGAGTAACTAGGCAAAGCCGAAATGCAGTTCCACCACCACATGTGGAGGAAACTAGCCAAGAAGATATATACGGCCAGGGAAACCCACAGGTTGTACCCCCAGGAAATCCAAACCAAGCAAATCCTGCCAACTTGCCACCTCCACCTCCAGAGTTAGCAACCGTGGTAATGAATCTAGCACAGCAGCTGCAACAAATGCAATACGCACAGGCACAAATGCAAGTTGCAATGGGGATTATGTTCTAGGCCGCACATGCTACACCCATGCAGACCGGGCAAGCCAGTGCAGCACCGGTGGGTAAGCACCCAACACCTCAAACACCTCAACCTCCAGCTGCACAAACCCCAGTACCAGGTCCGGAAGAAGCTCAGGTTAATTATCAGTATCCACAACCTATGTTTGGGGCATACCCCCACAATCAGATGGATCACTCTCGACTGGTTGAGAGATTTTTGAAGATGAAGCCCAAGGAATTCAACGGTAAACCGTCTAATCCGTTATGGCCAGCACACTGGATCGATGAGATAGAGAGAAACTTTCTTATGATGACTATCACAGAAGAAGAAAAGGTGTTATGTGCCACCTTCATGCTGAAAGGTGATGCACATCATTGGTGGAAATCTACCAGGGAATATCTACTGACCAAGCACGCCCTATTGACTTGGGCTATTTATAAAGAAGCGTTCTTTGATAAGTATTTTCCACGAATCTTCAGAGATGCTATGGAGAAGGAATTCCTGAGTTTATATCAGGGCCAGATGTCTGTGGATCCATATCAACAGCGTTATGAGGAGTTGTTTTTCTTTGCACCACTTAGTATGCAAGAAGAAGACACTAAAACCCGTAGGTTTGTCACGGGGCATAGAGGAAGCATCAGAGAGCATGTTCTGGGTTTGGAGAAGAAGGTATATAACGAAGCTGTCCAAATTGCTCGAGTCATAGAATCGAGCCAGAAGGAGAGTTATTTTACACAGAACAGAGGTATAAAAAGGCCATCTGGAAATGTTTATAATGGAGGGAACAACAAGACATTTAAACCCTTCCATGCTCAAGGCTTTACTGCTGCACCCAAGACTACTCCAGCAGCTCAACATCAGCCAAAGCTAAATCCTGAAGGTCCAAAATGTTATAACTACAACCAAGCACGACATCTGGCAAGGGAGTGTCCTAAGCCCAAGAAGCAGTTACATCAAGGACGAGTATATGCGGTTACAACCGAGGATGCTGCCGCATCACCCGATGTGGTCACAGGTATGACTGAAACTTTGTTTAAATTGTAATTACATTGTATGAGCATGTAGACTAAGTTAAATAAATCATAGTTATAGTACCTATAAATGGTGTACCCACCAGAGTACTCTTTGATACAGGAGCTACTCATTCCTTTATATCTGTGTCATTCGGAAAGAAGATGAAATTACCCATCAAAACATTGGACTACAAAATACTTGTACGGTCACCGATGGAGTTAGAAGTGGAACTAGAGAAAGGTTATGGACCATGTCCAGTTCTCATTGGCGAGAAAACCTTAGATGCAGTCTTGATCCAATTGGAGATGGCAGACTTTGACGTCATCTTGGGAATGGACTGGTTAGCTCGGTATTCTGTGAACCTATTATGCGCCGAAAAGAAGCTGACATTTAAAGACCAAGAAGGAGCAGAATTTAGTTTTTCGGGAACCAAACTGCCCCGTAAACGCAAGCTCATACTCTCAGCACTAAAGACTAAGAAGTGCCTTGAGAAGGGGGCAGTCGGGTATCTAGTATCAGTGGTCGACCTAACCAAAGAAGCACCACGTATGGAAGATATTGATGTCATGCGGGATTATCCCGATGTATTTTTAGAGGAATTACCAAGATTACCACCCGACTGAGCCACAGAGTTTGTGATAGATCTTATACCCAGAGCCGCACCCGTATCAAAAGCACCTTATAGAATGGCTCCTACAGAACTGAAGGAATTGAAAGTGCAACTACAGGAACAGCTGGACAAGGGTTATATTCGACCCAGTATATTACCATGGGGAGCACCGGTATTATTCGTAAAGAAGAAGGACGGTAGCGTTCGATTGTGTATCGACTATTGGGAGTTGAATAAACTGACAATGAAGAATCGATATCCACTACCTCGGATCGATGACTTGTTCGATCAGTTGCAAGGAGCAAAAGTATTTTCTAAGATCGATCTTCGATCAGGCTATCATCAGTTGAAGATTAAAGAGGGTGATATTCCTAAGACAGCTTTCAGGACCAGATATGGACATTATGAGTTCTTGGTCATGTCTTTTGGATTAACAAATGCACCAGCAACTTTCATGGAACTTATGAACTGGGTCTTCCATGATATGTTGGATACGTCGATTATTGTATTTATTGATGATATATTGGTATATTCCAAGGACAAAGAAACCCATATCAAGAACCTAAACGCCGCCCTACAACGTTTAAGGAAAGAGAAGTTATACGCCAAACTTACCAAGTGTGAGTTTTGGTTAAGTGAAGTCGCCTTCCTAGGCCATGTAGTATCTGCTGAAGGAATCAAAGTGGACCCCAGCAAGATCGAGGCTATTGGAAAGTAAGAAGCACCAAAGAGCGTTGCAGAAATAAGAAGTTTTCTGGGTTTCGCTGGTTATTATAGGAGATTTGTGGAAGACTATTCCCGGATTGCCGTACCTCTCACCAGTCTGACTAAGAAAGGTGAAAAGTTTGTGTGGACGGATAAATGTGAGAAGAGCTTTCAGACATTGAAGACCAGATTGATATCCGCTCTGATTTTGACTATTCCTGTCCTAGGACAGCCATTTACCCTATACACTGATGCGTCATGACTGGGATTAGGATGCGTGCTTATGCAAGGAGAACAAGTAATTCCTTATGCCTCAAGACAGTTGAAGACACATGAGAAAAATTATCCCACTCATGATTTGGAGTTAGCAGCAGTAGTACATGCTGTCAAGATATGGAGACATTACCTTTACGGGGAGAAATTCCAGATTAAGTCGGACCATAAAAGTCTTACTTATTTATTTAATCAGAAGGAGTTGAATATGAGGCAAAGAAGATGGCTGGAACTATTGAAAGACTATGATTGTGATATCCAGTATCATCCGGTGAAATCTATTGTAGTAGCAGATGCATTGAGCAGAAAGGCGATGATAAAATCTCAAGGGGAGGTTAGAACAACTGCAGCTATATGTACTACCGATATGATATTCAAGATGGGCAATGAGAAATATGTGATAGATACAACGGATGGATCAGCCAACCAAGGGTTTATTCGTCAGTTTTCAAATATGTTCGCGGCATTGAAAATTATACCGGATATAATGGATGAAGAGAAGACAGCTATCAAAACAGATCCTTATCTGAGAACAATACAAGAAGATATCGAGAAAGGTAGGACTAATCCTGAGTTCACCTTGGACGAAGAAAAGGTACTGAAGTACAAAGGAAGAATATGTGTACCCGAAACAGAAAGGGTGGACATTAGACACCGACTGATGAAAGAAGCCCATACCACCATCTATTAGATACATCTTGGAAGTACAAAAATGTATCATGATCTAAAGAAACTATATTGGTGGAGAGGAATGAAAGCAGATGTAGCTAAGTTCGTATCTCAATGCCTAAATTGTCTGAAAGTAAAGGCTGAACGACAAAGACTTGCAGGACTGTTACAGCCGTTATCGGAACAAGCATGGAAATGGGACTGCATCACTATGGACTTCGTCACGGGGTTACCATTGACTCGTCGAGTAGTTGACGCAGTTTGGGTGATTGTAGACCGTCTGACTAAAACAGCTCGCTTCATACCGATACGACCTCAGTATACATGGAAAGGTTAGAAAAGCTGTATGTGGATATTATTGTTTGGTTACACGGTGTACCAAAGAGCATTGTGTCCGATAGAGATCCACGATTTACTTCCAAGTTTTGGAAGGGATTGCAAAAGGCTATGGGTACAACATTGAAGTTCAGTACTGCATTCCACCCACAGACAGATGGACAGTCAGAGCGTACAATCCAGATTTTAAAAGATATGCTACGAGCATGTGTAATTGACTTCAAAGGATCATGGGATGAAAGATTACCACTGATCGTGTTCGCTTATGACAATAGCTATCAGGCTACTATACAGATGTCACCCTATAAAGCACTGTATGGTAAGAAGTGTCGAACTCCTTTATTTTGGAATGAAGTTGGAGAACATAGTATTGTTGGACCGGAATTTGTTGAAGAGACTTGTCGAGTGGTCGACATTATCAAGGAAAGAGTTAGAACAGATCAAAACCGTCAGAAGCAGTATGCATATACTTGACGCAGGGATCTTGAGTTCGTTGTAGGTGATAAAGTATTTTTGAAGGTATCGCCGATGCGAAGATTGAAAAGGTTCGAACAGAAAGGGAAACTAAGTCCAAGATATGTCGGGCCGTATGAGATTTTAGCTAAGCGTGGAAAAGTGGCTTATTAGTTAGCACTACCACCATCTATATCAAGTGTGCCTGACTTATTTCATATTTCCTTATTGAAGAAGTATGTCAAGGATCCAACGCACGTTCTGACAGTAGATCTACCTGATTTGACTGATGATTTGACCTTTGAAGTAACACGAACTGAAATCACCAGCCAAAAGGTTCAATTACTATGCAACCGAGATATTTATTTTGATAAAGTCACCTGGAAAAGTCAAGACATTGAAGAAATTACTTGGGAAGAAGAAAAGGCTATGCAAAAGCAATATTCTCACTTATTTGATTCAGAAGGTACGTACAATTTTGAGGACGAAATTTTTATAAGTAGGGGGGAGTTGTAACACCCGTATCAAACTAACCCGGTCTTATCACCTTGAACCAGGTTTACCCATCATGGTTGAGTCAAATGGACCAAGGGCGTAAAGGAGATCGTGATCCCAGGTATCAAATCGACCCAAATACACTTAATTTAGGGGGAGGGTCGCATACCAGCAAAGGAGGGTCGAACCCCCCCAAGACAGAAAGTCAGACCCTCTGTTTTATAGGGAGGGTCGGACACATTAGAAACCTAGGGTCGACGGGATCATCGACCCTCCCATCGACCCTCAGTTGCCGCCGAAACTGAAATTAGGAAATTTCCATAAATTTGATTGGGATTCTTTCCTAATCTCAAAGGGACTTATTTAGGATGTTTCTACTCTATTTAAAGTACGTTCCTAAGCCTTTTTCACTCCTTTTTACAACCCTAATCGAATTGGGAGAAAGAGAAGAGAAGGAAGAGAAGAAGAAGAGAAACAAGGTAGAGAAGAAAGCAAAAGGAGAAGAGCTGTAGAGAAGGAGTGTTCTTCTTAGGTATGGATACTAATTCCATAAGTTTCTACAGGCCTTAGGTTAGATAATGGTGAGAGTGTGATCTCGGAGAAACCCAAACCATCAACCCATGGTTAGGTTTTCATGGAAAACCATGGGAGAATACATGAAAGCTATTTGGGTGGGTGATTCATGGTTTTAGACCATGGGATGCATGTTGAATGGACTGTTGGAGCAAGCCATAGGACCCCAAACACGAAGAATGGACTAAAAGGAGGAAAATTGACCAAAACCACCGAGGGTCGCACAGAGGGTCGATGACCATCCGACCCTATGTGATCCTGAGTATCGACCCTCAGTGTTCGGGAAGTTCATATTTTGTGGAGGGTCGCACCCAGGGTCGATCATGACTCCGACCCTACCTCCGACCCTCAGTTAATAGAATGAATTTTAAATTCAGAATTAATTCTAATTAAATTATATCAACTTTGTTAGGTCTTCTAGCAATATAATAACATTATAAAGGTGATTCTAAAGCTTGGAAGAGTATCTATTAGCAAGCTAAGGTGAGGAAACGGAACTCTAAACTAATTGGTTAATAACAAACTGTTTTCTCTGTTCTTGAGTCCAATGCCATGTTTGATTCTATGCGACTATGTTTGTAATGTGCATACAACATGTCATCCAATATTTCTATTACTTGTTCATGCATATTTACTTTATTGTTTATAACATGATGATGATGATGATGATAGGAATAGGCATATGATTGTATGTGTGTGGTTGGTGTACTTGATGCGAGCGAGTATCAGGGGAGGTGTGATGAGAACGTCAATAAATGTTAACCTTTGACGGGTCTCAGCACTTTAGCTCTATATCCAACTCAAGTCTTGTACATTAGCATCGTCGTATCGCCATTACTTTAGCAGAACTATTATGTCGTAGAGTATCAGGGGAGGTGGTCTCGGTCCTTGTAGTCTCTGACTCTACAGGGGGGGCCTTAGCTCTATTTATAAAGACATTCTGAGGGATGCTGGGGTGTGGCCTTGGATACACTGTTTGGCATTAGGATTGGTTAGTTGCGAGCCCAATTTGCAAGCTGTAAGACCCGTGTCAAACTAACCCGGTCTTACCACCTTGAACCAGGTTTACCCATCATGGTCGAGTCAAATGGACCAAGGGCATGAAGGAGATCGAGATCCCAGGTATAAAATCGACCCAAAAACACTTAATTTTAGGGGAGGGTCGCACACCCAGCTAAGTAGGGTCGGACCTCCCAAAACAGAAAGTCCGACCCTCAGTTTTGAAGGGAGGGTCGGACAGCTTAAGACCTTAGGGTCAACGGGATCATCGACCCTCCCATCGACCCTCGGTTTTTGACGAAACTGAAATTAGGAAATTTCCTAATTTTCGATTGGGATTCTTTCCAAATCTCAATAGGATTATTATAGGACATTCCTAGTCTATTTAAAGGACGTTCCTAAGCCACTTTCACTCCTTTCACAACCCTAATTGAATTGAGAGAAAGAGAGAAGAACGAAAAGAGGAAGAAAGGAGGATAGGAAGAAGGCTTAGCAAAAAGGAGAAGAAATTGCAGAGAAAAGTAATCTTCTCAGGTATGGATACTAATTCCATGAGTTTCTACAGACCTTAGGTTAGATATGGTTGAGTGTAGGATTTCGGAGAAACCCAAACCATCCATCCATGGTTAGGTTTTCATGGAAAATCATAGGAGGATGCACGAAAGCTATCTAGATGGATTATACATGGTTCTAGACCATGGATTGACTGTTGAATGAATGTAGGAAGCAAGCCATAGAACCCCAAATACGAAGAATGGATTAAAAGTGGAAATTAGACCAGAGTGCACGAAGGGTAGCACCGAGGGTCGATAGACCATCCGACCCTAGGTGTTTCTGACCATCGACCCTCAGCATTCGAGAAGTTCAGAATGGAGGGAGGGTCGATAGACCCATCGACCCTAGCATTGACCCTCAGTTGACAGAATGGTTTTTAAATTCTGAATTAATTCTAATTAAATTCTATTGACTTTGTTAGGTTTGCTAGCAATATAAAAACATTATAAAGGTGATTCTAAAGCTTGGAAAAGTATCTATTAGCAAGCTAAGGTGAGGAACCTTAACTCCAAACAAAATTGGTTAATAATAAACTGTTTTTCAATTTCTTGAGTCCTATGCCATGTTTGATTCTATGCGAATATGTTTGTAATGTGCATACAGCATGCCATCCAATATTTCTATTACTTGTTCATGCATATTTACTTTATTGTTTATAACATGATGATGATGATGATGATAGGAATAGGCATGTGATTGTATGTGTGTGGTTGATGTGCTTGATGCGAGCGAGTATCAGGGGAGGTGTGATGAGAACGTCAATAAACGTTAACCTTTGGCGGGTCTCAGCACTTTAGCTCTGTCTCTAACTCAAGTCTTGTGCATTGACATCGTCGTATCGCCATTACCTTAGCAGAACTATTATGTCGTAGAGTATCAAGGGAGGTGGTCTCGGTCCTTGTAGTCTCTGACTCTACCGGGGGGCCTTTGCTCTATCTCTATGGATGTTCTGAGGGATGCTGGGGTGAGGCCTTGGATACACTGCTTGGCATTAGGATTGGTTAGTAGCGAGCCCAGTTTGCAAGCCCTCGCTAACAGGGGCTTACGTGTTGGTATAGCATTATATAGCAATAAACGTTAACCTTTGTTGTATAATGTTATGGTAGGGTGGATGGGACGACGATAAACGTTAACCTTCGGGCGAGCTTCCACACCCTGTGTATAGAGGCGGTGTCAATAAACGTTAACCTTTGACCACCCAACCTTTCTATTGCACATTGCAAACTATAAACCAAGACCAAAGATATAAATTGATTTTTTTTGCATGCATATGTATTGTTGCATTGTTTTGGCTACTCACTGAGCCGTGTTGTGTGCTCACCCCTCGACGTCGAATATTTTAGTTGATGATGCAGGTTATACAGTTGAAGATTATCTGAGTGCGTTGGCATACGGAGCTGTAGCAGCTATGGAAGTTGGAGCTGAAGACGATACACACGACTCCTTTTGCGAGTGCAACTCGTGTGTATTCGATTAGATATTTTTGTAGGTTTCTTTATTGGATTTATAAGACATGTATTTGGTATTTAAATATTTATGTCTTAGTTAAACACAGAATAATTTGCTATTATTTATGGGTATCATTTTAGTTCTCAGTTCATATTATTTATAAATTTTCTGCTATTGTGTATTACTCTGATTATGATTGTGGATGCGTGTAAAGTTTGGATAACGCGGGGATAGCCTATTAGAGATCCTGGTTGAACCGTTGGTTATTTGGTGGTTCATCACACCATTCTGAACAGTGTGGAATTGGGGTGTGACAACTTGGTATCAGAGCATCTCAGGCCTTGCCCGCCAAACTGACACACATTCAAGACCATTGTGAACTGAGATAGGATTAATTAAAAGCTTTAATACAAACGCATTGTAAGCACAAGTGATGATTGAAACCGAATTAAAAAGAGAATAATGCATCTATTAAAGAGAAAACCAGTTACATACAATGAGTAAGAGAAACAAAACGTATATACATCACTAAAGCAGAGTACAGTCCACAACCCGGACAGTTACTCTGTAGTACAAGAAAAGTAAAGTACAATCAGGAAGTTGGAGGCGAAGGAGGAGGCGGTGCCTCACGATCTCTGTCCTAGCCCTCGGCATAGACCCTAGTCAACCATGCCACCTGGGTCTGAGTCGTCTGCAAACTAGCTGTGTGATCAGCCACCCTCTGATCAGTCCGGCGCTGAGCGTCTAGGAGCTCCCCTATCCTCAGATCCGATGCACGCTGAGCCTCTCTAATCTCGTGAAACATACTCAGCACGTCATCAGCTGGTGGGCGTGAAGGACCAACGTCATGAAAAGGACTGGACTCGGGTACCGAAGCCGCCGCAGCAGAAGTACCAGCCCGATCCGCATGCGTAGGTGATGGCGGTGGTATCGCATCGACATCCATATATAAGCGATCATCGTCGACCGGATCCCCACGAGCCCTAGCAGCAGCCTCAGCATCAGCCATCTCAACCTGAGTGTGAGGGCGCACCATCGCGTTCCTCTCCTCATCACTATCCTCCACATCTCGTAGCCCCATCTTGCAGATAGCCTCCCAATTTAGAGGCGACGAGAAGGTCTTCTCCTGGATCTTCTCATCAACCAGATCCACCCCCAAACGGGTCAGTAGCACTGTAATCATGCATCCATAGGGTAGATTACCCCTATGACCGGACAATGTGGCACTGATCATCGTCCGCATGATGATGTAAGGAAGGCAGACCGGCTGTCGAGTGCATATGCTGTAGATCAAGAACTGGGTCAGCTGAGATACCCTCTCATAGTGCCCACTCTGCGGAATCAGATTATGCTGGATAATCTTGCAGAAGACTCGTGGAGATGGACGCAAGTAGCAAGCTCTCATCTGCCATCTATCGGGACGGAGCAACTGATTGTCGATCTCAGCTCTCATCTCCATCTCAACAAACTGTGACTCTCCCGGCACACAGTACACCATAGGGCCATCATAGGCAATGGCCAACAGATCGGCCAGCTGTCGATAATCAAAGGAGATGTGCACCCCTTTGATGTAGCTGGTGATGCGCAACTCTTGACCACGCTCGACATCATTGTAATCCCCCACCACCTGGAGATTACAATAGAACGGGCGCACCAAGTCCGGACATGTGCACGCGTCGTATGTGATGACAGGGAGCCACCCTATATCACCGAATGCTCCTTCCACATTGAACAAGGCTAGCTCAGCCAAGTTCACCATGCGACCCCCTTCCACTTTCTTACGGGCATAGTCAGCATACTGTGCCTCAGCTTCATTCGAATGGAAGCGAAGTGGATCACGCAATCTTGGCACTTTGGTACGGGCCATAGTATCTGCAAAATAAGAAAGAGAAAAGAAATAAGGAGTTAGTAGGATAAAAAATCCAAAATTTTAGTAAATAACGACGTAAGTTGACCATAAAGCCCCATTTCTTGCCATACAAGTGGGCATAAGGACTTACGAAGGTTTAGACATATCCTACAACCCACATGCAGAAGGAAATTTTAAGTGACGATGTCCAATTTGAAGAAATTGAAGAAAAATTAAAAATTTCGATAAATTAGGGCAAAAAGAGAAAAATTTAAGTTTCTCGATAACCAACCGATGAAACTGAAAAAAATTTTGAGGGCTTTCGTTCCTCAAGACCCCAATAACAAAAGCCCCCAATAAAAATAGAATTTTTACGGTTGGAAAAAGTTTAATTTGAAAAAGACGAGCTAAATGAGTAAAAACCTAGAAATAAAAACCTAAAAACAGGGAAAGTTTGGAAATTTTACCTGTAGAGGTGATGCGGATGTCGAAACTCGGACTAAGAATGACCCACAATAGTGAAGTAGCACTGTAGCAACTCGGAGAGTAGAGACGAGTCGAAACGGAGGAGGAATAGTGAGAATTGACCCAGAATCGGATCTTAAAAATCTGATTTTTGGTCCGAGGGTTGGACAATTCGACTGACACCATCGACCCTCGGATCGACCCTCCAATCGACCCTCGGCTCTCGGGAAGAACAGGTCATTCCCAGGGTCGGATACCAAGGGTCGGACATACCATCGACCCACCATCGACCCTACATAGAAAAGACAGTATTTTTTTTCAGAATGAATTGAGGATTCAAATTTTATATCGGTTAGCGTGCCTACATGAAGTATAAATGATTTCTCACTGATTTTGATGATTTTCAGGCACCACCCATCTCAAAAGTAAATATGTCTGGCCGTAGAGTTACCCGACAGACCCGAAACACAATCCCACCACCACCACCGGCGGATGAGACTAGTCAAGAGAACAATTACGCTCAGGGTAATCCCGAGCCGGCAAACCCTACAAATTTGCCACCACCACCACCAGAGCTAACAACAGTGGTGATGAATTTGGCACAACAGCTACAACAAAGGCAACATGCACAAGCTCAAATGCAAGTTGCGATGGGAGTTATGTTTCAAGCCACTCAGGCTGCAGCCATGCACACTGGGCAAGCTAGTGCAGCACCAGTGGGTAACCACCCAGCTCAACAGACACCTCAACAACCGGCTGCACCAATTCCAGTGCAAGTCCCAGAAGCAGCCCCAGGGAACTATCAGTATCCACCCCCTATGTTTGGGGCATACCAAAATCAACTGGATCACTCCCGACTAGTGGAGAGATTTTTGAAAATGAAGCCAAGAGAATTCAATGGCAAGCCGTCTGATCCACTGTGGCCAGCACACTAGATAGACGAGATGGAAAGGAACTTCCTTATGATGACTATTACTGAGGAAGAAAAAGTGCTATGCGCCACCTTCATGCTCAAAGGCGACGCACACCATTGGTGGAAATCTACAAAGACATACTTATTGACCAAGCACGCCCTACTGACTTGGGCTATATATAAAGAAGCTTTCTTTGAGAAATATTTTCCACGAAGCTTCAGAGATTCGATGGAGAAGGAGTTCCCGAGTCTTTATCAGGGACAGATGTCGGTGGATGCGTACCAACAGCGTTATGAAGAGCTGTTTTTCTTCGCACCACTGAGTATGCAAGAAGAAGATACAAAAACCCGTAGATTCGTCGCGGGACTAAGAGGAAGTATAAGAGAACATGTTTTGGGATTAGAGAAGAACATATACAACGAAGCTGTTCAGATTGCTTGAGTGATCGAATCGAGCCAGAAAGAGAGTTATTTCACTCAAAACAAAGGCATAAAAAGGCCAGCTGGGAATTCTTATAATGGAGGCAATAACAGGACGTAAAAACCTTTCCGTCCTTAGAATTTTGCAACTGCACCAAAGTCTACTGCAACAGCTCAACCACAGCCAAAGCCAAATTCTGAAGCCCCGAAGTGTTATAACTGCAACCAACCAGGGCACATGGCAAGAGAATGTCCAAAACCTAAGAAGCAGTTACATCAGAGGATGCAGCCGCATCGCCCGATGTGGTCATAGGTATGACCGAAACTTGTAAGGCTATAATTAGAATTGATTGAGCATGTAGACTAAGTAAAAACGAATCACAGGTATCGTACCTATCAATGGCTTACCCACCAGAGTACTCTTTGATTCAGGAGCTACTCATTCATTTATATCTGTGTCGTTTGGAAAGAAGACCAATCTGCCCATCAAAACATTAGACTACAAATTACTTGTACGGTCACCGATGGGATTAGAAGTGGAATTAGAGAAAGGTTATGGACCATGTCCAGTTCTAATTGGAGAGCAGACCTTGGATGCAACCTTAATACAACTTGAGATGGCAGACTTTGATGTCATCTTAGGAATGGACTGGTTAGCTCGGCACTCTGCAAATCTGTTATGCGCCGAGAAGAAGCTAACGTTCAAAGACAAAGAAGGAGCAGAATTCAGTTTCTCGGGAACCAAACTTCCCAGGAGACGTAAGCTCATACTCTCAGCATTAAAGGCTAAGAAGTGCATTGAGAAAGGAGCGGTCGGATATCTAGTATCAGTGGTCGACCTAACCAAGGACGTGCCACAAATGGAAGATATTGATGTCGTACGGGATTTTCCTGATGTATTTCCGGAGGAATTACCCGGATTACCACCCGACCGAGCCACGGAGTTTGTAATAAACCTTATACCTGGAGCCGCACCAATATCAAAAGCACCTTATAGAATGGCTCCTACGGAACTGAAGGAATTAAAAGTGCAACTACAAGAACTGCTGGATAAGGGTTATATTAGACCCAGTATATCTCCATGGGGAGCACTGGTGTTGTTCGTAAAGAAGAAGGATGGTAGTGTTCCATTATGCATCGACTATCTAGAGTTGAATAAACTGACCATCAAGAATCGATACCCACTACCCAGGATCGATGACTTGTTCGATCAGTTACAAGGAGCGAAGGTATTTTCAAAGATCGATCTTCGATCAGGCTATCATCAACTGAAGATTAAAGAAGGTGACATTCCGAAGAAAGCTTTCAGGGCAAGATACAGACATTATGAGTTCCTAGTGATGTCCTTCGGACTAACTAATGCACCGGCAACGTTCATGGAACTTATGAACCGAGTTTTCCATGATATGTTGGACACGTCGGTGATAGTATTTATTGATGACATATTGGTATACTCCAAGGACAAGGAAACCCATGTCAAGAACCTAAACGCAGCCCTACAGCGTTTAAGGAAAGAGAAGTTATACGCCAAATTTTCAAAGTGTGAGTTTTGGCTAAGTGAAGTCGCCTTTCTAGGCCATGTAGTATCCGCGGAAGGAATCAAAGTGGACCCCAGTAAGATCGAAGCTATTGTGAAGTGGGAAGCACCAAAGAGCGTCTCAGAAATTAGAAGTTTCCTGGGTCTAGCTGGATATTATCGAAGATTCGTAGAAGACTATTCTCGGATTGCCGTACCTCTCACCAGTTTGACCAAGAAAGGAGAAAAGTTCGTATGGACGGATAAGTGTAAAAAGAGCTTTGAAACACTGAAGACCAGATTGATATCTGCTCTAATTTTAACCATTCCCGTTCCAGGACAGACATTTACCTTATACACTGATGCATCGGGATTAGGATTAGGATGTGTGCTTATGTAAGGAGAACAAGTAGTTGCGTATGCATCGAGACAGTTGAAGGTACATGAGAAGAATTACCCCACTCACGATTTGGAGTTAGCGGCAGTAGTACATGCTGTCAAGATATGGAGACACTACCTATATGGAGAGAAATTTCAGATTAAGTCGGACCATAAAAGCCTTACGTATCTATTTAATCAGAAGGAGTTAAATATGAGACAAAGAAGATGGCTGGAACTATTGAAAGACTATGATTGTGATATCCAGTATCATCCGGGAAAAGCGAACGTAGTAGCAGATGCATTGAGCAGAAAAGCAATGATAAAATCTCAAGGAGAAACTAGCACAACTGCAGCAATGTGTACTACCGGGATGGTATTCAATCACGGTAACGAGCAGTATGTGATCGATACACCGGATGGACCAACCAACCAAGGATTCATTCATCGTTTTTCAAATATGTTCGCGGCATTGAAGATAATACCGGATATAGTGGATGAAGTGAAGACAACTATCAAAGCAGATCCTTATCTGAGAACGGTACAAGAAGATATTGAGAAAGGTAGGACTAACCCTGAGTTCACCTGGGATGACGAGAAGGTACTGAAATACAAAGGATGAATATGTGTACCCGAGACAGAAAGTGTGGACATTAGACACCGACTCATGAAAGAAGCCCACACCACCATCTACTCGGTACATCCTGGAAGTACAAAGATGTATCATGACCTAAAGAAATTATACTGGTGGAGGGGAATGAAGGCAGATGTAGCCAAGTTCGTGTCTCAATGCCTAAATTGTCAGAAGGTAAAGGCGGAACGACAAAGACCCGCAGATCGTTACAACCATTACTGGAACCAGCATGGAAATGGGACTGTATCACTATGGACTTCGTCACAGGACTACCACTGACTCATCGAGTAGTTGACGCAGTTTGGGTGATTGTAGACCGTCTGACTAAAACAGCTCGCTTCATACCGATACGACCCCAATATACACTCGAAAGGTTAGCAAAGCTGTATGTGGATAATATTGTTCGGTTACATGGTGTTCCAGAAAGCATTGTGTCCGATAGAGATCTACGATTTACTTCCAAATTTTGGGAAGGACTGCAAAAGGCCATGGGCACAACATTGAAGTTCAGCACTGCATTCCACCCACAGACAGACGGACAGTTGGAGCGTACAATTCAGATTTTAGAAGATATGCTACGAGCATGTGTGATTGATTTCAAGGGATCATGGGACGAGAAGTTACCATTGATCGAGTTCGCTTACAATAACAGCTATCAGACTACTATACAGATGTCACCTTATGAAGCACTGTATGGCAGGAAGTGTCGAACTCTCTTGTTTTGGAATGAAGTTGGAGAACGTAGTATTGTTGGACCAGAATTTGTTGAAGAGACTTGTCGAGTGGTCGACATCATCAAGGAAAGAGTAAGAGTAGCTCAGAATCGTCAGAAGCAATACGTAGTTACTCGACGAAGAGATCTAGAGTTCGCCGTAGGCGAAAAAGTATTTTTAAAAGTATCGCCTATGCGAGGATTGAAGAGGTTCGGACAGAAAGGAAAACTAAGTCCAAGATATGTCGGGCCATATGAGATTCTGGCTAAGCGTGGAAAAGTAGCTTATCAGTTAGCACTACCACCATCTATGTCAAGTGTGCATGACGTATTTCACATATCCTTATTGAAGAAGTATGTCAAGGACCCAACACATGTGTTGACAGTGGATTTGCCGGAATTGACTGATGATTTGACATTTGAAGTAACACCAACGAAAATCACTAGTCGAAAGGTTCAACGTCTACGTAACAGAGATATCTACTATGTTAAGGTCACATGGAAAAGTAGAGACATGGAAGAGGTTACATGGGAAGAAGAAAGTGCTATGAGAAAGCAATACCCTGACTTGTTTGATTCAGAAGGTATGTACAATTTCGAGGACGAAATTTTTATAAGTTGGGGGGAGTTGTAAGACCCGTGTCAAACTAACCCGGTCTTACCACCTTGAACCAGGTTTACCCATCATGGTCGAGTCAAATGGACCAAGGGCATGAAGGAGATCAAGATCACAGGTATAAAATCGACCCAAAAACACTTAATTTTAGGGGAGGGTCGCACACCCAGCTAAGTAGGGTCGGACCTCGCAAAACAGAAAGTCAGACCCTCAGTTTTGAAGGGAGGGTCGGACAGCTTAAGACCCTAGGGTCGACGGGATCATCGACCCTCGGTTTCTGACGAAACTGAAATTAGGAAATTTCCTAATTTTCGGTTGGGATTCTTTCCAAATCTCAATGGGTTTATTATAGGACATTCCTAGTCTATTTAAAGGACGTTCCTAAGCCACTTTCACTCCTTTCACAACCCTAATTGAATTTAGAGAAAGAGAGAAGAAGGAAAAGAGGAAGAAAGGAGGCTAGGAATAAGGCTTAGCAAAAAGGAGAAGAAATTACAAAGAAAAGTAATCTTCTCAGGTATGGATACTAATTCCATGAGTTTCTACAGACCTTAGGTTAGATATGGTTGAGTGTAGGATTTCGGAGAAACCCAAACCATCCATCCATGGTTAGGTTTTCAAGGAAAACCATAGGAGGATGCACGAAAGCTATCTAGATGGATTATACATGGTTCTAGACCATGGATTGACTGTTGAATGAATGTAGGAAGCAAGCCATAGAACCCCAAATACGAAGAATGGATTAAAAGTGGAAATTGGACCAGAGTGCACGAAGGGTCGCACCGAGGGTCGATAGACCATCCGACCCTAGGTGTTTTTTACCATCGACCCTCAGCATTCGGGAAGTTCAAAATGGAAGGAGGGTCGATAAACCCATCGACCCTAGCATCGACCCTAGCATCGACCCTCAGTTGACAGAATGGTTTTTAAATTCTGAATTAATTCTAATTAAATTCTATCGACTTTGTTAGGTTTGCTAGCAATATAAAAACATTATAAAGGTGATTCTAAAGCTTGGAAAAGTATCTATTAGCAAGCTAAGGTGAGGAACCTTAACTCCAAACTAAATTGGTTAATAATAAACTGTTTTTCTATTTCTTGAGTCCTATGCCATGTTTGATTCTATGCGAATATGTTTGTAATGTGCATACAGCATGCCATCCAATATTTCTATTACTTGTTCATGCATATTTACTTTATTGTTTATAACATGATGATGATGATGATGATAGGAATAGGCATGTGATTGTATGTGTGTGGTTGATGTGCTTGATGCGAGCGAGTATCAGGGGAGGTGTGATGAGAACGTCAATAAACCTTAACCTTTGGCGGGTCTCAACACTTTAGCTCTATCTCTAACTCAAGTCTTGTGCATTGACATCGTCGTATTGCCATTACCTTAGCAGAACTATTATGTCGTAGAGTATCAGGGGAGGTGGTCTCGGTCCTTGTAGTCTCTGACTCTATCGGGGGGCCTTAGCTCTATCTCTATGGATGTTCTGAGGGATACTGGGGTGAGGCCTTGGACACACTGCTTGGCATTAGGATTGGTTAGTAGCGAGCCCAGTTTTCAAGCCCTCGCTAATAGGGGCTTACGTGTTGGTATAGCATTATATAGCAATAAACGTTAACCTTTGTTGTATATTGTTATGGTAGGGTGGATGGGGACGAAGATAAACGTTAACCTTCGGGCGGGCTTCAACACCCTGTGTATAGAGGCGGTGTCAATAAACGTTAACCTTTGACCACCCAACCTTTCTATTGCACATTGCAAACTATAAACCAAGACCAAAGATATAAATTGATTTTTTTTGCATGCATATGTATTGTTGCAATGTTTTGGCTACTCACTGAGCCGTGTTGTGTGCTGACCCCTCGACGTCGAATATTTTAGTTGATGATGCAGGTTATACAGTTGAAGATTATCTGAGCGCGTCGGCATACGGAGCTGTAGCAGCTATGGAAGTTGGAGCTGAAGACGATACACACGACTCCTTTTGCGAGTGCAACTCGTGTGTATTCGATTAGATATTTTTGTAGGTTTCTTTATTGGATTTATAAGACATGTATTTGGTATTTAAATATTTATGTCTTAGTTAAACACAGAATAATTTGCTATTATTAATGGGTATCATTTTAGTTCTCAGTTCATATTATTTATAAATTTTCCGCTATTGTGTATTACTCTGATTATGATTGTGAATGCGTGTAAAGTTTGGATAACTCGGGGATAGCCTATTAGAGATCCTGGTTGAACCGTTGGTTATTTGGCGGTTCATCACACCATTCTGAACAGTGTGGAATTGGGGTGTGACACAAGCCCTCGCCAGTAGGGGCTTACGTGTTGGTATGGCACTATACAGCATTAAACGTTAACCTTTGTTGTATAATGTTCATGATTAGGGTGGATGGGGACGACAATAAACATTAACCTTTGGGCGGACTTCCACACCCTGTGTATAGAGGCGGGGTCAATAAACGTTAACCTTTGACCACCCAACCTTTCTATTGCGTATTGCAAACTATAAACCAGACCAAAGATATAAACTGATTGCATGCATATGTACTGTTGCATTATTTTGTTTGCTCACTGAGCCATGATGTGTGCTCACCCCTCGACGTCGAATATTTTTAGTTGATGATGCCGGTTATACCATTGAAGATTATGTAAATGCTCCAGCGTACGGGAATGTAGCAGCGACGGAAGTAGAAGCTGAAGTGGATACACATGACTCCTCTTGCGAGTGCAACTCATGTGTATTTGATTAGATATTTTCTTAGTTTTTTTTACTTGGATTTATTATGGACATGTATTTGATATTTATTTATGTCTCAGTTGATACAGAATAATTTGTTATTTAAATATTAATATCATAGTAGATTCTCAGTTCATTTTACTATAAGACTTCCGCTATTATATATTTACTCTGATTATGAATGTGGATGTATGAAGTTTAGATAACACGGATACAGCCTACTCGAGTTCCTGGTTGAACCATTAGTTTGTTAGCGGTTCATCACACCATTCTGAATAGTGCAGAATTGGGGTGTGACACATGGTTAGGTTTTCATGAAAAACCATGGGAGAAATCATGAAATCCATAGAGGTGAATGAACCACGATTCTAGGCCATAGAACATGTGTGGAATGGACTGTAGGAGCAAGCCATAGGACCCCTAACACGAAGAATGGACTGAAGGAAGAAAAATTGACAAAACCCGTAGAGGGTCGCATGGGGGGTCGATGGCCAATCAACCCTACTAGACCCTGAGCATCGACCCCCAGTGTTCGGGAAGTCCAGAATAGGGGTGGTCGCACCCAGGGTCGATCAAGACTCCGACCCTAGCATCAACCCCCAGTTAGGAGTATGCTTTTTAAAGTCTGAATTAATTCTAATTAAATTCTATCGACTTGGTTAGGTTTTCTACAGAAATAATATCGATATATAGTTGATTCTTAAAGCTTGAAAGAGGACTTAAGATCAAGTAAAGGTGAGGAAACAAAATCTAAACTAATTGGTTAATAACAAACTGTTTTTATTTCTTGAGTCCAATGCTATGCTTGATTCTATGCGAATATACTTGTAATGTGCATTCAACATGTCATCCAATATTTCTATTTATTGTTCATGCATATTTACTTTATTGTTTATAACATGATGATGATGATGATGATGATGATAGGAATAGGCATGTAAATGTATGTGTGTGGTTGGTGTACTTGATGCGAGCGAGTATCAGGGGGGGTGTCATAGGCCGGGCCTCAGTACTCTAGCTCTATCTCTAACTCAAGTCTTGTGCATTAGAATCGTCGTATCACCATTACTTTAGCAGAACTATTAGGTCGTAGAGTATCAGGGGAGGTGGTCTCGGTCCTTGTAGTCTCTAACTTTACCGGGGGGCCTTAGCTCTATCTCTATGGGCATTCTGAGGGATGCTGGGGTGAGGCCTTAAATACAATGTTTGGCATTAGGATTGGTTAGTTGCGAGCCCAGTTTGCAAGCCCTCGCCAGCAGGGGCTTACGTGTTGGTATGGCACTGTACAACAATAAATGTTAACCTTTGTTGTACAATGTTCATGGTAGGGTGGATGGGGACGACAATAAACGTTAACCTTTGGGCGGACTTCCACACCCTGTGTATAGAGGAGGGGTCAATAAATGTTAACCTTTGACTACCGAACCTTTCTATTACGCATTGCAAACTTAAAACCAGACCAAATATATGAATTGAATGCATGCATATGTATTGTTGCATTGTTTTGTTTGCTCACTGAGCCATGATGTGTGCTCACCCTCTCGACGTCGAATATTTTTAGCTGATGATGCAGGTACTACCGTCGAAGATTATGTCAATACTCCAGTGTGCGGGCACATGGCGGCGATGAAAGTTGAAGACGAAGTGGATACGCATGACTCCTCTTGCGAGTGCAACTCATGCGTATTCCATTAGATTTTATTTTAATTATTTGGATTTAGTAAAGACATGTGATTGATATCTATTTATGTCTTAGTTGGTACAGAGTAATTTGCTACTTAAATATGATTATCAATCTAGATTTCTCAGTTCGTTTTACTATAAGACTTCCACTATTGTGTATTTTACTCTGATTATGAATGTGGATGTATGAGGTCTAGATAAAACAGATATAGTCTACTCGAGATCCTGGTTGAACAGTTGGTTTGCTAGCGGTTCATCACACCATTCTGAATATTGCGGAAATGGTGTGTGACAATACCTGTTTTGGCATGCGACCCTACCCTCACATTTACTATTTTTGGGTTAGACTCATATCTGGTCTTGTGATTTCTTCACGCACTTGGTCCACTTGGCTCGACCATGATAGGTAGACCTGGTACAAGGTGGTAAGACCGGTTAGTTCAATACAGGTCTTACAGGAAGTCTTTATACTAATGAACTAAGAGTTTAACAGTGGTAACATAAATAAATTATCCAATTATCTTCAAAAGACTAAGACATAAAATAAAATAATTTAATCAATTACATCGTTTGAATAATTCAAATAAAATCTAATCAAAGACACATGAGTTGCACTCGCACGACGAATCATGCGACTCCATCATAACTTCTGTATCCATCACCACAGCATGTCCGTACATCGGAGCATTCTTATAATCTTCTACAGTAGTACCTGCATCATCATCTAAGAATATTCAACGTCGAAAGGGTGAGCACACATCACGGCTCAGTGAGCAAACAAAACAATGCAACAAACATATGCATGGATTCAATTCATTTCTTTGGTCAGGTTCATAAGTTTGCAATGTGCAATAGAAATGATAGGTGACCGCCGCACCTTTATACACGAGTGTGTAAAGCCGCCCAATGGATCAAACACCATTGTCGTCCCACTTGCACCCACCATGGAATAGGGATAGAGCTAAAGTGCTTAGGACTGCACCGCGTCACACTTCCCCTGATGCCCTGCCCATACCAACACGTAAGCCCCTATTGGCGAGGGCTTGCAAACTGGGCTCGCAACTAACCAATCCTAATGTCAAATAGTGTATCCAAGGCCTCACCCCAGCATCCCTCAATACGTCCATAGAGATAGAGCTAAGGCCCCCTGGCAGTGTCAGAGACTACACGGTCCAAGACCACCTCCCCTGATGCCCTACGACGTAATAGTTTTGCTAAAGTAATGGCGATACGACGATGCCAGTGGACAAGACTTGAGTAGAGATAAAGCTAGAGTCTGGTGACCAGGATGAACCACAGTGTCACATCCTCCCCCTGATTCTCCACTCGCATCAAGTATACTAACCATACACATACATTCACATGCCTATTCCTTGCATCATCATCATCATCATGTTATAAATAAATAGAATTAAATATGCATGAACATTAATAGAAGGAATATTGGATGACATGTGAAATGCACAATACCCGCATACAAGCATAAAATCATTCATGGCATTGGACTCAATAAATAAAAATAGTATATTATTAGCCCATTAATTTAGGTCTTGTTCCCTCACCTTTGTTTGATAGTAAATCCTCGTTCAAGCTTTATGATCACTTTTAAATCACTGAAAAACCTAATCAAGTTGATAAATTTTAATTAAAATTAATTCCCTTAAGTTTAGACTAACAGAAGTTGAGGGGTCGCAGGTGGGGTAGCACCTGGAGTCTCAGTTTTTGCGACCACAGGGTGTAGGGTCCCAGGTGGGGTCGGACATACTTCGACCCTACGTGCGACCACACCCTCCCTGGAACTTTCCGAGGGCATGTGGTCGAACATGTGGGTCTCGTGGGGTCAGATATCATGCGACTCTATGTGCGACCACACGTGTCATGGTCGACCTTTTACTCTTAAGTCCATTCATTGATGTTTGAATCCTTTGGCTTACCATCATTGTCCTTCCTATGATTGCTCTATGGTTCAAAACTATAATTTTTATACACTATCCATTGTCCACAATGATTTCCTCCATGGATTCTCTTGGAATTTATCCATGGATGGATGATTTGGGTTTCTCCTAATCCTATCTTCTTCATGAACTATTCTAGACTCTTAATTCATGTAGGAAATTAGGTTCATACCTTAGGTTTGCTGAGATTCAAAGTTTTCTCTGAACATTCCTCTTCCTTGGTCTTCTTCTTCAATTCTCCTTCTCTTCCTTCTCTTTTCTCTCTCCCACTTTCAATTGGAGTTCTAAAAGGATGAAAGAGGCTAAGGGACGTCCTATTTATAAAGGAAAATCCTCCATAATATGCCCTAATGAGTTTAGGAAAGAACCCCCTTCAGATTAGGAAGGTTTACTAAATTTGGTTTCCAACTGTTTTCGTGGGGTCGCAGGTGGGGTCGCAGAATCCATCAACCCTACCTTTTTAAAACACCCGACCCCACGAACAAAAGTCATGGGTTAGACTCTTTGGAGGTAGGGTCGGTCATACTTGTTTAGGCATGTGACCACACACTCATATTTGACTGTTTTGAGTTAAATTTCATACCTGGTCTTGTGGTTTCTTCACGCACTTGGTCCACTTGGCTCGACCATGATAGGTAGACCTGGTACAAGGTGGTATGACGGGTTAGTTCGATACAGGTCTTACAATTATTCCCTTCTGTCATTACTTAAGTCATCTTCCTTTAATTTCTATTAAACAGTTCAGGTTTCAAAGGGAGGTAAAACTTACAATGTTTGTCTCTCACGATCTCCAAGCTTCCCAGCAACAATGTTGCCAATCCAGAGGTTTGATTTTTCCTCCTCTCCTTCTTTTTCTTCCTCTTTTCTATTCCTCTTGACTGGGTGGTATTGAGTTGAATGATTCCTTTGGTATCTTTGATCTTCATCTTCTTTCATTTTCTCTCTCTTCTTAGGGATGTACATAAGAATTTTTTCCCCTTTGATTCCTGTTTTGATTGACTAGTAGAGATAAGAATCACTTTCTCATAAAATTTGTAAGTTTGGTCACCAGATTTAAATGGAGATGATTCTCCTCCTCCTCTTTCCATTCTTGGCTCGATGAGGATCAACCTACCATGAAAGGAGTCCATCTCAGTCGATCATGGTGGGAGAAAGAAATAATTCAAATAGTGGGTCCCATATTCAATGGATCACCAACCTAGTTGATACGTTGGGGGTGTGGTGGCTTACATGCTGCTGATGTTTGACGACACCTCCTTTGCCTAGTGTTGGACCTCCTTTTGGTCGGCCTGTTTAGGTGTGCGCGTGTGTCACAACCCATTCCAAGGAACGGGGCACGATATCTTGGTCAATCCTCATGGCAACCCAAATCTTTCAGCGACCAATAACCAAAATGATCTACCAGCAAACCCCATAGTCTACATAAACAATATCCATAATAATCAATAATAATTAATAATCATTGCAGCAGAATAATAAGAGTTTGCAGCAGAATCATAATGAGAACAGATTATTACACCCAAATTCTAAACTAACTAGAATGGTGTGATGAATCATCAATAGACCAATGATTCAACCAGGATCTCGTATAGGTCGTGCCCATCCGATTAAACTAGATACATTCCACAAGCATAATCAGAGTAAATAAACGATAGCAAAAGTCTTTAATACTAATGAACTGAGTATCTAACGGTGATAGCATAATTAATTATCCAATTATCTCCAAAATGACTCAAGACATAAAATAAAGTAAATTAATCAATTACATGTTCCGATAACCAAATAACAAACTAATCGAAAAAACATGAATTGCACTCGCAAGACGGACCATGCACCTCTTCCATAGCTTCCACGTTTATCGCCGCTACATGTCCATACGTCGGCGTGTTCATGTAATCTTCAATAGTAGGACCTGCATCAACAACTAAAAATATATGACGTCGAAAGGGTGAGCACACATCATGGCCCAATGACAAACAAAACAATACAACAAACATATGCATCCATTTAATTCATATCTTTGGTTTGGTTTTTAAATTTGCAATATGCTATAGAAAGGATTGGCGACCACCACACCTCTATACACGAGTGTGTGAATCTGCCCAATGGATCAAACACCATTGTCATCCCACATGCACCCACCTTGGAATAGAGATAGAGCTAAAGTGTCTGGATCAAACACCACCAATACTTCCCTTGATGGCCTACTCATGCCAACACGTAAGCCCCTATTGGTGAGGGCTTGCAAACTGGACTCGCAACTAACCAATCTTAAATGTCATCTAGTGTATCTAAGGCCTCACCCCAACATCCCTCAATACATCCATAGAGATAGAGCTAAGGCCCCCCGGTAGAGTCAGAGACTACACGGTCCAAGACCACCTCCCCTAATGCCCTATGATATAATAGTTCTACTAAGGTAATGGTGATATGACGATGTCAGTGAACAAGACTTAAGTAGAAATAGAGCTAGGGTCTAGTGACCAGGATGAACCATAATGCCACATCTTCCCCCTGATGCCCCACTTGCATCAAGCACACTAACCACACATACATAATCACATGCCTATTCCTAGCATCATCATCATCGTATTATAAATAGATAGAAATAAGTACGCATGAGCAGTAATAGCAGGAATATTGGATGACTTGTGAGATGCACATTATAAGAATACAAGCATAGAATCAATCATGGTATTGGACTCAATAAATGTAAATAGTTTATTATTAGCCAATTAATTTAGGTTCAGTTTCCTTACCTGTTAGAAACGTTCAATCTTCTCCAAGCTTCTTAATTCACTCTTGAACCTCTTGGAAACCTAAGAAATTTGTAAGTTCAAAGCTAGGGTTCAAGTTCATCAAATTATAATAGTCAATGATCCAACCAAGAATCAAACAAACCTCCAGAAGTTGAGTGATCGTAGGTATGAGTACACTTGTGGTCTCAGTTTCTGCGACTACAGGGTGTGGGGTCGATACGTGTGGTCGCATATCATGCGACCACACACATGCGACCACACCCTCCCTGGAAACTTCCCGACGGCATGTGGTCAGACATATGTGCCTTGTGTGGTCAATCAAATTATGACCACTCGAGTTTTTGGTCGACTTTTACTCTTATCCACATCCTTTCATAACTTGATTCCATGGTTAACATTATAATCCTTCTTATGATTGTTCGTTGGCTTAAAATTTATACTTTTACATAGTCCTTCACCTTAATCCATTCTTCATGGATCTCCTTAGAGTTTTGTTCATGGTCTTAGGATTTAGATCTTACTTTGAATCAATCTCTCCTCCATAATCTATTCTGGGCATTCAATTAATGTAGGGAATGATTTCATAGCTTAAATTACTAGAGAATCAGAGCTTTTTCTGTAATTCCTTTATCTAGTCTTCCTCTTTAATTCTTCTTATCTTCCTACTCCTCTCGTTTTCTCTCTTTCAGTTTGGGTTCTAAAACAGTGAAAGTGACTAAGGGACATCCTTTATATAGAGGAAAACATCCATATAAATTCCCACTTTGATTAGGAAAGAACCCCCTCTTCAGATTAGGAAGGTGTTTTTAAGTTTTGGAGTCAGTATACTATCATGTGGTCACACATGGGGTCACAGTGTTCGTTGACCACACGTCTCAGATTCGAGTGGTCTCAATATTCTGAGGTATGGTCGACCACTCCTGTTTAGGTATGCGACCACACGTCTCAATTAGATGATTTATGATTTGAATTACATACCTACCCTTGTGGTTCGTTACGGACTTGGTCCGACCCTAATAGGAAGACCTAATACAAGATGGTAAGACCGGGTTATTGAAGTACAGGTCTTACAACTTGTCGACCAGTCGCCTTAATTAGATGATTTATGGTTCAAATTACATACCTATCCTTGTGGTTTCTTCACGCACTTGGTCTACTTGGTCCGACCATGAGAGGAAGACCTAATACAAGATGAAAAGACAGCGTTAGTAAAGTTTGGGTCTTATACAGATGATTCTAATGTTATAAATACATAATATGTCTATTATATCTTACAAACTGTTTCACACATACTATTCATATCGTACCCCATTCCCGATGTATTGGTACTATGGAATGGACGAGATCTCCACATCCTAATTTAGGGCATTGGAAATCCCCTTCTATGATCACGGAATTCGGAACTCCAATTAATAAACCCAACATAACAGAAGAAGTAAATAATAAATCCACACCACTAAATTAAATGGATTTTAATTCAAGCATATAGTGAAAGTCTTAAAATAATTAAATAATAACTGTTAAAATAATCAAATGATAATAACATTAATAAATCCCCAAACCATTTTAAGAATACGTAAATAAAATAATTAAATTATTCATATGGGCAATACCCCCAAATCTAAATGAAATACTCCAAATTCAAATAAGTTTATCAAATAATCAAAGTGTCTATTCATAGACACAATCGTCACACTCACACATTCCATCACGAACGTCATCATCACTAGCGTCCATGTAACCATCATTCACTTCAGTCATACTTGAATATAAAAGAATTTGTGTACACAAAAGTAAGCTCAACCTCCGAGCTTAGCAAGAAAATCAAACATGAGTAAACAAAATGCATGAATTACACTACGGTCTGATTTATAACTATAAGTACCAGCTCAAGAGGACCGACACATGGAGTCTCTAACTGCATGGGTCTCCTGCCATCAGAATGAATACCGCTTCACTTGGCTTACAATAACATCCCCAATATATGGGTCCATCGTTATGGAAAAAGCCTGTAATACATCGACCACTTACCCATAACTCATCCCAAGCTTATATTACGCTAGCCACTTGAGGAGGTGATAATCCCTCCAGTCGACTAGCCCTTCCATCTACACTACATCCAGTATGGGGAACATGCAGCAATGTTTATACCCCCCTTTATTGAACCCATGCCACTACATAACCCCCTAATGACTAGGGGTATAGTTATTAGGGTGATTTTACTGCAACTAACCAAGTTTTCCCATTAACCAAATTACTGGACCGTAACATCGCCAAGCTTCCAACACCATCCGTCATTCCACCTAGGGCATCGTGGCTTGACTAAGTTACCTTTGGCCATTGCAATGCAGTGTTAGAAAGAACTGGTTCAACCATCCCATACCATTCATCTACCTCCTTACTAACTAAACTAGACATCATGAGTCAAACAACAAGTCAGTTGCTTTTAGGTCAGTCGCTATTGTGGAAATGTAGCGAGTGTCCCATACCACTCGCCCTCCAATCCTTACTGGCACTGCTGACCCTAAGTACAAGAATGTATGTACATGGCAAACAAATAAATTATTACATGGCATGTTATCACACAAACATGTTGTTAGTCGTATAGCATCACACAACATATTCAAAAAATTAAGTCTATCTAACAAGGTTTAATTCCCGTACTTGATGTAGTAGCAGCTAAGTAATAGAAAGTACGATCTTGAGTAGTTTTTCCTAGTAATCAGTTGTACCTTAAATAGCAATAACAATAATAATATTTATCTACCAATTCACTATTTGTCTCTATTGTTTGTGTAAGACCCATATCAAATTAACCAGTTTTACCACCTTGTACAAGGTCTACCTATCATGGTCGAGCCAAGTAGACCAAGTGCGTGAAGAAAATGACAAGACCATGTATGAATTTAACCCAAAAATAGTAAATATAAGGGTAGGGTCGCATGCCTAAACAAGTAGGGTTAACCCCACCTCAACAGAAGTCCAACCTATGATTTTCTAGTCTTAGGGTCGCATGACTAGAAAAATGTAGGGTCGACTGATCCTGCGACCCTACGTGCGACCCTATGATGACAGACAAAAACCGTTAATTAAGAAACTTTCCTAATTTCAAAGGGTTCTTTCCTAAACTTGGTGGGACTTATTTTGGAGGGTTTTCCTCTATAAATAGGATGTCCCTTAGCCTCTTTCACTCCTTTTAGAATACTAATTGAAAGTGAGAGAAAGAGAAAGAGAAGGAAGAGAAGAAGAGAAGGAAAATTGAAGAAAAGACTAAGGAAGAGGAGGAACTTCAGATAAACCTCTGAATCTTAGCCAACTTCAGGTATAAGTCTAATTCCCATCATAAATTAAGAGCCTTTAATGAAATATGAAGAAGTTAGTATTAGGAGAAACCCAAATCATCTATCTATGGATGAGTTTCAAAGGAATCCATGGAAGTAGTCATCATATGCAATGGAAAGTGTGTAAAAATAATTGTTATGAGCCATAGAACAATCTTAGAATGGACCTAAGAGACTACAGGATCGATCACATGCCCTCGGGAAGTCCCAGGGAGGGTGTGGTCGCACATAGGGTCGATTGGTAACTGAAACCACGTCCGACCCTACACCCTAGGGTCGATTGGGTAACCGACCCTAGGTGCTACCCTACCTGCGACCCTATGATTTTAGTTACTCTAAATTTGTTGGAATTAATTATAATTAAAATCTATCGACTTGTTAGGTCTTCCTAGTGATTTGAAAGTGATTCTTAAAGCTTGAACAAGGACCTAAATTAATTGGTTAATAATACACTGTTTTATTTATTGAGTCCAATGCCATGAATGATTTTATGCTTGTTTTCATGTAATGTGCATTTAACATGTCATCCAATACTCCTGCTATTACTGTTCATGCATATTTAATTTCATTTATTTATAACATGATGATGATGGTGATGTTAGGAATAGGCATGTGAATATTTGTGTGTGGTTAGTGTACTAGATACGAGTGGGGCATCAGGGGGAGGACGTGACACTATAATTTTTCCTGATCACCAGACTCTAGCTCTCTCTACTCAAGTCTTGTCCACTAACATCGTCGTATCGCCATTACCTTAGCAGAGCTATTACGTCGTAGGGCATCAGGGGAGGTGGTCTCGGACCGTGTAGTCTCTGACTCTACCGGGGGGCCTTAGCTCTATCTCTATGGACGTATTGAGGGATGCTGAGGTGAGGCCTTGGATACACTGTTTGACATTAGGATTGGTTAGTTGCGAGCCCAATTTGCAAGCCCTCGCCAACAGGGGCTTACGTGTTGATATGGGTGCATGTGGTATAGCAATGCCGATATTCATTGGGTACACTATTTGCATGGTGGGTGCATGTGGGATGGCAATGCCGATATTCATTGTGCGGCTTCACACACTCGTGTATAGAGGTGAGGCGGCCTCTGAACCTTTCTATTGCACATTGCAAACTTATAAACCAGACCACAGATATGAATTGAATGCATGCATATGCTTGTTGCATTGTTTTGTTTTCTCACTGAGCCATGATGTGTGCTCACCCTTTTCGACGTCGAATATTTTAGTTGACGATGCAGGTACCATGGTCGAAGATTATATAAATGCTCCTGTGTATGGACATGCTGCAGCGATGGACGCTGAAGTGATGATGGAACTGCATGATTCGACATGCGAGTGCAACTCTTTTGTTTTCGATTAGACTTTTATTTGGATTATACAGACAATGTATTTGAATTAATTATTTAAGTTTTTTCTTTTTGGAAATAATTGGTTAAATTATTTATTTTATCACATTTAGATTCTCAGTTCATTTAATATTTAAGACTTCTGCTATTATTTATTTACTCTGATTATTGTTGTGGAAGTGTATGGTTTAAGCAAACGGATACAGCTTATTTGAGATCCTGGTTGAACCGTTGGTTTATTAGCGGTTCATCACACTGTTTTGAATAGTGTAAAATTAGGGTTTGACAACTTGGTATCAGAGCTCTCAGGCCCTGTCTATTAAACCAGTATATTTCCACAAAGTTAGTGTCACACAATAATTCTGCACCATTCAGAACAGTGTGATGAACCGCTAATAAACCAACGGTTCAACCAGGATCTCTAATAGGCAGTATCTATTAAAAATAAAACCATACACATCTACAACCATAATCAGAGTAAATACACAACAGCGGAAGTCTTATAGTAAATAAACTGAGCACTCTAACTGTAATAATCATAATTAAAATATCAAGTTATTATTGTATCAACTGAGACATAAATAAATAAAATATCAATTACATCCTTTTATAAATTCAAATAAAATTCTAATAGAATACGCATGAGTTGCACTCGCATGAGGGGTCATGCGTATCCTCTAAGTCTTTAGCTTCCATTACAGCAACACGTGCATACACCGGGGCATTCATATAATCTTCAACTGTAGTACATGCATCATCAACTAAAAATATTCGACGTCGAGAGGGTGAGCACACATCATGGCTCAGTGAGTAAACAAAACAATGCAACAAACATATGCATGTATTCAATTCATATCTTTGGTCTGGTAAATAAGTTTGCAATGTGCTATAGAAAAGATAGGTGGCCAAAGATCATGTTTATTCCAGGACAACCATTTATCTTGTACACCGATGCGTTAGGACTAGGATTAGGATGTGTACTTATGCAAGGAGAACAAGTAATTGCTTATGCCTCAAGACAACTGAAGACACATGAAAAGAACTACCGCACTCATGATTTGGAACTAGCGGCAGTAGTACATGCTGTCAAAATATGGAGACATTATCTTTACGGGGAGAAGTTTCAGATCAAATTAGACCATAAAAGTCTTACTTATCTATTTAATCAGAAGGAGCTGAATATGGGACAAAGAAGATGGTTGGAACTATTGAAAGACTATGATTGTGATATCCAGTATCATCCGGGGAAAGCTAATGTGGTAGCCGACGTGTTGAGTAAAAAGGCAATGATAAAATTTAAGGGAGAGGTTAGCACAACTGTCGCAATGTGTACTACCAGAAAGGTATTCAAGAATGGTAATGAGCAGTTTGTGATAGATGCACCAGATGGATCAGCCAACCAAGGGTTTATTTATCGATTCTCAAACATGTTCGCTTCATTGAAAATTATACCGGATATAGTCGAGGAAGTGAAGACAGCTATCAAATCTGACCCTTACCCTAAGAACGATACAAGAAGACATCAAAAAAGGTAGAACTAACCCTGAGTTCACCTTGGACGAAGAAAATGTACTGAAGTACAAAGGAAGAATATGTGTATCCGAAACCGAAAGTTTGGACATTAGACACCGATTGATGAAAGAAGCCGATACCACCATCTATTCGATACATCCTGGAAGTACAAAAATGTATCATGATCTAAAGAAATTATATTGGTGGACAGGAATGAAAGCAAATGTAGCTAAGTTAGTGTCTCAGTGCCTAAATTGTCAGAAAGTAAAGGTAGAACGAGAAAGACCGGTTGGACTGTTACAGCCGTTGTCGAAACTAGCATGGAAATGCTTCCATTGCAGCAACACGTGCATACACCGGGGCATTCATATAATCTTCAACTGTAGTACCTGCATCATCAACTAAAAATATTCGACGTCGAGAGGGTGAGCACACATCATGGCTCAGTGAGTAAACAAAACAATGCAACAAACATATGCATGCATTCAATTCATATCTTTGGTCTGGTAAATTAGTTTGCAATGTGCTATAGAAAGGATAGGTGGCCAAAGATCACGTTTATTGATGCCGCACCTCTATACATGGGTGTGTGAAGCCGCCCAAAGGTAACGTTTATTGTCGACTCACATGCACTGAATCATGGACAATGTACACGCAAAGGTCACGTTTATTATTGTACCAATTTCCCATACCAACACGTAAGCCCCTGCTGGCGAGGGCTCGTAAATTGGGCTCGCAACTAACCAATCCTAATGCCAATCAGTATATCCAAGGCCTCACCCTAGCATCCCTCAATACGTCCATAGAGATAGGGCTAAGGCCCCCCGACAAAGTCAAAGACTACACGGTCCGAGACCACAACCCCTCATACCCTATGACGTAATAGTTCCGCTAAGGTAATTGTGATACGACGATGTGAGTGGACAAGACTTGAGTTAGAGATAGAGCTAGAGTGCTGAGGCCCTACCTATGACACCTCCCCCTGATACTCGCTCGCATCAAGCACACCGACCACACACATACATCCACATGCCTATTGCTATCATCATCATCATCATCATCATGTTATAAACAATAAATAAATATGCATGAACAGTGATAATAGAAATATTGGATGACATGTTGAATGCACATAACAATCATACACGTATAAAATCAATCATGGCATTGGACTCAAGAGTAAAACAGTTTATTATTAACCAATTAGTTTAGGTCTTGTTCCCTTACCTTTACTTGATCGTAGGTCCTCTTTCAAGCTTTAAGAATCAACTATATATCGATGTTATATCCCTAGAAGACCTAACCAAGTCGATAGAATTTAATTAGAATTAATTCAGACTTTAAAAAGCATGCTGTTAACTGGGGGTCGATGCCAGGGTCAGAGGTTCCATCGACCCTGGGTGCGACCACCCACAGTCTGGACTTCCTGAACACTAGGGGTCGATTGTTAGGGTCTGGTAGGGTCGATTGGCCATCGACCCCCCGTGCGACCCCCTATGGGTTTAGTCAATTTTTCATTCTACAGTCCATTCTTCGTGTTTGGGGTCCTATGGCTTATTTCTACAATCCATTCCACACTTGTTCTATGGCCTAGAATCGTAGTTCACTCACCTATATGGCTTTCATGATTTCCCCCCATGGTTTTCCATGAAAACCAAACCATGGGTGGATGATTTGGGTTCCTTCTAGATCATTCCCTCTTCTCTATCTATTCCAAGGTCTGTAGAATTACATGGAGATAGTATCCATACCTGAGAATTAGGCCTGTTTCTTTAAAGCCTTCTCTTTCATCTTCTTCTCCACTTTTCTTCTCTTCTCTTTCTCTTCTTCTTCTCTTCTCTTTCTCTCAATCCAATTAGGGTTCTAAAAGGAGTGAAAGAGGCTTAGGGACATCCTATTTATAGAGTAGAAACTCCCAATAAGTCCCATTGAGATTAGAAAAGAATCCCATTGAAATTTGGAAAGTTTCCAAATCACGGTTTCTATCGACAGACTGGGGGTTGATGAGGGGGTCGGAGATCCCATCGACCCCTGGTTCTAAAATGTCTGACCCCTGGTTAAAAACTCAGGGTCTGACTTTTATACTGGGGGGGTCCAACCCTACCTTGCTGGGTATGCAACCCTCCCCCTATTTTTAGTATTTTTGGGTCAGTTTAATACCTATGATCGTGATCTCCCTCATGCACTTGATCAATTTGGCTCGACCATGATGGGTACACCTGGTTCAAGGTGGTAAGACCGGGTTAGTTCGATACGGGTCTTACAGTTAGGATAAAATTTAAAAGCTTTAATAAGAACATACTGTAAGCACCTGTGTTGTTTGAGACAAAATTAAGAAAGAGAATAATGCATATATAAAAAGGAGAAACAAGTTTTATATACATCAAATAAAAAGCACGTATATACATATCCAAAGTAGAGTACAGTCCACAATCCAGATAGTTACTCTGTAGTGCAAAGAAGGATAAAAAGAAAATAGACATCATGGAACTAGAGGTGATGGAGGAGGAGGTGCCTTGCAATCTCTGTCATAGTCCTCAGCAAATACTCTAGTCAACTAGGCTACCTGAGTCTGGGTCGTCTGGAGCCTAGCTGTCAACTCAGCCATCCGTTGATCAGACGCATGCTGAGCATCTAGGAGCTCGCCCACTCTCCTATTTTTTTGTGCGCTGAGCATCTAGAAGCTCTCCCACTATCAAGTCTGTCACGTGGACCAGCCATGTGTGAAGGAGCTCGAGAAGGACCAGCTCCAGTAGAATGTGGAGGTGATGAAGGAGGTATAGCGTGTACATCCATAAACATGTAATCCTCATCCTCAGCATCACCCCCATGGATCCTTGCTCTGGCTACTACTGCTACTGTCGCCTCAGCGTCTGCTATCTCTACCCGAGTACGAGGATGAACCAGAGCGTTCCTCTCATCATCACTGACCTGAGCACCCCACATGCCCATCTTACTGAGGGCCTCCCAGTCCAGAACCGATGAGAAGGTCTTCTCTTGAATCCTCTCATCCACTAAATCAACACCTAGGCGGGTGAGCAGGGTAGTGATCAGACGTCGGTAGGGCAGGTTGCCTATCTAACCAGGCAGCGTAGCACGAATCATCATCCTCAGGATAATGTAAGGTAGGCAGACAGGCTGCCTAGTACAGATGCAGTAGAGGACGTACTGAGTCAACTGGGAGATCCTTTCATAGTGTCCACTCTGGGGTATTAGGTTTTGCTGGATGATCTTGCAGTACACCCGAGGCTCTGGACGTTGGTTGATCGCTTTCATCTCCCAGTGATCATTTCTGATAAGCTGACTGTCAACCCCAGCACGCATCTCCAAAGAAAAGAACTAGGGCTTCCTGGTAGCACAGTACACCAAAGGGTCATCATTTGATATTCCCAGAAGATCAGCCAACTGCTGGCAGTCAAAGGAAACCTCTACCCCTTTGACGTAGCTCGTGATCCTGAGCTCCCTACCCCTCTCTGTGTCATTGCGATCCCCCAGTACCTAGAGATAGCAATAGAACTGTCTCACCAAATCCGGATGGATACACGCGTCATAGGTGATCACAGGGAGCCAGCCCATGTCACCAAATGCCCCCTCCACGTTGAACAAGGCTAGACTAGTCAAGTCCACACAGCGACCCCCCTCTACCTTCTTACGCTAATAGCGAACATACTGAGCTTTGGCCTCGTTGGAGCGGAAACGAACTGGGTCATGAGCACTAGGCACTTTGGTACGAGCCATATTATCTGCCAAAACAAAGAAAAATAGATAATAGATCAGTAAAGATGAATTAACCAAAAATTTCGGCATTATAACTGTATAAATTGGTCAAAAGCCATACTTTTCACCCAAATACTTGGGCAGGAGGACTTACATAGGTTCTAAACCATCCTGCAAGGCTCATACAGTGGGAAATTTAACTTAGAAAGATCAAATTTGAAGAAATTCCAATAAATTTGAAAAATCTCAAAAATTAGGTCAAAAACGAAAAATTTCAAGTTCCTCGATAACCAACCGATGAAACTTGAATATTTTTGAGGGCTTTCGTCCATTGGGTGACCAATAGCAAAAGCCCCCAATAAAAATTAAATATTTAGGGTTAAAAAAAGTTTAATTTAAAGAAAACGATGTAAATGGGTAAAAACATAGTTTAGAAAGCTAAAAAAAATATGAAACAGTAGAGAACATACCTGAAGAGAAAGAGTGGTAGTTGCGAATGAAAGATATGATCACCAAACACTAGGGGTTGATACTGTAGCAACTTAGGAAACCGAGTTGAGTTGTAAGGAAGGAGAAAGAATGGGAAATGAATCCAAAATCGTGGTTAAAAACCTGATTCTGGATCGTAAGGTCACAGAATTCGACCAAAACATGCGACCCTACGTCAGACCCTACCATCGACCCTAGCCTCTCGGTGATCTGATAGAGAACTAGGGGTCGGACCTAGGGTCGAACAATTACTGACCCTACCATCGACCCTAGCTTCTAGTTGATCTGACAGAAAACTAGGGGTCGAACATAGGCTCGGACAACTACTGACCCTACCATCGACCCTAGGCTCTCGGTAAGCTGACAGTGTTTCTCAGGGTCCAATACCCTGGGATCGCATAAAGACTAACCCTACCATCGACCCTACGATGGAAAATACAGTATTTTGTCAGAAAGATCTGAAAATTTTGAAATTTATATTGATTAGTTGGATTTTGACTTGAGAACAACTTATATTGATTACCTCACATGTGCTATGATTGTTTGTAGACATTACCACCACCAGAACAGGAAATGGCTGGGCAAAGTGTGACCAGACAAAGTCGTAACCCAATTCCTCCACCACCACCTATGGAGGAAGACAACCATATAAATCCTGAAGCATAGGAGAATCTGAATACGGCACCACCAGTAGCTAGTAGCCAAGCAAATTCTACAAACTTGCCAGCCCCATCTACGGATTTGGCCACAGCCATAATGAACTTAGCACAACAACTACAACAAATACAGCAGGTTCAAGTCAATAAGCAAGCTGCTATAGGGATGCCTTTTCCAGCTGTCCATACAACACCTATGCCAGCAGGGCAGGCCAGCACGATACTAGGGGGAAGTAACACGGTACCCCATGCACTTCAAACACCAGTCATGCAGGCCCAAGTACAAAATCCCAAGGTAGCTCAAGGCAGTTACCAGTATCAACCACCTATGTATGGGGCCTAAGTTCCGTATTAGTTGGACCACTCCCGACTGACCAAGCGTTTTCTGAAGATGAAGCCCAAAGAATATAATGGTAAGCCAGTAGATCCTTTGTGGCTAGCACATTGGATCGACGAAATGGAGAGAAATTTCATGATGATGATAGTTAATGAGGAGGAGAAAGTACTGTGTGCAACATTCATGCTGAAAGGCGTTACATACCACTAGTAGAAGTCCACATGGACTTATCTGTTAAGAAAGCATGCCCAATTGACCTGGGCTATATATAAAGAAGCATTCTTTGAGAAGTACTTCCCCAAGAGTTTCAGAGATACTATGGAAAGGGAGTTCTTTAGTTTATATCAGGGATAGATGATTGTTGATGCATATCAACAGCGTCATGAGGAGCTGTTCTTCTTTGCACCCGTCAGTATGCAAGAGGAAGATACGAAGACCCGAAGCTTCATCATGGGACTTAGGGGAAGTATTCGTGAACATGTTCTGGGACATGAAAAGAAAGTCTACAATGAAGCTGTACAAATTGCTTGAGTGATAGAGTCGAGCCAGAAATAGAGCTATTTTGCTCAAAACAGGGGTATCAAAAGGCCTAATGGGAATTCTTATAACGGAGGGAACACCAAGACATTCAAACCCTTCCATACTCAAGGCTTCAATGCTACAGCCAGGACTACTTCAGCAGCCCCATCGCAACCAAAGCAAAATAGTGAAGGAGTAAGGTGTTTTAACTGCAATCAAATGGGACATATTTCAAGGGAGTGTCCTAAGCCCAGAAAGCAACTACAGCAAGGAAGATTTTACGCTGTTACATCGAAGGATGCTGCCGCATCGCCTGATGTGGTCACAGGTATGACCTGAACCTTTTAAATTGTGTTACATTGTATGAACATGTAGACTAAATTAAAACAAATCATAGGTATCGTACCTATCAATGGCATTCCTGCCAGAGTGCTCTTTGATTCTGAAGCTACTCATTCTTTTATATCTGTGACATTTGGAAAGAAGCTAAATCTAACCCTCAAATCTTTAGACTACAAACTACTTGTACGATCGCTTATGGGATTAGAAGTGATATTAGAAAAAGGTTATGGGCCATGTCCAGTTCATATTGATGAGAAGACTTTGGATGTAACCTTGATTCAACTTGAGATGGCAGACTTTGACGTCATCTTGAGAATGGACTAGTTAGCTCGGCATTCTGCAAACCTATTATGTGCGGAAGAAAAGCTAACATTTAAAGACAAGGAAGGAGTAGAGTTTAGTTTTGCGGGAACCAAACTTCCCCGTAAACGAAAACTCATCCTCTCTGCATTAAAGGCTAGGAAATGCCTCGAGAAACGAAGCATTGGGTATCTAGTATCAGTGGTCGACCTCACCAAGGAAGCACCACGAATGAAGGATATCGATGTGGTGCGTGACTTTCCAGATGTATTTCCTGAAGAACTACCAGGACTACCACTCGACCGAGCTATAGAGTTTGTTATATATCTGATACCCGGAGCCACACCAGTATCTAAAGCACCCTATCTAATGGCTCCTACTGAACTGAAGGAATTAAAAGTATAATTACAGGAATTACTGGACAAGGGTTACATCAGACCTAGCATATCACCATGAGGAGCGCCAGTATTATTCGTAATGAAGAAGGACGGTAGTGTTCGACTGTGTATAGACTATCGGAAATTAAATAAGCTGACAATCAAGAATTGATACCCATTGCCTCGGATCGATGACTTGTTCGATCAGTTGCAAGGTGCCAAGGTGTTCTCCAAGATCGATCTTCGGTCAGGATACCATCAGTTGAAGATTAAGGACGGTGATATTCCCAAGACAGCATTCAGGACGAGATATGGACATTATGAATTTTTGGTCATGTCTTTTGGATTGACTAACGCACCAGCAACATTTGTGGAACTTATGAATCGATTAATCCATGATATGTTGGATACATCGGTCATTGTATTTATTGATGATATATTGGTCTACACCAAGGACAAGAAAACTCATATTATGAATCTAAGAGCCGCTCTGCAGCGATTACGGAAAGAGAAGCTTTACGCAAAATTTACAAAGTGTGAGTTTTAGCTGAATGAAGTCACTTTCTTTGGCCATGTTGTATCCGTTGAAGGAATTATAGTAGACCCTAGCAAGGTTGAAGCCATTTTGAAGTGGGAAGCACCCAAGAGTGTTGCAGAAATTTAAAGTTTTCTAGGTCTAACAGGGTATTACCAACGATTCGTGGAAGACTACTCCATGATCGTCATACCACTCACCAGTTTGACTAAGGAAGGAGAGAAGTTTATTTGGACTGACAAATATGAGAACAGTTTCCAATCATTGAAGGCAAGATTGATATCTGCTCCCATCTTGACTATTCCTATTCTAGGGCAACCATTTGTTTTATACACTGATGCATCTGAACTGGGTTTAGGATGTGTACTTATGCAAGGAGAACAAGTAGTTGCATATGCTTCAAGATAACTGAAAACACATGAAAAGAACTATCCCACTCATGACTTGGAGTTGGCGGCAGTAGTACATGCTGTAAAAATATGGAGACATTATTTGTATGGAGAAAAATTTCAGATTAAATCAGATCATAAGAGTCTCACTTATCTCTTTAATCAAAAGGAGTTGAATATGAGACAAAGAAGATGGCTGGAACTATTGAAAGATTATGATTGTGATATCCAATATCATCCAGGGAAAGCTAATGTAGTTGCTGATGCACTGAGCAAAAAAGCAATGATAAAATCCCAAGAGGAGGTTAACATGACTGCAGCAATGTGTGCTACAGGAAAAGTATTCAATCTTGGTAATGAGAAATTTGTGATAGATGCACCAGTTGAATCAACCAACTAAGGATTTATTCATCGGATTTTAAATATGTTCGCAACACTGAATATTGTACCTGATATAATAGATGAAGTGAAAGCCGCTATATTATTTAATCCCTTATCTAAGAACGGTACAAGAGGACAATGAAAAAGGTAGGACTATCCCTGAGTTCGACTTGGATGATGAAAAGGTACTGAAGTACAGAGGAAGAATATGTGTTCCTAAAATAGAAAATTTGGACATTAGACACCGACTAATGAAAGAGGCTCACACCATCGTCAATTCGATACATCCTGGAAGTACAAAAATGTATCATGATTTAAAGAAATTTATTTGGTAGAGAGGAATGAAAACAAATATAGCTAAATTTGTATCTCAATGTGTAAACTGTCAGAGAGTAAAGGTTGAAAGGCAAAAACCTGTAGGACTGTTAGAGCCGCTACCAGAACCAGCATGGAAATGGGATTGCATCACTATGGACTTCGTCACCGGGTTATCATTGACTCCCCGAGTAGTTGACGCGGTATGGGTGATTGTAGACCGTCTAACTAAAACAGCTCGATTTATAGCTATACGACCTCAATATACACTGGAGAGGTTAGCTAAGTTGTATGTGGATAATATTGTCAAACTACAAGGTGTACCTGAAAGCATTGTGTCTGACAGAGATCCACAATTTACTTCAAAGTTTTCGGAAGGATTGCAAAAGGCTATGGGTATAACATTGAAGTTTAGTACTGCATTCCATCCTCAGACAGACGGACAGTCGAAGCGTACCATTCAGATTTTAGAAGACATTCTTTGAGACTGTGTAATTGATTTGAAAGGATCATGGAATGAAAAACTACCATTGATCGAGTTTGCTTATAACAATAGCTATCAGGCTACTATACAGATGTCACCCTATAAAGCATTGTATGGTAGGAAGTGTCGAACTCCTCTGTTTTAGAATGAAATTGGAAAACGTAGTATTCTTGGATCAGAATTTATTGAAGAGACATGTCGAGTAGTCGACATTATCAAGAAAAGAGTAAGAACGGCTCAGAATCGTCAGAAACAGTATGCAGATACTCGACGTCGAGACCTTGAATTTGTCGTAGGTGATAAGGTATTCTTGAAAGTATCACCTATGCGAGGTTTAAACCAGTTTGGACAGAAAGGAAAACTAAGTCCGAGATATGTCGGGCCATATGAGATTTTAGCTAAACATGGAAAGGTGGCTTATCAGCTAGCACTACGACTGTCTATGTCAAACGTACATGATGTATTCCATGTTTCATTATTGAAGAAGTACAGGTCAGGGATCCAATACACGTTTTGATAGTAGATCCACCTGATTTGAATGATGATTTGACATTTGAAGTAGCACCAACTGAAATCACCAGCCGAAAGGTTTAACGACTACGCAATCGTGACACCTATTATGTTAAGGTCACCTAGACAAGCCGAGATATAGAAGAAATCACATGGGAAGAAGAGAATGCTATGCGAAAGCAATACCCTTATCTTTTCGACTCGAAAGGTATGTACAATTTCGAGGATGAAATTTTTAATAAGAAGGGGGGAGTTATAAGACCCGTATCAAATTAACCGGTCTTACCACCTTGTTCTAGGTCTACCTATCATGGTCGAGCCAAGTGGACCAAGTGCGTGAAGGAAATCACAAGACCAAGTATGAATTTGACCCAAAAATAGTAAATAAGACGGTAGGGTCGCATGCCTAAACAGGTAGGGTCGAGCCCCCCTCAATAGAAGTCCAACCTATGATTTTCTAGTCTTAGGGATGCATGACTAGAAAAACGTAGGGTCGACGGATCCTGTGACCCTAGGTGCGACCCTATAATGACAGACAGAAACCGTAAATTAGGAAACTTTCCTAATTTCAAGGGGTTCTTTCCTAAACTCGATGGGACTTATTTTGGAGGGTTTTTCTCTATAAATAGGACGTTCCTTAGCCTCTTTTACTCCTTTTAGAACCCTAATTGAAAGTGAGAGAAAGAGAAAGAGAAGGAAGAGAAGAAGAGAAGGAAAATTGAAGAAAAGACTAAAGAAGAGGAGGAACCTCAGAGAAACCTTTGAATCTCAACCAACTTTAGGTATGAGTTTAATTACCTTTACAAATTAAGAGCCTAGAATGGAATATGAAGAAGTTAGGATTAGGAGAAATCCAAATCATCTATCCATGGATGAGTTTCAAAGGAATCCATGGAAGTAATCATCATAGGCAATGGAAAGTGTGTAAAAATCATAGCTATGAGCCATAGAACAAACTTAGAATGGACCTACGAGACCACAGGATCGATCACATGCCCTCGGTAAGTCCCAGGGAGGGTGTGGTCGCACATAGGGTCGATTGGTAACCGACCCCACGTCTGACCCTACACCCTAGGGTCGTTTGGGTAACCGACCCTAGTTGCTACCCTACACCCTATGATTTCAGCTAGTCTAAATTTGTTGGAATTAATTTTAATTAAAATCTGTAAGACCCGTATCGAACTAACCCGGTCTTACCACCTTGAACCAGGTCTACCCATCATGGTCGAGCCAAATGGATCAAGTGCGTGAGGGAGATCATGATCCTAGGTATTAAACTGACCCAAAAATACTAAAATAAGGGGGACGGTCGCATACCCAGCAAGGTAGTGTCAGACCCCCCCAGTATAAAAGTCAGACCCTAAGTTTTTAATCAGGGGTCAGACATTTTAGAACAAGGGGTCGACGGGATCTCTGACCCCCTCATCGACCCCCAGTCTGCCGATGGAAATCGTGAATTAAGAACTTTCCAAATTTCGATGGGATTCTTTCCTAATCTCAATGGGACTTATTTGGGGAGTTTCTACTCTATAAATAGGACGTCCTTAAGCCTCTTTCACTCCTTTTAGAACCCTAATTGGATTGTGAGAAAGAGAAGAGAAGGAGAAGAGAAAGAGAAGAGAAGGAAAGTAGAGAAGAAGATCAAAGAGAAAGCTTCAGAGAAACAAGCCTAATTCTCAGGTATGGATACTATCTCCATGTAATTCTACAGACCTTAGAATAGATAGTGAAGAGGGAATGATCTAGGAGAAACCCAAATCATCCATCCATGGTTAGATTTTCATGGAAAATCATGGGGGAAAATCATAGAAACCATGTAAGGGAATAAACTATGGTTCTAAGCCATAGAAGAGGTATGTAATGGATTGTAGAAGTATGCCATAGGACCCAAACACGAAGAATGGACTGTAGGACGAAAAATTGACTAAACCCACAGGGGGTCGCACGGGGGTCGATGGCCAATCGACCCTACCAGACCCTAACAATCAACCCCCACTATTCGGGAAGTCCAGAATCTGGGTGGTAGCACCCAGGGTCGATGAAACCTCCGACCCTGGCATCGACCCCCAGTTAACAGCATGCTTTTTAAAGTCAGAATTAATTCTAATTAAATTTTATCGACTTGATTAGGTCTTTTAGTGATATAATATCCATATATAGTTGATTCTTAAAGCTTGAAAGAGGATATGCGATCAAGTAAAGGTGAGGGAACAAGACCTAAACTAATTGGTTAATAATAAACTGTTTTATTCTTGAGTCCAATGCCATGATTGATTCTATGCGTGTAGCTTGTTATGTGCATTCAACATGTCATCCAATATTTCTATTATTACTGTTCATGCATATTTAAATTATTGTGTATAACATGATGATGTTGATGATGATAGGAATAGGCATGTAGATGTATGTGTGTGGTTGGTGTGCTTTATGCGAGCGATTATCAGGGGGAAGTGTCATAGGCCGGGCCTCAGCACTCTAGCTCTATCTCTAACTCAAGTCTTGTTTACTGACATCGTCGTATCGCTATTACCCTAGCAGAACTATTATGTCGTAGGCTATGAGGGGAGGTGGTCTCGGACCATGTAGTCTCTAACTCTATCGGGGGGCCTTAGCCCTATCTCTATGTATGTATTGAGGGATGTTGGGGTGAGGCCTTGGATACACTGATTGGCATTAGGATTGGTTAGTTGCGAGCCCAGTTTATGAGCCCTCGCCAGTAGGGGCTTACGTGATGGTATGGGCAATGGGTACAACAATAAACGTGACCTTTCCTTGTACATTGTCCATGGTGGGTAAATGTGGGACGACAATAAACGTTACCTTTGGGCTGCTCCACACACTCGTGTATAGAGGTGCGGCATCAATAAACGTGACCTTTGGCCACCTATCCTTTCTATAGCACATTGCAAACTTATTTACCAGACCAAAGATATGAATTGAATGCATGCATATGTTGTTGCATTGTTTTGTTTGCTCACTGAGCCATAATGTGTGCTCACCCTCTCAATGTTGAATATTTTTAATTGATGATGCAGGTACTATGGTCGAAGATTATATGAGTGCTTCGGTGTATGCGAGTGTTGCTGCAATGGAAGCCGAAGACTTAGTAGATATGCATGACCCCTCATGCGAGTGCAACTCATGCGTATTTTATTAGATTTTATTTGAGTTTAAAAAGGGATGTAATTAATATTTTATTATTTATGTCTCAGTTGATACAACAATAACTTGATATTTTAATTATGATTATTACGGTTAGAGTTCTCAGTTCATTTACTATAAGACTTCCACTATTGTGTATTTATTCTGATTATGGTTGTGGATGTGCATGTTTTTATTTTTAATGGATATAGCCTATTAGAGATCTTGAACCGTTGGTTTATTAGCGGTTCATCACACTATTCTGAATGGTGCAGAATTGGGGTGTGACAACTTGGTATCAAAGCATCTCAGGCCTTGTCTGTGAAACCGTATACTTCCACAAAAGGTCGTGAACTGAGATAGGATAAAAATTTAAAAGATGTAATAATGACACACCATAAGCATCTGTGTTATTTGAGACTAAACTGAAAGAGAATAATGCATCTATTAAATGAGAAACAAATTTAAATACAACCAAAAGGAAGAACAATGTTTATATATATATATATATATATATATATATATATATATATATATATATATATATATATATATATATATGATTAAAAGCAGAGTACTGTCCACAGTCCGGACAGTTACTCTTAAGTACAAAAAGAAAAATAAAAGAAGTACATCAAGAAGCTGGAGGTGATGGGGGAGGCGGTGCCTCACGGTCTCTATCGTAGTCCTCAGCGTAGACTCTAGTCAACCAAGCTATCTGAGTCTGGGTCCTCTGGAGACTAGCTGTGAGATCAGCCACCCACTGGTCAGTCACACACTGACCATCCCTCAGCTCTCCCATCCGCTGATCAGATACGTGCTGAGCAGCTAGAAGCTCTCCCACCTGTTAATCCGACACTCGCTGAGCAACCAAAAGCTCTCCCACCCGTTGATCGGACAAGCACTGAGCCTCTAGAAGCTTTCCCATCCTCAAGTGAGACATACGTTGAGCCTCTCATTTCTCATGCAAGATCCTCATCATATCATCAGAAGGAGCATACGAAGGACCAGCTGCATGCGAATGACCAGCTGAAGAAGACGGACCAGCTCCTGTAGCATGAGTAGGTGATGGAGGAGGTATGGCATCTACATCCATGTATAGGCGATCGTCATCATCCCCATGAACCCCTACTCCAGCGGCTACTGCTGCTGCCTCAGTGTCAGCCATCTCCACTCGAGTGCGAGGGCACACCATCGCGTTCCTCTCCTCATCGCTGAACTGGGCATCCCGCATGCCCATCTTGCAAATAGCCTCCCAATCCAGAGGCGATGAAAAGGATTTCTCCTGAATCTTCTCATCCAACAAATCAACCCCCAGGCGGGTAAGCAAGGTAATGGTCATGCGTCCATAAGGAAGGATGCCAGTGTGACTGGGCAATGTGGCACTGATCATCGTGTAAGCACCCCATTTTTGCCACCATCTGCGTAAGTGAACCAATATAGCAGGTTTCTAGCCTTTAACCCAAAGATTTGTGATTCTCCATTGAACAGCACAGCAGGGTCATGGGCTATTACCTACTTGGATGAATAGGTCGTAAAATTATCTTCGAAATGAGACCAGAATCATCAAATTCTGACGTCAAACAAGGAAGATATCATAGTTTGAAAGTGCAGGGGCATTTACGTGTCATGCATGCATTATCATTCAAACTTCAAGACATCATATCTAGGTCATCTGATATGGGAATCAGATCATTCAAAAGGCCAATATTCCTTATTTTCTTTCCTCTTCAAAGTGGACGTGAAAAATCCCGGGTAGAAGTCACCAGCGGGCCCCATGCAAGCTTTCATGCAAAATTATCGTTGGAACTTCAAAGCTTCATATCTTTTCCGTTTTACGTCGGATTCAGATGATTCCAAGGCCATTATTCTTCATTCATGATGTTCTACAAAGTGGACGTGAAAAATCCCAGGTAGAAGTCTCTGAAGGGTCCCATGCAAAATTACACATGGAAATGACCATTTAATCTTTGAAAAATCATATTTTGGTCACCCCATATCCAAATCAGGTGATTTCAGTTTCATTATGTTCCATTTTTAGTACTCTACAAAGTGGACGTAAAGGATTTTCGATTGAAGTTTTCGAAGGATCCCATGTAGAATGGTCAGCCAAATTTTCGATAATTGGCATGCTTAAACTTCAAAAATTCATAAGTTGGCTATTTTATTTCCAAATAAGTTGATTCAAGCTCTAATATTTCTCATTTTTAGTGTTCTACAAAGTGAATGTAGAAAATTTGGAATAAAGGCTATTGAAAAATTCTATGCGGAATGACAGCAGAAATGGCCCAGGAAATGATAGAGAGAGAAAACCCAGTTAATTTCAGTCAATCCAGTCAACTCAGCTCAACCCAAGCCAGTCTTGGCCCAATCTAGTCAATCCTTGTCAATCCGGACCAATTCATGGTGGCACATATGCATGTATTTCTTTTATATATTATTATATAATGTATAATATATTATAATATATCATATAATATATACATATGTCTTTTATGTATATTATATTATATATATTAATATATTAATATATTATATAATTATATATATCTTTTATATATAGAAAACAAAGGAGAGAAATCGATTGTGAGATCAATAGGAGAAGAAAAAAAAAGAAAGAAATCAAGAGAGATCCGAGAGAAGAAGAAAGAGAGAAGAAGATATGGAAGGAGGAGAAAAAAATAATAAAAAAAGGAAAGGAGGAAGGATAGAGAAAGAGGCCGAAAGAGAGTGTTCGGTGGGTGAGAAATGGAAATAAAAAAAAAGGGAAATCGGAAAGATCCGAGAAGATTAAGAGTGGGGGAAAAAGGAAAAAAATAAAATAATAAAAAAAGGAAAGAATTGAAAAAGGAAAGAGAATCGAGAAGATTGCGAAGTGGAGAATGAAAAGATAAAAAAAAGAAAAAACCCGAAAGGGAGGACATCGAGAAGAGGAGAGGGCGGTGGAGATAAAATATAAAAAAAAAGAAAAAAAAACCCGAAAGGGGGGAGATCGAGAGGAGGAGAAAAAGAAAATAAAAAAAAAGAGAGAAAGAGAGGGGGGAAAAAAAAGGGGAGAGCGGACCCGAGGAGAGAGGAGAAGAAAATCGAGATTGGAAAGGAGGGGAGCCGAGGAGAAAAAATAAAAAATAAAGAAGCGGGGAAGGAGAGAGAGAGAGAGAGCGAGAGAAAGAGAGAGAAAAAGAGAGAGAGAGAGAGAGAGAGCAGTGAGAATCTGGGAATAAAAAAGAAACAAAACAAGAGAGGAAGAGTAGAAGAAGAGAGAGAGAGGGGCGGTGGAGAAAAGCAATAAAGAAGGAAAAAAAATAGAAAACGAGAAGAGAGGAAGAGAAGAGGGAAACAAGAGAGAGAATAAGTGGGGTTTGGGTTTGTTCCTTCTACAATTAAGAAGAATAAAGAGGTAGCACAATAGCAACCCCATCCTGGCCGACAACCATGAGAGCCTTGTACCCCAGATCCTCAAATCGTGTTCTTGATTGGCCATCTCATTTAAGTGTCCTCGATGGATTCTCATTGATGGGATCACTAACCCATTACCATCATTGCCATCTTTAATTTCAATGATCTTGCATGGAAGGCTCCCTAATGAAGCTTTTGATCCAGCACCGCCACTAAGACTATTGGCCGAGCATCATTCAAATGTTGGCATTGATGAATGAGACTCCAGTGAGATCAACGTCAAGGCACTATCCATGTTATTGCACCTATTATCGATTGCTTCAACCGTCCAGGTATGCCATTTTTCATTCTATTTCTTCTCTGCTATTTCAGTTTTCAGCAGAAGGTGATCAATGTTCAAAGGTGCCAATTTCTTGAATTTTTTTGTGGATTATGCCATTGACCTTGGAAATTTGATGTGATTGGAATGTTACCATTGATCTTGGAAATTCGATGTGAATGGAATGATTACCATTGATCTTGGAAATTTCATGTGATTAAAATATCACCATTGATCTTAGAAATTTCATGTGATTAATATGTGACCATTAATCTTGGAAATTCGATGTGATTAAAATATGGCCACCGATCTTGGATTTTTTGGATGATTGAATATGAATCATTGGATGATTATTTTATGTTTTTTTGATCATGATGAGTGATTTTAAGCAATCCAAACCATTGGATGACATGATTATGTGAATTTAAATTTAATTTGCGCCATTGATTTGGACTAGATGATGATTATGTGAATTTTAAATAAATGTGAACGGTTGGATTATCATCATGAGCTATTTCAACCGTTAGATCTTCATTATGAATGATTTTGAGTAATCTGAACCATTGGATTATCTTTACGAGTGATTTAAATGAATCCGAACAGTTGGATTATCATTATGAATGGTTTAGACCGTTGGATTGTCATTGTAAATATTTTAGAAGGATCTGAACCGTTGGATTGGCATTATATGTGTTTTAGAGGAATCAGAACCATTAGATCGTGCATATAAATTGTTTTGATACACGTGATACATATATTTTGTTCGATTGACATGTTGTCTTATTTGGAATGCTCTTACATGTTATGTTTGGATACAATACTATGATTGAAATGCTCACATGGATACACTGCCACAATTGGAATGATCACACTGCCATGTTTGGATTGCTCATGATCATATCTGTCCATTTGGATGCTCATTGCCAGGTTTAAATACTCACTGCCATATTAGGTATTGTCATGCTTAGAAGATAGCATATTAGAGCATGCCATATAAGCTCCTGCCTTATTTGCAGTACATGCCATATTTGAGAGATTTTAAACAATCTTACTAAATGTGAATTTATTGCCATAAATGTGTTATATGCCATATTTAGATGAATAATTAATTTTTGGTAATAATTTAATTTATGCAACACCCTAGTCGAACTACCATATCTGTACACCTAGCAAACATATTAGGTGTGGGGATGTGCATTTAGGCACCCACATTATTGGGAAGGGCATAATGGAAATAATAAAAACCTTAATAAAGAAAGAAAAATGCTTTGCCAAACCTTCTAAAATTAGAATTTAGGATGAAAAGGTTAATTTAGGATGATTTTACCCCTCGATAAATCCTAAGCCTAGAATAGGTTCTAAACACTAAACCTATAATAAGTTCTCAATCCCAAACCTAGAACAGGTTCTCACTTTCTAACCTAGAACAGGTTATTCGTCCGAACTACGCGTATTATGATTCCTAGGTCAAACCCTAGGATACGTAGGCCATTTGGGAGAAACCCAAATTCGGATCCACAATTTAGTCCACTCAGACTATCCATAAATCCACTAGGATATTCAACCAATTCAATCCAAACCTCAGTCCACTTGGATTATCCATAGATCCACTAGGATATTCAACCATTTTAATCCAAGCCCCATTTTAACCAAAATAGGGTCACCCAATTTCAAACTACGTGGATTCTGATTCCTAGGGAAAACCCTAGGATACGTAGGCTATTTGGGAGAAACCCAAATTTGGATCCAAACCTTAGTCTACTTGGACTATCCATAGATCCACTAGGATATTTATCAACATTTCAACCCAGATAGGGTTATATCCACATTCCAACCCAGAATGGGTTATCCATATTTGACCCAAATAGGGTTATTCTTAGATCCACTAGGACTATCTATCAGACCACATGGACTATCCAGATCCTAACCCATAGGATTTCTCAACCTTTCAAGCATAAACTTCAACTTGAACAATGAACTTAATCATGCACAAGCATAAATCACATCCATAAACATTAATCACACCTGAACTACGATGGTTAACCTGATTTTCGGAATAATTCCATAATACGTAGGCAATCTGATGGATACAGATTCGGTTCAATGATATCAAATCACTTGGTTTGGTTTGGTTTAACAAATAGAGTCTAGCATAGGAAAGGTATAGGAGACCGATTTTGATCGGGCAGTTTGGGTGCCTAACCCCTTCCCATAATCGTAACCTGACGCTTACCCAATCTCTGATGGACCAGAAATCCAATCGAAGGGTCATGATTCAATCAAAGTCTTACCTTAGGGTGAGATTTCACATTTCTATGATCCTAGACCTTAATCTAGGTGGCGACTTCTAAAGATTTCCATCTTTGTCCTCACAGTGGCGAATTCACTGGGGATATAAACGTCAAATTCCTAAATGAAAACTTTCCTTGTGTGAATTGGATGCTAGCACTTAGGATACTATATTTATGCTTGTATTATATTGTTTTGGGGGGAATGGGTTCAGTCACACATTCGTGTGAGTAGCCGAACCGGGTCCCATGCATATGCGGCAGCTCGCTAGGTGAAACACACAGCCTTGGCCTGTACTTTGTGAGACCACGACCGGCGAGCAGCCTCTAACGAGCATTTCTTGGGTCCGCCTGAGAATGCGTTATGCTACTCCACGTCGCTTGGATCCTTGCAACATAGTATATAAAGGGATTGGAGGCCCATTATTCATCGAGCATTCGGTGATAGGTTACCCCATCCTTGTCAAGGTGGCCTTTTTTGTCCTATCCGAGATTGTAGCCCAATGTTTGTTATTTTTTTGGTTCATCCCTGAACCGGCCTAGTAAAATCGGCTTAACCATGACATCCATGTTCGAGACGTCGAAGTTCTACCCGTTTTTGTCCTTGATTGGTCAACATGTTAGAATCTACACGATGAGCATCTTGAACTCTCACCCATTGGGAGTATGAGGTATGTATACACCTGTTCTACATCATAGTAGACGGTCACTATATGTAAGACCCGCCCGCCATGAACCCGGTCTAACCTTACATTTTGTGTTGTGACCCGTCTACATATCATGGTCGAGCCAAGTGGACCAAGTGTGAGAAGAAACCCAAGACCCAATATGAAATTTTACTCAAAAAATAGTCAAAATGAGGGTAGGGTCGCATGCCTAAACAGATAGGTCCGACCCCCCATCGACCCCCGGTAATCGGTAAAAACAACACAAATAAAAAATTAGGAAACTTTCCTAATTTCAATTGGAACCTTTCCTAAACTCAATGGGACTTATTTTGGGAGGTTTTACTCAATAAATAGGACGTCCTTAAGCCTCTTTCACTCCTTTTACAACCCTAATTGGATTGAGAGAAAGAGAAGAGAAGAAGAGAAGGAAAACTTGAAGAAAAGGCTAAGGAAGAAGAAGAAGTTCAGAGATATCTTGGAAACTCAGACTACAGAAGGTATGAACCTTAATCCCCATCTGAATTGAAAGCTTAGAATAGATTATGATGAAGTTAGGTTAGGAGAAACCCTAATACCATCCATCCATGGTTAGGTTTCAAAGGATACCATGGAGGAGATCATTGAAACCATGTAGGTGAATAAAGAATAGTTCTAAACCATAGAACATGTATGGAATGGACTATAGAAGGAAGCCATAGGACCCAAACATGAAAGAATGAAATTTGATATTTTTGACTCGAACCATGGGGGGTCGCACCTAGGGTCAATGGAACATCCGACCCTAGCATCGAATCCCAGCATTCGGGAAGCCCAGGAAAGGGGTGGTCGCACCTAGGGTCGATGGAAGGTCCGACCCTGGCATCGACCCCCAGTTAACAGCATGCTTTTTAAAGTCCGAATTAATTCTAATTAAATTCTATCGACTTGATTAGGTCTTCTAGTGATATAATATTGATATTTAGTTGATTCTTAAAGCTTGAAAGAGGATCTACAAATAAGCAAAGGTGAGGGAACAAGACCTAAACTAATTGGTTAATAACAAACTGTTTTTATTTCTTGAGTCCAATACCATGACTGTGATATGCGTGTATGCTTGTAGTGTGCATTCAACATGTCATCCAATATTTCTATTATTACTGTTGATGCATATTTAAATTTATTGATTATAACATGATGATGTTGATGATGGTAGGAATAGGCATGTGAATGTTTGTGTTTAGCTGGTGTACATGGTGCGAGTAGGGATGGTATCAACCGGTACTTCGATGCCGTTCTCATCGGGGTATATTGTGCCATGGTCTATTCAAGTCATGTCCACTAAGCAAGTGTTATTGTGATTGATGCGAGTGGAGCATCAGGGGGAGGACGTGACATTGTGGTTCAGCCTGGTCACCAGACTCTAGCTCTATCTCTACTCAAGTCATGTCCACTAACATCGTCGTATCGCCATTACCTTAGCGGAACTAATATGTCGTAGGGCATCAGGGGCGGGACGTGGCATTGTGGTTCAACCCGCTCACCAGACCCTAGCTCTATCTCTATGGATGTATTGAGGGATGCTAGGGTGAGGCCTTGGATACATTGTTTGACATTAGGGTTGGTTAGTTGTGAGCCCAGTTTGCAAGCCCTCGCCAACAGGGGCTTTCGTGTTGGTATGGGCAATCGGTACAGCAATACCATTTTCATTGGGTGTATATTGTCCATGGTGGGTGCATGTGGGGCGACAGTGCCATTTTCATTGGGCGTTTCCACACACTCGTGTAGAGAGGTGCGGCGGCCACCTATCCTTTCTATAGCACATTGCAATCTATAAACCAGACCACAGATATGAATTGATCGCATGCATATGTTTGTTGCATTGTTTTGTTTACTCACTAAGCTCAAGTTGGAGAGCTTACCCTCACGCATGCAATTCTTTTTAGTTTCTGATGTTGCAGGAACTATGATTGAAGATTATGTCTACACGCCAACATATGAACGGGTGGAGGCTATGAATGAGCTAGCTGTGGAGGACTATTGTGATTCGTTAAACGAACGTTTCAACTGTGGATACGCTTAGCATTTAATTTTTGTATTTGGATATTGTAATATGTATTAAGTTATGTTTTGGTTACTTGGAAATAAATGAAAAATTAAGTATTTATCATGATTAGACCTCAGTTCATTATCTGTAAGACTTTCGCTATTTACTCTATTACCTCTGATTAATGTGGAATGTGTTTTGGTTTATCATATGTGGGATAGCCTATTTTGAGATCCTGGTTGAACCGTTGGTTTATTAACGGTTCAGCACACCATTCTGGTTGGTGCAGAATTGGGGTGTGACAATTTGGTATCAGAGCTCTCTCAGGCCTTTCCATGAAACCTGAATACTTCCACTAGAGTCCGTGAACTGAGTTAGGATAAACTAAAAGCTTTAATACAAACACACAAAAAGCACCTGTGTTGGTTGAGACAGAACTTAAACAAGACAATGATGTACATATAAAAGGTGGAACCATATATATACACTCAAACAGAAAGAGAAGACCAAAATTGATCCTGATAAACAAATAATATAGGGTACTATCCATAAGTTGGATAGTTATCTACGTATACAAGGGATATAGTACTGTAGCGAGAAGGAAGCATCTGTACAGTAGAAAATTTGAATACCGAGTTGGTACTCACAAGATGTGAAATTCGATGTAGGACAGAGGAAGAAGGAAAATGGCTAGTAATGCCAAAACCCCTGTAGAGATAAAGGAAAAGATCTCGGGCTAAATCCAACAGAGATAAGAGAATAATGGTTATACATTAAGAATAAGAGTAACTATACTCCTGGGTGACATGGAGACTCAGGGTGAGATCCACCACAAGCTGATCCATTACCCGCTGAGCATTAAGAAGAGGTTGCAACTTGACCCCACCACTATCTGGGTTGAAAATGGGTAATGAAAACTCATCTGAGCAGATGCTAGATAATGATAATCATATTAGAGCGAATCAAAGGAGGTAAACAACCAGACCACTCCAGTCAACCACCTGGACTATTAAGTACCTTGGTTATGGTTGTCATACACTTGACCCAATAAAATACAAGAACAATAGCAGATGAGACCGACTATGCAAGTTGCTATGTAAATCACTACCCAAGTTGCTGATGCTACATCAACACCTCCGGGTCAAACCAAGTACGGTACCAATTGGGAGCATCACTGTACCCCAACACCTGTTAGCTATAACACAGTGCCTACCACATCATAAGTCCCAGTAATGCACACCCCAGTGCAGAAGTTTGGTGCACAACAAGCAGTGTATCAAGGTGGTTAACCTTATCAGCCACCGATGTATGGGATAGTTGCATCATGACAGAATGATCCGACAAGGATTGAAGAATGTCTTCTGAAGATGATACCTCAGACATTTTCAGCAAATGATCAAATCTATTATGGCCATATATCTAGATAGGTTTATATAGGATGTGGTGCATTATGGACTTACTCTTATGATTATAGAGGATGCACATACTTGATTTTAATTCCTGTACCTTGACAGGATACCTTCTTGATTTAACCTGCCAATTGGAGTTATAGATATTGTTTCTTTAGTATTAGTCCTGATTATACCAATCTGAACCACTCTCATGATCAACAACATGAACAGAGATATGAACTGAATGAACAGTTAAATGTTTAATCATGTTGAGCGTACATCTTCTGATTTATACCGGATTTACTGATGTACGAAATCTTCTTCAGATTTATTCCTGTAATGCCTTGACCAATGGCATTATATATTCGATAGAACTATAATCTTGAGGTTAAGAAAAAAAAAACCTCTATTTCCAGGTATTTGGACCACCGTGCAACCTAACGACCTTTGGATGCCGGTTGGATTACCATGGATTTACTCCTGATCCTTTAAACTTAAGTTCATTAGATAAAGAAAGTGTTCGTCATTATACTAAATTGAAAGAAGGAAATGAACTATTTTGGATAAACATTCTGATTCTTACATTTCTCGACATCCATTGATAAGATGTTTAGTGATAATGGAATTATTGGAAGAAAGATGATTGGATTCAGATTAAATGCTATAGTCAATGAACCTCAGATGAAGTAATGGAGAATCTATTTTGAGATTGCTAAATGGATGGATATGAGTCATGTCTATAAAAGAGTGCATGAGCAAAAAGTGAGAATTATCAAGGGTAGTCGGTAAAGAAATAGATAGCACTCTAGTAGAGTTAAAGATGGCTATATCGGTATGAATTTTGATAAAACAAAAGATTCCTAAAAGCATATCTAAGAGTCGATACAAGGATGAAATCGAAAAATCAACTCGGTTTAATACAATGATAATTGAGTTATGCCCAATGTTGAGTGATATGATTAAGAAAAGACCAAAAGAGTTTAGCTGAATTAATGAAATTATAAGCATATACCCTAATGCTTACAAATAGATTTGGGATATGAGATTTTGACGATAGTCTTTGAAAAAAAATCATAAGAAATGAAGAAACTAGGCAAGCTCTTAAGACCCTTACACCAGATTTTACTAGTTCAAGCCCTTTTGGACTAGATGTGCATTAGATGAGTGTTATGAACAATGTCCAAATAGTATGGATGGACATAAGTAGGATGCAACCTAATTTGACTTGAGATGGAAGACTTTGACATCATCTTGGGGATACACCGGTTGTCTCAACACTCTACAAAGTTGTTATGTGCATAGAAGAGATTATCATTCAAGAATAAAGATGGCATATAATTTAGTATTATTGGAAGTATGTTGCCTAAGAAAAGAAAGCTGATCCTCACTATGCTAAAGGCCAAGAGATGCTTTGAAGAGAAAGAAGTTGGATATATAGTATCTGTGGTATACGCTACCAAAGAAGCACCTCAGATGGAAGAAACTGATGTGATTCATAAATTCCTGATGTGTTCCAGGAGACTTACCTGGGTTACCATTTGATCATGTGACCGAGTTCGTCGTCGACTTGTTACCAAGGACGATACTTGTGTCAAAGGCACCTATAGAGTAGCTCCTATGGAGTTGAAGGAACTAAAACTCAACTACAAGAGTTATTAGACTAAGGTCCTAATAGGCTATGTATTGCATCACGGGGAGTGCCAATGTAATTCGTGAAGAAAAAGGATGATAGTGTTGTCTGCATATAAACTACCGAGAATCAAACAAGTCACGATCAAGAATCAAGATCTATCACCTCGGATCAATGACTTGTTTAAACAGTTGTAATGAGCAAAGAAAATTTCTAAGATTGATCTACAAGGTATCAACAGCTGAAGAATTTTGACAGCGATATCTCAAAAATACTTTTACAATCAGGATTGGCCAATTATGAGATCTCGATTATGACGTTTGGATTAACCAATGCGCATACATCTTTTATGGAACGGATGAACTGGGTGTTTCATGAAATGTTGGACACATCGGTCATAGTTTTCATAGATGATATTTTGATTTATTCCAAGAATAAAGCAAATCATACAACGAATTTTAGAATAGCTTCACAACAGCTGAAAAGAGAAAAACTTTACGCCAAGTCCAAGAAATATGAGACCTAATTAAACAAAGTGATCTTCTTAGATCACGTGGCATCATACAAAGGGATTAAAGTGGACCCTATTAAGATAGAGGTAATCATATGGTGAGAAACACCTAAAGAGTATTGTGAAGAACAAAAGTTTCTTGGGTTTAGCTGATTGTTATAGACGAGTTTTGGAGGACCACTCTAAGATTGCAAAACTTCTTACCAAGCAAACCAGGAAGGGGAAGGAGTTTAATTTGACTGACAAGGGTGAAGAATATTTCCAGATTCTAAAGTAAGATTGATATTAGCTCCCATCATGATCGTTCTAGCACCAGGGAAACCTATTACCCTATCCATCGGAGCTTTCGGATTGGATCTAGGATGCGGGTTGATGTAAGGTAAATAAGCGATTTCATATGCTTTAAGAAAACTGAAAGGGCATGAGAAGAGTTACCCAACTCATGATTGGAGTAAACAATTGTGATTCATGCAATCAAGACTTGGGGACATTATTTAAACGGAGAAGAATTTTAGATTAGATCGGATTACAAGTGTTTTATTTATCTCCTCATCAGAAAGAGTTGAACATGAAGTAGAAAAGATGGTTAGAACATTGAAGGATTAAGACTGCGGTATTCAGTGTCACTCGAGCAAGACTAATGAAGTAACTAAGACCTTAAGCAAAAAAAAAATGGAATTATGAAGTCCAAGGAAAGACTCAATATAAATGCTGCCTTATGTTCCATAGCAATAGATTCAGATTTGGAAGAAAAGTAACATATAATAGAAGCTAGTGATGATCCAATTGAGCAAGAACTTATGGATGAATTATGAAACAATAGTTCGGTGGCGTTTATGGCATTAAAGATCATCTCTGATTTGATGGATGAAGTAAAAGTAGCAATTTTATAAGATCCGTACGTTCAAATTTTGAGGACAAAATTTCTTTTAAGGGTGGTGGAGTTGTAAGACCCGCACGCCATGAACCCGGTCTAACCTCACATTTCGTGTCGTGATCCGTCTACATATCATGGTCGAGCCAAGTGGACCAAGTGTGCGAAGAAACCCAAGCCCCAATATGAAATTTTACTCAAAAAATAGTCAAAATGAGGGTAGGGTCGCATACCTAAATAGACAGGTCCGACCCCCCCCCCCCATCGACCCCCCATCGACCCCCCCATCGACCCCCGGTAATCGGTAAAAACAGCACGAACCGAAAATTAGGAAACGTTCTTAATTTCAATTGGAACCTTTCCTAAACTCAATGGGACTTATTTTGGGAGGTTTTACTCTATAAATAGGACATCCTTAAGCCTCATTCACTCCTTTTACAACCCTAATTGGATTGAGGGAAAGAGAAGAGAAGGAAGAGAAGACGAGAAGGAAAACATGAAGAAAAGGCTAAGGAAGAAGAAGAAGTTCAGAGATATCTTGGAAACTCAGACTACATAAGGTATGAACCTTAATCCCCATATGAATTGAAAGCTTATGATAGATTATGATGAAGTTAGGTTAGGAGAAACCCTAATGTCATCCATCCATGGTTAGGTTTCAATGGAAACCATGGAGGAGATCATTGAAACCATATATGTGAATAAAGAATAGTTCTAAACCGTAGAACATGTATGGAATGGACTATAAAAGGAAGCCATAGGACCCAAACATGAAAGAATGAACAAAATTTGATATTTTTGACTCAAACCATTGGGGGACGCACCTAGGGTCGATGGAACATCCGACCCTAGCATCGACCCCCAACATTTGGGAAGCCCCGGAAAGGGGTGGTCGCACCCAGGGTCGATGGAAGGTCCGATCCTGGCATCGACCCCCAGTTAACAGCATGCTTTTTAAAGTTCGAATTAATTCTAATTAAATTCTATCGACTTGATGAGGTCTTCTAGTGTTATAATATTGATATTTAGTTAATTCTTAAAGCTTGAAAGAGAATCTACAAACAATCAAAGGTGAGGGAACAAGACCTAAACTAATTGATTAATAACAAACTATTATTATTTTTTGAGTCCAATACCATGATTGTGATATGCGTGTATGCTTGTAGTGTGCATTCAACATGTCATCCAATATTTCTATTATTACTGTTCATGCATATTTAAATTTATTGATTATAACATGATGATGTTGATGATGGTAGGAATAGGCATGTGAATGTTTGTGTTTGGCTGGTGTACATGGTGCGGGTAGGGATGGTATCAACTGGTACTTCGATGCCGTTCTCATCGGGGTATATTGTGCTATGGTCTATTCAAGTCATGTCTACTAAGCAAGTGTTAGTGTGCTTGATGCGAGTGGAGCATCAGGGGGAGGACGTGACATTGTGGTTCAGCCTGGTCTCTTGACTCTAGCTCTATCTCTACTCAAGTCTTGTCCACTAACATCGTCGTATCGCCATTACCTTAGTGGAACTAATATGTCATAGGGAATCAGGGGGGGACGTGGCATTGTGGTTCAGCCTAGTTACCAAACCCTAGCTCTATCTCTATGGATGTATTGAGGGATGCTGGGGTGAGGCCTTGGATACATTGTTTGACATTAGGGTTGGTTAGTTGCTAGCCCAGTTTGCAAGCCCTCGCCAACAAGGGCTTACGTGTTTGGTATGGGAAACCGGTACAGCAATGCCGTTTTCATTGGGTGTATATTGTCCATGGTGGATGCATGTGGGGCGACAGTGCCGTTTTCATTGGGCATTTCCACACACTCGTGTATAGAGGTGCGGCGGCCACCTATCCTTTGTATAGCACATTGCAAACTATAAACCAGACCACATATATGAATTGATCGCATGCATATGTTTGTTGCATTGTTTTGTTTACTCACTGAGCTCAAGTTGGAGAGCTGACCCTCGCGCGCACAATTCTTTTTAGTTTCTAATGTTGCAGGTACTATGATTGAAGATTATGTCTACACGCCAACATATGAATGGGTGGAGGCAATGAATGAGCAAGCTGTAGAGGACTATCGTGATTCATTAAACGAGCGTTTCAACTGTGGATACGCTTAGCGTTTAATTTTCGTATTTGGATATTGCAACATGTATTAAGTTATGTTTTGGTTACCTGGAAATAAATGAAATATTAATTATTTATCATGATTAGACCTCAGTTCATTATCTGTAAGACTTCTACTATTTACTCTATTACCTCTGATTAATGTGGAATGTGTTTTGGTTTATCATATGTGGGATAGCCTATTTTGAGATCCTGGTTGAACCATTGGTTTATTGACGATTCATCACACCATTCTGGTTGGTGTAGAATTGGGGTGTGACACTATACACCCCCCATTTAGTAAGCTCGATGTGTCGAATCTCTCATTGTTAACACGTCGATTTCAAAAAACGAGCAGAAAATCCCTATCGAGACTTAGATACCATGGTCAAGAAGAAATTTACTAGTTTGTTCATCTATGAACCACTTTTGCTAACCATCCCTAATAAGGACAACGGATTAATATATCCATTGCAATTTCATCGAATTCGGTAATCCAATTGGCCAGACCTTGGTACCACTGATTATCCATTTTGGAATCACGTGGTCCCAAGACTGAACAGATGGCTTAATCAAATTCAATTAAATTGACTCGGATAATGTTTACCCAATCGCCCTTATGAGGGAGCTAACTTTGTTTGGTTAAGTCATCTTTGATTGTGCATGTGACTTCTTCCACTCCTCTAGATGTCTAGAATCTTGATATTCCTCCATTAGGTTAAATTCCTTTGGAAAAGAAATCAAACTACAACCATATCCACCCTTTTAAGGTGAGAGTCCCTACAATTAGGGAATTGTCTTGATCTCCTACCTTGAGATCCATCCATGTTATCTCTCGAAATGAATCAATGGAAGTCATGAATCTAGATCTTGATTGAACATCAAATTTTGTAAGAAAGAAGGAAAGATTCAGCCTCAAGGCAAATCCAATCATAGTTCCCGATTCATCTCTAATTAAGGAAAGATTCAGCCCCTAGGCAAATCCAATCATACTTCTCGGTTCATCTCTGAATTAAGAAAAGATTCAGTCCCTAGAAAAATCCAATCACTATTCTCAATTCATCTCAGAATTAAGGAAAGATTTAATCCCTAGGCAAATCAAATCACCATTCTCCATTCACCTGAATAAGGAAAGATTCAGCCCCTAGGCAAATCCAATCACCATTCTTGATTTATCTCAGAGTTAAGGAAAGATTCAGCCCTTGGGAAAATCCAATCATTGTTCCCTATTCACCTATGAATTAAGAAAAGATTCAGCACCTAGGTAGGTCCAATCATCATTTCGGTTCATCCAAAATTAAGGAAAGATTCAGTCTCTAGGCAGATTCAATCACATCCAGTTCATCTCATAATCAAAGAAATATTCAGCCCCAGATTTAACCACCATTTCTGGTTCATCTCAGAACTGAAGAAAGGTTTAACCCCTAGGCAAGTTCAATCATCACCTCCCAGATCATGTTAAAATGGAAGAGGCATTCAGCCCCTAGGCTTTTTCACCCTTCACCTCCTGTTTGAATTTTGGTTCATGTCGGAACTAGGAAAAATTCCATTCATCTGAATTCAATTAGCCACTAGGCTTATCCAACCATCAACTTTGGTTAGGGTTCCAGTTCATGTCGGAACTAGGAAAAGTTTCATTCATTTGAATTCAATTAGCCACTAGGCTTATCCAACCATCAACTTTGGTTAGGGTTCCAGTTCATGTCGAAACTAGGAAAAGTTCCATTCATCTGAATTTATTTAGCCCCTAGGCTTATCCAACCATCAACTTTGGTTCAGGTTCTGATTCATGTTAGAACTAAGAAGAGTTCCATTCATCTAAATTCAATCAGCCACTAGGCTTATTCAACCATTAACCATGATTCAAGTTCTGATTCATGTTAGAACTTAGAAGAGTTCCATTCATTTGAATTTAATTAGCCCCTAGGCTTGTCTAACTGTCAACTCCGATTCAGGTTTCGATTTATGTTGGAACTAAGAAATGTTCCATTCATATGAACTCAATGTGAGTATGAGTTAGCCTCTAGGCCTGTTCAACCATTACCTCTGGTCCATGTTCCATTTCATGAAGGAAACAAAGTGAATTTTAATCTTTTCAACAAAATCAATCCATCATCTCTAGCATTTAGAGTCCAATCCATGATTGTCATCCTTGGCCTCTATCAATCGGAGGCCAACTTAAGCAATCCTTGCCTCTAGCAATTAGAGCTCAGTCCATGACTGTTAATCTTGATCTCTATCAATTAGAGATCAATTTAAAGTCAATCTTGATCTCTATCAATCAGATACCAATTCAAAGTCAATCTTGATCTCTATCAAAGACTAATTCAAAGTCAATCTTAATCTCTATCAATCAGAGACCAATTCAAAGTCAATCTTGATCTCTATCAATCAGAGACCAATTCAAAGTCAATCTTGATCTCTATCAATCAGAGATCAATTCAAAGTCAATCTTGGTCTCTACCAATCAAAGACCAATTCAAAGTCAATCTTGTCTCTATCAATCGGAGACTGATTCAAAATCAATCTCTGGCTCTATCAATTAGAGCCCGATCCATGTCTATCATAGCCCAGTGCCACAAGTTAGGATAGCTCGTCAGGAATGGTGAATGAGAATCATTCCTCTTTGCTTGTCAATAAAGATCAATTCCAGATTCTGGAGTCATCAGGAGACCATGAAACTTCAGCTATGATAGTGCTATCCCATCTTGGGCATTTCTGCCCCATTGGCCAAGGAAATGCTAAAATCCAAAGAGTTACCCTCATATTTTTTATTATTCAAAGAGAGGGAATGGAATTTTCTCGAGCAGTAGGGTAGACCAAAGATGAGATCTAATGTGCTCCAGGCTAAGATAAGAACCAGAATCACGGCTAGGGAATGGTCAAATGATGAAGCCCTGAGCCCTAAGTGGGGTATGAACCAGGTTGACCTTGGACCCAAATTGAATGCGGTCTAATGAGGAAAGCCATTATGCCCTAAACTGGGGCATGAACCAAATTGACCTTAGACCCAAATTGAGAGTGGTCTAATGAAGAAATCCATTGAACCCCCCAAGTCAAGGCATAAACTTGTCTAATCTTGGACTCAAAATGGTGTAGTGCAATGGTGATACCCCTTGATCCCCAAGTTGGGGCATAGGCTAAAATGATTATGAACTCAACTAGAAGCGGTCCATTGATGAATCCACTGAACCCCAAACTGGGGCATGAACCAGAGTAACCTTGAGCTTAAAAAGCAGTAGTCCGGTTATGAATGGATCCTAACTGAAAAAAAAAGAGGTAAAGAATTATATGGAACCCTAAAAGGTAAGTATTTTGCATGTCACACCCCAATTCTGTACCATTCATAACGGTGTGATGAACCGCTAATAAACCAACGGTTCAACCAGGATCTCTAATAGGCGGTATCCATTAAAAATAAAATCATGCACATCCACAACCATAATCAGAATAAATACACAATAGCCGAAGTTTTATAGTAAATGAACCGAGAACTCTAAATGTAATAATCATAATTAAAATATCAAGTTATTGTTGTATCAACTGAGACATAAATAACTAGAATACTAATTACATCATTTTATAAATTTAAATAAATCCTAAAAGAATACGCATGAGTTGCACTCGCATGAGGGGTCATGCGCATCCTCTAAGTTTTCAGCGTCCATTGTAGCAACACGCGCATACACCGGATCATTCATATAATCTGCAACTGTAGTACCTGCATAATCAACTAAAAATATTCGACGTCAAGAGGGTGAGCACACATCATGGCTCAGTGAGCAAACAAAACAATGCAATAAACATATGCATGCACTCAATTCATATCTTCGGTCTGGTTTATAACTTTGCAATGTGCTATAGAAAGGATAGGAGGCCACCGCACCTCTATGCACGAGAGTGTGGATATGCCCAATGAAAGCGGCACTGTCGCCCACAGCACCCATAATGGCACAATATACCCTGATGAAATGGCATCGAAGTACCGGTTAATACCATACCAACAAATAAACCCCTGCTGACTAGGGTTGCAAACTGGGCTCGCAACTAACCAATCCTAATGTCAAACAGTGTATCCAAGGCCTCACCTCAGCATCCCTCAGAACGCCCATAGTGATAGGGCTAAGGCCCCCCGGCAGAGTTAGAGACTACACGGTTCGAGACCACCTCCCCTCATACACCATGATGTAATAGTTCTGCTAAAGTAATGGCGATACGACGATGCTAATGCACAAGACTTGAGTTAGAGATAGAGCTAGAGTGCTGAGGCCCGGCCTATGACACCCCCCTGATACTCGCTCACATCAAGCACATCAACCACTTGCTTAGTAGACATGACTTGAATAAACAATGGCACAATATACCCCGATGAGAACGGCATCAAAGTACCGGTTGATACCACCCCTACCCGCACCATGTACACCAGCCAAATACAAACATTCACATGCCTATTCCTATCATCATCCTCATCATCATGTTATAATCAATAAATTTAAATATGCATGAACAATAATAATAGAAATATTGGATGACATGTTGAATGCACATTACAAGCATACATGCATAGAATCAATCATGGTATTGGACTCAAGAAATAAAACAGTTTATTATTAACCAATTAGTTTAGGTGCTGTTCCCTCACCTTTACTTGATCGTAGGTCCTCTTTCAAGGTTTAAGAATCAACTATATATCGATATAATATCACTAGAAGACCTAACCAAGTCGATAGAATTTAATTAGAATTAATTCAGACTTTAAAAAGCATGCTGTTAACTGGGGGTCGATGCTAGGGTCGGAGGTTCCATCGACTCTGGGTGTGACCACCCACAGTCTGGACTTCCCGAACACTGGGGGTCGATGATCAGGGTCTGGTAAGGTCGATTGGCCATCGACCCCCCGTGCGACCCCTTGTGGGTTTAGTCTATTTTTCCTCCTACAGTCCATTCTTCATTTTTGGTGTCCTATGGCTGGCTTCTACAATCCATTCCACACATGTTCTATGGTCTAGAACCGTAGTTCACTCACCTATATGGCTTTCATGATTTCCCCCATGGTTTTCTATGAAAACCTAACAATGGGTGGATGATTTGGGTTTCTCCTAGATCATTCCCTCTTCTCTATCTATTCTAAGGTCTGTAGAATTACATGGAGATAGTATCCATACCTGAGAATTAGGCTTGTTTCTCTGAAGCCTTCTCTTTGATCTTCTTCTCCACTTTCCTTCTCTTCTCTTTCTCTTTCTCTTCTCTTCTCTTTCTCTCAATCCAATTAGGGTTCTAAAAGGAGTGAAAGAGGCTTAGGGACGTCCTATTTATAGAGTAGAAAACTCCCAAAATAAGTCCCATTGAGATTAGGAAGGAATCCCATTAAAATTTGGAAAGTTTCCAAATCACAGTTTTTTTTCGGTAGACTGGGGGTCGATGAGGGGGTCGGAGATCCCGTCGACCCCTGGTTTTAAAATGTCCGACCCCCGGTTAAAAACTGAGGGTCCGACTTTTTGTGCTGGGGGGATCCGACCCCACCTCACTGGGTGTGCGACCCTCGCCCCTTTTTGAGTGTTTTTTGGTCAGTTTAATACCTGGGATCACGATCTCCTTCACACACTTGGTCCATTTGGCTCAACCACGATGGGTAGACATGGTTCAAGGTGGTAAGACCGGGTTAGATTGACACGGGTCTTACATTGCACCTACTGATAGAGGGGCATGATGAGTCCTGCTATTAGGAATCTGAAGGAAGACTTATTCCCGCAACGACTGATGGTGGTCGTCAAAGGTGTTATGCCCAACTGGAGCCGCTTGGACGAACTAGTTGTTTCAACTTTCTATTATCGGTATTTGATAGGTTATCCATGTCTGGGTCTAAGATCAATATGCTTGTTGACAAGTCTAGTCTAATCTGTCCTGCAAGTAAAAGAAAATCACCCCATTTGGGATTTCAATCTCTGTGCTTTGTCTCTTCCATACATTTCCTTCCAGTTTCATACATCCTCCTATTCTACGTGCGCAGTCAATTCTGACTCTAAAGATGATTGAAATGATGAGCCGTCTCCTGAACTTCTACGCCACCCGGCCTCTTGAGAAAGAAAGGTCCAACCCGTCTGGGAAAGCTTTAAATGATCAATCGGGAGACACAAGAGTAGTCTCAAGAAATATGTATTGGAGAAGTTGCCATTTATTCTATCTGTGAAAAGATTCCAAGGAAACATAATAACAGATCATATCAACAGGTCAGTCAATCAGTACAAATGAGTGGAGGACAGATGTGCCACCAAAAAGATGGAAATACCAAAGTTCTTACAAAGTACATCATATGCAAGCAAGAGATACATGATGAATGATCAATCTCAAAATCAAAGAATGAGGTCATTGGGATACCCAAAAAACAAAAAAAATTCAAGCCTATGTTTTATCTACATCAATAATGGGAGGTCGTCACATCAGACAAAAGGTGATGAGTAACTTATAGAGAACAACATATGGATTCACCGTTCAGATAAAATCAGATACTATATGAGCAGTCACAAATGCTCATAAAGTTTACAGAAGATCAGAGTGCTAGTTGGGGCAAAGACATTCTATCTGATTGGAAATGTTTGGAAGAAGAAGATTCAAATCCAATATTGAAAGTCATGATTCAATTTTGCGATCAAGCGAAGCACTGCATTATGTGGCCTTCACATCCAAAAAAAGAAAAGAAAAAGATAAAAAAGAAAAAAAAGAAAAAAAGAGAAGAAAAGAAAATAGTAAGATGTGGAATGGCATTAGAGCTCGACAGTAAGCCAATTGTCCCTCTCACTTCAAGAAGATGGTAGTTCCAACTAAAGCCTGAAAGCAAGTGTGATCGTTCTTCGAGATTCACAGCATGTTGGACCGGACTTTTGATTATCGTCAATTACATCCCACCTTTACAGGAGATGATCTCATCACTTCTTCATCATCAGATAAAGATTTCTCATCGGCATTAGACTCTCTCTCCTGTCTATCAATCTGACGGCCTTCCAAGGAGTCTCTATCACAAGCCCTTCTTTTGATTATCAATTTTTATGGCATTGTATCTCGTGATCATGTCATCATTTTATGTACAAATTCATGAATCTCGCTGGAACTCTCATCTGTCATTCATTACATCCGACGGCTTCCCAAGATTCCTATAAGCCCTTCATTTCTCAAGCCAATAAAATGAGATCTTCTCGATAAGATAAACCCATTCCACATAAACAACCAAACACTCTCCCAATGGTAGACCCATGTGGACAGTTTCACATCATTCCTCTTGGACCTTCAACATCAATACTTGTCAACAAACTTAAAGGTTTCAGGCCCAAATATGATCGTGACTGATTTGGAATCTCGATGTAGCTTGTTGAGACACGTGTTCCATCTAAACATCTCCAAGAAAGGAAAACATAATTCGGCACCATTTTTAATTTTGGTGTGGGACTACATTTCCCTAAGATCGCTTTTAGTGATGATTCAAATAGCTGCCCGCCTATCAATGCGTGTAGGTGTCAACTTAAACAGTGGGGCAAGGCTACCCATTTGTCATGAAAGTCGTGCCATTCGGATTTCCCCTAAGGGTTTTAAACCATTGGATAAGACCATAATTTTGGCAATATCCTCACCATATCAAGACTCTTAATTCAACCCAAGATGGGGTTTGCAAACAGAAAAAATAAAAAATGAAGGGAAGAAAAGCAACCTTAGCAAGGAAAAGCAACCCAAGAAACATCAATGGGCAACCTATAATACCTCAGTGGGGCTAGGCGACCTGATGCAACCCTAAAGCATTGCCCTCATTGGCCCTTCATAGAAAAATCCAGTGGTTCATGTAGACAAGTGTCATACCCAGTCTACCCTTCATAAGGAACCTCTCTTTTGCTCTCCAGTGAATCATACTCGGAGGAGTTGAACAAACCATCATCTTTTGGGCTCCATAGCATTGCCTTTCAACATAATTCTATCTTCAAATCCTGTTGGTCATGTTAGGGAGAGGGCAAATTCTCATGGCCTGGTTACAGATGTAGCCAAATTCATTCAAATCATCAGTTCCTTCATTTTTCAAAATTCAAGAAGGGTTTATCAAAGAAGTCACTTTCTGCAATCAATCTATCAATCTTCCCTTGACCTTGGAAGCATGGTCAAATTCTAAATGCAATCCAGATTCAACCTTGTTCTAACTCTGTTAGATTGCCCATTTCCTTCTACAGTAGCGGTCTATCACAACATGCAGACACTAGGGCATAGATATACCCTATGTAAAGGAATTAAACTTGATAATGAGCATTACATCTAGGATCCATTGTCTAGCCTGAAGTCACTGACTTTCCTAGTCAATAGAAGTAGGTCCGTCCAGGTTGGTTTTTTCCAATTTCTTAGTTCTTCCAATCCTGTTGAAGAAGAAAATCCAATGTGGTCTCTCACCTGTTAGGATTTGGTCACCAAATTCTCTGAAGGAACACTTCGAATCCTTTGCTCCTCGTGCATACTTTGGGACCATGATTCATTAATCTTTCAAAATAGGCACAACAATGTAGCAAAGCCCTGAGTTTTTCATGAGCCTAGATCAAAGGCCAAACCCATGTCACATTTCATCGCCGCTTGGCTGTTCTACCAATTTGCTCTCCCATAGTGCACAGTCAAAGAACATAGTTGACCAGATGTCCCTTGACAGTTTAACACCAAGGTCAATCAATAAAATCACTTTGGTTAGAGACTGTCAAGCTCCCCTCATTCTTGTTCAAAATCCTCGCTAGAGTTTCTTTCAATCCAAAATCCAACAACACCAATGTTGGTTGAAGAAAATCATCACTTTAAAATTACATGGAACCCTTTCAAGGGAGTAACCAAGTCATCACTACGGTGCTAAAATTGAGTCAAAATTTTCAGTACCAGGTCATAAATGATAAATTTCAAATCTAAGTATCATGCCAGCAAAGTCGATGACATCATTTCCATTGATGCCATGTTTTGTGCCTTTACCAATAAAGTAGGGGAAAAAAAAACCTTGGAAAACTGCTAAGGAATTCACCATCATTTCAAATATGTCCAGCACTCTATAGGTTCAAAGTCAAGAGACTTCCAAGATGGGTCAGATTTCAACCCTAAAGGTTCAAAGTCAACAAAGACTTCCTGTGTGGGTCACTGTCGAGGCATCCTAAAGGTTCATAGCAACAAAGCTACTTAAGAGGATATTCTAGTTTCCATTCTCGAAGGTTCATAACCATAGAGCTTCCAAGAAGGATATTCCAATTTTCAATTCTGAAGGTCCAAAGCTGGTAGGAACTTCAAAGATGAGTCATTCAGTATCATCCTATAATTGACCTTTTGAGTTCTTGCTCATTTTAGAATCAATAGCAAATTCTTCACCCTATAAGTGACCTTCTGAGTCCTTGCTCATTTCAGAATCAATAGCAAATTCCTCACCCTAAAAGTCACCTTCTGAGTTCTTGCTCATTTCAGAATCAAATGCGGAGCCCTAGCTCATCCAAAGTTCAAATCAATCTCAGTCTATAAATAAATCGAATGTAGAGCCCTAGCTCATCCAAAGTTCAAATCACTCTCAGTCTATAAATGAATCGAATGCGGAGCCCTAGCTCATCCAAAGTTCAAATCAATCTCAGTCTATAAGTGAATAAAATGCAGAGCCCTAGCTCATCCAAAGTTCAAATCAATGTAGAGCCCTAGCTCATTCAAAGATCAAGTCAATCTCAGCCTATAAGTGAATGTAGAGCCCTAGCTCATCCAAAGATCAAATCAATCTCAGATTATTAGTGAATCAAATGTAGAGCCCTAGTTCATTCAAAGATCAAGTCAATCTCAGTCTATAAGTGAATCCAGAGCCCTAGCTCATTCAAAGATCAAGTCAATCTCAGCTTATTAGTGAAGCAAATATAGATCCCTAGCTCATTCAAAGATCAAGTCAATCTCAGCCTACAAATGGATCAAGCCAGGTTCGAGCCCGCACGTACCTTGCATCATGAGTCTCACCTCAGCAAGAAGAGGTTCCCAGCCTACAAATGAGCCTTGTATTCACAGCCTAGCTTCATACAAGAAGAGATTTATCAGCCTACAAATGGATCAAACCGGGTCCAAGCCTACACATACCTTGCATTGAGTTCCACCTCAGTAAGAAGAGGTTCCCAGCCTATAAATGAGCCTTATATTCACAGCCTAGCTCCATACAAAAAGAGGTTTATCAGCCTACAAATGGATCAAGCCGGGTTCAAGCCCGCGTGTACCTTGCATCATGAGTTCCACCTCCCCAAGAAGAGGTTCCCAGCCTACAAATGAGCCTTGTATTCACAGCCTAGCTTCATACAAGAAGAGGTTTAATTAATCAGCCTACAAATGGATCAAGCCGAGTTCGAGCCCGCACGTACATTGCATCATGAGTTCCACCTCAGCAAGAAGAGGTTCCCAGCCTACAAATGAGCCTTTTATTCACAGCCTAGCTTCATACAAGAAGAACAATCATCAATTTTCCAAGAAGAGCAAACCTTCTTGCCAGTCGAACTACGTTATGGGCTTGATTTCTAGGATATCCTTAGAATACGTAGGCAGTTTAGGACAAATTACCCTAAGTGCAGCCCAATAAGCAATCTCACTCATATCCAAAAAATGTGTTTCTTTTATCTTCAGCCTTCAATTGGTAACAATCTCGGCTAAAGAGGGGCATCTGTAAGCACCCCATTTTTGCCACCCTCTGCGTAAGTGAACCAATATGGCAGGTTTTCAGCCTTTAACCCAAAGATTTGTGATTCTCCACTGAACCCCATAGCAGGGTCATGGGCTATTACCTACTTGGATGAATAGGTCGTAAAATTATCTTCGAAATGAGACCAGAATAATCAAATTCTGACGTCAAACAAGGAAGATATCATAGTTTGAAAGTGCAGGGGCATTTACGTATCATGCATGCATTATCATTCAAACTTCAAGACATCATATCTGGGTCATCTGATATCGGAATCAGATCATTCAAAAGGCTAATATTCTTTATTTTCAGTCCTCTTCAAAGTGGACGTGAAAAATCCCGGGTAGAAGTCACCAGTGGGCCCCATGCAAGCTTTCATGCAAAATTATCGTTGGAACTTCAAAGCTTCATATCTTTTTCGTTTTAGATCGGATTCAGATGATTCCAAGGCCATTATTCTTCATTCATGATGTTCTACAAAGTGGACGTGAAAAATCCCAGGTAGAAGTCTCCGAAGGGTCCCATGCAAAATTACTCATGGAAATGACCATTTAACGTTTGGAAATTCATATTTTGGTCACCCCATATCCAAATCAGGTGATTTCAGTTTCATTATGTTCCATTTTTAGTACTCTACAAAGTGAACGTAAAGGATTTTTGATTGAAGTCTCCGAAGGATCCCATGCAGAATGGTCAGCCAAATTATCGATAATTGGCTTGTTTAAACTTCAAAAATTCAGAAGTTGGCTATTTTATTTCCAAATAAGTTGATTCAAGCTCCAATATTTCTCATTTTTAGTTATCTACAAAGTGAACGTAGAAAATTTGGAATAAAGGCTATTAGAAAATTCTATGCGGAATGATAGTAGAAATGGCCCAGGAAATGATAGAGAGAGAAAACTCAGTTAATTTCAGTCAATCCAGTCAACTTAGCTCAACCCAAGCTAGTCTTGGCCCAACCCAGTTAATTTCAGTCAATCCAGTCAACTCAGCTCAACCCAAGCCAGTCTTGGCCAAACCCAGTCAATCCTTGTCAATCCGGACCAATTCATGGTGGCACATAGGCATGTATTTCTTTTATATATTATTATATAATGTATAATATATTATAATATATCATATAATATACACATATGTCTTATATGTATATTATATTATATATATTAATATATTAATATATTATATAATTATATATCTTTTATATATAGAAAACAAAGGAGAGAGATCGGTTGTGAGATCAATAGGAGAAGAATAAAAAAAGAAAGAAATCGAGAGAGATCTGAGAGAAGAAGAAAGAGAGAAGAAGATATGGAAGGAGGTGAAAATAATAATAAAAAAAGGAAAGGAGGAAGGATCGAGAAAGAGGCCGAAAGAGAGAGAGTTCGGTGGGCGAGAAAAGGAAATAAAAAAAACAGAAATCGAAAAGATCCGAGAAGATTAATAGTGGGGGAAAAAGGAAAAAAATAAAATAAAAAAAGGAAAGAATTGAAAGAGGAAAGAGAATCGAGAAGATTGAGAAGAGGAGAATGAAAAGATAAAAAAAAAAACCCGAAAGGGAGGACATCGAGAAGAGGAGAGGGCGGTGGAGAAAAAAGATAAAAAAAAAGAATAAAAAACCTAAAAGGGGGGAAATCAAGAGGAGGAGAAAAGGAAAATAAAAAAAAAGAGAAAGAGAGGGGGAAAAAAAAAAGGGAGAGCGGACCCGAGGAGAGAGGAGAAGAAAATCGAGATAGGAAAGGAAGGGAGCCGAGGAGAAAAAATAAAAAATAAAGAAGCGGGGAAGGAGAGAGAAAGAGAGAGAAAGAGAGAGGGAGAGAGAAAAAGAGAGAGAGAGAGAGCGGTGAGAATCCGGGAATAAAAAAGAAAGAAAAGAAGAGAGGAAGAGGAGAAGAAAGAGAGAGAGGGGCGGTGGAGAAAAGGAATAAAGAAAGGAAAAAAATAGAAAACGAGAAGAGAGGAAGAGAGGAGGGAAACAGGAGAGAGAATAAGTGGGGTTTGGATTTGTTCCTTCTACAATTAAGAGGAATAAAGAGGTAGCACAATAGCAACTCCATCCAGGTCGACAACCATGAGAGCCTTGTACCCCAGATCCTCAAATCGTGTTCTTGATTGGCCATCTCATTTAAGTGTCCTCGATGGATTCTCGTCGATGGGATCACTAACCCATTACCATCATCGCCATCTTTAATTTCAATGATCTTGCATGTGAGGCTCCCTAATGAAGCTTTCGATCTAGCACCGCCACTAAGACCATTGGCCGAGCATCATTCAAATGTTGGCATTGATGAATGAGACTCCAGCGACATCAACGTCAAGGTACTATCCATGTTATTGCACCTATTATCGATTGCTTCAACCATCCAGGTATGCCATTTTTCATTCTATTTCTTCTCTGCCATTTCAGTTTTTAGTAGAAGGTGATCAATGTTCAAAGGTGCCAATTTCTTGAATTTTTTTGTGGATTAACATCTTTCCAAGAAGCATAGCTGGAAAGGTATCGGTTACGGCTTTGAGATCATGGATAACGGGGAGGCGTGATCCTGTCGATGAAACCTTTGTACAGAGGTTCGATCTGCTAAATTTGATGTGATTGGAATGTTACCATTGATCTTGGAAATTCGATGTGATTGGAATGATTACCATTGATCAAGGAAATTTCCTGTGATTAAAATATCACCATTGATCTTAGAAATTTCATGTGATTAATATGTGCTATTAATCTTGGAAATTCGATGTGATTAAAATATGGCCATTGATCTTGGATTTTTTGGATGATTGCATATGAATCATTGGATGATTATTTTATGTTTTTTTGATCATGATGAGTGATTTTAAGCAATCCAAACCATTGGATGACATGATTATGTGAATTTAAATTTAATTTGAGCCATTGATTTGGACTAGATGATGATTATGTGAATTTTAAATAAATCTGAATGGTTGGATTATCATCATGAGCTATTTCAACCGTTGGATCTTCATTATGAATGATTTTGAGTAATCTAAACCATTGGATTATCTTTACGAGTGATTTAAATGAATCCGAACAGTTGGATTATCATTATGAATGGTTTAGACCGTTGGATTGTCATTGTAAATGTTTTAGAAGGATCTGAATCGTTGGATTGGCATTATATGTGTTTTAGAGGAATCAGAACCATTAGATCATGCATATAAATTGTTTTGATACATGTGATACACATATTTTGTTCGATTGACATGTTGTCTTATTTGGAATGCTCTTACATGTTATGTTTGGATACACTACTATGTTTGAAATGTTCACATGCATACACTGCTATAATTGGAATGATCACACTGCCATGTTTGGATTGCTCATTATCATATATGTCTGTTTGGATGCTCATTGCTAAGTTTAAATGCTCACTGCCATATTAGGTATTGCCATGCTTAGAAGATAGCATATTAGAGCATGCCATATAGGCCCTACCTTATTTGCAATACATGCCATATTTGAGAGATTTTTAACAATCTTACTATATGTGAATTTCTTGCCATAAATGTGTTATATGCCATATTTAGATGAATAATTCATTTTTGGCAATAATTTAATTTATGCAACACCCTAATCGAACTGCCATATCTGTACACCTAACAAACATATTAGGTGTGGGGACGTGCATTTAGGCACCTACATTCTTGGGAAGGGCATAATGGAAATAATAAAAACCTTAATAAAGAAAGAAAAATGCTTTGCCAAACCTTCCAAAATTAGAATTCAGGATGAAAAGGGTAATTTAGGATGATTTTGCTCCTCGGTAAATCCTAAACCTAGAATAGGTTCTAAACCCTAAAACTAGAATAGGTTCTCAATCTCAATCCTAGAACAGGTTCTCACTTTCTAACCTAGAATAGGTTATTCGTCCGAACTACGTAGATTCTGATTCCTAGGTCAAACCCTAGGATACGTAGGCAATTTGGGAGAAACCCAAATTCGTATCCACAATTTAGTCAACTCGGACTATCCATAGATCCACTAGGATATTCAACCATTTCAATCCAAACCTCGGTCCACTTGGACTGTCCATAGATCCACTAGGATATTCAACCATTTGAATCCAAGCCCCATTTTGACCCAAATAGGGTGACCCAATTTTGAACTATGCGGATTCTAAATCCTAGGGCAAACCCTAGGATACGTAGGCTATTTGGAAGAAACCAAAATTCAGATCCAAACCTTAGTCCACTTGGACTATCCATAGATCCACTAGGATATTTATCCACATTTCAACCATGATAGGGTTATCCACATTCCAACCCATAATGGGTTAACCATATTTGACCCAAATAGGGTTATTCTTAGATCCACTAGGACTATCTATCAGTCCACATGGACTATCCAGATCCTAACCCATAGGATTTCTCAACCTTTCAAGCATAAACTTCAACTTGAAAAATGAACTTAATCATGCACAAGCATAAATCACATCCATAAACTTTAATCACACCTGAACTACGATGATGAACCTAATTTTCAGAATAATTCTGTAATATGTAGGCAATCTGATGGACACAGATTCGGTTCAATGATATCAAACCACTTTGTTTGGTTTGGTTTAACAAATAGAGTCTAGCATAGGAATGGTATAGGAGATTCATTTCGATCGGGCGGTTTGGGTGCCTAACCCCTTCCCATAACCGTAACATGACGCTTACCCAATCTCTGATGGATCAGAAATCCAATCTAAGGGTCATGAGTCAATCGAAGTCTTACCTTAGGGTGTGATTTCACATTTATATGGTCCTAGACCTTAATCTAGGTGGCGACTTCTAAAGATTTTCATCTTTGTCCTCACACATCGTCCACATGATGATATAGGGATGACAGACGGGCTGTCTAGTGCATATGTAGTACAGCAAGTACTGGGTCAACTGGGAGACCCTTTCGTAATGACCACTCTGCGGTATCAGGTTATGCTGAATGATCTTACAGTATACCCGTGGATCTGAGCGCAGATAACTCGCTTTCATCTGCCAGCGATCAGGTCTGATGAGCTGACGATCGATCTCAGCCCTCATCCGTAAAGAAAAGAACTGGGGATCTCCAGGAGCACAAAACACCAAGGGGCCAGCATAGGAAATGCCCAATAAGTCTACCAGCTGCCGATAATCGAAGGAAACATCAACCCCCTTGACGTAGCTGGTGATCCGAAGCTCACCACCCCTCTCAACATCATTGTAATCTCCCACCACCTGGAGATTACAATAGAACTGGCGTACCAAGTAAGGATAGGTACAGGCGTCATAGGTGATGACGGGAAGCCATCCCATATCACCAAAGGCCCCCTCCACATTGAACAAGGCTAAGCTAGCCAAGTCCACTTTGCGGCCTCCCTCTACCATCTTGCGAGTATAATGGGCATACTACGTCTCGGCTTCATTGGAACGGAGCGTAGACGATCGCGAACCCTGGGTACCTTGGTACGAGCCATAGTATCTGCAAATAAGAAAGAAAAACAAATAATGGCTTAGTAGAAGTAAAAATCCAAAATTTCGACATAATAATGACATAAATTGGGCAAAAGCCTCACTTTTCACCCATATACGTGGGAAAAAGGACTTACATAGTTCCTAGACTATCCTGTGAAACTCATACAGTCGGAAATTTCATCTAATGCGATTGAATTGTAAGAAATTTCAAGAAATTCAAAATCTCGACAAAATTAGGGCAAAAAGTGTAAATTTCGAGTATCTCGATAACTAACCGATGAAACTCAAATATTTTTGAGGGCTTTCGCTCCTCGAGTCACCAACAACAAAAGCCCCCAATAAAAATCAAATTTTTAAGGTGGGAAAAAGTTTAATTTGAAAAATACAAGATAAATGGGCAAAAACCTAGGTAAAGAAACCTAAAAACATGAAAAGGTAGAAGACATACTTGTAGCAGAGGCGTAGACGACGAAACAAGGACTGCAAAACACCAACAGACCAGAGTAGTCACTGTAGCAACTCAGAGGGATGAGTCGAGTCGAAGCGGAGAAGAAAGAATGGGAAATGGACTTTGAATCGGAACTTAAAAATCAGATTTTTGGTCTGGGGGTCAAAAAATTCGATTAAAACAATCGACCCACCCATTGACCCCGGCATCGACCCTCGGCTCTCGAGAATCTGACCGTGAACCAGGGGTCACACCCTGGGTCAGACATCCTCCGACCCCCCCCCCATCGACCCTCGGCTCTCGGGAAGAATGGGTGATTTCCCAGGGTTGAATACTGAGGGTCGGACATCCATCGACCCCCACCATCGACCCTATAGTGAAAATATAGCATTTTCGACAGAATGATCTGAAAATTTTGAAATTTGCAATTGTTAGTGGTTTTAAAATATGAGAATGAAGTATTTAATGATTGTCTCTCATGTTCAATGATTTCAGGCAATGCCACTATCAGATTAATTAATGGCGGGACGTAGAGTAACCAGATAGAGCCGTAACTCTATCCCACCACCACCACCTATGAGGGAAGATAACCAGACACACCCGGAAACACAGGGGAACATGAATATGGCACCGTCAGTCATAAATGGGCAGATAAATCCTACAAATCTACCAGCTCCACCTACAGACTTGGCCACAGTCGTAATGAACTTGGCCCAACAGCTGTAGCAAATGCAACAGGCACAAGCTACGATACAAGCTGCCATAGGCATAACTCTTCCAGCTGCACAAACACCTCCAATGCCAGCTGGACAAGCAAGCACAGCACCAGGGGGGAGTAACACAGTACCCCACGTACCTCAGACTCCTATCATGCAGGCTCAAGTACAAAATCCTGAGATAGCTCACTGTGGATATCAATACCAACCACCTATGTATGGAACTTATGTCCCACAGCCACTAGACCACTCCTGGTGGAGCATTTTTAGAATCTGAATGTCACACCCCAATTCCGCTCTATTCAGAATGGTGTGATGAACCGCTAACAAATCAATGGTTCAACTAGGATCTCGAGTAGGCTATATCCGTTTTATCTAAACCCCATACATCCATATTCATAATCAGAGTAAATACGCAATAGTGGAAGTCTTATAATAAAATGAACTGAGAATCTACTGTGTTATTAATAATTAAATAGCAAATTATTTTGTACCAACTGAGACATAAATAAATATCAAATACATGTCCTTAATAAATCCAAATAAACAAAACTAGAAAAATAACTAATCAAATACACATGAGTTGCACTCCCAAGAGGAGTCATGTGTATCCACTTCCTCTTCCACTTCCATCGCCGCCACGTTCTCGTACACTGGAGCATTTACATAATCTTCAATAGTCGTACCTGCATCATCAACTAAAAATATTCGACGTCAAAAGGATGAGCACACATCACGGCTTAGTGAGCAAACAAAGCAATGCAACAATACATATGCATGCATTCAAATCATATCTTTGGTCCGGTTTAAAGTTTGCACGGTGCTATAGAAAGGATAGGTGGCCGCCGCACCTCTATACACGAGTGAGGGGAAATGCCCAATGAAAATGGCATCGTCGCCCCACATGCACCCAGAATGGCACATTATACACCCCATGAAAAATAGTCATGGCTGTACCAGTTGATACCATACCAACAAATAAACCCCTACTGGCTAGGGTTGCAAACTGGGCTCACAACTAACCAATCCTAATGCCAAACAGTGTATCCAAGGCCTCACCCCAGCATCCCTCAGAACATCCATAGAGATAGAGCTAATGTATGACCCGTGTCAAACTAACCCGGTCTTACCACCTTGAACCAGGTATACCCATCATGGTCGAGTGAATGGACCAAGGGCGTGAAGGAGAGCGAGATCCCAGGTATCAAATCGACCAAAAAACACTTAAAATAGAGTAAGGGTCACATACCCAGCTAAACAGGGTCGACCCTCTCAAATTAGAAACTCAGACCCTAAAAAATGGACAGAGGGTCGGACAGTGTCAGACCACAGGGTCGACGGGATCATCGACCCTCTAATCGACCCTCACTTACTGCCGAAACTGAAATTAGGAAACTTCCTAATTTTTTATTGGGATTCTTTCCAAATCTCAATGGGACTATTATAGGACATTCCCACTCTATTTAAAGGACGTTCCTAAGCCACTTTCACTACTTTCACAACCCTAATTGAATTGAGAGAAAGAGAGAAGAAGGAAAAGAGGAAGAAAAGAGGCAAGGAAGAAGACTTAGAAAAAAGGAGAAGAATTTCCAGAGAAAAGTAATCTTCTCAGGTATGGATACTAATTCCATGAGTTTCTACAGACCTTAGATTAGATATGGTTGAGTATAGGATTTCGGAGAAACCCAAACCATCCATCCATGGTTAGGTTGTCATGGAAAAACCTATAATAATGCATGAAAGCCATCTAGGAGGATGAATCATGGTTTCAGACCATGGAATGAATGTTTAATAGAATGTGGAAGCAAGCCATAGGACCCCAAACATGAAGAATGAATTAAAAACTGGAAATTAGACCTGATTGCACAGAGGGCCGCACACAGGGTCGATAGACCCATCGACCCTATGCACCCTGACCATCGACCCTCAGCATTCGGAAAGTTCAGACAGAGGACATGGTCGATAGACCCATCGACCCTATGCATTTTGAGCATCGACCCTCTGATCGACCCTCAGTTAACAGCATGGTTTTTAAATTCGGAATTAATTTTAATTAAATTCTATCGACTTTGTTAGGTTTGCTAGCATTATAATAACACTGTAGAGGTGATTCTAAAGCTTGGAAAAATATCTATTAGCAAGCTAAGGTGAGGAACCTTAACCCTAAACTAAATTGGTTAATAATAAACTGTTTTTCTATTTCTTGAGTCATTTGCCATGCTTGATTCTATGCAAATATGTTTGTAATGTGCGTACAACATGTCATCCAATATTCTTATTACTTGTTCATGCATAATTACTTTATTGTTTATAACATGATGATGATGATGATGATAGGAATAGGCATGTGCTTGTATGTGTGTGGTTGATGTACTTGATGCGAGCGAGTATCAGGGGAGGTGTGATGAGAACTTCAATAAACGTTAACCTTTGGCGGGTCTCAGCACTTTATCTCTATCTATAACTCAAGTCTTGTGCATTGGCATCGTCGTATTGCCATTACTTTAGTAGAACTATTATGTCGTAGAGTATCAATGGAGGTGGCCTCGGTCCTTGTAGTCTCTGACTCTACCGGGGGGCCTTAGCTCTATCTCTATGGACATTCTGAGGGATGCTGGGGTGAGGCCTTGGATACACTGTTTGGCATTAGGAATGGTTAGTTGCGAGCCCAGTTTGCAGCCCTCGCCAACAGGGGCTTACGTATTGGTATGGCACTATATAGCAATAAACGTAACCTTTGTTATATATTGTTCATGGTTGGGTGCATGTGAGTTGACGATAAACGTGATCTTCGGGTAACGTCACACACTCGTGTATAGAGGCGGAGTCAATAAACGTGACCTTTGGCTACCTCAACCTTTCTATTGCATATTGCAAACTTCAAACTAGACCAAAGATATAAATTGATATGCATGCATATGTAATGTTGCATTGTTTTGGCTACTCACTGAGCCTTGTTGTGTGCTCACCCCTCGACGTCGAATATTTTTAGTTGATGATGCAGGTTACACAGTTGAAGACTATATGAACGCGTCTGCGTACGGGAATATAGCAGCAATGGACGCTGGAGCTGAAGATGATACACACGACTCCTTTTGCGAGTGCAACTCGTGTGTATTTGATTAGATATTTTTATAGGTTTCTTTTATTAAATTTAATAGAGACTTGTATTTGATATTTAAATATTTACGTCTCAGTTGAAAATAGAATAATTTGCTATTAAATTAATGATATCATCTTAGTTGCTCAGTTCATTTTATTATTGATTTTTCGCTATTGTGTATTACTCTGATTATGGTTATGGATGTGTGAAAGTTTGGATAAAACGAGGATAGCCTATTCGAGATCCTGGTTGAACTGTTGGTTTATTAGCAGTTCATCACACCATTCTGGTTAGACCAAAATTGGGGTGTGACAACTTGGTATCAGAGCTTCTCAGGCCTTGCCCGCTAAACTAACATACATTCGAGACAAATATGAACTGAGATAGAATAAATTAAAAGTTTTAATATAAACACACTGTAAGCACAAGTGATGATTGAGACCAAATTTAAAAGAGAATAATATATCTATTAAAGGGAAACAAGTTACATACAATGAGAGAGAGAAATAGAATGTATATACATAATGAAAGCAGAGTACAGTCTACAACCCGGACAGTTACTCTGTAGTACAGAAGGAAAAATAAAAGTACAATCAGGAAGCTGGAGGCGAAGGAGGAGGCGGTGCCTCACGGTCTCTGTCGTAGTCCTCAGCGTAGACTCTAGTCAACCAGGCTACCTGAGTCTGGGTCGTCTGTAGACTAGCTGTGAGACCGGCTATCCTCTGATCAGTCGCACGCTGCACCTCTAGGAGCTCTCCCATCCGAGCCTCTGATGCGTGCTGAGCAGGCAACAGCTCATCCATCCTCAAATCAGATCTGCACTGAGCAACCCTGAGCTCACGCAATATCTCCATCATATCAGGAGGTGGATGCGAAAGACCAGCCTCATGAGAAGGACCGGTCTCCGGTGCAGGAGCCGCCGCAGTAGAAGTACCAACTCCATCCGCCTGTGTGGGTGATGGCGGGGGTATCGCGTCGACATCCATATACATACGATCATCATCATCGATTGGATCCCCCCGAGCCCTAGCAGCAGCCTCAGCATCAACAACCTCAACCCGAGTGTGAGGGCGCACCATCGCGTTCCTCTCATCATCGCTAACCTGTGCGTCTCGAAGTCCCATCTTGCATATAGCCTCCCAATCTAGAGGCGACGAGAAGGTCTTCTCCTGAATCGTCTCATCAACCAAGTCCACCCCCAGACGTATCAGCAAAGTGGAAATCATTTGTCCATAGGGTAGATTTCCCCTATGACCGGACAATGTAGCACTGATCATCGTCCGCATGATGATGTAAGGAAGACAGACGGGCTGATGAGTGCATATACTATAGATCAAAAACTGGGTCAGCTGAGACACCCTCTCATAATGCCCACTCTGCGGGATCAGGTTATGCTGAATGATCCTACAGAACACCCGTGGAGCCGGACGCAAGTAGCACGCCCTCATCTGCCCGCGATCGGGCTGTAGTAACTGACTATCAATCTCGGCCCGCAACCACGTCTCGATAAAATCGTTCTCACCAGGTGCACAGTACACCATAGGACCGTCATATGGAATGCCCAACAGGTCGGCCAGCTGCCGATAATCAAAAGAAATCTGCATCCCCTTGACGTAGCTAGTGATGCGCAACTCCTGACCAAGCTCCACATCGTTGTGGTTTTCCACAATCTAAAGGTTACAGTAGAACTGACGCACTAACTCTGGACGTGTGCACGCATCGTATGTGATGACAGGGAGCCACCCCATATCACCAAAAGCTCTCTCTACGTTGAACAAGGCTAGCTCAGCCAAGTTCACCATACGACCCCCTTCCACCTTTTTGCCTGAGTAATAGGCATACTGTGCCTCGGCTTCATTGGAGCGGAAGCGAAGCGGATCACGAACTCTGGGTACTTTGGTACGAACCATAGTATCTACAGATAAGAAAGAAAAAGGAAAACAAGGAGTTAATAGGATAAAAATTTAAAAATCGGGCATTATAACTACGTAAGTTGGTCAAAAGCCTCACTTTTCACCCATACAAGTGGGCAGGAGGACTTACATAAGTTCCCACACATCACACAACAGTTAAACAGAACGAAATTCTAACTGACAAGGTCCAATTTGAAGGAATTGCAAGAAATCAAAAAATTTCGACAAATTACGGCAAAAAGAGAAAAATTTAAGTTTCTCAATAACCAACCGATGAAACTCAAAAATTTTTGAGGGCTTTCGTTCCTCAAGACACCAACAACAAAAGCCCCCAATAAAAATCGAATTTTTACGGTTGGAAAAAGTTTAATTTGAAAAATACAAGTTAAATGAGCAAAAACCTAGAAATAAAAACCTAAAAACAGGTAAAGTTGGGAAAGTATACCTGTAGAGGTGATGTGGATGTCGAAACTCGGACTAAGAATGATCCACAACGGGGGAAGTAGCACTCGTAGCAACTCCGAGAGAAGAGACGAGTCGAAACAGAGGGAAATAATAGAAAATGACCCAAAATCGGACTTTAAAAATCTGATTTTTGGTCGAGGGTCGGACAACTCGACCAGGGCCATCGACCCTCCGATCGACCCTCTAATCGACCCTCTGCTCCTGGGAATCTAACAGAAACTGCAGGGTCGAACATTAAGGGTCTGACATACCATCGACCCTCACCATCGACCTTGTACAGAAAAGACAGTATTTTTTGTTATAAAATGAGCTCGAATTGGAATTGATTATTGGTTAACGTGCCTACATGACATATACATGATTTCTCACCTATTTTGTTAATTTTCAGGCACCACCAATCATCAAAAAGAATTATGTCTGGACGTAGAGTTACCCGACAGACCCGAAACATAGTCCCACCACCACCACCAGCAGATGAGACTAGTCAAGAGAACAATTATGTACAGGGTAATCCCGAACCGGCAAACCCTACAAATTTGCCACCACCACCACCAGAGCTAACAACAGTGGTGATGAATCTGGCACAACAACTACAACAAATGCAACACGCACAAACTCAAATGCAGGTTGCAATGGGAGTTATGTTTCAAGCCACTCAGGCTGCAACTATGCACACTGGGCAAGCTAGTGTAGCACCAGTGGGTAATCACCCAGCTCAACAAACACCTCAACAACCGACTGCACCAATTCCAGTGCAAGTCCCAGAAGCAGCCCAAGGGAACTACCAGTATCCACACTATGTGTTTGGGGCAAACCCCCAAAACCAACTGGATCACTCCCGACTAGTAGAGAGATTTCTGAAGATGAAACCTAAGGAATTCAACGGTAAACCGTCTGATCCGTTGTGGCCAGCACACTGGATAGACGAGATGGAGAGAAATCTCCTTATGATGACTATTTCAGAAGAAGAGAAAGTATTATACGCCACCTTCATGCTCAAAGGCGACGCACACCATTGGTGGAAATCCACAAAAACATACTTATTGACCAGACATGCCCTACTGACATGGGCTATATATAAAGAAGCGTTCTTCGAGAAATATTTCCCATGAAGCTTCAGAGACTCAATGGAGAAAGAGTTCTTGAGTTTGTACCAGGGACAGATGACCGTAGACGCATATCAACAGCGCTATGAAGAACTGTTTTTCTTCGCACCGGCGAGTATGCAAGAAGAAGATACAAAAACCCGTAGGTTCGTCGTGAGACTAAGAGGAAGCATAAGAGAAAATGTTCTGGGCTTAGAGAAGAAGACTTACAACAAATCTGTCCAGATCGCTCGAGTAATTGAATCGAGCCAGAAGGAGAGCTATTTCTCCCAGAACCGAGGAATCAAGAGACCAGCCGGAAATACCTACAACGGAGGCAATAACAGGACGTATAAACCTTTTCGTCCTCAGAATTTGGCTACTCCATTGAAGCCTACTTCAGTAGCTCAACCACAGCCAAAGTCAAATTTTGAAGTACCGAAGTGCTTTAACTGCAACCAACCAGGGCATATGGCAAGAGAGTGCCCAAAACCCAAGAAGCAGTTACATCAAGGACGGGTATATGCTGTCACATCAGAAGATGCTGCCACATCACCCGATGTGGTCACAGGTATCGTACCTATCAATGGCATACCCGCCAGAGTATTCTTTGATTCAGGAGCTACTCATTCATTTATATCTGTGTCGTTTGGAAAGAAGACCAAATTGCCCATCAAAACATTAGACTACAAATTACTTGTACGGTCACCGATGGGATTAGAAGTGGAATCAGAGAAAGGTTATGGACCATGTCCAGTTCTCATTGGAGAGCAGACTTTTAATGCAACCTTGATACAACTTGAGATGACAGACTTTGACGTCATCTTGGGAATGGACTGGTTAGCTCGGCATTCTGGAAATTTGTTATGCGTCGAAAAGAAGCTAACATTTAAAGATAAAGAAGGAGCAGAATTCAGTTTCTCGGGAACCAAACTTCCCAGGAGACGAAAGCTCATACTCTCAGCATCTAAGGCTAAGAAGTGCCTTGAGAAAGGGGCGGTAGGATATCTAGTATTAGTGGTCGACCTAACCAAGGACGTGCCACGAATGGAAGATATTGATGTCGTGCGAGATTTTCCCGATGTATTTTCGGAGGAACTACCCGGATTACCACCTGACCGAGCCACAGAGTTTGTATTAGACCTTCTACCCGGAGCCGCACCCATATCAAAAGCACCTTATAGGATGGCTCCTACTGAACTGAAGGAATTAAAAGTGCAATTACAAGAACTGCTGGATAAGGGTTATATTAGACCCAGTATATCTCCATGGGGAGCACCGGTGTGTTTGTAAAGAAGAAGGTTGGTAGCGCTCGATTATGTATCGACTATCGAGAGTTGAATAAACTGACCATCAAGAATCGATACCCACTACCTAGGATCGATGACTTGTTCGATCAGTTACAAGGAGCAAAAGTATTTTCAAAGATCGATCTTCGATCAGGCTATCATCAACTGAAGATTAAAGAAGTTGACATTCCGAAGACAGCTTTCAGAACAAGATACGGACATTATGAATTCTTAGTAATGTCATTCGGATTAACTAATACACCGGCAACATTCATGGAACTTATGAACCGAGTTTTCCACGATATGTTAGACACGTAGGTTATAGTATTTATTGATGATATATTGGTATACTCCAAGGATGAAGAAACTCACATCAATAACCTAAATGCTGCCCTACAGCGTTTAAGGAAAGAGAAGTTATACGCCAAATTGTCAAAGTGTGAGTTTTGGCTAAGTGAAGTCGCCTTTCTAGGCCATGTAGTATCCACTGAAGGAATCAAAGTGGACCCTAGTAAGATCGAGGCTATCGTAAAATGGGAAGCACCAAAGAGCGTTTCAAAAATTAGAAGTTTTCTGGGTCTAGCTGGTTATTATCGGAGATTCGTAGAAGACTATTCTCGGATTACCGTACCTCTTACCAGTTTGACCAAGAAAGGAGAAAAATTTGTATGGAAGGATAAGTATGAAAAGAGTTTTCTAGCACTGATGATCAGATTGATATCCGCCCCGATTTTGACTATTCCTATTCCAGGACAGACGTTTACCTTATATACTGATGCGTCGGGATTGGGATTAGGATGTGTGCTTATGCAAGGAGAGCAAGTGATTTCTTATGCCTCGAGTCAATTGAAGGTACATGAGAAAAATTACCCCACTCATGATTTGGAGTTAGCGACAGTAGTACATACTGTCAAGATATGGAGACACTACCTATACGGAGAGAAATTCCAGATTAAGTCGGACCATAAAAGTCTTACTTATTTATTTAATCCGAAGGAGTTGAATATGAGACAAAGAAGATGGCTGGAACTATTGAAAGACTATGATTGTGATATCCATCATCCAGGAAAATTGAACGTAGTAGCAGATGCATTGAGCAGAAAAGCAATGATAAAATCTTAAGGATAAGTTAGCATGACTGCGGCAATGTGCACTATCAGAATGGTATTCAATCACGGCAACGAGCAGTATGTGATAGATACAACGGATGAATCAGCTAACCAAGGGATTATTCATCGGTTTTCGAATATGTTCGCGGCATTGAAGATTATACCGGATATAATGGATGAAGTGAAGACAGCTGTCCAAGCAGATCCTTATCTGAGAACGGTACAAGAAGACATTGAGAAAGGTAGGACTAACCCTGAGTTCACCTTGGATGAAGAAAAAGTATTGAAATACAAAGGAAGAATATGTGTACCCAAAACAGAAAGTGTGGACATTAGACACCGCCTGATGAAAGAAGCTCATACCACCATCTATTCGATACATCCTGGAAGTACAAAAATGTATCATGATCTAAAGAAACTATATTGGTGGAGGGGAATGAAAGCAGACGTAGCTAAGTTCGTGTCTCAATGCCTAAATTGTCAGAAAGTAAAGGCTGAACGACAAAGACCTGCAGACTGTTACAGCCGTTACCGGAACCAGCATGGAAATGGGACTGCATCACTATGGACTTTGTCATAGGACTACCATTGACTCCTCGAGTGGTTGACGTAGTTTGGGTGATTGTAGACCATCTGAAAAAAACAGCTCGTTTCATACCTGTACGACCTCAGTATACACTGGAAAGGTTAGCGAAGCTGTATGTGGATAATATTGTTCGCTTACACGGTGTACCAGAAAGCATTGTGTCTGATAGAGATCCCCGATTTACTTCCAAGTTTTGGGAAGGACTACAAAAGGCTAGGGTACAACATTAAAGTTCAGTACTGCATTCCATCCACAGACAGATGGACAGTCAGAGCGCACAATTCAGATTCTAGAAGATATGCTACGAGCATGTGTAATTGATTTCAAGGGATCATGGGATGAAAAATTACCATTGATCGAGTTCGCTTATAATAATAACTATCAGGATACTATACAGATGTCACCTTATGAAGCACTGTATGGAAGAAAGTGTCGAACTCCTTTGTTTTGGAATGAAGTGGGAGAACATAGTATTGTTGGATCGAAATTCGTTGAAGAAACTTGTCGAGTGGTCTACATTATCAAGGAAAGAGTAAGAACAGCTCAGAACCGTCAGAAGCAATACGCAGATACTCGACGAAGAGATCTAGAGTTCGCCGTAGGTGATAAAGTATTTTTGAAGGTATCGCCTATGCGAGGATTGAAAAGGTTCGGACAAAAAGGGAAACTAAGTCCAAGATATGTCGGGCCATATGAAATTCTGGCTAAGCATGGAAAAGTAGCTTATCAGTTAGCATTACCACCATCTATGTCAAGCGTGCATGACGTATTTCACATTTCCTTATTGAAGAAGTATGTCAAAGACCCAACGCATGTTTCGACAGTGGATTTGCCAGAATTGACTGATGATTTGACATTTGAAGTAACACCAATGGAAATCACTAGTCGAAAGGTTCAACGTCTTTGCAACAGAGATATCAACTATGTTAAGGTCACATGGAAAAGTAGAGACATGGAAGAAGTTACATGGGAAGAAGAAAATGCTATGCGGAGGCAATACCTTCACTTATTTGATTCAGAAGGTACGTCCAATTTCGAAGATTAAATTTTTATAAGTTGGGGGGAGTTGTAAGACCCGTGTCAAACTAACCCAGTCTTACCACCTTGAACCAGGTATACCCATCATGATCAAGTGAATGGACCAAGGGCGTGAAGGAGAGCGAGATCCCAGGTATCAAATCGACCCAAAAACACTTAAAATAGAGTAAGGGTCGCATACCCAGCTAAACAGGGTCGACCCTCTCAAATTAGAAACTCAGACCCTGAAAAATGGACAGAGGGTCGGACAGTGTCAGACCACAGGGTCGACGGGATCATCGACCCTCTAATCGACCCTCACTTACTGCCGAAACTGAAATTAAGAAACTTCCTAATTTTTTATTGGGATTCTTTCCAAATCTCAATGGGACTATTATAGGACATTCCCACTCTATTTAAAGGACGTTCCTAAGCCACTTTCACTCCTTTCACAATCCTAATTGAATTGAGAGAAAGAGAGAAGAAGGAAAAGAGGAAGAAAAGAGGCAAGGAAGAAGACTTAGCAAAAAAGAGAAGAATTTCCAGAGAAAAATAATCTTCTCAAGTATGGATACTAATTCCATGAGTTTCTACAGACCTTAGATTAGATATGGTTGAGTGTAGGATTTCGGAGAAACTCAAACCATCCATCCATGGTTAGGTTGTCATGGAAAAACCTAGAATAATGCATGAAAGCCATCTAGGAGGATGAATCATGGTTTCAGACCATGGAATGAATGTTTAATGGAATGTGGAAGCAAGCCATAGGACCCCAAACATGAAGAATGAATTAAAAACTGGAAATTGGACCTGATTGCACAGAGGGTCGCACACAGGGTCGATAGACCCATCGACCCTATGCACCCTGACCATCGACCCTCAGCATTCGGGAAGTTCAGATAGAGGACAGGGTCGATAGACCCATCGACCCTATGCATTCTGAGCATCGACCCTCAGTTAACAGCATGGTTTTTAAATTCGGAATTAATTCTAATTAAATTCTATCGACTTTGTTAGGTTTGCTAGCATTATAATAACACTGTAGAGGTGATTCTAAAGCTTGAAAAAATATCTATTAGCAAGCTAAGGTGAGGAACCTTAACCCCAAACTAAATTGGTTAATAATAAACTGTTTTTCTATTTCTTGAGTCCTATGCCATGCTTGATTCTATGCGAATATGTTTGTAATGTGCATACAAGATGTCATCTAATATTCCTATTACTTGTTCATGCATAATTACTTTATTGTTTATAACATGATGATGATGATGATGATAGGAATAAGCATGTGCTTATATGTGTGTGGTTGATGTACTTGATGCGAGCGAGTATCAGGGGAGGTGTGATGAGAACGTCAATAAACATTAACCTTTGGCGGGTCTCAGCACTTTAGCTCTATCTCTAACTCAAGTCTTGTGCATTGGCATCGTCGTATCGCCATTACTTTAGCAGAACTATTATGTCGTAGAGTATCAGGGGAGGTGGTCTCGGTCCTTGTAGTCTCTGACTTTACCGGGGGGCCTTAGCTCAATCTCTATGGACATTCTGAGGGATGCTAGGGTGAGGCCTTGGATACACTGTTTGGCATTCGGATTGGTTAGTTGCGAGCCCAGTTTGCAGCCCTCGCCAATAGGGGCTTACGTGTTGGTATGGCACTATATAGCAATAAACGTAACCTTTGTTATATATTGTTCATGGTTGGGTGCATGTGGGTTGACGATAAACGTGATCTTCGATTAACGTCACACACTCGTGTATAGAGGCGGAGTCAATAAACGCGACCTTTGGCTGCCTCAACCTTTCTATTGCATATTGCAAACTTCAAACCAGACCAAAGATATAAATTGATGTGCATGCATATGTAATGTTGCATTGTTTTGGCTACTCACTGAGCCGTGTTGTGTGCTCACCCCTCGACGTCGAATATTTTTAGTTGATGATGCAGGTTACACAGTTGAAGACTATATGAACGCGTCTGCGTACGGGAATATAGCAGCAATGGACGCTGGAGCTGAAGATGATACACACGACTCCTCTTGCGAGTGCAACTCGTGTGTATTTGATTAGATATTTTTATAGGTTTCTTTTATTGAATTTAATAGAGACTTGTATTTGATATTTAAATATTTATGTCTCAGTTGAAAATAGAATAATTTGCTATTAAATTAATGATATCATCTTAGTTGCTCAGTTCATTTTATTATAGATTTTCCGCTATTGTGTATTACTCTGATTATGATTATGGATGTGTGAAAGTTTGGATAAAACGGGGATAGCCTATTCATGATCCTGGTTGAACCGTTGGTTTATTAGCGTTTCATCACACCATTATGGTTAGACCAAAATTGGGGTGTGACAGCTAAGGCCCCCCGATAGAGTCAGAGACTACAAGGACCGAGACCACCTCCCCTGATACTCTACAACATAATAGTTCTGCTAAGGTAATGGCGATACGACGACGTCAGTGGACATGACTTGAGTAGACCATGGCACAATATACACCCCATGAAGAATGGTCATGGCTGTACCGGTTGATACCATCCTACCCGCACCATATACACTGGCCAAACACAAACATTCTCATGCCTATTCTTATCATCATCATCCTCATCATGTTATAATAATAGAGTAAATATGCATGATCAAATAATAGATATATTGGATGACATGTTGAATGCACATACAAGCATACATGCATAGAATCAATATGGCATTGGACTCAAGAAATAAAATAGTTTATTATTAACCAGTTAGTTTAGGTCTTGTTCCCTCACCTTAACTTGCTAATAGATCCTCTTTCAAGCTTTGAAATCACCTTTATATTGTTATTATATTGCTAGAAGACCTAACAAAGTCGATAGAATTTAATTAGAATTAATTCTGAATTTAAAAACCATGTTTTTAACTGGGGGTCGGAGGTAGGGTCGAAGTCATGATCGACCCCTGGTGTGACCACCCCTATTCTGGATTTCCCGAACACTGGGGGTCGTTGTTCAGGTTCTAGTAGGGTCGATTGGCCGTCGACCCCCTGTGCGACCCCCTGTGGGTTTTGTTGATTTTTCTTCTTTCAGTCCATTCTTCATGTACGGGGTCCTATGGATTGCTACTACAGTCCATATTACACATGTTCTACGGTCTAGAACCATGATTCATTTGCCTAAATGGCTTTCATGACTTCCCCATGGTTTTCCATGAAAACCTAACCATGGGTTGATGGTTTGGGACTCTCTGAGATCATACTCTCTTCATTACCTAACCTAAGGTCGGTAGAAACTCATGGAATTAGTAACCATAACTGAGAAAATACTCCTTTCTGCAACTCTTCGCCTTTTTGCTTTCTTCTCTTCCTTGTTTCTCTTCTTCTTCTCTTCCTTCTCTTCTCTTCTCTTTCTCTCAATTCAATTAGGGTTGTAAAAGGAGTGAAAGGGGCTTAGGGACGTCCTATTTATAGAGTAAAAACTCCTAAAATAAGTCTCATTGAGTTTAGGAATGAGTCCAACCGAAATTAGGAAACATTCTTAATTTCTGTTTCTGGCGGCAACTGGGGATCGATGAGGGGTTCGATGATCCCGTCGATCCCTAACTTCAAAAGTGTCCGACCCCCTCTGTAAAACAGGGGGTCTGACTTTCTGTCTTAGGGGGTCCGACCCTCCCTTGCTGGGTATGCGACCCTCCCCTTAATTTAAGTGTTTTTGGGTCGATTTGATACCTAGGATCACGATCTCCTTCACGCCCTTGGTCCATTTGGCTTGACCATGATGGGTAAACCTGATTCAAGGTGGTAAGACCGGGTTAGTTTGATACGGGTCTTACAACTCCTCCCTACTTATAAAAATTTCATCCTCGAAATTGTACGTACCTTCTAAATTAGATAAGTGAGGGTATTGCTTCCGCATAGCATTCTCTTCTTCCCATGTAATTTCTTCCATGTCTCTACTTCTCCAAGTAACCTTAACATAATAGATATCTCGATTGCGTAGTCATTGAACCTTTCGGCTGGTGATTTCAATTGGTGTTACTTCAAATGTCAATTCATCAGTCAATTCCGGTAGATCTACTGTCAGGACGTGCGTTGGGTCCTTGACATACTTCTTCAATAGGGAAATATGAAATACGTCATGCACACTTGACATAGATGGTGGTAGTGCTAACTGGTAAGCCAATTTTCCACGCTTAGCTAAAATCTCATATGGCCCGACATATCTTGGACTTAGTTTCTCTTTCTGTCCGAACCGTTTCAATCCTCGCATAGGTGATACCTTCAAGAATACTTTATCACCTACGGTGAACTCATGATCTCTGCGTTGAGTATCTACATATTGCTTCTGACGGTTCTGAGCTGTTCTTACCCGTTCCTTGATAATGTCGACCACGTGACAAGTCTCTTCGACAAATTCAGGCCCAACAATACTACGTTCTCCAACTTCATTCCAAAATAAAGGAGTTCGACACTTTCTACCATACAGTGCTTCGTAGGGTGACATCTGTATTGTAGCCTGGTAGCTATTGTTATAAGCGAACTCGATCAGTGGTAACTTTTCATCCCGTGATCCTTTGAAGTCAATTACACATGCTCGTAGCATATCTTCTAGAATCTGAATTGTACGCTCTGACTGTCCATCTGTCTGTGGATGGAATGCAGTACTAAACTTCAATGTTGTACCCATAGCCTTTTGCAATCCTTTCCAAAACTTTGAAGTAAATCGTGGATCTCTATCGGACACAATGCTCTCTGGTACACCGTGCATTCGAACAATATTATCCACATACAGCTTTTCTAACCATTCCAGTGTATACTGAGGTCGTATCGATGTAAAGAAAGTTGTCTTAGTCAGACGGTCTACAATCACCCAAACTGCGTCAACTACTCGAGGAGTCAGTGGTAATCCCGTGACAAAGTCCATAGTGATGCAGTCCCATTTCCATGCTGGCTCCGGTAACGATTGTAACAGTCCTGCGGGTCTTTGTCGTTCAGCCTTTACTTTCTGACAATTTAGGCATTGAGACATGAACTTAGCTACATCTGCTTTCATCCCTCTCCACCAATATAGTTTCTTTAGATCATGATACATTTTTGTACTTCCAGGATGTATCGAATAGATGGTGGTATGGGCTTCTTTCATCAGTCGGTGTCTAATGTCCACACTTTTTGTTTTGGGTACACATATCCTTCCTTTGTACTTCAGTACCTTCTCTTCGTCCAAGGTGAACTCAGGGTTAGTTCTACCTTTTTCGATGCCTTCTTGCACCGTTCTCGGGTAAGGGTTTGATTTGATAGCTGTCTTCACTTCATCAATTATATCCGGTATAATCTTCAATGCATCGAACATAGTTGAAAACTGATGAATAAACCCTTGGTTGGCTGACCCATCCGCTGTATCTATCACATATTGCTCGTTGCCGTGATTGAATACCATTCCGGTTGTACACATTGCTGCAGTTGTGCTAACCTCTCCTTGAGATTTTATCATTGCCTTTCTTCTCAACGCATCTGCTATACATTAGCTTTCCCTGGATGATACTGGATATCACAGTCATAGTCTTTCAGTAGTTCCAGCCATCTTCTTTGTCTCATATTCAACTCCTTCTGATTAAATAAATAAGTAAGACTTTTATGGTCCGACTTAATCTGAAACTTCTCTCCGTATAGGTAATGTCTCCATATCTTGACAGCATGCACGATTGCTGCTAACTCCAAATCATGAGTGGGATAGTTTTTCTCATGTGTCTTCAACTGTCTTGTGGCATAAGCAATTACTTGTTCTCCTTGCATAAGTACACATCCTATTCCTAGTCCTGACACATCAGTGTACAGGATAAATGGCTGTCCTGGGATAGGAATAGTCAAAATCGAAGCGGATATCAACCTGGTCTTCAATGTCTGGAAGCTCTTCTCACATTTATCCGTCCACACAAACTTTTCACCTTTCTTAGTCAAACTGGTGAGAGGTACGGCAATCCGGGAATAGTCTTCCACAAATCTCCGATAATAACCAGCGAGACCCAGAAAACTACTAATTTCTGCAATGCCCTTTGGTGCTTCCCACTTAACAATAGCCTCGATCTTGCTGGGGTCCACTTTGATTCCTTTAGTGGATACTACATGGCCTAGGAAGGCGACTTCACTTAGCCAAAACTCACACTTGGTAAATTTGGCATATAGCTTCTCTTTCCTTAAACGCTATAGGGTGGCGTTTAGGTTCTTAATATGGGATTCTTTGTCCTTGGAATATACCAATATATCATCAATAAATACAATAACCGACGTATCCAGCATATCGTGGAAAACCCGATCCATAAGTTCCATGAAAGTTGCTGGTGCATTTTTTAATCCAAAAGACATGACCAAGAATTCATAATGTCCATATCTGGTCCTGAAAGTCGTCTTAGGAATATCACCCTCTTTAATCTTCAACTGATGGTAGCCTGACCGAAGATCGATTTTAGAAAATACTTTTTCCCCTTGCAACTGATCGAACAAGTCATCAATCCTAGGTAGTGGATATCGATTCTTGATTGTCAGCTTGTTCAACTCTCGATAGTCGATACATAATCGAACACTACCGTCCTTCTTCTTTACGAACAACACTGGCGCTCCCCATGGTGATATACCGGGTCAAATATAACCCTTATCCAGCAGTTCCTGTAGTTGCACTTTCAATTCCTTCAGTTCTGTAGGAGCCATTCTATAAGGTGCTTTTGATAATAATGCGGCTCCAGGTGTAAGGTCTATCACAAACTCTGTTGCTCTGTAGGGTGGTAATCCTGGTAGTTCCTCTGGAAATACGTCAGGATAATCCTGCACGACATCAATATCTTCCATTCGTGGTGCTTCCTTGGTTAGGTCGACCACTGATACTAGATACCTGACTGCCCCCTTTTCAAGGCACTTCTTAGCCTTTAGTGCTGAGAGTATGAGCTTACGTTTACGGGAAAGTTTGGTTCCCGTAAAACTGAATTCTGCTCCTTCTTTTTCTTTAAATGTTAATTTCTTTTCGACGCATAGTAGGTTGGCAGAATGCCGAGCTAACCAGTCCATTCCCAAGATGACGTCAAAGTTTGCCATCCCAAGTTGGATCAAGGTTGCATCTAAGGTTTTCTCGCCAATGAGAACTGGGCATGACCCATAACCTTTCTCTAATTCCACTTCTAATCCCATCGGTGACCGTACAAGTAGTTTGTAGTCCAATGTTTTGATGGGTAAGTTCAGCTTCTTTCCAAATGACACAGATATAAAGGAATGAGTAGCTCCCGAATCAAAGAGTACTCTGGCGGGTATGCCATTTATAGGTATGATACCTGTGATTTATTTAACTTGGTTTACATGCTCATACAATGTAATACAACTTTAAAGGTTTCGGTCATACCTGTGACCACATCGGGTGATGCGGCAGCATCCTCGGATGTAACATCATATACTTGTCCTTGATGTAAGTGCTTCTTGGGCTTAGGACACTCCCTTGCCATATGTCCCGTTTGGCTACAGTTATAACATCTCGGACCTTCAGAATTTGGCTTTGGTTGCTGTTGAGTTACCGGGGTAGTCTTGGATGCAGCAGTAAAGCCTTGAGCACGGAAGGGTTTAAATGTCTTGTTGTGCCCTCTGTTATAAGCATTTAAGGCTGGCCTTTTTATGCCTCTGTTCAGTGTAAAAGTAACTTTTCTTCTGGCTCGATTCTATAACTCGAGCAATTTGGACAGCTTCATTATATATCTTCATTTCCAAACCCAGAACGTGCTCTCTGATGCTTCCTCTAAGCCCCGTGACAATCCTACAGGTCTTAGTGTCTTCTTCTTGCATACTAAGTGGTGCAAAGAAAAATAGCTCCTCATAACGCTATTGATGCATCCACGGACATCTGGCCTGATATAAACTCAGGATCTCCTTCTCCATAGAATCTCTGAAGCTTCAAGGAAAATACTTCTCAAAGAAAGCTTCTTTATAAATAGCCCAAGTCAATAGGGCGTGCTTGGTCAATAGATAGGCCCTAGTAGACTTCCACCAATGATGTGCATCGCCTTTTAGCATGAAGGTGTCACATAGTACCTTTTCTTCTTCTGTAATAGTCATCATAAGAAAGTTTCTCTCCATCTCGTCGGTCCAGTGTACTGGCCATAACGGATCAGACGGTTTATCGTTAAATTCCCTGGGCTTCATCTTCAAAAATCTCTCAACCAGTCGAGAGTGAACCATCTGATTTTGGGGGTATGCCCCAAACATAGGTTGTGGATACTGATAATGAACCTGAGCTGCTTCCAGACCTGGTACTAGAATCTATGCAGCTAGTGGTTGAGGTGTTTGAGGTGCTGGGTGGTGACCCACCGGTGCTGCACTGGCTTGTCCAGTCTGCATGGGTGTAACATGTGCTGCCTGGAACATAATCCCCATTGCAACTTGCATTTGAGCCTGTGCGTGTTGCATTTGTTACAACTGCTGTGCTAAGTTCATCACCATGGTTGCTAACTCCGGTGGTGGGGGTGGCAAGTTTGTAGGATTCGCCTGAACCGGATTTTCTGGTGGGGTACCCTGCGGATTTTCCTGTGCAAATATATTTTCTTGACTAGTTTCCTCCACAGGTGGTGGTGGTACTACATTTCGGCTCTGCCTGGTTACTTTACGCCCATACATATTTTCTCCTGAGAATGGGGTGCCTGAAAGTCATCAAAATACGTGAGATAATCATTTATACTTCATGTAGGCACGTTAACCGATATAAAATTTCAAAATTTTCAGCTCATTCTATGAAAAATACTGTCTTTTCTATACAGGGTCGATGGTGGGGGTCGATGATATGTCCGACCCTCAGTATTCGACCTTGGGAATAACCTGTTCTTCCCGAGAGCTGGGGTTCGATATGGGGGTCGATGGTTGTCCGACCCCCTGGTCTGACCCCTAGTTTTCTGTCAGATTCCCGAGAGCTGGGGGTCGATATGGGGGACGATGGGTGTCCGACCCCCAGACCAAAAATCAGACTTTTAAGATCCGATTCTAGGTTCATTTCTCCTCATTCTTCCCCGTTTCGACTCGTCTCTCACCTATGAGTTGCTACAGTGCCACTCCGCTGTATTGATCATTTTGGTTCCATGTTTCGACATCCACATCACTCCTACAGGTATGTTTTCTCATTTTTACATGTTTTTAGGTTTCCATTTCTAGGTTTTTACCCATTTAACTTCTATTTTTTGAATTAAACTTTTTCCAATCGTAAAAATTTGATTTTTATTGGGGGATTTTGTTATTGGTGTCTCGAGGAATGAAAGCCCTCAAAAATTTTTGAGTTTCATTGGTTGGTTATCGAGAAACTTGAATTTTTGCCCTTTTTGCCCTAATTGTCGAAATTTTCAATTTCTCGCAATTTCTTCAAATTGGATCCCATTAGTTAGGATTTCCTACTGTGTGAGTGTTGTAGGATATGTTAGAACCTACGTAAGTCCTCATGCCCACGTGTATGGGTGACAAGTGAGGCTTTTGGCCAACTTACGTCGTTATAATGTCAAAATTTCAGCATTTCTACCCTACTAACGTACTATCTATTTTTCTTTCTTATTTGCAAATATCATGGCTCGTACCAAAGTACCTAGAGTTCGTGATCCTCTTCGTTTTCGTTCCAATGAAGCCGAGGCACAGTATGCCCACTTCGCTCGCAAGAAAGTAGAGGGTGGTCGTAAGGTGAACATGGCTGAGTTAGCCCTGTTAAATGTAGAGAGGGCGTTTGGTGATATGGGATGGCTCCCTGTCATCACTTACGACGCTTGCACCTGTCCGGATTTGGTACACCAGTTCTATTGTAACCTCCAGGTGGTGGGGGATTACAATGATGTCGAGAGGGGTCATGAGCTGCGCATCACAAGCTATGTCAAAGGGGTGAACATTTCATTCGATTATCGACAGCTGGCCGACCTACTGGGCATTTCCTATGATGGCCCCATGATTTACTGTGCTCTTAGAGAGCACCAGTTCTCCTCCACCGAGATGAGTGCTGAGATTGATAATCAGCTTCTACGACCTGACCATTGGCAGATAAGGGCATGCTATATGCGTCCAGCTCCACGGGTATATTGCAAGATCATTCAGCATAACCTGATCCCGCAGAGAAACCATTACTAGAGAGGGTTTCCCAGCTGACCCAGTAATTGTTGTACAACATTTGCACTAGACAGCCCGTCTGCCTTTCGTACATCATTATGCGTACTATGATCACTGCTACGTTTCCCAGTCACACTGGCAACCTTCCGTACGGACATATGAATACTGTTCTGCTTACCTGCCTGGGGGTTGATTTATTGGATGAGAAGATTCAGGAGAAGTCCTTCTCAACGCCTCTAGATTGGGAGGCTATTTGCAAGTTGGGCATGCAGGATGCTCAGGTCAGTGATGAGGAGAAGAACGCGATGGTGCACCCTCGCACTCGGGTAGAGATAGTTGACGCTGAGGCAGCTGCCGCCGCTGCTGGAGTTCATGCGGAGCCTGCTGATGATTATGACCGCATGTACATGGATGTAGACTTGATACCACCGCCTTCACCTACGCATGCGGCTGGAGCTGGTACTTCATATATGGCTGGTCCTTCTCATGAGGCTGGTCCTTCTCATGCGGCTGGTCCTTCACACCCCCCTTCTGATATGATGGAGATGTTGCATGAGATCAGAGAGGCTTAGCGTAGATCTGATCTGAGGATGGAGGAGTTACTAGACGCTCAGCGTGTGAGAGTGGATGAGCTCATAGATGCCCAGCGTACATCAAACATGAGGATGGGAGAGTTACTAGACGCTCAGCGGGTGAGAGTGGATGAGCTACTAGACTCCCGGTGGACATCAGCCATGAGGATGGGAGAGCTCATGGAGGCTCAGCACTGGACTGATCAGCGGGTAGCCGATCATACAGCTAGTCTGCAGACGACCCAGACTCAGATAGCCTGGTTGACTAGAGTCTACGCTGAGGACAATGACAGAGATCGTGAGGCGCCGCCTCCTCCTTTGCCTCCAGCTTCATGATTGTATCTTTTCTCTTTCTTTGTACTACAGAGTAATTGTCCGGGTTATGGACTCTACTCTGTTTTAGCTATGTATATACGTTTGTTTCTTTCACATTGTATTTAAATTTGTTCTTCCTTTAATAGATGCGTTATTCTCTTTTTAAATTTGGTCTCAAACATCACGTGTGCTTATAATGTGTTAGTATTACTATTTTTACTTTTATCCTATCTCAGTTCATAATTTGTCATGAATGTGTGCTACTTCAGCGGACAAGGCCTGAGATGCTCTGATACCAAGTTGTCACACCCCAATTCCACTCTATTCAAAATGCTGTGATGAACCGCTAACAAGTCAACGGTTCAACAAGGATCTCGAGTAGGCTATATCCGTTTTATCTAAACCCCATACATCCATATTCATAATCAGAGTAAATACACAATAGCGGAAGTCTTATAATAAAATGAACTGAGAATCTACTGTGTTATTAATAATTAAATAGCAAATTATTTTGTACCAACTGAGACATAAATAAATATCAAATACATGTCCTTAATAAATCCAAATAAAGAAAACTAGAAAAATAACTAATCGAATACACATGAGTTGCACTCGCAAGAGGAGTCATGTGTATCTACTTCCTCTTACACTTCCATCGCTGCCACGTTCTCATACACTGGAGCACTTACATAATCTTCAACAGTCATACCTGCATCATTAACTAAAAATATTCGATGTCGAAAGGGTGAGCACACATCACGGCTCAGTGAGCAAACAAAATAATGCAACAATACATATGCATGCAGTCAAATCATATCTTTGGTCTGATTTAAAGTTTGCACTGTGCTATAGAAAGGATAGGTGGCCGCCGCACCTCTATACACGAGTGTGCGGAAACGCCCAATGAAAATGGCACCGTCGCCCTACATGCACCCAGAATGGCACAATATAGACCCCATGAAAAATGGTCGTGGCTGTATCGGTTGATACCATACCAACAAATAAACCCCTGCTGGCTAGGGTTGCAAACTGGGCTCGCAACTAACCAATCCTAATGCCAAACAGTGTATCCAAGGCCTCACCCCAGCATCCCTCAGAACATCCATAGAGATAGAGCTAAGGCCCCCCGATAGAGTCAGAGACTACAAGGACCGAGACCACCTCCCCGGTAGAGTCAGAGACTATGACATAATAGTTCTGCTAAGGTAATGGTGATACGACGACATCAGTGGACATGACTTGAGTAGACCATGGCACAATATACACCCCATGAAGAATGGTCATGGCTGTACCGGTTGATACCAACCCTACCCACACCATATACACTGGCCAAACACAAACATTCGCATGCCTATTCCTATCATCATCATCATCATCATGTTATAACAATAAAGTAAATATGCATGAACAAATAATAGAAATATTGGATGACATGTTGAATGCACATGCAAGCATACACGCATAGAATCAATATGGCATTGGACTCAAGAAATAAAATAGTTTATTATTAACCAGTTAGTTTAGGTCTTGTTCCCTCACCTTAGCTTGCTAATAGATCATCTTTCAAGCTTTAAAATCACCTTTATATTGTTATTATATTGCTATAAGATCTAACAAAGTCAATAGAATTTAATTAGAATTAATTTTGAATTTAAAAACCATGTTTTTAACTGGGGGTCGGAGGTAGGGTCGGAGTCATGATCGACCCCTGGTGCGACTACCCCTATTCTGGACTTCCCGAACACTGGGGGTCAATGTTCAGGGTCTGGTAGGGTCAATTGGCTATCGACCCCCTGTGCGACCCCCTGTGGGTTTTGTTGATTTTTCTGCTTTCAGTCCATTCTTCATGTTTGGGGTCCTATGGCTTGCTACTACAGTCCATATTACAAATGTTCTACAGTCTAGAACCACGATTCATTCACCTAAATGGCTTTCATGACTTCCCCATGGTTTTCCATGAAAACCTAACCATGGGTTGATGGTTTGGGACTCTCGGAGATCATACTCTCTTCATTACCTAACCTAAGGTCTCTAGAAACTCATGGAATTAGTACCCATACCTGAGAAGAATACTCCTTCTCTGCAACTCTTTTCCTTTTTGCTTTCTTCTCTTCCTTGTTTCTATTCTTCTTCTCTTCCTTTTCTCTTTCTCTCAATTCAATTAGGGTTATAAAAGGAGTGAAATGGGCTTAGGGATGTCCTATTTATAGAGTAAAAACTCCTAAAATAAGTCCCATTAAGTTTAGGAAAGAGTCCAACCGAAATTAGGAAACATTCCTAATTTCTGTTTCTGGCGGCAACTGGGGGTCGATGAGGGGGTCGATGATCCCATCGACCCCTAACTCATAAAGTGTCTGACCCCCTCTGTAAAACAGGGGGTCTGACTTTCTGTCTTGGGGGGTCTGACCCTCCCTTGCTGGGTATGCGACCCTCCCCTTAATTTAAGTGTTTTTGGGTTGATTTGATACTTGGGATCACGATCTCCTTCACGCCCTTGGTCCATTTGGCTCGACCATGATGGGTAAACTTGATTCAAGGTGGTAAGACCGGGTTAGATTGATACGGGTCTTACACTGAAGCCTAAAGAGTTTAATGGCAAGCCAGTAGATCATTTATGGCCGGCACACTGGGTTGACGAAATGGAAAGAAACTTTATGATGATGACATTAAATGAAGAAGAAAAAGTGTTGTGTGCCACCTTTATGCTGAAAGGAGATGCACACCATTGGTGGAGGTCTACCAGGACGTATTTACTTACAAAACACGTCCAACTGACATGGGATATTTATAAAGAGGCGTTCTTTGGGAAGTACTTTCCGAGAAGTTTCAGACATTCTACGGAGAGAGAGTTCCTGAGTTTATTTCAGGGGCAGATGACCGTGGATGCATACCAACAGCGTTATGAAGAGCTGTTCTTCTTTGCACCCACTAGTATGCAAGAGGAAAACACTAAGACCCGAAGGTTCGTCATGGGACTTAGGGGAAGCATTCGCGAGCACGTTCTTGGACATGAAAATAAAATCTATAATGAAGCGGCACAAATTGCTTGAGTTATAGAATCGAGCCAGAAGGAGAGTTATTTTATGCAAAATAGAGGTATAAAAAGGCTAGCTGGAAATTCTTATAACGGAGGGAATAATAAGACATTCAAACCCTTCCGTGCTCAAGGCTTTACCGCTGCAACCAAGACTACTCTCGTAGTTGAACAGCAACACAAGCCAATTAATGAAGGGATAAAATGTTTTAACTGCAATCAAGTGGGACATATAGCAAGGGAATGTCCTAAGCCCAAGAAGCAGCTACATCAAGGACGGGTTTACGCAGTTACATCGGTGGATGTTGTCGCATCGCCTGATGTGGTCGCAGGTATGACTTACATTTTGTTAGTTAGTTGTATTACATTGTATGAGCATGTAGACTAAACCAAAACAAATCATAGGTATCGTACCTATTAATGGCATTCCTGCCAGAGTACTCTTTGATTCAGGAGCTACTCATTCCTTTATATCTGTGACATTTGGAAAGAAGTTAAATCTACCCCTTAAATCCTTAGACTGCAAACTACTTGTACGATCACCTATGGGATTAGAAGTGGAGTTAGAAAAAGGTTATGGACCATGTCCAGTTCTTATAAAAGACCTTGGATGCAACCTTGATCCAACTTGAGATGTCAGACTTTGACGTCATCTTGGGAATGGACTGGTTAGTTCGGCATTCTGCAAACCTATTGTGTGCCAAAAAGAAGCTGACATTTAAAGACAAGGAAGGATTAGAGTTCAGTTTTTTGGGAACCAAACTTTTCCATAAACGAAAGCTCATACTCTCGGCACTAAAGGTTAAGAAGTGCCTTGAGAAAGGAGCAGTCGGGTATTTAGTATCTGTGGTCGACCTTACCAAGGAAACACCACGAATGGAAGATATTGATGTCGTGCGTGACTATCCAGACGTATTCCCTGAAGAATTACCAGGATTATCACCCGAATGGAGCTACAGAGTTTGTTATAGATCTTATACCTGGAGCCGCACCAGTATCGAAAGCACCTTATCGAATGGCTCTTACCGAACTGAAGGAATTGAAAGTACAACTACAAGAACTGCTGGACAAGGGTTACATTCACCCTAGCATATCACCATGGGGAGCGCCAATATTATTCGTGAAGAAGAAGGATGGTAGTGTTCGCTTGTGCATAGATTACCGAGAACTGAATAAACTGAAAATCAAGAATCGGTATCCATTGCCTCGGATCGATGACCTATTCGATCAGTTGCAAGGTGCCAAAGTGTTTTCCAAGATAGATCTTCGCTCAGGCTACCATCAGTTGATAATTAAGGATGGTGATATTCCCAAGACAGCATTCAGGACCAGATATGGACATTATGAATTTTTGGTCATGTCTTTTGGATTGACAAAATGACCAGCAACCTTTATGGAACTTATGAACCGGGTTTTCCATGGCATGTTGGATACGTGGGTTATAGTATTCATTGATGATATATTAGTCTACTCCAAAGACGAGGAAACTCATGTTAAGAATCTAAACGCCGCTCTGCAGCGACTACGGAAGGAAAAGCTCTACGCCAAATTTACAAAGTGTGTTTTGGCTAAAGGAAGTCGCATTTCTATGCCATGTAGTATCCGCTGAAGGAATTAAAGTGGATCCTAGCAAGATCGAGGCTATTGTAAAGTGGGAAGCACCGAAGAGCGTTGCATAAATTAAAAGTTTTTTGGGTCTAGCTGGATATTATCGACGATTTATGGAAGACTATTCCCGTATTTCCGTACCCCTTACCAGCTTGACTAAGAAGGGCGAGAAGTTTGTTTGGAAGGATAAATGCGAGAAGAGTTTCCAAACCTTGAAGGCTAGATTGATATCAGCTCTAATCTTAACCATCCCAATTTCAGGACAACCATTTATCTTGTACATCGATGCGTTCGGACTGGGATTAGGATGCGTACTTATGCAAGGAGAACAAGTAATTGCATATGCCTCAAGACAACTGAAGACACATGATAAAAACTATCCTACACATGATTTGGAACTAGCGGCAGTAGTACATGCTGTCAAAATATGGAGACATTATCTCTACGGGGAGAAGTTTTAGATTAAATCAGACAATAAAAGTCTTACTTATCTATTTAATCAGAAGGAGCTGAATATGAGACAAAGAAGATGGATGGAACTATTGAAAGACTATGATTGTGATATCCAGTATCATCCGGGGAAAGCTAATGTAGTAGCAAATGCGTTGAGTAGAAAGGCAACGATAAAATCTCAGGGAGAAGTTAGCACAACTGCCACAATGTGTACTACCAGAAAGGTATTCAAGCACGGTAATGAGCAGTTGGTGATAGATGCACCAGATGGATCTGCCAACCTATGGTTTATTCATCGGTTTTCAAATATGTTCACCGCATTGAAGATTATACTAGATATAGTTAATGAAGTAAAGACAGCTATTAAATCAGACCCTTACCTAAAAACGGTACAAGAGGACATCAAAAAAGGTAGAACTAACCCTGAGTTCACCTTGGACGAAGAAAAGGTACTAAAGTACAAAGGAAGAATATGTGTACCCGAAACAGAAAGCTTGGACATTAGACACCGATTGATGAAAGAAGCCCATACCACCATCTATTCGATACATCCTGAAAGTACAAAAATGTATCATGATCTAAAGAAATTATATTGGTGGAGAGGAATGAAAGCAGATGTAGCTAAGTTCGTGTCTCAATGCCTTAATTGTTAGAAAGTAAAGGCTGAATGACAAATACCGGCAGGACTATTACATTCATTATCGGAACCAGCATGGAAATGGGACTGCATCACTATGGATTTCGTCACGAGATTACCATTGACTCCATGAGTAGTTGATGCAGTTTGGGTGATTATAGACCGCTTGACTAAAACAGCTCGCTTTATACCTATATGACCTCAGTATACACTAGAGAGGTTAGCTAAGCTGTATGTGGATAACATTGTGCAATTACACGGTGTACCTGAAAGCATTGTGTCCGATAGAGATTCACGATTTACTTCAAAGTTTTGGGAAGGATTGCAAAAGGCTATGGGTACAACATTGAAGTTTAGTACTGCATTCCAGCCACAGACAGATGGACAGTCAGAGTGTACAATTCAGATTCTAGAAGATATGCTTCGAGCATGTGTAATTGATTTTAAAGGATCATGGGATGAAAAGTTACCACTGATTGAGTTCGCTTATAATAATAGCTATTAGGCTACTATACAGATGTCACCCTATGAATGGTATGGCAAAAAGTGTCGAACTCTCTTGTTTTGGAATGAAGTTGGGGAACGTAGTATTGTTGGACCGGAATTTGTTGAAGAGACTTGTCGAGTGGTCGACATTATCAAAGAAAGAGTGAGAACCACTCAGAATCGTCAGAAGCAATATGCCGATACTCGACGCCGAGACCTCGAGTTCATCGTGGGTGATAAAGTATTCTTAAAAGTATCGCCTATGCGAGGATTGAAACGGTTCGGACAGAAAGGGAAACTAAGTCCAAGAAATGTCGGGCCATATGAGATTCTAACCAGACATGGAAAAGTGGCTTACCAGTTAGCACTACCACCATCTATGTCAAGTGTGCATGACGTATTTCACATTTCCTTATTGAAAAAGTATGTCAAGGATCCGACGTACGTTTTGACAATAGTCTTACCTGATTTGACTGAGATTTGACATTTGAAGTAGCACCAACTGAAATCACTAGTTGGAAGGTTCAACGACTACACAACAGTGATATCTATTATGTTAAGGTCACCTGGAGAAGTAGAGATATGGAAGAAATCACATGGGAAGAAGAGAATGCTATGCAAAAGCAATATCCTCATTTATTTGACTCGGAAGGTATGTACAATTTCGAGGATGAAATTTTTTATAAGTAGGGGGAGTTGTAAGACCCGTATCGAACTAACCCGGTCTTACCACCTTGAACCAAGTCTACCCATCATGGTCGAGCCAAATGGATCAAGTGCGTGAGGTAGATCACGATCCCAGGTATTAAACTGACCCAAAAATACTAAAATAAGGCGGAGGGTCGCATACCCAGCAAGGCAGGGTCGGACCCCCCAGTATAAAAGTCAGACCTTGAGTTTTTAACCGGTGAATATTTTAAAACCAGGGGCCGACGGGATCTCAGACCCCCTCATCGACCCCCAGTCTGCCGACAGAAACCGTGAATTAGGAACTTTCAAAATTTCAATGGGATTCTTTCCTAATCTCAATGGGACTTATTTTGGGAGTTTCTACTCTATAAATAGGACGTCCCTAAGCCTCTTTCACTCCTTTTAGAACCCTAATTGGATTGAGAGAAAGAGAAGAGAAGGAAAGTGGAGAAGAAGATCAAAGAGAAGGCTTCAGAGAAACAAGCCTAATTCTCAGGTATGGATACTATCTCCATGTAATTCTACAGACCTTTGAATAGGTAGTGAAGAGGGAATGATCTAGGAGAAACCCAAATCATCCATCCATGATTAGGTCTTCATGGAAAACCATGGGGGAGAATAATAGAAACCATGTAGGGGAATAAACTATGGTTCTAAACCATAGAACAGGTATGTAATGGATTGTAGAAGCAAGCCATAGGACCCAAACACGAAGGAAGGGACTGTAGGATGAAAAATTGACTAAACCCACAGGGGGTCGCACGGGGGGTCGATGGCCAATCGACCCTACCAGACCCTAACAATCGACCCCCAGTGTTCGAGAAGTCCAAAATCTAGGTGGTAGCACCCAGGATCGATGGAACCTCCGACCCTGGCATCGACCCCCAGTTAACAACATGCTTTTTAAAGTCAGAATTAATTTTAATTAAATTCTATTGACTTGATTAGGTCTTCTAGTGATATAATATCGATATATAGTTGATTCCTAAAACTGGAAAGAGGATCTATGATCAAGTAAAGGTGAGGGAACAAGGCCTAAACTAATTGGTTAATAATAAACTATTTTATTTTGAGTCCAATGCCATGATTGATTCTATGCGTGTATGCTTGTTATGTGCATTCAACATGTCATCCAATATTTCTATTCTTACTGTTCATGCATATTTAAATTATTATGTATAACATGATGATGATGATGATGATAGGAATAGGCATGTGGATGTATGTGTGTGGTTGGTGTGCTTGATGCGAGTGAGTATCAGGGGGAGGTGTCATAGGCCGGGCCCCAGCACTCTAGCTCTATCTCTAACTCAAGTCTTGTCCACTGACATCGTCGTATCGCCATTTCCTTAGCAGAACTATTACGTCGTAGGGTATGAGGGGAGGTGGTCTCTGACCGTATAGTCTCTGATTTGGCCGGGGGGCCTTAGCCCTATCTCTTTGGATGTATTGAGGGATGCTGGGGTGAGACCTTGGATACACTGATTGGCATTAGGATTGGTTAGTTGCAAGCCCAGTTTGCAAGCCCTCGCCAGCAGGGGCTTACATGTTGGTATGGGCAATGGGTACAGCAATAAACATGACCTTTGCGTGTACATTGTCCATGGTGGGTGCATGTGGGACGACAATAAACGTTACCTTTGGGCGGCTCCACACACTCGTGTATAGAGGTGCGGTGTCAATAAACGTGACCTTTGGCCACCTATCCTTTCTATAGCACATTGCAAACTTATTTACCAGACCAAAGATATGAATTGAATACATGCATATGTTTGTTGCATTGTTTTGTTTGCTCACTGAGACATGATGTGTGGTCACCCTCTCGACGTCGAATATTTTTAGTTGATGATGCAGGTACTACGGTCGAAGATTATATGAGTGCTCCGGTGTATGCGTGTGTTGCTGCAATGGAAGTCGAAGACTTAGTGGATACGCATGACCCCTCATGCGAGTGCAACTCATGCGTATTCTATTAGATTTTATTTGAGTTTATAAAGGGATGTAATTGATATTTTATTATTTATGTCTCAGTTGATACAACAATAACTTGATATTTTAATTATGATTGTTACAGTTAGAGTTCTCAGTTCATTTACTATAAGACTTCCGTTATTGTGTATTTAGTTTGATTATAGTTGTGGATGTGCATGGTTTTATTTTTAATGGATATAGCCTATTAGTGATCCTGGTTGAACCGTTGGTTTATTAGCGGTTCATCACACTATTCTGAATGGTGCAGAATTGGGGTGTGACAAAATCTATTGACTTGTTAGGTCTTCCTAGTGATTTAAAAATGATTCTTAAAGTTTGAACAAGGATCTACACTCAATCAAAGGTGAGGGAACAAGATCTAAACTAATTGGTTAATAATAAACTATTTTATTATTGATTCCAATGCCATGAATGATTCTATGCTTGTTTGCATGTAATATGCATTTAACATGTCATCTAATATTCATGCTATTACTGTTCATGCATATTTAATTTCGTTTATTTATAATATGATGATGATGGTGATGTTAGGAATAGGTATGTGGATGTTTGTGTGTGGTTAGTGTACTTGATGCGAGTGGGGCATCAGGGGGAGGACGTGACACTGTGGTTTTTCCTGGTCACTAGACTCTAGCTCTATCTCTACTCAAGTCTTGTCCACTAACATCGTCGTATCACCATTACCTTAGTAGAGCTATTACGTCGTAGGGCATCAGGGGATGTTGTCTCGGACCGTGTAGTCTCTGACTCTGTCGGGGGGCCTTAGCTCTATCTCTATGGACGTATTGAGGGATGCTGGGGTGAGGCCTTGGATACACTATTTTACATTAGGATTGGTTAGTTACGAGCCCAGTTTGTAAGCCCTCGCCAACAGGGGCTTACGTGTTGGTATAGGTGCATGTGGTACAGCAACGCCAATATTCATTGGGTACACTGTTTTCATGGTGGGTGCATGTGGGATGGCAATGCCGATATTCATTAAGTGGCTTCACACACTCGTGTATAGAGGTGAGGCGGCCTCCGAACCTTTCTATTGTACATTGCAAACTTATAAATCAGACCACAGATATAAATTGAATGCATGCATATGTTTGTTGCATTGTTTTGTTTGCTCACTGAGCCGTGATGTGTGCTCAACCTTTTCGAGGTCGAATATTTTAGTTGATGATGCAGGTACCATGGTTGAAGATTATATAAATGCTCCTGTATACGGGCATGCTACGGCAATGGACGCTGAAGTGATGATGGAGTTGCATGATTCGACATGCGAGTGCAACTCTTGTGTTTTCGATTAGACTTTTATTTGGATTATACAGACAATGTATTTTAATTAATTATTTAAGTTTATGTCTTAGTCTTTTTGAAAATAATTGGTTAAATTATTTATTTTATCACATTTAGATTCTTAGTTCATTTAATATTTAAGTCTTTCGCAATTGTGTATTTACTTTGATTATTGTTGTGGATGTGTATAGTTTAAGCAAATAGACACAACCTACTTGAGATCCTGGTTGAACCGTTGGTTTATTAGCGATTCATCACACCATTCGGAATAGTACAGAATTGGGGTGTGGTAGTTTGTCCAAGCATAGCCTAATAATTTATTCATATTTTCTAGAGATCTGATTATCGTTATTAAACACTTTACACTTGCTACTTAGAGATTCAAATGTATAGAAATCCAAAATAGCAAGCATTTGAAGTATAAAACGTTGGTTTTAAATCGAAACAATGGAGCATACCTATGTAGATACATGATGTTAGAGATTTGAACACATAGGTAGGTTTATAAAATTCCCAGACAAATGGTGTCCAAAGATGGCCTTCATCTGAGGTCATAACACCGTGCGGTACGTGACTAACCGCAATGTCTTAACCATAGGCGTGCGGCTCGTACCATCTACCGCACTTCGAAACATGGCCAAAACACATCAATCCTTCTCTGGTAAATTTCTTAAAATTTTATTAAGCTTAAATAATGAGTTTGGGCTCAAAAATCCCATTCTAACTCATGCTATTGGCATTGATTCCATTTCTCAATCTATCGATATTACTGGATTTGTTCTAACACGTTGAATCCGATTGCAACAATACAAGGGGAGGTTTTTCCATGGGTTTTAATCCAACAATAAATCAATCCTAGGGATTCCCAAGGTCTAGGGTCCTTAAATCTCATTATAATCATTCTGAACCATTTTCCAATATTTTAAGGGTCTCGATTCTTCACCGATTCAGATTGGTGTTTTGGTTAAATTCCTGAATGAGTCTCAATACTAGTTATAGGAGAAAATGGCCTAAGAAACATGATCAGCGGATCCTTTTGGGGTTCTTACATGTTTAATTTAAACTCAAAGGGAAGTAAAGAGCTAGTGAGATCAATACTAGTTGTGGATCTTTGGTGTCACTGCTATCCAGTGATTGTTTCAATTGGTGGCAGAGGTTCCTTCCTCCTTCTTCCTTCTCCCTTCTTCCCTAGATGTGGTAGAGCTCCTCTCTCTCTTCTCTCTTTTGGTTTGCAGAGAATGAAGATGAGAAATATTTAGTTTGGATAACTCCCTTACTCAATTCACATTGGAGGGGATTAGGGCTCCAATCAAGGCAAGTTGGAGGATTTTCTCCATCCTACCATTTCAAAAAGAGGATGCATCTAGACACATTTCCCAATGGGTTCCTATTCATATTCCAAACAAACCATGGTTTTGAACTGAGTCAATTTCCAACTCACAGCACGTATTCCACCCCACCTTGGTGGTGTCGTGCCAGGCCCTTAGTTAGATTCTAGTTGTTTAAATTGAGTACTAGGGTTTACTAAGTTACCTCTATTGGATTTTCATTGGTTTGGTCCATCTTAGTTTGAACCATTCATCTAGGTAAGACTTGTTACAAGTCAAAATTTCAAATTAGGATTGAAATTTTGGGTGCAACTATTACAACTCCACCCCCTACAAAGAATTTTGTCCTTGAAATTTGACATACCTTCATCAACGAACAACTGTGGATACTGCTCCCGCATATCATCATCTTTCTCCCATGAGGCTTCTTCCTCACTGTGACTTTTCCATATTACCTTGACAAAAGGAATGCTTCTGTTTCTGAGTTCTTGTACCATTCGGTATACAATCATTGAAGGTTCAACTTCATAGGAAAAATCATCCTTTGGCTATGGTAGTTCGATGGTCACATGTGTCCTAGATCATTAATGTACTTCTTTAGAATAGACACATGGAACACATTGTGGACTCCTGATAGTGATGAAAGCAGTGCCAATTGGTAGGCTACCGTTTCACTCCTCCATAGGATTTTGTAGGGTCCAATATACTGAGGACTCAGCTTTTCCTTCTTACCAAATCCCTTCACCGCTCTGAAAGGAGAAACCTTTAAGAACACTTTATCTCCAACTTCAAATTCCAATTCCTTTCGTCTTATGTCAGTATAACTCTTTTGTCGAGCCTGTGCTGTTTTAATTCATGCTCGAATCAGATCTACCATCTCACATGTTTCTTAGATAATGCCAGATACCCTAATTCTTCTTTTGCCATCTTTGTTCAAGTACAATGGGGTTCTGCACTTCCATCCATACAATGCTTCATATGGAGCCATTCCAATTGTAGCTTGGTAACTGTTATTGTAGGCAAACTCCATAAGTGATAAGTTCTCATCCCATATGGTTTTGAAATCCAATGCACAAGCCCAAAGCATATCTTCCAATATTTGGATTGTCCTCTTCAATTGGTCATCAGTTTGCGGGGGTTATGCTATGCTGAATTTTAGTTGAGTACCCATTGCATCCTGTAATCCTTTCTAGAAGTACGAAGTGAATCGTGGGTCTCGATCTGATAATTTATTGGTCAGTACTCCATGTAACTTGTAAGACCAGTATCGAACTAACCGGTCTTACCACCTTGTACCAGGTCTACCCATCATGGTCGAGCCAAATGGACCAAGTGCGTGAAATAAATGGCGAAACCAAGTACTAAACTGTACCAAAAATAGTGAATTGGAGGGTAGGGTCGCATAACGAGGTAGACAGGGTCGACCCCCCCTCACATAGAAGTCAGACCCCTGATTTTTCACTAGGGGTCAGACAACTTAGGAACTGAGGGTCGACGGGATCTCCGACCCCCTCATCGACCCCCTGTTTGTCGACAGAAACCGCAAATAGGAAACTTTCCAAATTTCATTGGGATTCCTTCCTAATCTCAATGGGACATATTTTTAGAGATTCTACTCTATAAATAGAACGTCCCTCAGCCTCCTTCACTCCTTTTGAAACCCTAATTAAGAGTGAGAGAAAGAGAAGAGAAGAAGAAGAGAAGGAAAGTTGGAGAATAAGACCTAATTGAAGAATTCAGAGAAATCTCTGAATCTCAGCAAACCTAAGGTATAGGCAAGCCTTCTATTTGATAATCTAAGACCTTAGAATAGTTTATGAAGAGAGTATGGTCTAAGAGAAACCCAAATCATACACCCATGGGAAGATTTTGATGAAATCCATGGAGAAATCATAGTAGACAAGGTAAGAAAGAAACCTAGTGTTCTAAGCCATAGAACAAGCCTAGAATGGATTGTGGAAGTAAGCCATAGGACCCAAACGTGAATGAATGGACTGTAGAGTGAAAATATCGACTCAACCCACGGGAGGTCGCACGTGGGGTTGATTGGGAATCGACCCTACCAGACCACAGGATCAACCCCCAGTATTTGGGAAGTCCAGAATAGGGGTGGTTGCACCCAGGGTCGATGGAACATGCGACCCTGGCATCGACCCTACCCTGGGGGTCGATGTAGATTGCTACCCTACCTGCGACCCGTGCTTAAAAACAAGCCTAATGAAGCCGGAATGACTTTTAACCAAAATCTATCGACTTGTTAGGTTTTCCTATTGATATAAAAGTAGTTTTAAAGCTTGGTAGAGGATCAACACTCAAGCAAAGGTGAGGGAAGAAGACCTAAACTAATTGACTAATAATAATCTATTTTTATTTCTTGAGTCCTATACCATGACTGATTCTATGTGTGTATGTTTATATGTGCATTCAATATGTCATCCAATATTCCTGCTATTACTGTTCATGCATATTTAATTCTGTTTATTTATAACAAGATGACAATGATGATGCTAGGAATAGGAATGTGAATGTATGTGTGGTTAGTGTATATGGTGCGGGTAGGGATGGTATCAACCGGTATAGCCATTCCGTTTTCATGGGCTGTATATTATGCCATGGTTCTACTCAAGTCATGTCTATTGACATCGTCGTATCGCCATTACCTTAGTAGAACTATTACGTCGTAGGATATCAGGGGAGGTGGTCTCGGACCGTGTAGTTTTCGACTTTGTCGGGGGGCCTTAGCTCTATCTCTATGGATGTATTGAGGGATGCTGGGGTGAGGCCTTGGATACACTATTTGGCAATAGGATTGGTTAGTTACGAGCCCAGTTTGCAAGCCCTCGCCAGTAGGGGCTTACGTGTTGCTATGGGCAACCGGTACAGCCATGCCGTTTTCATGGGGTGTATATTGTCCATGATGGGTGTGGTGGGCGACAGTGCCATATTCATTGGGCGTATCCACACATTTGTGTATAGAGGTGAGGCGGCCACCGAACCTTTCTATTACACATTGCAAACTTATAAACCAGACCACATATATGAATTGAATGCATGCATATGTCTATTGCATTGTTTTGTTTGCTCACTGAGCCGTGATGTGTGCTCACCCTTTCGACGTTGAATATTTTAGTTGATGATGCAGGTACCCCGATGGAGGACTATTTGAATACTTCTGTGTACGGGAACCTCGCTGCAATGGAAGTTGAAGACTTAGTGGGAACACATGTTCCCTCATGCGAGTGCAATGCATGAGTTTTCGATTAGATTTTCATTTGAATTTATTAAGGAAATATAATTGATATTTTATTTACTTATGTCTCAGTTGATACAACATAAATTGATACTTTATTTATGATTATCACAATTAGATTCCTCAGTTCATTTATAATTAAGACTTTCGCTATTGTGTATTTATTCTGATTATGGTTGTGGATGTGTATGGTTTTATTTTCAACGGACACAGCCTATTAGAGATCCTGGTTAAACCGTTGGTTTATTAACGGTTCATCACACCGTTCTGAATGATGCAGAATTAGGGTGTGACATAACTGGACAACATTGTCTATGTATAGTCTGGCTAATCAATCCATAAAGTATTGTGGGCATACAATAACGAACCTTGCAGTCTTCATAAAATGATTAATACTTACCCACACGGTTCTACAGCTCAAGCCATTAAAGGTAGACCTGTGACGAAGTCCATCGTTATGTGATCCCATTTTTATTCAAGGATAGGTAACGGTTGCAGCTTTCCTACAGGTCTTTGGCAGTCAGCCTTTACTTGTTGGTAGGTTAGGCATTTATAAAATAACTTGGCCACATCGGCTTTCATTCCCTTCCACCAAAAATTTTTCTTTAGATCATGGTACATCTTTGTGCTGCCAGGATGCATGGTGTACGGTGTTGTATGTGCTTCCACCATGATGGCTCCTTTAATGTTTTCTTCACTTTCAAGGATGCATATTCTAACCTGGAAGTAGAGCAATCCGTCGTTACTTATAGGAAAATCGGGGACTAGGTTTCCTTCCTTCAATTCCATCATGATCTTCCATAAGTAGGGATCCTTTGGCAGTGCTTTTATTTGATCTGGCAAGGTAGGTGCAAAACTCAACGCGTCAAAAAGTGCAAAGACAAATGTGACCAACTCTTCAAGCAACGTTCCTGTTGTGAGGACAATGGAAAATCGATGTGATCCTCCTCGGGATGGAATGCGGTATCCGTAATCGATGAAGATCGATTGTATCTGTTGGAGTCGCCACCTAGATTAAGGTTTAGGACCTCTAAAAATGTAGCCTCACCATAAGGTAAGACTTCTATTGACTCGTGACCCAATGTATCAGTTCTTTGGTCTGCCAGAGATCGGGTAAGTATTCAGGGTACGGTTATGGGAAGGTGTTAGGCACCCAAACCACCCGATCAATATCGGCCTCCTAAACTTTCCTTAAATTCTAATTTTGACTGTGCTAGGTCAGCTGGATGACTAGGGTTCAATGGGGGATGTCCTAAACCAAGTTGCTAAGTTATTCTAACCTAGGTTTCAGCCAATCATGTTTTAAAGCAAATAAACAAGCAAATGTAATGTACAATATTATACAGTGAACCGAGCCAAATATGGTTCGGTCTTGGACTGAATCTGAGATGTGTAAGACATCTCAAACTGCCTACGTATTCTAATCCTGGAAATCAAGTCCAAAAACGTAGTTCAAAAATGGGTTATGTGATTAAAAAATATGGAAGTGATTTATGCATGTGCTTCAATTAGATTCTTTGTTCAAGTTGAAGTTTATGCTGGATGTATGGTTAATGAGTGGCTTTGTACCGTATTTGGGATTCTCAAATTACCTACGTATTCTAGGGTTTTCCCTAGAAATCAGGTACGACGTAGTTCGAAATTTGTGAGAGTCGGATTGGGAATGTGTACCAAAATCCTTCCATTTTTGTCAATAAGATCTAAGGATGAGACCTAAATTCCTACCATTTTTATTGTTTCTATTTTTTTAATAGAATCTAGAGATGAGACCTAAATTCCTACCATTTTTATTTAGGATGTGTACCAAATTCTTTCTATTTTTATTAATAGGATCTAGGGATGTGACCTAAATTCCTACCATTTTTATTTGGGATGTGTACCAAATTCTTTTTATTTTTGTCAATAGGATCTAGGGATGAGACCTAAATTCCTACCATTTTTATTTGGGATGTGTATCAAATTAATTCTATTTTTGTCAATAGGATCTAGGGATGAGACCTAAATTCCTACCATTTTTATTTGGGATGTGTACCAAATTCTTTCTATTTTTGTCAATAAGATCTGGGGATGAGACATAAATTCCTACCATTTTTATTGTTTCCATTCTTAAGTTTTTAGGGTTTCCTATCCTTTTTCATTGTGATTTTCATTTTTTATGGTTTCATACCCTAATTATTCATTTTATTCTAGAGTTTATTTTGCCCTAATTATTCTTTCCATTTTTAGGGTTTCACTACCCTAATTGTTTAATTCTTTCCATTTTAGGGTGTATCTTGCCCTAGTTGCTGCACAATTTAAACAATCTAACATAGCAATATGAGCTTAAATACAGCAGTGTAAGCATCCAAATATAGCATGTTGGAAATATATTCAAATTTAGCAACAAATCAGTCAAAGATGACAAGTGAGCATGTGAATCAATACAAACATGGTAAGTGTGCATCCAAACATGACAGTAATCATCCAATATGGCATGTAAGCATGTATAGCAGACAAATATGGCAATAAGCATGTGTAGCATTCCAAAACAATAAGAATCATGTAAGCACCCAAAGATATTATGTGAAAGCATTCCAAATATGGCATGTGAGCAATGTGAGCATCAAATATGGTAATTATGTGGCATCATATGTACCAAAACAACTTGTATGCATGATATTCTTATTCGCTTAAATTAATCACAATGAAGATGATGAAGGTATTTCAGGAGCAGCTGTATAGATTGGTTATTGGAAAATCAGAAATGGAGATGGTAGATGTTGATGGTTGCGATCTGATTTGTATGGCTGTGGACAGATCGTGAGGAGTGGTGCATTGCTGTTGGGATTTGGGTGATTGGATGTATATTAGGTGATGAGTGATATGGTGGTGAGCAGGTGTAAGGTGAGGGATTTGATGAGGTGTTGCGGGATAGAATTGGTACTGTAGATGATAGCAAGCTGCCTGGCCATGGCTGGGTTTTGATTAATGATGCAAGCTAGACAAGAGTGAAGAGATGGGATTGTGAGTGTAGCTGGACAGGTGTTTAGATGATTATGTGAGAGAAAGCTTGGGTTTGGTGCTTGGTGAGGCTAAACCAGCAATGGGTACGATACGGTGGGGAATCACGGAGATGGAGTTGCAGTGATGATGATTTTTCCATGGCCAGGTAGCCGGGTGCATGAGGATTATAGGTTACAAGCTTGGGTGGCTGGGAAGGCACGTGAGTGTGTCAGTTGGAGTAGATTAGTTGTTGCTGGGTTTATATGGGAATGGTGGATGGTCAGGTGGCTTGGTTTTGGAAAGGATGGCTGGGTAATTGAAGATATGGGCAGCAAGTGGAATGAACAACATATGCATAAAAAAAACTTAATAGAAAGACAGAAACAAGCCAACTTACCTCCTTCTCTTTCAATGTTCTTCTCCACTTCTTCTTCTTTTCTGCTCTTCCCCCTTCATTCTTCTCTTTCCCGCAGCTCTCCATTTTTTTCTCCTTTTTTTCACCCAAAATCGTGAGCCTCCCACCTCTTCACGTTTTTTTCTTTTTTTTATTTATTTCTCCCACTTTTTTCTCTCTTCTTCCCTTCTTTTTCTCCCAAAACCGTGAGCCTCCCCCCTCTTTTTTCTCTTTTGGAAATCCTCTCAACCCTCCCTTCCTTCGCTCCCTCACGTCTCTTTTATCTCCTCCCTTTTTTCTCTTTTTTGAAAATCCTCTCAACCCTCTCTTCCTTCTCTCTTTCACGTCTCTTTTATCTCCCCCCTTTTTTTTCTCTTTTGGAAATCATCTAGAAACCATAAATCTTCTCCCTTTTCACATCCTCTCTCTCCCTTTTTTTCTTTTTTGGAAATCATCTAGAAACCCTAAATCTTCTCCCTTTTCACATTCTCTCTCTCCCCTTTTTTTCTCCTTTGGAAATCATCTAGAAACCCTAAATCTTCTCCCTTTTCACGTCCTCTCTCCCCTTTTTTTCCTTTTTTTCCCCAAAACCGAGCTCTCCTAAAACCCCCACATTTTTTCTCTATCTTCTTTCCTTTTTTTTTCTCCAACAAAATCTTTTGGATTCTCTCAGAAACCCTAAATCCCCCTTCTCCTTTTACGTCTCCTCTCTATCCCATTTTTCCTTTTTTTTCTCCCAAAACTGTGTTTTTCTAAAACCCCCACGTTTTTTTCTTTCTTCTTTCCTTTTTTTCTCAAAATCTTTTGGATTTACTCCAAAACTGAAATCTCTCCCTCTCTCACGTCTCCTCTCTCTCGTCTTTCCTTTTTTTTCTCAAAATCTTTTGGATTTTATCATTTATATATAATAATATATATTATATACATATATACACATATATTTAATAACATTCATATATATATAGTATACAATATATATAATATATAAATACTATGCACATGGATGAACTGATTCGAAATGGGTTGAGACTGGCTTGGGTTCAGCTAGGTTGGACCAGAACTAGCTTGAACTGAGTTGACTGGATTGATTGGAATTAATTGGATTTTCTCTCACTATTATTTCATGGGCCATTTCCGCTATCATCCCGCACGAAATTTTCTGATAACCTTTATTCCAAATTTTCTACGTTCACTTTGTAGAACAGTAAAAATGTGGAATATTGAAACTTGAATCACCTCATTTGGAAATAAAATGGCCAACTTATGACTTTCTGAAGTTTAAGCAAGGCAATTATCGATAATTTGGCTGACCATTCTGCATGAGATCCATCGGAGGCATCTATCGAAAATATTTTACATCCACTTTGTAGAGCATCATGAATGAAGAATAGTGGCCTTAGAATCATCTGAATCCGACGTAGAATGGAAAAGATATGAAACTTTGAAGTTCTAACGATAATTTTGCATGAAAGCTTGAATGGGACCCACTGGTGACTTCTACCCAGGATTTTTTACGTCCACTTTGTAGAAAATCATGAATGAAGAATAATGACCTTGGAATCATCTGAATCCAATGTCGGATGATGAAGGTATGATGATTTGAAATTCAAACAATCCGACTATGAAGGCCCCTGGGATTATTTATAATAATTTCAGAAACCTCCCTTATATGTATCATCAGACTAAAATGGTCATATCTTCTTCATTTGATATCAGAATTGAGCAATTCTGGTCTCATTTCGAAGATAATTCTATGACCTATGCATCCATGCAAAATTATAACCCATGACCTTGCTGTGGACCCATTGAAAACTTCCTCAAATTCTGAGACCCATTGAAAATTTCCTCAAATTCACTATCAAAAATCCAAACTTTCGATCATCTTTCTCCTTTTGTTGTGCACATGCCAGCAGGACTTTGTTTAGCTAGGATGGCGAAAATGGGGTGCTTACAGATGCCCCTCTTCGGCCGAGATTGTGGGCAATTGAGGCCGAAGACAAAAGTGGCCCATTTTTGCATTATTCTGCATTTGATCTGAGTTCTATCATTGCTCTCTTGAATTGATGCTGTAATTTTTTTTTTTGACACTGTACAACAAAAAACTGTAGATGTCAAGCTCCTTGAGTAGCGACCTTATCAGGTCTGTGACTTTGGCTCAAGACCGCTCATGGTGTAACTGTAACTGTCAAGCTTCTTGAGTAGCGACCTCATCGGGTCTGTGACTTTGGCTCAAGACCGCTCATGATGTAACTGTAACTGTCAAGCTTCTTGAGTAGCGACCTCATCGGGTCTGTGACTTTGGCTCAAAAACGCTCATGGAGTAATTGTAACTGTCGAGCTTCTTGAGTACCGACCTTATCAGGTCTGTGACTTTGGCTCAAGACCGCTCATGATGTAACTGTAATTGTCAAGCTTCTGCTTTAGATTTGTAACCTCTGGATGTATAGCCTTTGGCTGTGTAGTTTTTGGCTGTGTAGCCTTTGGATGTATAGCCTCTGTATGTATAGATTTTGGATGCATAGCCTTTGGATGTATAGGCTTTGGATCTGTAGCCTTTGGATGTATAGCCTCTGGACCGAATTTGGGGTGTCCCAAATGGCCTACGTATCCTTTGGAATTTTCGTCCCTCCAGAATTAGGTTCTACGTAGTTCGGGCTAGAGCTTTTTTCCCATGATCTTTCATTCTTTCTCTTTATCTTTCTCTTTTTTTTTTTTGATCATCATGTTCTCTTTGTGCTTTCATTTTTCTTTTGCTGATCTTTCATTCTTTCCTTTGCTTGTATCTTGTTCACTTTTCCATTCTTATTCTGCTTTCATTCAGTCTTCTTTCTTCTATGTACTTTCACCTTTCTTTCCTTTTCCTTTTTTTTTCTTTTTTTTTCATTTCTCTTTTTCTTTTTCTTGTTCTTTTCAATTCCTTTCTTTATCTTTCTTCACTCCCAAAATGGGTTGAACTTTTCCCTAAATATTGAGGTAGCCACAATGGGGCTCAACATTTGCACTTTATCCACTAACATTGCTCGGAATCCAAGAGGAACTAGAGATAATGATTTGATTGACATTTCTTGACTTAACTTAATCTAGACTGAGAGAAACATGTTTCTTTTCTTTAAAAGGCAATTTTGATATTTTCTGCATTCCTACCAAATTTATATGGGTTTCTTAGATCAAAGGGCAATCAGATCCTTTTAATGATGGGCAATTGATGACAATGACTCAATTTTATTTCATTTTTTCAAATTTGTATGGGTCATCTTTCTTTTATATTCAAATAAACTCAGTTAGATTTTCAAACAGGGGGCTCAACTAAACTCATGATGTTTGGATAAATGGGTGATTTTGCCCCAGTGTCTAAGTTCAAGTCTGCACACATTTATAGGCAGGCGACTTTTGAGTCATCAATAGAAATAACCTTAAGGAGATGCAACCCTACACTAATCTTTAGGAAAAACATCAAAGAATGCTTTCTCTTCTCGGTATCATTCAGATAGAAAAAAAGTTTTAACAAGCTATGTTCAGATGCTGAATCGGTTATAACCACGTTTGGGCCCAAATCCTTTAAGTCTGTATACATGTATGACGACGAAGGTCCAGATGGACAGATAAGAAACTATCCAATGGGTCTGCCAGTGGGAGAGTGTTTGGTTGTTTATGTAGAATGGCTTGATCTCCACTAGGCGATGCCATTTTATTGGCTAGCAACAAAAGACTATGGAATTCTTGGACGCCGTCGAAATGATGAACGACAGATAGATATTCCAGTCAGATTTATTGAATATTATTTATACATAACAAGACGACATGTTCACAAGAAATGATACCATAAAATTTTGTGACATTTGAAGTAAGGGCATGTAATGTAGACTTTGTGGAAGATCGTCAGATTGATGGATGGGAGAGAGAGTCTTTAGCCGAAAAGAAATCATCTGATGACATCAAAGTGATGAGACCACCCCCTGTATGGGTGGGATGTAGTGACCAATATCAAAAATCTAGCTCAACACACAACGTGAATCACAACAAATGATCAGCTCTCCAATCAGGTTCTAAGAAATGGTGTCTATATGTCATTGTACGAGAACCAATTGTCTTATTGCTCTATAACTGAACTCGTCCATCGGCAGGGCTCCAAAGGAGTTGCCCCATGTATATGCCTTGTAATCGAACTCACTCATCATTAGTGTTTCAAAGTAGTTGCTTCATGTCTATGAACCATAGTTGAACTTCTCCACCATCATTGTTCCAATGTAGTATGCTAACCAACATCATTATTTTGTATAGCTCTTTCTTTTTTTCTTTTTTCTCTTTTTTTTATTTTTTTATTTTTTTTTTCATTTTTTTTCTTTCTTCCTTTTTTTCTTTTCTCTCTTTTTTTTTTTTTTGAGCTCATCTTTGACTTTGAGGTTGATCCGTAAGATGTTTTATGTATGTAGACTTCATGCACTTGTAGAAGACTTGATCACTTGGATTGATGTAAACTTGATAATACCTTGTGTGCAGACCCATTCTTGTAAAACTAAATGAACCACTTGTATGAGTCTGTAAATGTTATCTACTTTCAAGGAATATCCCAAAATTTTTTTTTTCTATAAATCGACCAAATGGGATGACATTTTGATGTTCCAACTTGTATCTTTGAAAATGCTTCCATAACCTTAACTTAATCATTTGTAACATTCACTTGTGTGTTGAACTTTCATTTCTTTCAAGGCCGATAGAGTAGAAGTTCAGGTTGCGGCTCATCATCTCAATCGTCATCAGAGTCAGAATTGGCAGTAAACATCGAAAGAGGAAGAAGTATCAAACTGGGAATGAATGGATTGGAAGTAGTAAAAGCACTGCATTTGATGTCTCAAGTGAGATGATTATTGTTCATTTTTTCAGAGCATTTTGGACTGGACCGTCTACAGACACATCGAACTTAAGCCCAAACATAGATGACCTATCAGATAGCAATGGTAGCCAGTTTAGACAAGTAATTCACCGAGTTACCCCAATTGGATACGACATCATTGATGCCAACATATGATCAGTTGTAGGACCAAATTTTCGTTCAGATTTTCGCTAGTAAGGCTCATTACCCCTATCTATCGATATGTGTTCGACCCTTTCCATCTTGAGCTAAACCCCTCTTGAGTCTATTACCTTTTTGATTTTTGCCCCAGTTTGGGTTTGACATTCACTTGGCCAATGCCTCAATTTGGGTTAAATGTATTCCAATCTTATGCCCCAGTTTGGATGTCATGAAACATGACCTATACCCTTGTTTGGTCCATCGCCTTTTTGGTTTGCCCCACTTTGAATCCATTAACATTTTAATTATGCCACAGTTTAGGGTGCACTGATATTTTTGTTGTGCCCCAATTTAGGGTATACCGACATTCTGGTTGTGCCCTAATTTAGGGTACACATGAAGTTCATTTTCAGGCTACCTTAATTTTGGGATACAATTGACCACATGGTCCTCCTTTTCATCCTGGATTTTGGGAGGTGGGTGGGAAATTCTTATAGGGTCGACGGCTGCTACTTTGAGATTGGGTCACCTTGGGTGATGAAAGTAATTTGGGAGTCAGCACTCCGTTGGTCAAAGTGGCTCAGTCACCAAGGGTGAATGAAATGCTTTCCAATCTCAGTTTTTTCCATTTAAATTTGGCAGGTATGCTAGTATGGGAAAGAAACATATAATCTCTCAGAATCTATGATTCAGATTTCTACCCTCTTGGATTCCTCAACTCTGATCTTGGAATATCAATTCCATTCTGAAATATTTGGGCTCTCAATATACTGTCTTCCAACCATTCCAACATTTTAAGGTACAAAGTCCTCCTTATGACCATGAACCGAGACATGAACCGGTGATATGAGACATTCCTATGAGTGGATGTAATAAGAGTGGATGCTTTGTCTACTCACTCAGGTATTCTCTTAAGTCTAGACAATCCTATCCTCCCTAGTTCAACCTTTTTTTTTTCTTCTTTTTTTTGGTTTTTTTTTTTTTTTTTTTTTTTTTTTTTTTTTTGTTTTTTTTTTCTTTCTATAAACAATAAACGAAGGTTAAGACTCAGAAGTGACTGGACACGAGAAGAATACACATACACATACAAGCTGACTCGACCAAACAAAGTTAGCTCCTTCATGAAAACCGACCATTAGACATCATCTGTAATAATATATTTGTATTTGAATAACCCCATGATTGGTCTTGGGGCCTCAAGATTCTAAATGGATCATTGTAGCACCAAGGTTCGACCATGTGGTTCATCAAATTTCAAGAAATTGAAACAGATATGCTTATTTGTAGTTTTCATGAAGGATTACTGTAAGACCCGTACGCCACGAACCCGGCCTAACCTTATATTTTGTGTCGGGACCCGTTTACATATCATGGTCGAGCCAAGTTGACCAAATGTGTGAAGAAAAACCAAGATTTAATATGAAAATTTGCCCAAAAATAGTCAAAATGAGGGTAGGGTCGCAGGTTTTAACAGGCAGGTCCGACCCTCCCATCGACCCTCACCATCGACCCTCACCCATGGGTCGCAAGGTCTATGAGTTGTCCGACCCTCCCATCGACCCTCCCATCGACCCTCGGTATTCAGGAAAAACAGCACGAACCAAAAATTGAGAAACCTTCCTAATTTCAATTGGAACCTTTCCTAAACTCAATGGGACTTATTTTGGGAGGTTTTACTCTATAAATAGGATGTCCCTAAGCCTCTTTCAATCCTTTTACAACCCTAATTGGATTGAGAGAATGAGAAGAGAAGGAAGAGAAGAAGAGAAGGAAGAAAATAAGAGAAGGAAAACTTGAAGAAAAGGCTAGGGAAGAAGAGGAAATTCAGAGGAAATCTGAATCTCAGCAAAACTAAGGTATATTCCCCATGATTTATTTAAGACTTTAGAATGGTTTATAAAGAGGATATGACTTAGAAGAAACCCAAATCATCCATCGATGGTTAGGTTTTCAGGGAAAACCATGGAGGAGATCATTAAAACCATGTAGGTGAATAAAGTATAGTTCTAAACCATAGAACATGTATAGAATGGACGGTGGAAGTAAGCCATAGGACCCAACCATGAAAGAGAGAATGAAATCTGATATTTTCAACTCAAACCATGGACGGTCGCACCTAGGGTCGATGGCAGATCCGACCCTAGCATCGACCCTCAGTGTTCGGGAAGTTCAGATTAGGGGGAGGGTCGCACCCAGGGTCGATCATGACTCCGACCCTACCTCCAACCCTCAGTTAACAGCATGGCTTTTAAATTTGGAATTAATTCTAATTAAATTCTATCAACTTTGTTAGGTCTTCTAGCAATATAATAAAATTATAAAGGTGATTCTAAAGCTTGGAAGAAGATCTATTAACAAGCTAAGGTGAGGGAACAAGACCTAAACTAATTGGTTAATAACAGACTGTTTTTAATTCTTGAGTCCAATACCCTAATTGTGATATGCGTGTATGCTTGTAATGCGCATTCAACATGTCATCCAATATTCTATTATTACTGTTCATGCATATTTAAATTTATTAATTATAATATGATGATGTTGATGATGATAGGAATAGGCATGTGAATGTTTGTGTTTGGCTAGTGTACATGGTGCGGGTAGGGATGGTATCAACCGGTACTTCGATGTCGTTCTCATCGGGGTATATTGTGCCATGGTCTATTCAAGTCATGTCCACTAAGCAAGTGTTGGTGTGCTTGATGCGAGTGGAGCATCAGGGGGAGGACAGGACATTGTGGTTCAGCCTGGTCACCAGACTCTAGCTCTATCTCTACTCAAGTCTTTTCCACTAACATAGTCGTATTGCCATTACCTTAGCGGAACTAATATGTCGTAGGGGATCAGGGAGGGGACGTGGCATTGTGGTTCAGCCTGGTCATCAGACCCTAGCTCTATCTCTATAGATGTATTGAGGGATGCTGGGGTGAGGCCTTGGATACATTGTTTGACATTAGGGTTGGTTAGTTGCGAGCCCAGTTTGTAAGCCCTCGCCAACAGGGGCTTACGTTTGGTATGGGAAACCGGTACAACCATGCCGTTTTCATGGGGTGTATATTGTCCATGGTGGGTGCATGTGGGGCGATGGTGCCATTTTCATTGGGCGTTTCCACACACTCGTGTATAGAGGTGCGGCGGCCACCTATCTTTTCTATAGCACATTGCAAAATTTAAACCAGACCAAAGATATGAATTGATTGCATGGATATGTATTGTTGCATTGTATTGTTTGCTCACTGAGCCGTGATGTGTGCTTACCCTTTCGAATTCGAATACTTTTAGTTGATGATGCAGGTACAATCGTTGAAGATTATATGAACGCTCCTCTGTACGGGCATGTGGTGACAATGGAAGCTGAAGACTTAGTAGATATGCATGACTCCTCATGCGAGTGCAACTCATGTGTATTCGATTAGATTTTGTTAAATTTTATTAAAGACATGTAATTGATATTTATTTAATTGTCTCAGTTGATTTATCAATAATTTGATATTTATTTATGGTTTTCACAGTTAGACCTCAGTTCATTATCTGTAAGACTTCCGCTATTTATTTTATTACCTCTGACTAATGTGGAATGTGTTTTGGTTTATCATATGTGGGATAGCCTAGTTTGAGATCCTGGTTTAACCGTTGGTTTATTGACGGTTCATCACACCATTCTAGTTGGTGCAGAATTGGGGTGTGACAAGCTCTTAAGACCTTAATACTAGATTGTGCTAGTTCAAGCCTTTTTGGACTAAATGTTGTATTAGATGAGTGTTATGAACAATGTCCAAATCATATGGATGGGTGAAATTTGGACGCAACCTAATTAGACTTAAGATGGCAGACTTTGACGTCATCTTGGGGATAGACTGGTTGTCTCAACACTCTACAAAGTTGTTATGTGCATAGAAGAGGTTATCATTCAAGAATAAAGATGGCATACAATTTGGTTTTATTGGAAGCCTATTGCCTAGGAAGCGGAAGCTGATCCTCTCTATGCTAAAGGTGAAGAGATGCTTTGAAGAGAAAGAAGTTGGATATATGGTATCTTGTGGTATACGTTACCAAAGAAGCACCAAAGATGGAAGATATTGATGTGATGCGTGAATTTCCTAATGTATTTTCAGGAAACTTATCGGGTTACCATCTGATTAAGTGACCGAGTTCGTCATCGACTTGTTACCAAGGACGATACTCGTGTCAAAGGCACCTGTAGAGTAGCTTCTATGGAGTTAAAGGGATTGATACGCAACTACAACAGTTATTAGACAAGGGTTCTAATTGGCTAAGTATTGCATCATGGGAAGTGCCAATGCAATTCATGAAGAAGAAGGATGGTAGTGTTGTTTGCGTATAGACTACCGGGAACTAAACAAGTTCAAGATCAAGAACTGATATCTACTACCTCAGATCGATGACTTGTTTAAATAGTTGCAAGGAGCAAAGGTATTTTCTAAGATTGATCTTCGATCAAGATAGCATCAGCCGAAGAATTTGCACAGAAATATCTCGAAGATAGCTGTTAGAATTGGGATTGGACATTATGAATTATCGATTTTGACGTTTGGATTAACCAATGCCCTTACATCTTTTATGGAACTGATGAACTGGGTGTTTCATGACATGTGGAACACGTCGGTCATAGTTTTCATAGATGATAATTGGTTAATTCCAAGAATGAAGCAACTCATACAACGGATTTTAGAACAGCTTCACAACAGCTGAGAAGTGAAAAGCTTACGGCCAATTCCAAGGAATATGAGACCGATTAAACAAAGTGATCTTATTAGATCACGTAGCGTCATAAAAAGGAATAAAGTGGACCCTATTAAGATAGAAGTAAACATATGGTGAGAAACACCTAAAGAATATTGCGAAGATTAGAAGTTTCTTGGGTTTAGCTGGTTATTACAGATGATTTTTGGAGAACCACTCTAAGATCGCAATACCTCTTACCAAGCTAACCAGGAAAGGAGATGAGTTTAATTGACTAACAAGGGTGAAGAATATTTTCAGATTCTAAAGTAAGATTGATATCAGCTCCCATCTTGATCGATCTAGCACCAGGGAAACCTTTTACCCTATCCATCGGAGCTTTCAGATTGGATCTAGGATGCGGGTTGATGCAAGGTAGATAAGTAATTGCACATGCTTCAAGAAAAACTGAAAGAGCATGAGAAGAGTTACCCTACTCATGACTTGGAATTATCGGTGATGAATTATGCAATCAAGACTTGGAGACATTATCTAAACGGAGAATAATTTTAGGTTAAGAGTCCTATTTATCTCTTCATCAGAAAGAGTTGAACATGAGGATAGGAAAATGGTTTGAACATTGAAGGATTAAGACCGTGATATTCAAGGTCACTGAGCAAGGCTAATGTAGTAGCTAAGCCTTAAGCAAAAAGGGATTATGAGGTTTGAAGAAGGACCGAATATAAATGTTGCCTTATGTTCTGCAGCAATAGATTCAGATTTGGAAAAGAGTAACATATAATAAAAGCTAGTGATGATCCAATCGAGCGAGAACTTATGGATAAATTATGAAACAATAGTTCGGTTGCGTTATGACATTAACAATCATCTCTGAATTAATGGATGAAGTAAAAGTAGCAATTTTGTTAGGTCTGTATATAAGAACGATGCAAGGAGATTTGGAGAAAGGAAAAACTAAACCTGACTTATTTTGGATGCGAAGATGGTACTCAGATACAGTGGTAGATTCTGAATACCTGAAGATAAAGATTCGGATGTCGGGAAGAGGATAATGATAAGAGCCCATTGTACTCAATATTCAAGACATCTTGGAGTACCAATATGTATCATGACCTGAAGAGATAACAAATGTGGCTTAGTGCATGTTCCAGTGTATGAATTATTAGCAAGTAAAAGCTGAAAGACAAAGACCACCATGGCTTACAATAAAAACTATCAAAGCCAGTTTGAAAGTGGAATTTCATTACGATGAATTATGTCACTGATTTGCCACTAACTATCAGATCGATTGACGAAGTTGGGTGATTGTTGATCGCCTTATGAAGATAGCTCAGTCCATTGCTATACGACCTCGGTATGCTTTGGAGCGGTTAACTAAGCTATAGGTGGATAATATTTCCAGATTGAATGGTGTGCATGAGAGCTTAGTGTCGGTCAGAAGCCTATGCCTTATCTCGAAGTTTTGGGAGGATGTACAGAAAATAATGGGGACAAAGTTGAAGTTTAGTACTGCACTTTACCTTAAACTGACGGATAGTCGGGGCGGACTATACAAATCCTAAGAGATATGCCCAGAGTTTATGAAATTGATTTCAAGGAACATGAGTTGAGAAGTTACCGTGAATTGAAGTTGCTATTAAGTTACCATGTAAATGTTACCTATCAAGCATGGTACGGTAGAAATGTCAAATTCCTTTATTTTGGAATAAAATCGGTGAATGAAGAATTTTGAGACCTAAGTCTAATGAAGAAAACTATCGAGTGACAGAAAAGATCAAAGAAAAAGGGGCAGGATAGCTCAGGATGTGAGAAGAGACACCAAGACCTTGAGTTCTCCATAAGGGACAAAGTGTTTTTGAAGATATGACTTATGCGCAGTTTGAAATGATTAGACACGAAGGGAAAGTCACATTTTATATATGTGTTGGATCTTATAAACTTTGGTGAGACGTGGAAAAGTTGCATATCAATTAGCGTTACCACTATCCATGTCTAGTGTGCATGATGTATTTCGTGTGTCTCTATTAAAGAAGTACATTGGAGATCCATATCAAAAGTATTGACCACGGAATCACTGGATTAAATAGGGGATTTAACTATTGAAGTGGTACAAGCCTAGTTCACTAGTTGAAAGGTACAACACCATAAAAGCTTGGTATCAATTATATGAAGATAATCTGACGAAGACAAGACGTGGAGAAGACGGCATGGAAAGAAGAAGATGCAATGCGGAAATAGAATTCCCACCTAGTGACTCCGAAGTAAATTCAAATTTTGAGGACAAAATTTATTTTAAGGATGGGGGAGTTGTAAGATCCGTACTTTCAAATTTCGAGGAAGAAATTTCTTTTAAGGGTGGTGGAGTTGTAAGACCCGCACGCCATGAACCCGGCCTAACATTATATTTTGTGTCGGGACCCGTTTACATATCATGGTCAAGCCAAGTGGACCAAATGTGTGAAGAAAAACCAAGACCCAATATGAAAATTTGCCCAAAAATAGTCAAAATGAGGGTAGGGTCGCAGGTTTTAATAGGAAGGTCCGACCCTCCCATCGACCCTCACCATCGACCCTCAACCATGGGTCGCAGGGTCTATGAGTTGTCCGACCCTCCCATCGACCCTCGGTATTCGAGAAAAACAGCACGAACCGAAAATTGAGAAACCTTCCTAATTTCAATTGGAACATTTCCTAAACTCAATGGGACTTATTTTGGGAGGTTTTACTCTATAAATAAGACGTCCCTAAGCCTCTTTCAATCCTTTTACAACCCTAATTGGATTGAGAGAAAGAGAAGAGAAGGAAGAGAAGAAGAGAAGGAAAACTTGAAGAAAAGGCTAAGGAAGAAGAGGAAATTCAGAGGAACTCTGAATCTCAGCAAAACTAAGGTATGAATACATTCCCCATGATTTATTTAAGACTTTAGAATGGTTTATAAAGAGGATATGACTTAGAAGAAACCCAAATCATCCATCCATGGTTAGGTTTTCATGGAAAACCATGGAGGTGATCATTAAAACCATGTAGGTGAATAAAGTATAGTTCTAAACCATAGAACATGTATAGAATGGATGGTGGAAGTAAGCCATAGGACCCAACCATGAAAGAGAGAACGAAATCTGATATTTTTGACTCAAACCATGGTGGGTCGCACCTAGGGTCGATGGCAGATCCGACCCTAGCATCGACCCTCAGTGTTTGGGAAGTTCAGATTAGGGGGAGGGTCGCACCCAGGGTCGATCATGACTCCGACCCTACCTCCGACCCTCAGTTAACAGCATGGTTTTTAAATTCGGAATTAATTCTAATTAAATTCTATCAACTTTGTTAGGTCTTCTAGCAATATAATAACATTATAAAGGTGATTCTAAATCTTAGAAGAGGATCTATTAACAAGCTAAGGTGAGGGAACAAGACCTAAACTAATTGATTAATAACAAACTATTTTTATTTCTTGAGTCCAATACCCTGATTGTGATATGCGTGTATGCTTGTAATGTGCATTCAACATGTCATCCAATATTTCTATTATTACTATTCATGCATATTTAAATTTATTGATTATAACATGATGATGTTGATGATGATAGGAATAGGCATGTGAATGTTTGTGTTTGGCTGGTGTACATGGTACGGGTAGGGATGGTATCAACCGGTACTTCGATGCCGTTCTCATCGGGGTATATTGTGCCATGGTCTATTCAAGTCATGTCCACTAAGCAAGTGTTGGTGTGTTTGATGCGAGTGGAGCATCAGGGGGAGGACGTGACATTAAGGTTCAGCCTGGTCACCAGACTCTAGCTCTATCTCTACTCAAGTCTTGTCCACTAACATAGTCGTATCGCCATTACCTTAGCGGAACTAATATGTCGTAGGGCATCAGGGAGGGGACGTGGCATTGTGGTTCAGCCTGGCCACCAGACCCTAGCTCTATCTCTATGGATGTATTGTGGGATGTTGTAGGTAAGGCCTTGGATACATTGTTTGACATTAGGGTTGGTTAGTTGCGAGCCCAGTTTGCAACAACTCGCCAACAGGGGCTTACGTGTTGGTATGGGCAACCGGTACAGCCATGCCGTTTTCATGGGGTGTATATTGTCCATGGTGGGTGCATGTGGGGCGACGGTGCCATTTTCATTGGGCGTTACCATACACTCGTGTATAGAGGTGCGGCGGCCACCTATCCTTTCTATAGCACATTGCAAACTTTAAACCAGACCAAAGATTTGAATTGATTGCATGCATATGTATTGTTGCATTGTTTTGTTTGCTCACTGAGCCGTGATGTATGCTCACCCTTTCAAATTCGAATACTTTTAGTTGATGATGTAGGTACCACCGTTGAAGATTATATGAACGCTCCTGTGTACGGGCATGTGGTGACAATGGAAGCTAAAGACTTAGTGGATATGCATGACTCCTCATGCGAGTGCAACTCATGCGTATTCGATTAGATTTTGTTAAATTTTATTAAAGACATGTAATTGATATTTATTTAATTATGTCTTAGTTGATTTATCAATAATTTGATATTTATTTATGGTTATCACAGTTAGACCTCAGTTCATTATCTGTAATACTTTCGCTATTTATTTTATTACCTCTGATTAATGTGGAATGTGTTTTGGTTTATCATATGTGGGATAGCCTATTTTGAGATCCTGGTTGAACCGTTGGTTTATTGATGGTTCATCACACCATTCTGGTTGGTGCAAAATTGGGGTGTGACAACTACAAAAGTGGTTCATGATTGAAAAACTGGTAAATTTCTACTTGATCATAGTATCTATGCCGTGACGAAGATTTTCCGATCGTTTTTGAGATTGATGTATCAATATTGAATGATCAACACAATGAGCTTTGTACGAATGGAGGGTGTGTACAAACCACCCACACTAATGTGTATGCGGGTTTACGTAACCCTCATGCTCCCAACAAATGAGAGACAAGAATACTCAAGTGTGGATCCAAACATGTTGACAAGTCGAGGACAAAAACGGGCAGAACTTCGACGTCTCGGATGTAAATATTATGATCGAGTAGATTTTACCATGTTTGTTCAAAGATGGACTAAAAATAACATACATATGGCTCAAACTGGGTTAGGACAGAAAAGACCACCTTGACAAGGACGGGGTAACCTATCACCGAATGCTCGATGAATAATGGGCCCCCATTCCCTTTATATACTATGTTGCAAGGATCCAAGCGACGTGGAGTAGCATAACGCATTCCCAGGCAGACCCAAGAAACGCTCATTAGAGGCTACTCGCCGGTCATGGTCTCACAAAGTACAGACCAAGGCTGTGTGTTTCGCCTAGCGGGCTGCCCCTCATGCATGGGACCCGGTTCGGCTACTCGCACGAAAGTGTGACTGAACCCATTCCCCCCAAAACAATATGTACAAACAATAAATATAGTACCCTAAATCAAGCATTAAATGTCAAGCAAATCAATATAAGGAAAGTGTCTTAGGAGTCTAAATATTCATCCCCAGTGGAGTCGCCACTGTGAGGACAATGGAAAATCGATGTGGTCCTCCTCGGGATGGAATGTGGTATCCGTAATCGATGAAGATCGATTGTATCTGTTGGAGTCGCCACCTAGATTAAGGTCTAGGACCTCTAAAAATGTAGCCTCATCCTAAAGTAAGACTTCTATTGACTCGTGACCCAATGTATCAGTTCTTTGGTCTACCAGAGACCGGATAAGTATTCAGGGTACGGTTATGGGAAGGTGTTAGGCACCCAAACCGCCCGATCAATATCGGCCTCCTAAACTTTCCTTAAATTCTAATTTTGACTGTGCTTGGTCAACTAGATGACTAGGGTTCAACAGGGGATGTCCTAAACCAAGTTGCTAATTTATTCTAACCTAGGGTTCAGCCAATCATGTATTAAAGCAAATAAACAAGCAAATATAATGTACAATATTATACAGTGAACCGAACCAAAGATTGTTCGGTCTTGGACTGAATCTGAGATGTGTAAGACATCTCAAACTCCCTACGTATTCCAATCATAGAAATCAAGTCCAAAAACGTAGTTCGAAAATGGGTTGTGTGATTACAGATTATGGAAGTGATTTATGCATGTGCTTCAATTAGATTCTTTGTTCAAGTTGAAGTTTATGCTGGATGTATGGTTGATGAGGGGCTTTGTACCGTATTTGGGATTCCCAAATTGTCTACGTATTCTAGGGTTTGCCCTAGAAATCAGATACGACTTAGTTCGAAATTTGTGAGTCAGATTTGGAATGTGTAGGGATGAGACCTAAATTCCTATCATTTTTATTGTTTCCATTTTTGTTAATAGGATCTAGGGATGAGACCTAAATTCCTACCATTTTTATTTAGGATGTGTACCAAATTCTTTCTATTTTTGTTAATAGGATCTAGGGATGGGACCTAAATTCCTACCATTTTTATTTGGGATGTGTACCAAATTCTTTCTATTTTTGTCAATAGGATCTAGGGATGAGACCTAAATTCCTACCATTTTTAATTGGATGTGTACCAAATTATTTCTATTTTTGTCAATAGGATCTAGGGATGAGACCTAAATTCCTACCATTTTTATTTGGGATGTGTACCAAATTCTTTCTATTTTTGTCAATAAGATCTTGGGATGAGACCAAAATTCCTACCATTTTTATTGTTTCCATTCTTAGGTTTTTAGGGTTTCCTATCCATTTTCATTGTGATTTTCATTTTTTAGGGTTTTATACCCTAATTATTTTCTTTATTCTAGAGTTTATTTTGCCCTAATTATTCTTTCTATTTTTAAGGTTTCACTACCCTAATTGTTCAATTCTTTCCATTTTAGGGTGTATCTTGCCCTAGTTGTTGTACAATGTAAACAATCTAACATAGCAATGTGAACTTAAATATAGCAGTGTAAGCATCCAAATATAGTATGTTGGAAATATATTCAAATTTAGCAACAAATCAGTCAAAGATGACAAGTGAGCATGTGAATCAATACAAACATGGTAAGTGTGCATCCAAACATGGCAGTAATCACCCAATATGGCATGTGAGTATGTGTAGCAGACAAATATGGCAATAAGCATGTATAGCATTCCAAAACAATAAGAATCATGTAAGCACCCAAAGATAACATGTGAATGAATTCCTAGAATGGCATGTGAGCAATGTGAGCATCAAATATGGTAATTATGTAGCATCATATGTATCAAAACAACTTGTATTCATGATATTTAGATTCGCTTAAATTAATCACAATGAAGATGATGAAGGTAATTCGGGAGCAGCTGTATAGATTGGTTATTGGAAAATCAGAAATGGAGATGGTAGAAGTTGATGGTTGCAATCTGATTTGTATGGCTGTGGACAGATCGTGGGGAGTGGTGCACTACTGTTGCGATTTGGGTGATTGGATGTATATTAGGTGATGAGTGATATGGTGGTGAGCAGGTGTAAGGTGAGGGATTTGATGAGGTGTTACGGGATGGAATTGGTACTGCAGATGATAGCAAGCTGCCTGGCCGTGGCTGGGTTTTGATTAATGATGCAATATAGACAAGAGTGAAGAGATGGGATTGTGAGTGTAGCTGGACAGTGTTTAGATGATTATGTGAGAGAAAGCTTGGGTTTGGTGCTTGGTGAGGCTAAAGCAGCAATGGGTATGACACGGTGGGGAATCACGGAGATGGAGTTGCGGTGATGATGATTTTTCCATGGCCAGGTAGTCGGGTGCATGAGGATTATAGGTTGCAAGCTTGGGTGGCTGGGAAGGCACGTGAGTGTATCAGTTGGAGTAGATTAGTTGTTGCTGGGTTTATATGGGAATGTTGGATGGTTAGGTGGCTTGGTTTTGGACAGGATGGCTGGGTAATTGAAGATATGGGCAGCAAGTGGAATGAACAACATATGCATAAAAAAAACTTAATAGAAAGACAGAAACAAACCAACTTACCTCCTTCTCTTTCTATGTTCTTCTCTACTTCTTCTCCTTTTCTGCTCTTCCCCGTTCATTCTTCTCTTTCCCACAGCTCTCCATTTTTTTCTCATTTTTTTCACCCAAAACCGTGAGCCTCCCCCCTCTTCACGTTTTTTTTTTCTTTTTTTTATTTATTTCTCCCTCTTTTTTCTCTCTTCTTCCCTTTTTTTTCTCCCAAAACCGTGAGCCTCCCCCCTCTTTTTTCTCTTTTGGAAATCCTCTCAACCCTCCCTTCCTTCTCTCTCTCACGTCTCTTTTATCTCCCCCCTTTTTCTCTTTTTTGGAAATCCTCTCAACCCTCTCTTCCTTCTCTCTTTCACGTCTATTTTATCTCCCCCCCTTTTTTTTCTCTGTTGGAAATCATCTAGAAACCCTAAATCTTCTCCCTTTTTACGTCCTCTCTCTCCCCTTTTTTTTCTCTTTTGGAAATCATCTTGAAACCCTAAATCTTTTCCCTTTTCACGTCCTCTCTCTCCCTTTTTTTTTTTCTCTTTTGGTAATCATCTAGAAACCCTATATCATCTCCCTTTTCACGTCCTCTCTCTCCCCTTTTTTTCCTTTTTTTTTTCTCCCCAAAATCGAGCTCTCCTATAACCCCCACGTTTTTTCTCTTTCTTTTTTCCTTTTTTTTTCTCCAACAAAATCTTTTGGATTCTCTTAGAAACCATAAATCCCCCTTCTCCTTTAATGTCTCCTCTCTATCCCTTTCTTCCTTTTTTTTCTCCCAAAACCAAGTTATTCTAAAACCCCCACGTTTTTTCTCTTTCTTCTTTCCTTTTTTTTTTCTCAAAATCTTTTGGATTTACTCCAAAACTGAAATCTCTCCCTCTCTCATCTTTCCTTTTTTTTTCTCAAAATATTTTTGATTTTGTCATTTATATATAATAATATATATTATATACATATACACATATATATTTAATAACATACATATATATATATATATATATAGTATACAATATATATAATATATAAATACTATGCACATGGATGAACTGATTCGAAATGGGTTGAGACTGGCTTGGGTTGACTGAGTTAAACTAATATGGGTTGAGCTAGGTTGGACCAGAACTGGCTTGAACTGAGTTGACTGGATTGATTGGAATTAATTAGATTTTCTCTCTCTATTATTTCATGGGCCATTTCCGATGTCATCCCGCACAAAATTTTCTGATAACCTTTATTCCAAATTTTCTACTTTCACTTTGTAGAACAGTAAAATTGAGGAATATTGAAACTTGAATCACCTCATTTGGAAATAAAATGGCCAACTTATGACTTTCTGAATTTTAAGCAAGCCAATTATCGATAATTTGGCTGACCATTCTGCATGAGATCCTTCGGAGGCTTCTACTGGAAATATTTTACATCCACTTTGTAGAGCATCATGAATGAAGAATAGTGGCCTTGGAATCATCTGAATCCGACGTAGAACGGAAAAGATATGAAGCTTTGAAGTTCTAATGATAATTTTGCATGAAAGCTTGAATGGGACCCACTGGTGACTTCTACCTAGGATTTTTTACGTCCACTTTGTAGAACATCATGAATGAAGAATAATGACCTTAGAATCATCTGAATCCAATGTCGGATGATGAAGATATGATGATTTGAAATTCAAACAATCCGACTATGAAGGCCACTGGGATTATTTATAATAATTTCAGAAACCTCCCTTATATGTATCATCCGACTCAAATGGTCATATCTTTTTCATTTGATATCAAAATTGAGCAATTCTAGTCTCATTTCGAAGATAATTCTATGACCTATGCATCCATGCAAAATTATAACCCATGACCTTGCTGTGGACCCATTGAAAACTTCCTCAAATTCAGAGACTCATTGAAAACTTCTTCAAATTCACAGTAAAAAATCCAAACTTTTGATCATCTTTCTCCTTTTGTTGTCCACACGCCAGCAGGACTTTGTTTAGCTGGGATGGCATAAATGGGGTGCTTACACCTGTATTTACATTGCCAGATGTGGGTAGAAGTTGAGTAGTAACCTCATGTGCAGACATATATGCGTTGCTTTCTTCTTCTTACATCCCTTCAAGCATTGAGCAAACAATTTTTCTACTTAAGTCGTTGGCCACTACATTAGCCTTTCCAGTGTGACACTGTATTTCCAATTCGTAATCCTTCAGAAGTTCTAGCTAATGGTGTTGCCTCATGTTCAACTCTTTTTGGTTGAATAAATAAATCAAGCTCTTGTGATCCGACATGATCTTGAAAACAACACCAAATAGGTAGTGCCTTCATATTTTTAGTGGAAAGACTACTACTACCAACTCCAGGTTATGAGTGGGGTAGTTCTTCTTGTGCTCTTTTAATTATTGAGATGCATAGGTAATGACTTGATCTATGTTGGATGCATCGGTGTACACAGTGTACCTTGTATCTCCATCTGGTACCATCAACACTGGGGCTATCACGAACCTTTCTTTCAAGGTTTAAGAACTTGCATCTTGTTTTGACATCCATTCGAACTTCTATCCTTTATTTGTGAGTTGTGTAAGTGGTACAGTGACTCATGAGTAGTCCTGAATGAATCACCAATAATTCCTTGCTATCCCTAGAAAACTCCTTACTATTGTAACTGTTTTTAGGGTTTTCCATTCTAACACTGCTTGTAATTTGCTAGGGGTCCATAGCTATGCCTTCCGTTGAGACAACATGTTTGAGGAATGCTACATTCCTTAGCCAAGACTCACACTTCTTGAACTTAGCATACAACTTCTCCTCCTTGAGTCATAGCAGGACTTTTCTTAAGTGCTCTTTATGTTCTTCAGGAGAGCAAGAATATACAAGGATGTCATCAATAAATTATATGACCCGCACACCACGAACCCGGCCTAAGCTTATATTTTGTGTCGGGACCCGTCTACATATCATGGTCGAGCCAAGTGGACCAAATGTGTGAAGAAAAACCAAGACCCAATATGAAAATTTACCCAAAAATAGTCAAAAAGAGGATAGGGTCGCAGGTTTTAACAGGCAGGTCCGACCCTCCCATCGACCCTCACCATCGACCCTCAACCATGGGTCATAGGGTCTTTGAGTTGTCCGACCCTCCCATCGACCCTCCCATCGACCCTCGGTATTCGAGAAAAACAGCACGAACCGAAAATTAGGAAACCTTCCTAATTTCGATTGGAACCTTTCCTAAACTCAGTGGGACTTATTTTGGGAGGTTTTACTCTATAAATAGGATGTACCTAAGCCGCTTTTAATCCTTTTAAAACCCTAATTGGATTGAGAGAAAGAGAAGAGAAGGAAGAGAATAAGAGATGGAAAACTTGAAGAAAAGGCTAAGGAAGAAGAGGAAATTCAGAGGAACTCTGAATCTCAGTAAAACTAAGGTATGAATACATTCCCCATGATTTATTTAAGACTTTAGAATGGTTTATGAAGAGGATATGACTTAGAAGAAACCCAAATCATCCATCCATGGTTAGGTTTTCATGAAAAATCATGGAGGAGATCATTAAAACCATGTAGGTGAATAAAGTATAGTTCTAAACCATAGAACATGTATAGAATGGATTGTGGAAGTAAGCCATTGGACCCAACCATAAAAGAGAGAACGAAATCTGATATTTTCGACTCAAACCATGGAGGGTCGCACCTAGGTTCGATGGCAGATCCGACCCTAGCATCGACCCTCAGTGTTCGGGAAGTTCAGATTAGGGGGAGGGTCGCACCCAGGGTCGATCATGACTCCGACCCTACCTCCGACCCTCAGTTAACAGAATGGTTTTTAAAAATTAGAATAAATTCTAATTAAATTTTTATCGACTTTGTTAGGTCTTCTAGCAATATAATAACATTATAAAGGTGATACTAAAGCTTAGAAGATGATCTATTAACAAGCTAAGGTGAGGAAACAGAACTCTAAACTAATTGGTTAATAACAAACTGTTTTCTATTTTCTTGAGTCCAATGCCATGCTTGATTCTATGCGAATATGTCTGTAATGTGCATACAACATGTCATCCAATATTTCTATTATTAATTGGAATTAACTTGACTGGATTGATTGGAATTAACTTGTCATTTCATGGATCATTTCCACTCTCACCCCGCATGGAATTTTCCGATGGCCTTTATTCCAAATTTTTTGTGTTCATTTTGTAGAACATTAAAAATGAGGAATATAGGAACTTGAATCACCTCATTTGTAAGTAAAATGGTCAACTTATGAATTTTTTAAGTTTATACGGACCAATTATCGATAATTTGGCTGACCATTCTGCATGAGATCCTTTGGAGGCTTCTACCGGAAATATTTTCCACGTCCACTTCGTAGGACATTACAAATGAAGAATAATGGTCTTGGAATCATCTGAATCCGATGTAGAACGGAAAAGATATGAAGCTTTGAAGTTCTAATAATAATTTTGCATGCAAGCTTGCATGGGACCCACTGGTGACTTCTACCCGGGAGTTTTTACGTCCACTTTGTAGGACATCACAAATGAAGAATAATGGCCTTGGAATCGTCTGAATCCGACGTAGAATGGAAAAGATATGAGGCTTTGAAGTTCTAACGATAACTTTGCATGCAAGCTTGCATGGGACCCACTGGTGACTTCTTCCCGGGATTTTTTATGTCCACTTTGTAGAACATCATGAATGAAGAATAATGGCTTTGGAATCATCTGAATCCGATGTCGGATGATGAAGATATGATGATTTGAAATTCAAACAATCCGACTTACGATAATTTGCATGAAGGCCCCTGGGATTATTTATAATAATTTCATAAACCTCCCTTGTACGTATCATCTGACTAAAATGATCATATCTTCTTCATTTGATGTCAGAATCGAGCAATTCTGGTCTCATTTCGAAGATAATTCTATGACCTATGCATCCATGCAAAATTATAACCCATGACCTTGCTGTGGACCCATTGAAAACTTACTCAAATTCACAGTCAAAAATCTAAACTTTCGATCATCTTTCTTCTTTTGTTGTTCACACGCCCGCAGGACTTTGTTTAGCTGGGATGGCAAAAATGGGGTGCTTACAGATGCCCCTCTCCGGCCGAGATTGTGGGCAATTGAGGCCGAAGACAAAAATGGCCCATTTCTGTATTATTTTGTACTTGATCTGGATTCTAACATTGCTCCCTTGAATTGATGCTGTAAATTTTTTTTTTGACACAATACAACAAAAAAATGTAGATGTCAAGCTCCTTGAGTAGCGACCTTATCAGGTCTGTGACTTTGGCTCAAGACCACACAGGGTGTAACTGTAACTGTCAAGCTTTTTGAGTAGCGACCTTATCAGGTCTGTGACTTTGGCTCAAGACCGCTCATGATGTAACTATAACTGTCAAGCTTCTTGAGTAGCGACCCTATCAGGTCTGTGACTTTGGCTCAAGACTGGTCATGATGCAACTGTAACCGTCAGGCTTCTTGAGTAGCGACCTCATCAGGTCTGTGGCTTTGGCTCAAGACCGCTCATGATGTAATTGTAACTGTCAAGCTTCTTGAGTAGCGACCTCATCAGGTCTGTGACTTTAGCTCAAGACCGCTCATGATGTAACTGTAACTGTCAAGCTTCTTGAGTAGCGACCTCATCAGGTCTGTGACTTTAGCTCAAGACCGCTCATGATGTAACTGTAACTGTATTTTGTGCTCTGGATTTGTAACCTCTGGATGTGTATCCTTTGGATGTGTATCCTTTGGGTGTGTATCTTTTGGATGAATAGCCTCTGGATGAATAGCCTTTGGATGTGTATCCTTTGGATGAATAGCCTCTGGATGAATAGCCTCTGGACCAAATTTGGGGTGTCCCAAATTGCCTACGTATCCTTTGGGATTTCCGTCCCTCCAGAATCAGGTTCCGCGTAGTTCGGGCTAGAGCTTTCTCTCTCTTCCCATGATCTTTCATTCTTTCTCTTTTTTTTTCTTTGATCATCATGTTCTCTTTGTGCTTTCATTTTTCTTTTGCTGATCTTTCATTCTTTTCTTTGCTTGTATCTTGTTCACTTTTTCATTCTTATTCTGCTTTCATTCAGTCTTCTTTCTTCTCTGTACTTTCACCTTTCTTTCCTTTTTTTTTTCTTTTTCTTGTTCTTTTCAATTCCTTTCTTCATCTTTCTTCATTCCCAAAATGGGTTGAACTTTCCATAAATATTGAGGTAGCCACACTGGGGCTCAGCATCTGCACTTTGTCCACTAACATTGCTCGAAATCCAAGAGGAACTAGAGATCATGATTTGATCGACTTTCCTTGACTTGACTTAATCTAGACCGAGAGAAACATGTTTCTTTTCTTTAAAAGGCAATTTTGATATGTTCTGCATTCCTGCCGAATTTATATGGGTTTTACTTTGATTAAAGGGCAATCAGGTCTTTTTGATGAGGGGAAAATGATGACAATGACTCAGTTTTATTTCATTTTTTTTCAAATTTGTATGAGTCATCTATCTCTTACATTCAAATAAACTCAGTTAGAGTTTCAAACAGGGGGCTCAACTACACTCATGATGTTTGGATAAATGGGTGATTTTTCCCCAGTGTCCAAGTTCAAGTTTGCACACATTGATAAGCAAGCGATTTTTGAGTCATCACTAGAAATAACCTTAAGGAGATGCAACCCTACACTAATCTTTAGAAAAACGTCAAAGAATGTTTTCTCCTCTTGGTATCACTCAAATTGAAAACAAATTTCAACAAGCTATGCTCAGATGCCGAATCCGTTACAACCACATTTGGGCCCAAATCCTTTAAGTCTGTATACAAGTATGACGACGAAGGTCCAGATGGACAGATAAGAACTGTCCAATGGGTCTTCCATTGGGAGAGTGTTTGGTTGTTTATGTAGAATGGTTTGATCTCCACTAGGCGATGTCATTTTATTGGCTAACAACAAAAGATTATGGAATTCTTGGATGCTGTCGAAATGATGAACGACAGATAGACATTCCAGTCAGATTTATTGAACAATATTTATGCATAACAAGACGATATGTTCACAAGAAACGATACCATAAAATTTTGTGACATTTTGAAGTAAGGGCATGTAATGTCGACTCTGTGGAAGACCGTCAGATTAATGGACGGGAGAGAGAGTCTTTAGCCGAAAAGAAAAATCCTTTGATGACAACAAAGTGATGAGACCACCCCCTGTATGGGTGGGATGTAGTGACCAATATCAAAAATCCAGCTCAACACACAACGTGAACCACAACAAACGATCAGCTCTCCAATCAGGTTCTAAGAAATGGTGTCTATATGTCACTGTACGAGAACCAATTGTCTTATTGCTCTATAACTGAACTCATCCATCAGTAGGGCTCCAAAGGAGTTGCCCCATGTACATGCCTTGTAATCAAACTCACTCATCATTAGTGTTTCAAAGTAGTTGCTCCATGTCTATGCACCATAGTTGAACTTGTCCACCATCATTGTTCCAATGTAGTATGCTAACCAACCTCATTATTTTGTATACCTCTTTATTTTTTATTTTCTTTTTTTTCTCTTTTTTTTTCTCTCTTTTTTTTTTTTTTTTTTTGAGCTCATCTTTGACTTTGAGGTTGATCTGTTGCATGTTTTATGTCTGTAGACTTCATGCACTTGTAGAAGAGTTGATCATTTGGATTGATGTAAACTTGATAATGCCTTGTTTATAAACCCATTCTTATAAAACTAAATGAACCACTTGTATGAGTCTGTAAATGTTCTCTACTTTCAAGGAGTATCCCAAAAAAAATCTTTCTATAAATCGACCAAATGGGATGACATTTTGATGTTCCAACTTGTATCTTTGAGAATGCTTGCATGACTTCAAGGTAATTATCTTTAACTTTCTTTTTTTTTTTTTTTTTTTTGGGTAAATTATCTTTAACTTTCACGTATGTGTTGAGCTTTCATTTCTCTAAAGGCCGATGGAGTAGAAGTTCAGGTTGCGGCCCTTCATCTCAATCGTCATCAGAGTCAAAATTAGCAACGGACATGGAAGAGGAAGAAATATCAAACTGGGAAGGAATGGATTGGAAGTAGTAAAGCACTGTTGTTAATGTCTCAAATGAGATAATTATTGTTCATTTTTTTCAAAGCATTTTGGACTGGATTTGTCTACAAACATATCGGACTCGAGCCCAAACATAGATGACCTATCAGATACCAATGGTAGCCAATTTAAACAAGTAATTCACCGAGTTACCTCAATTGGATACGACCTCATTGACGACAACTTATGATTGGTTGTAGGACCGAATATCCGTTCAGACTTTCGCTAGTAAGGCTCATTACGCCTATATATCGACATGTGTTTGGCCCCTCTTGAGTTTATTACCATTTTGATTTATGCCCCAATTCGGGTTTAACATTCACCTGGCCAATGCCTCAATTTGGGGTAAATGTATTCCAATCTTATGCCCCAGTTTGGATGTCATGAAACTCTGACCTATACCCTTGTTGGTCCATCACCTTTTTGGTTTGCCCCACTTTGAATCCATTAACATTTTAACTATGCCCCAGTTTAGGGTGCAATGATATTTTTGTTGTGCCCCAATTTAGGGTATACTAACATTTTGGTTTTGCCCCAGTTTAGGGTGCACATGAAGTTCATTTTCAGGCTACCTTAATTTTCGGATATAATTGACCACATGGTCTTCCTTTTCATCCTGGATTTTGGGAGGTGGGTGGGCCATTCTTGAAGGTTCGAGGACTACTCCTTTGAGTCATGGTCACCTTGGATGATGAAAGTAATTTCGGAGTTAGGAACCAACTCTGTCAGTCAAAGTGGCTCAATCGGGTGAACGAAATGCTTTCCAATCTTAGTTTTTTCATTTAAAATTGGCAGGTATGCTAACATGGGAAAGAAACATGTAATCTCTTAGAATCTATGATTCAGCTTTCTAATCTCTTGGATTCCTTAACTCCGATCTTGGAATTTCAATTCCGCTCTGCAATATTTGGGCTCTCAATATACTGTCTTCCAACCATTCCAATACTTTGAGGTACAAAAGTCCTCCTTATGAACATGAACCGAGACATGAACCGGTGATGGTGAGACCTTCTTATGAGAGGATGTAATAAGAGTGGATGTTTTGTCTACACACTCAGGTGTTCTCTTAAGTCTAGACAATTATATCCTCTCTAGTTCAACCTTTCTTTCTTTTTTTTCTTTTTCTTTTTGTTTTTTTTTTTTTTTGTTTTTTTTTTAATTTTATTTTTATATAAACAATGAACGAAGGTTAAGACTCAGAAGTGACTGGACACGAGAAGGATGCACATACACATACAACCTGAAGCGACCAAATAAAGTTAGCTCCTTCATGAAAACCGACCATTAGACATCATCTGAAACAATTTATTTGTATTTGAATAACCCCATGATTGGTCTTGGGGCCTCAAGATTCCGAATGGATCATTGTAGCACAAAGGTTCGACCATGTGGTTCATCAAATTTCAAAAAATTAAAACGGATATGCTTATTTGTAGTTTTCATGATGGATGACAAAAGCGGTTCATGATTGAAAAAACCGATAAATTTCTACTTGATCACAGTATCTATACCGTGATGAAGATTTTCTGATCATTTTTGAGATTGATGTATCAATATTGAATGGTCAACACAATGAGCTTTGTACGATGGAGGGCGTGTATAGACCGCCTACACTAATGTGTATGCGGGTATACGTAACCCTCACGCTCCCAACAAGTGAGAGACAAGAATACTCAAGTATGGATCCAAACATGTTGACAAGTCAAGGACAAAAACGGGCAAAACTACGACGTCTCGGATGTAAATATTATGATCGAGTAGATTTTACCATGTTGGTTCAAAGATGGACCAAAAATAACATACATGTGGCTCAAACTGGGTTAGGACAGAAAAGGCCACCGTGACGAGGATGGGGTAACCTATCACCGAATGCTCGATGAATAATGGGCCCCCAATCCCATTATATACTATGTTGCAAGGATCCAAACGACGTGGAGTAGGATAACGCATTCCCAGGTGGACCCAAGAAACGCTCGTTAGAGGCTGCTCGCCGATCGTGGTCTCACAAAGTACAGGCCAAGGCTGTGTGTTTCGCCTAGCGGGCTGCTCCACATGCATGGGACCCGGTTAGGCTACTCGCACGAAAGTGTGACTGAACCCATTCCCCCCCAAAACAATATGTACAAATAATAAATATAGTACCCTAGATCTAGCATCAAATGTCAAGCAAATCAATATAAGGAAAGTATCCTAGGAGTCTAAATATTCACTCCCCAGCGGAGTCGCCACTGTGAGGACAATGGGAAATCGACGTGATCCTCCTCGGGATGGAAATGTGTATCCGTATTGATGAAGATCGATTTGTTCTGTTGGAGTCGCCACCTAGATTAAGGTCTAGGACCTCTAAAAATGTAGCCTCACCCTAAGGTAAGACTTCTATTGACTCGTGACCCAATGTATCGGTTCTTTGGTCCGCAAGAGATCGGGTAAGTATTCAGGGTACGGTTATGGGAAGGAGTTAGGCACCCAAACCGCCCGATCAATATCGGCCTCCTAAACTTTCCTTAAATTCTAATTTTGACTGTGCTTGGTCAACTCGATGACTAGGGTTCAATGGGGGATGTCCTAAACCAAGTTGCTAAGTTATTCTAACCTAGGGTTCAACCAATCTTGTTTTAAAACAAATAAATAAGCAAATGTAATGTACAATATTATACAGTGAACCGGACCAAAGATGGTTCAGTCTTGGACTGAATCTGAGATGTGTAAGACATCTCAAACTGCCTACGTATTCCAATCCTGGAAATCAAGTCCAAAAACGTAGTTCGAAAATGGGTTGTGTGATTAAAGATTATGGAAGTGATTTATGCATTTGCTTCAATTAGATTCTTTGTTGTTCAAGTTGAAGTTTATGCTGGATGTATGGTTGATGGGTGGCTTTGTACCATATTTGAGATTCCCAAATTGCCTACGTATTCTAGGGTGTGCCCTAGAAATCAGGTACGACATAGTTCGAAATTTGTGAGAGTCGGATTTGGAATGTGTACCAAATTCCTTCCATTATTGTCAATAGGATCTAGGGATGAGACCTAAATTCCTACCATTTTTATTTGGGATGTGTACTAAATTCTTTCTATTTTTGTTAATAGGATCTAGGGATGAGACCTAAATTCCTACCATTTTTATTTGGGATGTGTACCAAAATTCTTTCTATTTTTGTCAATAGGATCTAGGGATGAGACCTAAATTCCTACCATTTTTATTGTTTCCATTTTTAGGTTTCTAGGGTTTCCTATCCCTTTTCATTATGATTTTCATTTTTTAGGGTTTCATACCCTAATTATTCTCTTTATTCTAGGGTTTATTTTTCCCTAATTTCTATTTTTTATTTTTAGGGTTTCACTTTCCCTAATTATTGTTTTCATTCCATCTTAGAGTTTCCTACCCTAATTGTTCAATTCTTTCTATTTCAGGGTGTATCTTGCCCTAATTTCTATTTTTTATTTTTTCTCTTTCCAAGACAAATATGGCAAATGAAAATATTCCAACTATATCAATGGTAGTATTCCAAATATAGCAGCGTTTGAAATATATTCAAATTTAGCAACAAATCTGTCAAAAATGGAAAGTGAGCATGTGAATCAATACAAACATGGTAAGTTTGCATCCAAACATGACAGTAATCATCCAAAATATGGCAATAAGCATTTAATGTGAGTATAATCATTCCAATCATGGCAGTGTTTTTATTCCAACTGTGGCAGTGTGATCATTCCAATTATGGCAGTGTGACCATTCCAATTATGGCAGTGTGACCATTCCAATTATAGTAGTGTATGCATATGAGCATCTGAACATAGCATGTGAACAAATATAGCATCAAATATGGCATGTGAGAAATAACCAAAGCATATGAGAATCAATCAAAACATGATGGAACACGCAGCAAGATGTCAGCTTTGTCAGGATGGATCAAAATGGGCACATAGGGCACTGTACTTACTCAAAAAATTATTAAAAGATGTCCTCGGAAAGAGGACCCAGAGGCCAACATTTTTTCTCAAGGAAGCTAATCCTAAAAGAGACCATAGGTAGGTCGAAAACATTCCCCAAGTACAGGCAAATACACTGGTCAGGTCTGATCCAGATTCTGTCCAGTGGTACTATAAAATCAATATAAAATCATATAGCTCATGAAAATAAAATCCAAATTCATGGTCAGAAAGAGGACTCAGAGGCCAACATTTTGTCTCAAGGAAGCTAATCCTGAATAAGAACATAGGCAGGTCGAAAACATTCCCCAAGTACAGGCAAATACACTGGTCAGGTCTGTTCCTGATTCTGGCCAGTGGTACTATAAACTCAATATAAAATCATATAGCTCATGAAAATAAAATCCGAGTACATGATTAGAAAGAGGACTCAGAGGCCAACATTATGTCTCAAAAAACCTAATCCTAAAAGAGATCATAGGCAGGTCGAAAACATTTCCCAAGTACAGGCAAATACACTGGTCAGGTTTGTTCCAGATTCTGGACAATTGTACAATAAAATCAAAATAAAATCATATAGCTCATGAAAATAAAATCAGAATACATGGTCAGAAAGAGGACTCGGAGGCCAACATTTTGTCTCAAGGAACTTAATCCTAAAAGAGATCATAGGCAGGTCAAAAATATTCCTCAAGTACATGCAAATACACTGGTCAGGTCTGTTCCAGATTCTGGCCAGTGGTACTATAAAATCAATATAAAATCATATAGCTCATGAAAATAAAATCCGAATACATGATCAGAAAGAGGACTCAGAGGCCAACATTTTGTCTCAAGGAATCTAATCCTAAAAGAGATCATAGGCAGGTCGAAAACATTCCCCATTTACATGCAAATACACTGGTCAGGTCTGTTCCAGATTCAGGCCAGTGGTACTATAAAATCAATATAAAATCATATAGCTCATGAAAATAAAATCCAAATACATGGTCAGAAAGTGGACTCAGAGGCCAACATTTTGTCTCAAGGAACCTTATGCAAACAGAGGCATCTTCCTAATGCTAGACACCAATCTCAGACATGCATTTGCAGTATACTTTGACTTTGAAAAAAATAACGGACAGAAAGGATGGATCTCCTACCTCAGGCTTCTTCACTCTCATTTTCTCCTTTGCATCTTCTCATCATCCTCCTTGCTGCTTTCTCTGATCCTTCTCTCTTTTTCCTCTAGATCTTCCCTTCTTAACACCTCTTTCTCTCTCTCTCCCTCTCCTTCTCTCTTTCTCTATTTTCTTCTTCTTCTCTTTTCTACCGATTTTTTTCTTTTTTTCTCCCCTCTTGGACGTCTCTCCCCCCTTTTTTTCTCCCAAAACCTAGCCCCTTAGAAAAACCACGTTTTTCCTCTTTTTTTTCTCTTCTTTCCCCCTTTTTCTCTCAAAACCTAGCCCCTTAGAAAAAACCACGTTTTTCTCTTTCTTTTCCCTTTTTTTTCTCTCTTCTTCCCTTCTTTTTCTCCCAAAAATGAGCTTCCTAAGCTTTTCACATTTTTTTTTCTCTTTCCCTTTTTTTTGGGAAAAATCCCCTCTTTATTCTCTCTATCACGTCCCTTTTATCTTCCCCTTCTTTCCCTTTTGAAAAAAAATCTAGAAACCCTAAATCTTCTCCCTTTTCACGTCCTCTCTCTCCTCTTTTTTTTCTCTTTTTCTAAATCCATTTAGAAACCCTAAAAAAACTCCCTTTTCACGTTTCCTCTCTCCCCTCTTTCCTTTTTCTTCTCAAAATCTTTTGGATTATCTCAAAACCCTAAATCCCCTTCTCTTTCACATTTTCTCTCTCCCCTCTTTTCTTTTTCTTCTCAAAATCTTTTGGATTATCATTTACATATAATAATATATATTATATACATATATACACATATATTTAATAACATACATACATATATATATATATATATATATATATATATATATATAATATATAAATATTATGCACATAGATGAACTGATTCGAAATGGGTTGAGACTGACTTAGGTTGACTGAGTTAAACTGATATGGGTTGAGCTAGGTTGGACCAAAACTGGCTTGAACTGAGTTGACTGGATTGATTGGAATTAACTGGGTTTTCTCTCCTTGTCATTTCATGAGTCATTTCCGCTGTCATCCAGCATGGAATTTTCCGATGGCTTCTATTCCAAATTTTTTGCGTTCATTTTGTAGAACATTAAAAATGAAGAATATAGGAACTTGAATCACCTCATTTGGAAGTAAAATGGTCAACTTATGAATTTTTGAAGTTTAAGCGGACCAATTATCGATAATTTGGCTGACCATTCTGCATGAGATCCTTTGGAGGCTTCTACCGAAAATATTTGTCGCCATCTTTATATCTGGTTCACTTGTAAGTTTTACCGGGTACGCCTTATATACCGCTTTTGGGCAACCCTCTCAACAACTAAGAGACCCATTCGAGGAACACGGGGACTAATTGAAGTAATGAGCCCTCCAACATAACAAACATGGAGGGCTCATTACTTCAATTGAGATAGTAAAAAATCATTTCATCTTTTTAGTCGGAACTTTAGGTGGTTCTCGAAAAAAGATAGCAAAAAAAATTATCCCTAGAGTCGAGACTAAGAGGAATGTATAAACGCTTTTCTTGAAACTTGAAAACCTGACGAAGATGCGCTTGCTCTTTCCCAACAAACGGAGGCGGAAAAGCCGTAGTGCGTTAGCACACACTGTAGTTTTTCAGCTCGTTTTGAAGCAGGGAAGGGCTTTTCCAACAAATGAAGAATAATGATCTTGGAATCATCTGAATCCGATGTAGAATGGAAAAGATATGAAGCTTTGAAGTTCTAACAATAATTTTGCATGCAAGGTTGCATGGGACCCACTGGTGACTTCTACCTGGGATTTTTTACATCCACTTTGTAGGACATCACAAATGAAGAATAATGGCCTTGGAATCGTCTGAATCCGACGTAGAACGGAAAAGATATGAGGCTTTGAAGTTCTAACGATAACTTTGCATACAAGCTTGGATGGGACCCACTGGTGACTTCTACCCGGGATTTTTTACGTCCACTTTGTAGAACATCATGAATGAAGAATAATGGCCTTGGAATCAACTGAATCCGATGTCGGATGATGAAGATATGATGATTTGAAATTCAAACAATCCGACTTACGATAATTTGCATGAAGGCCCCTGGGATTATTTATAATAATTTCATAAACCTCCCTTGTACGTATCATCTGACTAAAATGATCATATCTTCTTCATTTGATGTCAGAATCGAGCAATTCTGGTCTCATTTCGAAGATAATTCTATGACCTATGCATCCATGCAAAATTATAACCCATGACCTTGCTGTGGACCCATTGAAAACTTCCTCAAATTCACAGTTAAAAATCTAAACTTTTGATCATCTTTCTCCTTTTGTTGTCTACATGCCCGCAGGACTTTGTTTAGCTGGGATGGCAAAAATGGGTTGCTTACTGCTGTCAAGATATGGAGACATTATCTATACGGAGAGAAATTTCAGATTAAGTCGGACCATAAAAGTCTTACTTATTTATTTAATCAGAAAGAGTTGAATATGAGACAAAGAAGATGGCTGGAACTATTGAAAGACTATGATTGTGATATCCAGTATCATCCGGGAAAAGCGAACGTAGTAGCGGATGCGTTAAGCAGAAAAGCAATGATAAAATCGCAAGGAGAGGTTAGCACAACTGCAGCAATGTGTACTACCGGAATGGTATTCAATCACGGCAATGAGCAATATGTGATAGACGCAACGGATGAGTCAGCCAACCAAGGGTTTATTCATCAGTTTTCAAATATGTTCGCCGCTTTGAAAATTATACCAAACATAATGGATGAAGTGAAGACAGCTATTAAATCAGATCCTTATCTGAGAACAGTACAAGAACATATCAAAAAAGGTAGGACTAATCCTGAGTTCACCTTGGACGAAGAGAGGGTACTGAAATACAACGGAAGAATATGTGTACCTGAAACAGAAAATATGGACATTAGACACCGACTGAAGAAGGAAGCCCATACCACCATCTATTCGATACATCCTGGAAGTACAAAAATGTATCATGATCTAAAGAAACTATATTGGTGGAGGAGAATGAAAGCAGATGTAGCCAAGTTCATGTCTCAATGCCTAAATTGTCAGAAAGTAAAAGCTGAACGACAAAGACCCGCAGGACTGTTACATCCATTACCAGAACCAGCATGGAAATGGGACTGCATTACTATGGACTTCGTCACGGGACTACCACTGACTCCTCGAGTAGTTGACGCAGTTTGGGTGATTATGGACCGTCTGACTAAAATAGCTTGCTTCATACCTATACGACCTCAGTATACACTGGAAAGGTTAGCAAAGTTATATGTGGATAATATTGTTCGGTTACAAGGTGTTACAGAAAGCATTGTGTCTGATAGAGATTCACGATTTACTTCCATGTTTTGGGAAGGATTGCAAAAGGCTATGGGTACAACATTGAAGTTCAGTACTGCATTCCACCCACAGACAGACGGACAATCAGAGCGTACAATTCAAATTCTAGATGATATGCTACGAGCATGTGTAATTGATTTCAAAGGATCATGGGATGAAAGGTTACCATTGATCGAGTTCGCTTATAACAATAGCTATCAGGCTACTATACAGATGTCACCTTATGAAGCACTGTATGGCAGAAAGTGTCGAACTCCTTTGTTTTGGAATAAAGGTGGAGAACGTAGTATTGTTGGACCGGAGTTTGTTGAAGAGACTTGCCGAGTGGTCGACATTATCAAGGAAAGAGTGAGAACGGCTCGGAATCGTCAGAAGCAATATGCAGATACTCGACAAAGAGATCTGGAGTTCGTTGTAGGTGATAAAGTATTTTTGAAGGTATCACCTATGCGAGGATTAAAAAGGTTCGGGCAGAAAGGGAAACTAAATCCAAGTTATGTCGGGCCGTATGAAATTCTAGCTAAGCGTGGTAAAGTGGCTTATCAGTTAGCACTACCACCATCTATGTCAAGTGTGCTTGACGTATTTCACATTTCCTATTGAAGAAGTATGTCAAGGATCCAACGCACGTTTTGACAGTAGATTTGCCAGAATTGACTGATGATTTGACATTTGAAGTAACACCAACAGAAATCACCAGCCGAAAGGTTCAACGTCTATGCAACCGAGATATCTATTATGTTAAGGTCACATGGAAAAGTAAAGACATGGAAGAAATTACATGGGAAGAAGAAAATGCTATGCGAAAGAAATACCCTCACTTATTTGATTCAAAAGGTACGTACAATTTTGAGGACAAATTTTTATAAGTAGGGGAGAGTTGTAAGACCCGTGTCAATCTAACCTGGTCTTACCACCTTGAACCAGGTTTACCCATCATGGTCGAGTCAAATGGACCAAGGGCGTGAAGGAGATCGAGATCCCAGGTATCAAATCGACCCAAAAACACTTAATTTGAAGGGAGGGTCGCATACCCAGCTAAGCAGGGTCGGACCTCCCAAAGCTGAAAGTCAGACCCTCAATTTTGAAGGGAGGGTCGGACATCTTGAACCCTAGGGTCGACGGGATCATCGACCCTCCCATCGACCCTCGGTTACCATAAGAAATAGAAATTAGGAAATTTCAAAATTTTCGATTGGGATTCTTTCCTAATCTCAATGGGACTTATTTTAGGATGTTCCTACTCTATTTAAAGGACGTGCCTAAGCCTCTTTCACTCCTTTCACAACCCTAATTGAATTGAGAGAAAGAGAAGAGAAGGAAAAGAAGAAGAAGAGAAGCAAGGAAGAGAATTTAGCCAAAAGAGAAGATTTGCAGAGAAGGAGTATTCTTCTCAGGTATGGATACTAATTCCATGAGTTTCTACAGACCTTAGGATAGATATTGAAGAGAGTGTGATCTTGGAGAAACCCAAACTATCAACCCATGGTTAGGTTTTTATGGAAAACCATAGGGGAATGCATGAAAGCTATTTAGGTGTATGATTCATGGTTCTAGACCATGGAATGAATGTTGAATGGAATGTTGAAACAAGCCATTTGTCCCCAGACACGAAGAATGGACTAAAAAGAGGGAATTGGACCAATGTACACCGAGGGTCGCACCAAGGGTCGATGACCATCCGACCCTAGGTGATCCTGACCATCGACCCTCAGTATTTGGGAAGTTCAGATTTGGGGAGGGTCGCACCCAGGGTCGATCAGGACTTCGACCCTACCTCCGACCCTTAGTTAACAGAATGGTTTTTAAATTCTGAATAAATTCTAATTAAATTTTATCGGCTTTGTTAGATCTTCTAGCAATATAATAACATTATAAATGTGATTTTAAAGCTTGGAAAAATATCTATTAGCAAGCTAAGGTGAGGAAACAGAACTCTAAACTAATTGGTTAATAACAAACTGTTTTCTATTTTCTTGAGTCCATTGCCATGCTTGATTCTATGCGAATATGTTTGTAATGTGCATACAATATGTCATCCAATATTTTTATTATTTGTTCATGCATATTTACTTTATTGTTTATAACATGATGATGATGATGATAGGAATAGGCATGTGATTGTATGTGTGTGGTTGGTGTAATTGATGCGAGCGAGTATCAAGGGAGGTGTGGTGAGAACGTCAATAAACGTTAACTTTTGGCGGGTCTCAGCACTTTAGCTCTATCTCTAACTCAAGTCTTGTGCATTAGCATCGTCATATCGCCATTACTTTAGCAGAACTATTATGTCGAAGAGTATCAGGGGAGGTTGTCTCGGTCCTTGTAGTCTCTGACTCCACCGGGGGGCCTTAGCTCTATCTCTATGGATATTATGAGGGTGTAAGCACCCCATTTTTGCCACCCTCGGCATAAGTGAACCAATATGGCAGGTTTCAAACCTTTAACCCAAAGATCTGTGATTTTCCACCGATCCTCACAACAAGGTCATGGGCTATTATCTGCGTGGATGCATAGGTCATAGAATTATCTTCGAAACGAGACCAGAATTGCTCAATTCTGATATCAAATGAGGAAGATATGATCATTTTAGTCGGATGCTACATATAAGGGAGGTTTCTGAAATTATTATAAAATAATAATCCCAGGGGCCTTCATGCAAATTATCCTAAGTTGGATTGCTTGAATTTCAAATCATCATATCTTGATCATCTGACATCAGATTCAGATGATTCCAAGACCATTATTCTTCATTCATGATGTTCTACAAAGTGGACGTAAAAAATCCCGGGTAGAAGTCGCCAGTGGGTCCCATGCAAACTTGCATGCAAAATGATCATTAGAACTTCGAAGCTGCATATCTTTTCCGTTCTACATCGGATTCAGGTGATTCCAGTCTCATTATGTTCCATTTTTAGTGCTCTACAAAGTGGACGTAAAATATTTTCGGTAGAAGTCTCCGAAGGATCTCATGCAGAATGGTCAACCAAATTATCGGTAATTGGTCCGTTTAAACTTCAAAAATTCATAAGTTGACCATTTTACTTCCAAATGAGGTGGTTCAAGTTCCTATATTTCTCATTTTTTATGTTCTACAAAATGAACGCAAAAAATTTGGAATAGAGGCCATCGGAAAATTCCATGCGGGATGACAGCGGAAATGACCCGTGAAATGACAAGGAGAGGAAACCCAGTGAATTCCAATCAGTCCAGTCAACTCAATTCAAATCAGTTGTCAACCTAGGTCAGTCTCTATATATATTATAATATATATATATACATATATATATACATGTATGTATGTATGTATGTGTATGTATGTTATTAATATATATATGTGTAATATACATGTGTAAATCATAATCCAAAAGATTTTTGAGAAGAAAAAGGAAAGAGGGGAGAGAAAAACGTGGAAAAGAATAGAGATTTCAATTGTGGAGATAATCCAAAAGATTTTGAGAAAAAAAAAGGAAAGAGGGGAGAGAAAAAACGTGGAAGGGAATGAGGATTTCGATTTTTGAGATAATCCAAAAAGATTTTGAGAAAAAAAAGGAAAGAGGGGAGAGAGAAAACGTGAAAGAGAAGGGGATTTAGGGTTTTGAGATAATCCAAAAGATCATGAGAAGAAAAAAGGAAAGAGAGAGGAATAAAAAAAAAGAAAAAAGGGGAAAAAGATTCCCCTTCACGTTTTCTAGAAAGAAAACGTGAAAGAGAGAGAGGAGAAAGAAAGAAAGAAAAAAGGAAGGAAAGAAAAAGGAAAAAAAAAATATTTTTTAGAAAAAATGATCTTTTAGAAAATGAGTGAAAAAACTATAAATAGGCAAAGAGGAGGATCCTTTTTTCCAGAGCAGAAAGAGAGGAAAACGTGGGTGAGAGAGAGAAAGGAGAGCAGAGAGAGAGGAAAACGTGAAAGAGAGAGAGAAAGAGAAGAGAGAAAGAAGCAGAAGAGAGGAGAAGGAGGATTCACATTCAAAGGGGATTGATACACTCCCCAATCACCCTTCATCAACGGTTTCACTCGATTTGAGCCCAAGGTTAGTACTCTAAACAAATTTAGAGGTCGTTATAATGCCCGAATGCCAATTTTGCTTGAAAAAGGCTAATTTTCATGAAATCTCAATCATGAATGCTCTATTACATGCTTGTTAATGTTAGGATGCCTATGTCTAACATTTTTCATGAATGATAATTTGTCTAAGCTATTCAATGATGAATTTTTGATTGATATACAATGATGTTTGATGTTTTTTGTAAATTTCATAAAGTGATTTTCTGATCTGAAAATTCCAGATTTAGGGTTCAAACTTAGGACGTACATCATATGTACTTTTTCTAAGATTTTGAAGCCCAAAATTTTATGGGAGTCTCTCTGATATGATAGAAGACTACCCTAAAAATTTCGTTCCATTTGGAATTGGGGAAATATATCAAACAATTTGTCTTTGACATTGCTATTTTTCTCGGATGTAATGCAATCCTCCATCGGAAAGTCTCTAGACAAAGGCCTTATGGCCATAATCAGAAAATCCACTTAACATGAACTTTTTAGACATGAAAGTCTTCTAAAAAATGGCACTGGTTTCATATTTTTTCCATTTTTTGTTGAATTGATATCAATTTTTAAGTGCATAATGCTTCGATTTCAGATCTGTCATGATGTGCTGATTTGCATGATTGAAAAGAGTCATTTTTCACAAAGAAAATATACTGTTTTAACTTTTTTTTCTTAATGAAATTTTAGATCAGATATTTATCTACATAGACATATGTCTGTATTTAATTTTCATTAAGAATAGGATTTTATTTGGAATTTATGGTGCAACTGGTCAAAAATCTGGAACAGATCTGACTAGTGTATTTACCTGTACTTGGGGAATGTTTTCGACCTGCCTATGGTCTCTTTTAGGAATATCTCCCTTGAGACAAAATGTTGGCCTCTGAGTCTTCTTTCCAGGGATATATTTTAAGAATTTTTTGAGTAAGTACAGTGCCCTATGTGCCCATTTTGGTCCAGCCCCGACAAAGCTGTTATCTTGCTGCATGTTCCATCATGTTTTGATTGATTCTCATATGCTTTGGTTGTTTCTCACATGCCATATTTGATGTTATGCTATGTTCAGATGCTCGTATGCATACACTGCCATAATTGGAATGATCACATTGCCATAATTGAAATAATCACATTGCCATGATTGGAATGATACACATGTTTATTGCCATATTTGTCTGCTACACTTGCTCACATGCTATATTAAATGCTTATTGTCACAATTAGGGTAAAAAACCCTAAAAATGGAAAGAAAATAATTAGGGTAGAAAACCCTAAAAATGGAAAGAAAATAATTAGGGTAGAAAACCCTAAAATGGAAAGAAAATAGCAATTAGGATAGGAAACCCTAAAAAATGGAAATAAAATTACAATTAGGGTAGAAAACCCTAAAATGGAAAGAAAGTAACAATTAGGGTAGAAAATCCTAAAAAATAGAAATAAAATAATAATTAGGGTAGAAAACCCTAAATATGGAAAGAAATAGCAATTAGGATCTTGCCATGCTTAGAAGATAGCATACTAGATCATGCCATATAGGCTCTTGCCTTATTTGCAATACATGCCATATTCGAAAGATTTCTAAACAATCTTACTGCATGTGATTTTCTTGCCATAAATGTTTTATGTGCCATGTCTAGATAGAATATTCTATTTTTTGGCAATAACTTATTTTATGCAACACCCTAGTCAAACTGCCATATATGCACACCTCTAGAAGACAACATAGGTGTGGGGACGTGCATTTAGGCACCCACATTCTTGGGAAGGGCATAATGGGAATGGTAAAAATCTTAATGAAGAAAGAGAATGCCTTGCCAAACCTTCCAAAATTAGAATTCGGAATGAAAAGGGTAATTTAGGACGATTTGCCCTCGGCAAACCCTAAACCTAGAATAGGTTCTAAACCTAAACCTAGAATAGGTTCTCAATCATTAACCTAGAACAGGTTATCCATCCCGAACTACGCGGATTCTGATTCCTAGGGCAAACCCTAGGATACGTAGGCTATTTGGGAGAAACCCAAATTCGGATCCACAGCTTAATCCACTCGGACTATCCATAGATCCACTAGGATATTTACCCATACTTTAGTCCACTCAGACTATCCATAGATCCACTAGGACATCCCCCGTATTTTAACCCAAATAGGGTTATCCACACTTTTAGTCCACTTGGACTATCCATAGACCCACATAGGGTTATCCGCATTCCAACCCAGAATGGGTTATCCATATTTCAACCCAAATAGGGTTATTCTCAGATCCACTAGGACTATCTATCAGTCCACATGGACTATCCAGCTCCTAACCCATAGGATTTCTCAACCATTCAAGCATAAATTTCAACTTGAACAAAGAACTTAATCATGCACAAGCATAAATCACATCCATAAACTTTAATCACACCTGAACTACGATGGTGAACCTGATTTTCGGAATAATTCCGTGATACGTAGGCAATCTGATGGATACAGATTCGGTTCAATAATATCAAACCCCTTGGTTTGGTTTGGCTTAGCAAATAGAGTCTAGCATAGGAAAGGTATAGGAGACCGATTTCGATCGGGCGGTTTGGGTGCCTAACCCCTTCCCATAACCGTAACCTGACACTTACCCAATCTCTGATGGACCAGAATTCCAATCTAAGGGTCACGAGTCAATCGAAGTTTTACCTTGGGGTGAGACTTCACATTTCTAAGGTCCTAGACCTAAATCTAGGTGGCGACTTCTAAAGATTTCCATCTTTGTCCTCACAGTGGCGACTCCACTGGGGATATAAATGTCAAACTCTTAAATGAAAACTTTCCTTGTGTGAATTGGATGCTAGATTTTAGGATACTATATTTATGCTTGTATATTAATGCTTTGGGGGGAATGGGTTCAGTCACACATTCGTGCGAGTAGCCGAACCGGGTCCCATGCATATGGGGCAGCCCGCTAGGAGAAACACACAGCCTTGGCCTGTACTTTGTGAGACCACGACCGGTGAGCAGCCTCTAACGAGCGTTTCTTGGGTCCGCCTGGGAATGCGTTATGCTACTCCACGTCGCTTGGATCCTTGCAACATAGTATATAAAGGGATTGGGGGCCCATTATTCATCGAGCATTCGGTGATAGGTTACCCCATCCTCGTCAAGGTGGCCTTTTCTGTCCTAACCCAGATTGTAGCCCAATGTTTGTTATTTTTTTGGTTCATCCCTGAACCGACCCAGTAAAATCGGCTTAACCATGACATCCATGTTCGAGACGTCGAAGTTCTGCCCGTTTTTGTCCTCGATTGGTCAACATGTTAGATTCTACACGATGAGCATCTTGAACTCTCACCCATTGGGAGCATGGGGTATGTATACACCTGTTCTACATCATAGTAGACGGTCACTATACACCCTCCATTAAGTAAGCTCGATGTGTTGAATCTCTCATTGTTAACACGTCGATTTCAAAAAACGAGTAGAAAATCCCTGTCAAGACTTAGATACCATGGTCAAGAAGAAATTTACTAGTTTGTTCATCTATGAACCGCTTTTGCTAATCATCCCTAATAAGGACGACGGATTAATATATCCATTTCAATTTCATCGAATTCGGTAATCCAATTGGCCAGACCTTGGTACCACTGATTATCCATTTTTGAATCACAAGGTCCCAAGACTGAACACATGGCTTAATCAAATTCGATTAAATTGACTCGGACAATGTTTACCCGATCATTCTTATGAGGGAGCTAACTCTTGTTTGGTTGAGTCATCTTTGATTGTGTACTTAACTTCTTTCCACTTCCGTAATCTTAGTGTCCTAATATTTATCACTTTTGGGTTCCTTTCCGGTACCCAAGCCAAGGAGTCAGCCCAAACTACAACCATTTCTACCTCTTGGATAAGGGATCCCGTTACTGGGAGATTATCTAGGGTGTACACACCAAAGCCAATTAGTCCCATCTCAACCACATCAACTGAATCAATGGCTGAAGGATCAAACCAAGTCCCGAACACTATGGATGCTAGAATGGAAAAGATAGAGGATACCATGGGAATGATAGCTACCGCAGTAAGGGATATCCAATTACAATTGCAGGCTCAAGGGTTGACCTCTGAAAGGGTAAATATGGCATCACCACAAGGACCGAGTACCCCTAATGCAGCTGCGTCAAAAATTTTCATAAACCCGGCATTCGAAGATATGGAAGGTGTCGTACCCCATAAACAGTCCATCATTCGAGGCTACCCGGTGACTAAGAAATCGAAGGAAGAAGATGGCCCATACGGTGACGATTGAGTCAAGTGGAAAAAATACTAAGGGGCATGAAAGGAGTAGAAAGTCAAATTATTGATGCCGAAGGATTATGCTTCTTTCCGGAAACTAAACTACCTCCCAAGTTTAAATGGACCACCGAGAAATTTGATGGGACAGGGAGATCCCGGGGCCCACTTAAGATCATTCACGAGGTCTATTGAAGCAAGGCGAAGGATTCACCGATGAGCGGTTAGGACGGGCATTCCAATTCTCCCTCACGGGTGGGGCTCATCGATGGTTGATGAATCTGAAACCATCACGAATACATTCTTGGTCAGATATCACTAAAGCATTTATCAATTTCTATTCCTACAATACGGAGTTGGAGACCCACCGTAGGCGGTTGGAGACCATGGTCCAAGCACAAGGAGAGACGTTCACGGCCTATCCGACCCGGTTCGAAGTGTTGCAGCGAAAGCTTTGGGATCGACCCTCCGAAAGAGATCAAGTGCGGATATATGATGAGAGGTTTAAGTGGGCCATATAAGACATACATCTTCGGCCGGGCCATCCTATCATTTGAAGGGCTCGTGGTTGCGGGACAACAAGTGGAGGACGCCATAACCCGAGGAGATATATTACCGGGAAAGTCGAAAGGTCGGAAGGAGTGTCAAATAGAAGGGCGTACCCACCAAGAAACCCGGGAAATCAATCCGTAAGGCAAATAGCTAATACCAATTCCGAACCATTAATCTTGGAAAGTTCAAATTACACCCCACCACAGCAAGCAAGACCAAGGAGGCAATTTACCGATTTGGGGATGACCCGGTCCAAGGCTCTGGATAAATTAATACAAGCCAAGAAGTTGACTGTGCTCGACCCTCGTCCACCTCCAAGCCCTCTTCCAGCGAATTTTCGTATGGATCTTTTTTGTAAGTACCACAATCAGCATGGGCATGATACGGACAATTGCTATACATTAAGGCATGCCATACAAGATCTGTTGGATTATGGCAAATTTAAGGTCCAGCCCCGACAAGTGTCGGTGGCGAATAATCCCCTCCCTCACCACAGCATCAATTTCATAGAGTGGGGAGATAACCCCTCGAGACCTTACTACGGTCATAGAAGGAGTAAGCAATATGGTTGTCACATCTGGTGACGAAATAAACATGTTGGGAAGTCATCAACAAGAAGAAGAAGAATATGATTTCTATTTCCCGGAAGATTCATCACACCTTATAGCACAAGCACAAGAAGAAGAAGAAGAAGAACCATTCATCATCTACCTCTCAGATGAGGAGAGAGAAGTAGATCAAGTTGACAACCGTTTCCTTGAGATGGAGTTCATATTCCCGGAGGATGAGCAAGAAATAGCATGGTTGATAATGGGTCAGCCTTAAATGTATTCCCTTTCCGTACGTTCAAGCATCTAGGCTTCGGAGTCGAGGAGTTGAAACCTTCGGATATGACCATCAAGGCGTGCGACAATACCGGAAGGGCTATATTGGGTGTCTTCACGGTACCAATTCAAGTAGGACCGGCTGAGTTTGAAACAGAGTTCCAAGTCATTGATATCTACGCCTCATTCAGCATGCTTACGGGTAGGCCATGGATCCATCGGGCCAATGCGGTGGCATCCGCTTTATACCGGAAGATTAAATTCATCTACAAGGGTACAATCGTGACAATACACGCAGACTCGCGCAGCTGTGAATACATTGGCCACCGGACGGAGTAATGAAGAGTTACAAGGGGATACAAGGCAGGATTTCTCTCTCGGAGGGTTTCAAGTTGACAACATCTTAGCCACAACCGAGCCAGATCCTACAGTGCGCATCTGCCTTTTTCATTTCGTCAATTACTTAACATGCTCTACTTTCCGGGTATGGGCCTTGGTTCCCACCAACATGGTAGTACCACTTTCTTATCTCTATTGATCAATGAGTATAGATTTGGGCTGGGATATACCCCCACCGAAGGGGATCCGAAAGTAATCAAGCAAAAGCGGAGCGGAGCCGACGAAGGATTTCGGAAGTTCGAGAGGATGAAATACAAGTATAGTGTTAAGTATGGTAGCAGCAAAATAAGAGCATCAGATAGAGTTAGTGGGGACTGGCGACCTCAAAGGACGGACGAAGCGATCATGCATGCAATATCGAGGGGTTATACAATGTACAAGATATCCAGTTTTCAAGGACCCTAAATGGGTATTTTGTCAAAGAAGGAGAAAACAACATTTATTGTGGATTTTCAGAACCTTGGTTCAGCACTCACCTTCAAAAGCAAGTACCCGGGTTCGAAATATTCCATGATTGTACTCTTGATTGGGAAGAGCTCGAGCAAGTCAAGATCCCAGAGAGCAGAGCAAGAAGCAAAAATCTGAGACGGAAGTGATCAACATCGGCAAACTGTTCGACGATGATCAAGTGATGACGCTCACCGGTGAAGACCAAGATAGGAGTCCCGATGTACAACAATTCACCCTACCCATCAAAGGAATAATCCCCAATTGGAGTTGTCATGATAATTTTGTCTACCCAAAGGGGTTGCCATGTAATCCACATATAATGACTATGTCCGAGCCTAGGGTCCCGAGGTCTTTAGATAAGATTGAGTCCGTTTCAAAGTTTGAGTCCGTTCCACTTGGAACCATTTCCTCTGTACCTCTGCTTTTGAATATGAATAAAGATGACATTTTGAATTACTCTGCGTCTACTTCTTCCTTTCCTTCTCCTTCTAACTCTAACTTTGAAAATGATGAGAATGATGAACCATTTCCTGAAATATTACAATCCATCCAAGCCTCGGAGGAAAAGAAAGCTCAACTTTGTTGGTGAAGACTTCAAGATAATCAGCCTTGGTTCGAGTAGAGCAACCTCGAGAAATAAAGATCGGTGCTACCTTGACGGAAGAGGAAACCAAACAAATGACGGAATTACTAATGGAATTCCAAGAAGTATTTGCCTGGTCCTATGAAGATATGCCCGGCATAGACCCTGAAGTGGTACAGCATAAGATACCTTTGGTCTCGGGCGTAAGGCCATGTAAGCGAAGCTAAGGCGGTTAAGGCCTGAATGGACCCTTAAGGTTAAGGAGGATATCATGAAGCGGTTTGATGCGGGATTCCTTGAGGTTCCGAAGTATCCGGAGTGGTTAGCAAATGTGGTCATTGTACCTAAAAAAGATGGAAGACCGAGGGTGTGCATTGATTACGAAACCTGAATAAGGCCAGCCCTAAAGATGACTTTCCATTACCAAAGATAGACATCCTAGTGGATAACACTGCAAATCATGCTCTGTTGTCCTTCATGGATGGATTCTCGGGGTACAATCAGATAAAGATGGCACCTGAAGACAAGGAGAAGACCGCCTTCATAACGGCCGGGGCACCCTCTTTGTTACCTTTGTAATGCCATTTGGGCTGAAAAATCTTTGGGGCAACTTATCAAAGGATGGCTACTACAATCTTGCACGACCTAATCCATAAGGAGGTAGAGGTGTATGTAGATGATATGATTGTAAAATCGTTCACCGGGAGAAGGTCACATCCCTGCGTTAAGGAAATTCTTTGAAAGGATCAAGCACTACAAACTAAGGCTTAACCCCCAAAAATGTGCATTCGGGGTTATAGCCGGCAAAATGCTAGGTTTTATGGTCAGCCAAAGAGGAATTGAAATTGACCCAACCAAGATAAAAGCCATCTCCGAAATGCCGGCTCCTCAAACGAAAAGGGAAGTAAGAGGTTTCTTGGGAAGACTTCAATACATCAACCGGTTTATTGCACATCTCACCGCAGCGTGTGAACCAATTTTCAAACTACTCGGGAAGGACCAGCCAAAGGATTGGAACCCTCAATGTCGGATGGCTTTTGACAAGATTAAGGCATATCTGTTGAACCCACCGAGTCTTAGCCCCACCGATGCCGGGAAGACCGCTACTCCTTTACTTGTCGGTACTAGAAGTTTCTATGGGGTCAATGATAGCCCGGCATGATCCGAGATGGAAAGACGAGAAAAGGCGTATATACTATCCGAGTAAGAAATTCACGGGATCTGAAGCCAATTATACACAACTTGGAGAAGACATGCACAGCCCCGGTCCGGATAACAAAGAGATTGAGACATTACATGTTATCCTACAAGGTCATACTCATTTCGAGAATGGACCCCCTGAAGTATCTATTCGAGAAACCGGCTTTAACGGGAAGATTGGCTAGGTGGCTATTGTTGTTGTCCGAATTTGACATCACATACACTACTCAAAAGTCTATCAAAGGGAGCGTAATCGCGAGAACATCTGTCGGCTCTACCAATTGAAGATAACCTCGGACATTTGGAAGATGTATTCCCTGATGAAGAAGTCTACACCACTCAAGAAGAGGGGAAGAATGACACATGGATAATGTTCTTCGATGGAGCCGCAAATCATATGGGATACGGGGCCGGCGTCTTATTCATAGATCCGGAAGGGGCATTTGTACCATTTTCATTCGGATTAGACTTATTTGCACAAACAACATTGCAGTATGAAGCATGTATCATGGGACTAAAAGCAGCTTTGGCCATAGGGGTCCGTGATTAAAAGTCTATGGTGACTCATCAATTGTTATCTACCAAGTCGGAGGGGATTGGAAAACCAAAGATGAGAAGGCGATACCTTATCGGCAATGTGCAATAACCCCTGGCTCGGAAGTTCGAGCAAATTGAATTTGACTACTCCCCAAGAGATACCAATAAGTATGCTGATGCATTGGCCACCTTGGCCTCAATGATTGGAAATGATCCGTTGGGACGTATCAAACCACTAATCATAGAGAAGAGAGTACGGCCAGTCCACTTGGAAGAAGTGAATGCATTGACGGTCGATGGTCGGCCATGGTTTGCTCCTATCATAGATTTCATCAAAGAAGGAAAGTATCCGATGGAAGCTACAACGGGTGAGAGGAAGTCTCTTAGGAGATATGCCTCCCAATTCATACTATGCGAAGATATCCCGTACAAAAGATCCCATGAAGGAGTGCGGTTAGTCCGTGTCGATGAGGAACAGGCGCAAAATGTTATCGAGCAGGTCCATCAAGGAATATGCGGACCTCACATGAACGCTAGAATGCTTGCAAAGAAGATTCTCGAGAATGGGATATTATTGGAACACAATGGAAGCAGATTGTTCGAGTTCGTAAGGAAATGTCACAAGTGCCAAATCCATGCTAATTTGATACACGTGCCTCCGGCGAGTTGCATACTCTTAGCTCTCCATGGCCTTTCTCAACTTTGGGGCATAGATGTGATTGGAAAGGTTCACCCTAAAGCTTCGAATGGGCATGAATTCATCTTGGTTGCCATCGATTACTTTACAAAGTGGGTAGAGGCACAATCATACGCCAAGCTCACGGCAAACAAAGTGGCTAAATTTCTACAAGAGTATATCATATGCCGGCATGGAATGCCTCGGTCTATAATCTCGGATCAAGGACAACACTTCGGAGGGAGAGTCCAAGAATTATGTGACAAGTTCCACATCAAAGGCATCGGTCCTCTCCTTACCGTCCACGGACAAATGGGGCGGTAGGGCGGCCAATAAAAATGTTAAGGTTATCCTCCCGGAAGATGGCGAGAATCTAATGTTGATTGGGCGGACAAACTACCTTATGCACTCTGGGCATACGGAACATCCATAAGAACATCTACTGGGGCAACGCCGTATTCACTAGTATATGGTATGGAAGCAGTCCTCCCGGTAGAAATAGAGGTGCCCTCACTAAGGGTCTTAATGGAATGCAAGATTCCGGAAGGCGAGTGGTTGCAATCCGGATATATGACGAGCTGAACTTCGTTGATGAAAGAAGAATGAAGGCAATGGATAATGTAAGAAAATACCAACAAAGAATGGCGGCAACCTTTAACAAAAAGGTGCGTGTTCGTCACCTGACAGTAGGGGACTTGGTATTGAAAGAACAAAGAGCACCTGTCCATGACCCTAGGGGCAAGTTTCGTCCTAAGTGGAGCGGACCGTTCATGATAAAAGAAATCTTACCGGGGGAAGCTGTTCGACTAGTCAACATGGAAGGCATCGAGTTACAATACTTGACCAACTTGGATCAAGTGAAGAAGTATTATGTGTAGCCTCTACGCTCCTTCAAAAAAAAAAAAAAAAAAAAAAAAAAAAAAAAAAAAAAAAAACGGATTTCCCAAGAGTTATATATCAAAGCCCGTTTTTCATATCATTTGATGTAAACTCTCATGAGTATATCAATCTGAGAAATAAATAAAAAAAAAAAAAAAAAAAAAAAAAGAAGAAGAAGAAAAGTCTGGCTGGAACTCTTATCTGTCGTTCATTACATCCGACGGCGTCCCAAGATTCCAATAAGCCCATCCATTCCAAAGCCCATAAAATGGGATCTTCTCGGGAAGATATGCCCATTCTACATAAACAACCACAAACTCCTTCAGGCGGCAAACCCACCGGACAGTTTCTTGTCGGTCCCTTTTGGACCTCCATTTTAGCTCGTCATGTCTATAGATTTATGTACTTTAAACTCGGGGCAGGAGTCAATCATATGTATACATTTCATGTGCAACCTGCTAAGGGCATTTTCAACATATCTAAACAACAATAATTGAAGGTAATTCCAATGATTCATTTTTTAACCTCTATTTGTATGTCGGGATTCCTACGGGTCACACCGGGAGGCGATAATACATTGATCCGTCGACGGAATTACGAGAGATGGACGGGGCACGAAAAATTGGAGCCGGCGTATTGAGTTCCACAGAAGATAGCTCTTTCTTACGAAAGCATCAATTGGAGGCACTTCCTCAATTAACAACCGTAAAATTATGCCCGGACCTTTTAAAAGCGGCCGCTCAATCTTTGGGATCCGACAGTTCATGTTTTCGGGATGGGAGAAGTCGAGTTATGCCCAACCGTGGAAGAATTTGGAGCTTGCCTTTTGCTCACACCTAAGCGGAAGATCTTCAAGCCATATCCGGGGAAAAGATTACAGAGGCGGGAGATACAAGACTTTTTCAACCGGGATAAGAAAGAAATGTGCCGTTTTGTACAAGATCAACGGCTAACGAGATAAAGCGCATGATCAAGTCATATGCTCATACAAGTCCAACAAGGAAAGAAGCACAAGTTCGGGGAAGACATGTTTACCTATATTGTAGCATAGCCCGACTATTACTACGAAGTTGCACGGATCTGAGAATCTCCCATCATAATAGGTCTCATAAAGCATGCAAGACAAGGTTTTGATATCATCCCTACGGTGTTGGCCGAGACATTAAAGGGCCTTGACTTCATGGCAACTCATCAAGACCAGTTTGAGTTGAACAATTTCAACGGATCACCATATCTTCTTCAAATCTGGTTAACGAAAGGTTAGGATTAGTTGAGGAATCTGAAATGACGACCCTCAACCCTTTTCAATTGGCAAAGAGAGCAGATCCTATGGCTTATCGGATGGACACGGACCGGGTTTAGCCGCCTCAAAGAAATAACCACAGCCGGACATCGGATGGAAATGCACTTGGTGGAAGCAAGAGCGGGTTGTCACAAATACGGGAAAATAGTTTGCATGTCCGGATCATGGGGTTGACTCATACCTCGTTCTACTCTCCAATAAGATTACCTCAGCAATTCAATATCCCGAGCAAGCACCAACAGAGAAGTAACTGATTATGAACTTCCCATAAAGTTGACATCAGATCTGGTTGATACCATTGCTCGTGAATGGAACAATAGAAATGTTCAAACACTCCCTAGAGTCGCACCAATCAAGAAGCCAATAGCATTTTAGGTTATTTTTTTTGAATTCTAGTGTGTTTCATGAACTATGTCTCTTAGATTCAATAAAGAAGCACTTGATTCAACATAATCATTCATATGCTCTATGAAATTCTCAATGTTCTGACAAATGCAGGTACTCAAGCCAAAATCTTAATCAAGGAAAGACATCAAGTCTTCCATCCAGACAAATCAAATCCGAGCCCAAGCTCATGCAATCAGCCTTGTATTCACAGCCTAGCTCCATACAAGAAGAGGTTTATCAGCCTACAAATGGATCAAGCCGGGTCCAAGCCCGCACATACCTTGCATTGAGTTCCACCTTAGCAAGAAGAGGTTCCCAGCCTACAAATGAGCCTTGTATTCACAGCCTAGCTCCATACAAGAAGAGGTTTATCAGCCTACAAATGGATCAAGCCGGGTCCAAGCCCGCACATACCTTGCATTGAGTTCCATCTCAGCGAGAAGAGGTTCCCAGCCTACAAATGAGCCTTGTATTCACAGCCTAGCTTCATACAAGAAGAGGTTTATCAGCCTACAAATGGATCAAGCCGGGTCCAAGCCCGCACATACCTTGCATTGAGTTCCACCTCAACAAGAAAAGGTTCCCAGCCTACAAATGAGTCTTGTATTCACAGCCTAGCTTCATACAAGAAGAGCACTCACCAATCTTCCGAGACAAGCAAACCTTCTTGCCAGTCGAACTACGTTCTGGGCTTGATTTCTAGGACACCCTTAGAATACGTAGGCAGTTTAGGAAGAAATACCCTAAGTGCAGCCCAATAAACAATGTCACTCATACCCCAAAAATGTGGTTCTTTTATCTTTAGCCTTCAACTGATAACAATCTCGGCTAAAGAGGGGCATCTGTAAGCACCCCATTTTTGCCACCCTCGGCATAAGTGAACCAATATGGCGGGTTTCGGGACCTTTAACCCAAAGATCCGTGATTTTCCACCGATCCTCACAACGGGGTCATGGGCTATTATCTGCGTGGATGCATAGGTCATAGAATTATCTTCGAAACGAGACCGGAATTGCTCAATTCGATATCAAATGAGGAAGATATGATCATTTTAGTCGGATGCTACATATAAGGGAGGTTTCCAAATTATTATAAAATAATAATCCCAGGGGCCTTCATGCAAATTATCCTAAGTTGGATTGCTTGAATTTCAAATCATCATATCTTGATCATCTGACATCAGATTCAGATGATTCCAAGACCATTATTCTTCATTCATGATGTTCTACAAAGTGGACGTAAAAAATCCCGGGTAGAAGTCGCCAGTGGGTCCCATGCAAACTTGCATGCAAAATGATCATTAGAACTTGAGCTGCATATCTTTTCCGTTCTACATCGGATTCAGGTGATTCCAGTCTCATTATGTTCCATTTTTAGTGCTCTACAAAGTGGACGTAAAATATTTTCGGTAGAAGTCTCCGAAGGATCTCATGCAGAATGGTCAACCAAATTATCGGTAATTGGTCCGTTTAAACTTCAAAAATTCATAAGTTGACCATTTTACTTCCAAATGAGGTGGTTCAAGTTCCTATATTTCTCATTTTTTATGTTCTACAAAATGAACCCAAAAAATTTGGAATAGAGGCCATCGGAAAATTCCATGCGGGATGACAGCGGAAATGACCCGTGAAATGACAAGGAGAGGAAACCCAGTGAATTCCAATCAGTCCAGTCAACTCAATTCAAATCAGTTGTCAACCTAGGTCAGTCTCTATATATATTATAATATATATATATATACATATATATATACATGTATGTATGTATGTATGTGTATGTATGTTATTAATATATATATGTGTAATATACATGTGTAAATCATAATCCAAAAGATTTTTGAGAAGAAAAAGGAAAGAGGGGAGAGAAAAAACGTGGAAAAGAATAGAGATTTCAATTGTGGAGATAATCCAAAAGATTTTGAGAAAAAAAAGGAAAGAGGGGAGAGAAAAAACGTGGAAGGGAATGAGGATTTCGATTTTTGAGATAATCCAAAAAGATTTTGAGAAAAAAAGGAAAGAGGGGAGAGAGAAAACGTGAAAGAGAAGGGGATTTAGGGTTTTGAGATAATCCAAAAGATCATGAGAAGAAAAAGGAAAGAGAGAGGAATAAAAAAAAAAAAGAAAAAAGGGGAAAAGATTCCCCTTCACGTTTTCTAGAAAGAAAACGTGAAAGAGAGAGAGGAGAAAGAAAGAAAGAAAAAAGGAAGGAAAGAAAAAGGAAAAAAAAATATTTTTTTAGAAAAAAGGATCTTTTAGAAAATGAGTGAAAAAAACTATAAATAGGCAAAGAGGAGGATCCTTTTTGGCCAGAGCAGAAAGAGAGAAAAAACGTGGGTGAGAGAGAGAAAGGAGAGCAGAGAGAGAGGAAAACGTGAAAGAGAGAGAGAAAGAGAAGAGAGAAAGAAGCAGAAGAGAGGAGAAGGAGGATTCACATTCAAAGGGGATTGATACAATCCCCAATCACCCTTCATCAACGGTTTCGCTCGATTTGAGCCCAAGGTTAGTACTCTAAACAAATTTAGAGGTCGTTATAATGCCCGAATGCCAATTTTGCTTGAAAAAGGCTAATTTTCATGAAATCTCAATCATGAATGCTCTATTACATGCTTGTTAATGTTAGGATGCCTATGTCTAACATTTTTCATGAATGATAATTTGTCTAAGCTATTCAATGATGAATTTTTGATTGATATACAATGATGTTTGATGTTTTTTGTAAATTTCATAAAGTGATTTTCTGATCTGAAAATTCCAGATTTAGGGTTCAAACTTAGGACGTACATCATATGTACTTTTTCTAAGATTTTGAAGCCCAAAATTTTATGGGAGTCTCTCTGATATGATAGAAGACTACCCTAAAAATTTCGTTCCATTTGGAATTGGGGAAATATATCAAACAATTTGTCTTTGACATTGCTATTTTTCTCGGATGTAATGCAATCCTCCATCGGAAAGTCTCTAGACAAAGGCCTTATGGCCATAATCAGAAAATCCACTTAACATGAACTTTTTAGACATGAAAGTCTTCTAAAAAATGGCACTGGTTTCATATTTTTTCCATTTTTTGTTGAATTGATATCAATTTTTAAGTGCATAATGCTTTGATTTCAGATCTGCCATGATGTGCTGATTTGCATGATTGAAAAGAGTCATTTTTCACAAAGAAAATATACTGTTTTAACTTTTTTTTCTTAATGAAATTTTAGATCAGATATTTATCTACATAGACATATGTCTGTATTTAATTTTCATTAAGAATAGGATTTTATTTGGAATTTATGGTGCAACTGGTCAAAAATCTGGAACAGATCTGACTAGTGTATTTACCTGTACTTGGGGAATGTTTTCGACCTGCCTATGGTCTCTTTTAGGAATATCTCCCTTGAGACAAAATGTTGGCCTCTGAGTCTTCTTTCCAGGGATATATTTTAAGAATTTTTTGAGTAAGTACAGTGCCCTATGTGCCCATTTTGGTCCAGCCTGACAAAGCTGTTATCTTGCTGCATGTTCCATCATGTTTTGATTGATTCTCATATGCTTTGGTTGTTTCTCACATGCCATATTTGATGTTATGCTATGTTCAGATGCTCGTATGCATACACTGCCATAATTGGAATGATCACATTGCCATAATTGAAATAATCACATTGCCATGATTGGAATGATACACATGTTTATTGCCATATTTGTCTGCTACACTTGCTCACATGCTATATTAAATGCTTATTGTCACAATTAGGGTAAAAAACCCTAAAAATGGAAAGAAAATAATTAGGGTAGAAAACCCTAAAAATGGAAAGAAAATAATTAGGGTAGAAAACCCTAAAATGGAAAGAAAATAGCAATTAGGATAGGAAACCCTAAAAAATGGAAATAAAATTACAATTAGGGTAGAAAACCCTAAAATGGAAAGAAAGTAACAATTAGGGTAGAAAATCCTAAAAAAATAGAAATAAAATAATAATTAGGGTAGAAAACCCTAAATATGGAAAGAAATAGCAATTAGGATCTTGCCATGCTTAGAAGATAGCATACTAGATCATGCCATATAGGCTCTTGCCTTATTTGCAATACATGCCATATTCGAAAGATTTCTAAACAATCTTATCGGATGTGATTTTCTTGCCATAAATGTTTTATGTGCCATGTCTAGATAGAATATTCTATTTTTTGGCAATAACTTATTTTATGCAACACCCTAGTCAAACTGCCATATATGCACACCTCTAGAAGACAACATAGGTGTGGGGACGTGCATTTAGGCACCCACATTCTTGGGAAGGGCATAATGGGAATGGTAAAAATCTTAATGAAGAAAGAGAATGCCTTGCCAAACCTTCCAAAATTAGAATTCGGAATGAAAAGGGTAATTTAGGACGATTTGCCCTCGGCAAACCCTAAACCTAGAATAGGTTCTAAACCTAAACCTAGAATAGGTTCTCAATCATTAACCTAGAAAAGGTTATCCATCCCGAACTACGCGGATTCTGATTCCTAGGGCAAACCCTAGGATACGTAGGCTATTTGGGAGAAACCCAAATTCGGATCCACAGCTTAATCCACTCGGACTATCCATAGATCCACTAGGATATTTACCCATACTTTAGTCCACTCAGACTATCCATAGATCCACTATGACATCCCCCGTATTTTAACCCAAATAGGGTTATCCACACTTTTAGTCCACTTGGACTATCCATAGACCCACATAGGGTTATCCGCATTCCAACCCAGAATGGGTTATCCATATTTCAACCCAAATAGGGTTATTCTCAGATCCACTAGGACTATCTATCAGTCCACATGGACTATCCAGCTCCTAACCCATAGGATTTCTCAACCATTCAAGCATAAATTTCAACTTGAACAAAGAACTTAATCATGCACAAGCATAAATCACATCCATAAACTTTAATCACACCTGAACTACGATGGTGAACCTGATTTTCGGAATAATTCCGTGATACGTAGGCAATCTGATGGATACAGATTCGGTTCAATAATATCAAACCCCTTGGTTTGGTTTGGCTTAGCAAATAGAGTCTAGCATAGGAAAGGTATAGGAGACCGATTTCGATCGGGCGGTTTGGGTGCCTAACCCCTTCCCATAACCGTAACCTGACACTTACCCAATCTCTGATGGACCAGAATTCCAATCTAAGGGTCACGAGTCAATCGAAGTTTTACCTTGGGGTGAGACTTCACATTTCTAAGGTCCTAGACCTAAATCTAGGTGGCGACTTCTAAAGATTTCCATCTTTGTCCTCACAGAGGGATGCTGGGGTGAGGCCTTGGATACACTTTTTGGCATTAGGATTGATTAGTTGCGAGCCCAGTTTGCAGCCCTCGCTAACAGGGGCTTACGTGTTGGTATGGCACTATATAGCAATAAACGTTAACCTTTGTTATATAATGTTCATGATTGGGTGCTTGTGAGTCGACGATAAACGTTACCTTCGGGCGGCGTCACACACTTGTGTATAGAGGCGGGGTCAATAAACGCGATCTTTGACTACCTAAACCTTTCTATTGGATATTGCAAACTTTAAACCAGACCGAAGATATGAATTGATTGCATGCATATGTACTGTTGCATTGTTTTGTCTACTCACTGAGCCGTAATGTGTGCTCACCCCTTGACGTCGAATATTTTAGTTGATGATGCAGGTTTCACAGTTGAAGACTATATGAGTGCTCCAGCGTATAGGAATGTAGCAGCGATGGAAGCTGAAGCTGAAGTGGATACACATGACTCCTCTTGCGAGTGCCACTCATGTGTATTTGATTAGACATTTTATAGGTTTCCTATTTTGGATTTAATAAAGACATGTATTTGATATTTATTTATGTCTCAGTGGAAACAGAATAATTTGCTATTAAATTATTAATATCACCGTAGATTCTCAGTTCATTTTATTTTAAGACTTCCGCTATTGTGTATTTACTCTGATTGTGATTACGGATGTATCGGGGTTCAAATAACGCGGGGATAGCCTACTCGAGATCCTGGTTGAACCGTTGGTTTATTAGCAGTTCATCACATAATTCTGAAGTGTATGGAATTGGGGTGTGACAGATACCAAGTTGTCACACCCCAATTCCGCACACTTCAGAATTGTGTGATGAATCGCTAATAAACCAATGGTTCAACCAGGATCTCGAGTAGGCTATCCCCGCGTTATCTGAACCCCCATACATCCGTAATCACAATCAGAGTAAATACACAATAGCGGAAGTCTTAAAATAAAATGAACTGAGAATCTACGGTGATATTAATAATTTAATAGCAAATTATTCTGTTTCCACTGAGACATAAATAAATATCAAATACATGTCTTTATTAAATCCAAAATAGGAAACCTATAAAATGTCTAATCAAATACACATGAGTGGCACTCGCAAGAGGAGTCATGTGTATCCACTTCAGCTTCAGCTTCCATCGCTGCTACATTCCTATACGCTGGAGCACTCATATAGTCTTCAACTGTGAAACCTGCATCATCAACTGAAATATTCGACGTCGAGGGGTGAGCACACATCACGGCTCAGTGAGTAGACAAAACAATGCAACAGTACATATGCATGCAATCAATTCATATCTTCGGTCTGGTTTAAAGTTTGCAATATCCAATAGAAAGGTTTAGGTAGTCAAAGATCGCGTTTATTGACCCCGCCTCTATACACAAGTGTGTGACGCCGCCCGAAGGTAACGTTTATCGTCGACTCACAAGCACCCAATCATGAACATTATATAACAAAGGTTAACGTTTATTGCTATATAGTGCCATACCAACACGTAAGCCCCTATTAGCGAGGGCTGCAAACTGGGCTCGCAACTAATCAATCCTAATGCCAAAAAATGTATCCAAGGCCTCACCCAAGCATCCCTCAGAATGTCCATAGAGATAGAGCTAAGGCCCCCCGATAGAGTCAAAGACTACAAGGACCGAGACCACCTCCCTTGATATTCTACGACATAATAGTTCTGCTAAAGTAATGGCGATACGACGATGCTAATGCACAAGACTTGAGTTAGAGATAGAGCTAAAGTGCTGAGACCCGCCAAAGGTTAACGTTTACTGACGTTCTCACCACACCTCCCCTGATACTCGATTGCATCAAATACACCAACCACACACATACAATCACATGCCTATTCCTATCATCATCATCATCATGTTATAAACAATAAAGTAAATATGCATGAACAAATAATAGAAATATTGGATGACATGTTGTATGCACATTACAAACATATTCGCCTAGAATCAAGCATGGCATTGGACTCAAGAAAATAGAAAATAGTTTTTTATTAACCAATTAGTTTAGAGTTCTGTTTCCTCACCTTAGCTTGCTAATAGATACTTTTCCAAGCTTTAAAATCACCTTTATAATGTTATTATATTGCTAGAAGACCTAACAAAGTCGATAAAATTTAATTAGGATTTATTCAGAATATAAAAACCATTATGTTAATTGAGGGTTGGAGGTAGGGTCGGAGTCCTGATCGACCCTGGGTGCGACCCTCCCCAAATCTGAACTTCTCGAACACTGAGGGTCGATGGTCAGGATCACCTAGGGTCGGATGGTCATCGACCCTCGGTGGGACCCTCGGTGCACTTTAGTCCAATTCTCTCTTTTTAGTCCATTCTTCGTGTTTGGGGTCCTATGGCTAGTTTCTACATTCCATTCAACACTCATTCCATGGTCTAGAACCATGAATCATCCACCTAAATAGCTTTCATGCATTCCCCTATGGTTTTCCATAAAAACCTAACCATGGGTTGATAGTTTGGGTTTCTCCGAGATCATACTCTCATTAATATCTATCCTAAGGTCTGTAGAAACTCATGGAATTAGTATCCATACCTGAGAAGAATACTCTTTTCTCTGCAACTGTTCTCTTTTGGCTAAATTCTCTTCCTTGCTTCTCTTCTTCTTGTTTTCCTTCTCTTCACTTTCTCTCAATTCAATTAGGGTTGTGAAAGGAGTGAAAGAGGCTTAGGGATGTCCTTTAAATATAGTAGGAACATCCTAAAATAAGTCACATTGAGATTAGGAAAGAATCCCAATCAAAAATTTCCTAATTTCTATTTATTACGGTAACCGAGGGTCGATGGGAGGGTCGATGATCCCATCGACCCTAGGGTTCAAGATGTCCAACCCTCCCTTCAAAATTGAGGGTCTGACTTTCTGCTTTGGGAGGTCCGTCCCTGCTTATCTGGGTATGTGATCCTCCCTTCAAATTAATTGTTTTTGGGTCGATTTGATACCTGGGATCTTGATCTTCTTCACGCCCTTGGTCCATTTGACTCGACCATGATGGGTAAACCTGGTTCAAGGTGGTAAGACCGGGTTAGATTGACACGGGTCTTACTGTTTCTCATCCCATGATCCCTTAAAATCAATAACCCAGGCTCGAAGAATGTCTTCTAAGGTCTGAATGGTACTCTTCGACTGTCCGTCTGTCTGAAGATGGAATGCAGTACTAAACTTCAATGTTGTACCCATATAGTATGCTCAACCAACGAGCTTAGGAAGAAAACCAAACATGCACAAATAATATGCATGTAACTACCAACTAGGGTCAGGTATATAACTATAAGTGCCAGCTCAGGATAACCCACGCACAGAGTCCCCAGTCTACACGGGTCTCCTCCCATCAGATGATACCGCCTCAAAGTTGACATATAGTATCACCCCCAAAGTATGGGTCTGTTATTATGGTACAAGTCTATATTATGCCAGCCACCTACCCACAACTCATCCCAAGCCTATATTTTGCCAACCACTTAAGGAGAAGGTAATCTCACTAATCGACTCGCCCACCCAACAGTATTACATCGGCCATGTAGAACATTGCAGATATTTTTATACCACATTTTTATTGAACCCATGATATTACATAACCCCCTAATGGCTAGGGGTACAGTTATAGGGAAAACATTTATACAACTAGCCATTAACAAATTTACTGGACTGTAATGTCGCCAAGCTTCCGACCCCTTCCGTTATCCTACCTAAGACGTCATGACTTGGCTGGGGTGCATATGGTCAATGCAAAGCGACATCAATAAGAAGAGGTGCAAGTGTCCCATACCACCCACCTTCCTCCTTACCAACTTTACCAGACATCATGAATCAAGCATGGGTCAGTCGCTTTGTCGAAAGGTAGCAGGTGTCCTATTCCACCCACCCTCCAATCCTTACCAGCACTACTGACCCCAAACACAAGGAATGCATATGCATGCTCACACAATGCAGCTTATTGGATGGCATGGTATCAAAGAAGAGCATGTTATCAATTGCAACCATCACACAACAAGATTTAAATAGAATTAATACTACCAAACAAAGGTCTAGTTTTCTTATAGAAGATAGAGAATAAGATCCTTGGCATGCCAAATAGACAACCTTCTACCAGTGTCCTCATATCTCTAACAAGATCATAATCAAACATACTTTATTAACGTGTTATTCAGTAGCATTATTCTTGTTTTCCTTTTTCATTCATTGTATTCATCATTATGGTGTTTTCATCATTATTTACTTGTTTGATAACTTTTAAGCCTATTACCTTCTGCCTATTTGTCATGACATAGCAATTAAGGGTTCATTATTGAGTCCATTTGTTACCAATTACATCTAAGGATGATATCTACACACAAGAGTATGCTACCTGAACAGGGTAAATAGAGTGCGTGATTCTCACAAGACATCACATCCTAGGTCAGAAATTTCCTTCCAAAGGTCTTAATACTAAGAAGGGCGTCTTTTAATGAAGTCAAGGGTGTTCCAACATCATACATAAGTCAGGTTTCTAGCTCCTAAGGTTTCACACTTACTGTCCAGGTGTTTTCAAAGACAAGGAACCATGAACAGTAAGTCCAAAAGTAAATATAAGCTATAACCAAGACGATGGATAATATATATGTAAACATAATATTCTAAGGAAATGAGACATGGACAGGTACATAAGAATCTCAGCAAACTATCATCCAAAGATGGGTAGAAACTGAGATCAAAATGAGGTGTGGTACGTGGCATCGACCCACTGATTCTAGCCACTGACGTGAGGCTCGTGCGATCAATTGTAGGATGATTTATGGTCAGAACCAACTGCTTTCAACTCATGAGTTTTCTCTGGATTTTTCTAAGCCTAACCTCAAAGTTGGGGTTCGAAAATCCTATCGTAGCCCAATTTATAACCTTTGATTTCATTATCCAATCTGCCAATATTGCTGGACATGGTTTTAGTACCTAGAGTACAATTATGGAAATACCAGGAGAGTATTAATCTCATAATAGTTTATACAAAGGATTCCCTTAAGGTCTAGGGTCTCATATCACTGAGGTAAGACCTAGTTGGTCATTTACGCAAGGCAAACCTGAACTATCTTGGGTAATAATGATGTATATTAGGTTTCTCATTGAAAGAACACCAAATCTAGGTTCTAAGCCTTTAATTAAATCATATAAAATTCCAGGAGGTCACCGACCAAGTTCGACTGAGATCCAATGTCGAAAAAGTGTGTGGCTGATGCCATCGACTGCACCTTTTGATAGTCAGGTCTTATGGCATGTGCCATCGATCGCACGTCAAAAAGTGGTTCAATGGTCACCGAACTTCCTCCAAAATTTTCTTCATATTTTTCTTAGTCTAACCCTGGAATTTAAGCTCCAAATTAAATTTTTATTCTAAGTTTTGGATACCGTTTCGATTGTCCATTCAATCGAGATTCCATATCTGACTTTAAACTTCAGATCCATCCTCTTAGCATTCGGATCAATTAATGATTCATGTTCTCAGGTCTCAATCTATCCTTCCAAGGTAAATCCATAGTCATCTTTTTCAGTTCATTGATTTGTTATCCGCCATCCTTCGTACCATATGGAATATTGTCCCTGATCTGACTTTTTAAACAATAACTCACATGGTACAAGGTTTCCATTACTACAGAAAGGTATTTCTCCCTCTGTGATTTAGTTATGGCTTACTATTACATTGAGGCTGATTCCTCAACATGTACAATGTCATTTCCTCTACACCATTTATGGATTCTTTCCATTCCTTCGGATTTGAGATCAATTGATCCATTACTTTGCAAGTAATCCACAACTAAAGTATAAGAGTACTTACAGAGGGTATCTCTTTCATGCTCTCTATCAAGCTAGTCGATGATCCAGAGATAACTTGCCTTTTCTTCCACTTCCTTCACTCTTTCTTCCTGCGTCTCCCTTTACTGGGCGAGAATGAGAGAATACTTCTCTTTTTCTCTTCTTCTTCTTCTTTTTCCATTTTCTCTCTATCTTTTCTCTTCTCTTGTCTTCTCCCTTTCTCTGTAGTTTGATAGATTGGTTGGAAGAGAAATCTTCTTTTCATTGACGACACCAACATGTAAGCATGGGAAAGGAATGGGAGAGATTTTCCTCCCGTTACTTCCATTTTAGAATCATTCAGAGATACTTACCATGATTATTACTCTGAGGATGGACTCTCCATGCAGAGAAAGAGTGTCCATGTTCGAATTTAAACAATGGGACCCGCACACAGATTGTCTCCAATTGAGTCGGTGCATAGGGGTGTAAGCACCCCATTTTTGCCACCCTCGGCATAAGTGAACCAATATGGCAGGTTTCAGACCTTTAACCCAAAGATTTGTGATTCTCCACTGATCCTCACAACAGGGTCATGGGCTATTATCTACATGGATGCATAGGTCATAGAATTATCTTCGAAACGAGACCAGAATTGCTCAATTCTGATATCAAATGAGGAAGATATGATCATTTTAGTCGGATGCTACATATAAGGGAGGTTTCTGAAATTATTATAAAATAATAATCCCAGGGGCCTTCATGCAAATTATCCTAAGTTGGATTGCTTGATTTTCAAATCATCATATCTTGATCATCTGACATCGGATTCAGATGATTTCAAGACCATTATTCTTCATTCATGATGTTCTACAAAGTGGACGCAAAAAATCCCGGGAAGAAGTCTCCAGTGGGTCCCATGCAAGCTTGCATGCAAAATTATCATCAGAACTTCGAAGCTGCATATCTTTTCCGTTCTACATCGGATTCAGGTGATTCCAGTCTCATTATGTTCCATTTTTAGTGCTCTACAAAGTGGACGTAAAATATTTCCGGTAGAAGTCTCCGAAGGATCTCATGCAGAATGGTCAACCAAATTATCGGTAATTGGTCCGTTTAAACTTCAAAAATTCATAAGTTGACCATTTTACTTCCAAATGAGGTGGTTCAAGTTCCTATATTTCTCATTTTTTATGTTCTACAAAATGAACGCAAAAATTTGGAATAGAGGCCATCGGAAAATTCCATGCGGGATGACAGTGAAATGACCCGTGAAATGACAAGGAGAGGAAACCCGAGTGAATTCCAATCAGTCCAGTCAACTCAATTCAAATCGGTTGTCAACCTAAGTCGGGTCTCTATATATTATAATATATATATATATATATATATATATATATATATATATATATATATATATATATATATATATATATATATATATATATATGTATGTATGTATGTATGTATGTGTATGTATGTTATTAAATATATATGTGTAATATATATGTGTAAATCATAATCCAAAAGATTTTTGAGAAGAAAAAGGAAAGAGGGGAGAGAAAAAACGTGGAAGAGAATGAGGATTTCGATTTTGGAGATAATCCAAAAGATTTTGAGAAAAAAAGGAAAGAGGGAGAGAGAAAAAACGTGACCTTTTTCTAAGAGAATCCAAAGGATTTCTTTGGAGAAAAAAAAGGAAAGAAGAAAGAGAAAAATTAGGTTTTTTAGGAGCCACGGTTTTAAGAGAGGAATAAAAGAAAAAAAAAAGAAAAAAAGGGGGGAAAAAGATTCCCCTTCACGTTTTCTAGAAAGAAAACATTAAAGAGAGAGAGGAGAAAGAAAGAAAGAAAAAAGGAAGGAAAGAAAAAGGAAAAAAAATATATTTTTTAGAAAAAAGGATCTTTTAGAAAATGAGTGAAAAATTATAAATAGGCAAGAGGAGGATCCTTTTTTCCAGAGTAGAGAGAGAGGGAAACGTGGGTGAGAGAGAGAAAGGTGAGTGAGAGAGAGAAAACGTGAGAGAGGAAGAAAAAAAGAGAGAGAAAAGAGAAGAAAGAAAAGAGAAGAAGAAAAGAGAGAAAGAGAAGAGAGAAAGAAGCAGAAGAGAGGAAAAGGAGGATTCACATTCAAAGGGGATTGATACAACCCCCAATCACCCTTCATCAATGGTTTTGCTCGATTTGAGCCCAAGGTTAGTACTCTAAACAAATTTAGAGGTCGTTATAATGCCCGAATGCCAATTTTGCTTGAAAAAGGCTAATTTTCATGAAATCTCAATCATGAATGCTCTATTACATGCTTGTTAATGTTAGGATGCCTATGTCTAACATTTTTCATGAATGATAATTTGTCTAAGCTATTCAATGATGAATTTTTGATTGATATACAATGATGTTTGATGTTTTTTGTAAATTTCATAAAGTGATTTTCTGATCTGAAAATTCCAGATTTAGGGTTCAAACTTAGGACGTACATCATATGTATTTTTTCTAAGATTTTGAAGCCCAAAATTTTATGGGAGTCTCTCTGATATGACAGAAGACTACCCTAAAAATTTCGTTCCATTTGAAATTGGGGAAATATATCAAACAATTTGTCTTTGACATTGCAATTTTTCTCGGATGTAATGCAATCCTCCATCGGAAAGTCTCTAGACAAAGGCCTTATGACCATAATCAGAAAATCCACTTAACATGAACTTTTTAGACATGAAAGTCTTCTAAAAAATGGCACTGGTTTCATATTTTTTTCATTTTTCGTTGAATTGATATCAATTTTTAAGTGCATAAAGCTTTGATTTCAGATCTGTCATGATGTGCTGATTTGCATGATTGAAAAGAGTCATTTTTCACAAAGAAAATATACTGTTTTAACTTGTTTTTCTTAATGAAATTTTAGATCAGATAGTTATCTGCATAGACATATGTCTGTATTTAATTTTCATTAAGAATAGAATTTTATTTGGAATTTATGGTGCAACTGGTCAAAAATCTGGAACAGACCTGACCAGTGTATTTGCCTGTACTTGGGGAATGTTTTCGACCTGCCTATTGTCTCTTTTAGGAATAGCTTCCTTGAGACAAAATGTTGGCCTCTGAGTCTTCTTTCCAGGGATATATTTTAAGAATTTTTTGAGTAAGTACAGTGCCCTATGTGCCCATTTTGGTCCAGCCTGACAAAGCTGTCATCTTGCTGCATGTTCCATCATGTTTTGATTGATTCTCATATGCTTTGGTTGTTTCTCACATGCCATATTTGATGCTATGCTATGTTCGGATGCTCGTATGCATACACTGCCATAATTGGAATGATCACATTGCCATAATTGAAATAATCACATTGCCATGATTGGAATGATACACATGTTTATTGCCATATTTGTCTGCTACACTTGCTTACATGCTATATTAAATGCTTATTGTCACAATTAGGGTAGAAAACCCTAAAAAAATGGAAAGAAAATAACATTTAGGGTAGAAAACCCTAAAATGAAAATAAAATAACAATTAGGGTAGAAAACCCTAAAATGGAAAATGTAACAATTAGGGTAGAAAACCCTAAAAATAGAAATAAAATAATAATTAGGGTAGAAAACCCTAAAATGGAAAGAAAATAACAACTAGGGTAAAAAATCCTAAAAAATGGAAAGAAAATAACAATTAGGGTAGAAAACCCTAAAAATGGAAAGAAAATAATTAGGGTAGAAAACCCTAAAATGGAAAGAAAATAACAATTAGGGTAGAAAATCCTAAAAAATGGAAAGAAAATAGCAATTAGGGTAGAAAACCCTAAAAATTGGAAATAAAATTACAATTAGGGTAGAAAACCCTAAAATGGAAAGAAAGTAGCAATTAGGGTAGAAAATCCTAAAAAATAGAAATAAAATAATAATTAGGGTAGAAAACCCTAAATATGGAAAGAAATAGCAATTAGGATCTTGCCATGCTTAGAAGATAGCATACTAGATCATGCCATATAGGCTCTTGCCTTATTTGCAATACATGCCATATTTGAAAGATTTTTAAACAATCTTACTGTATGTGAATTTCTTGTCATAAATGTTTTATGTGCCATATTTAGATAGAATATTCTATTTTTTTGGCAATAACTTATTTTATGCAACACCCTAGTTAAACTGCCATATATGCACACTTCTAGAAGACAATGTAGGTGTGGGGACGTGCATTTAGGCACCCACATTCTTGGGAAGGGCATAATGGGAATAATAAAATCTTAATAAAGAAAGAGAATTCTTTGCCAAACCTTCCAAAATTAGAATTCAGAATGAAAAGGGTAATTTAGGACGATTTGCCCCTCGGCAAACCCTAAACCTAGAATAGGTTCTCAATCCCAAACCTAGAATAGATTCTCAATCATTAACCTAGAAAAGGTTATCCATCCTGAACTACGCGGATTCTGATTCCTAGGTCAAACCCTAGGATACGTAGGCCATTTGGGAAAAACCCAGATTCGGATCCATAACCTTAGTCCACTTGGACTATCCATAGATCCACTAGGATATTTATCTTAGTCCACTCGGATTATCCATAGATCCACTAGGATATCCAGCCATATCCACCAACCATCCCGAACTACGCGGATTCTGATTCCTAGGGCAAACCCTAGGATACGTAGGCTATTTGGGAGAAACTCAAATTCGGATCCACATCTTAGTCCACTTGGACTATCCATAGATCCACTAGGATATTTATCCAAACCTTAGTCCACTCGGACTATCCATAGATCCACTAGGATATCCCCCATATTTTAACCCAAATAGGGTTATCCACACCTTAGTCCACTTGGACTTTCCATAGATCCACTAGGATATTTACCTTAGTCCACTCGGACTATCCATAGATCCACTAGGATACCCCCCATATTTTAACCCAAAAAGGGTTATCCAAATCTTAGTCCACTTGGACTATCCATAAATCCACTAAGATATTTACCTTAGTCCACTCGGACTATCCATAGATCCACATAGGGCTATCCACATTTCAACCCAGAATGGGTTATCCATATTTTGACCCAAATAGGGTTATTCTTAGATCCACTAGGACTATCTATTAGTCCACATGGACTATCCAGATCCTAACCCAAAGGATTTCTCAGCCTTTCAAGCATAAATTTCAACTTGAACAAAGAACTTAATCATGCACAAGCATAAATCACAGCCATAAAATTTAATCACACCTGAACTACGATGGTGAACCTGATTTTCGGAATAAATCCGTAATACATAGGCAATCTGATGGATACAGATTCGGTTCAATGATATCAAACCCCTTGGTTTGGTTTGGCTTAGCAAATAGAGTCTAGCATAGAAAAGGTATAGGAGACCGATTTCGATCGGGCGGTTTGGGTGCCTAACCCCTTCCCATAACCGTAACCTGACACTTACCCAATCTCTGATGGACCAGAATTCCAATCTAAGGGTCATGAGTCAATCGAAGTCTTACCTTGGGGTGAGATTTCACATTTCTAAGGTCCTAGACCTAAATCTAGGTGGCGACTTCAAAAGATTTTCCATCTTTGTCCTCACAAGGGGGTGCAGCTGGATGGTGGGGCTCCAAGGTCATGAGCCAGACCTCCTTTTGGTTGGCCAGTTTAGCGGCACACCTGCTAAGCTCCTGGGGTTTCATACTTGTTGGGTCCAAGCCTTCTAGTGTATTTCTGAGCACTCTAGTGACACAAAAGGATCACGATAGTATTTTGTATCACCTCATAGTCAGTCTTTCATCTTTGGACAGGTCGATATGATAGGTTTGTATATGGGAAGACCCGACACCTGCCGAAATGGTAAGATTGTGACAGTATTTGGGTACGGGTCTTACAACTACTTACCGGTCTAGCCCTACGAAAGAACTTGGAGAGTCAAGTGGGGAACTACCTTCTTTCTGCCCTCTTGTTGGAGTTAACCCAGCAACTACATATGATACCATAGTTTAATTCCATCAACAAAAACTAGATCGGTTTAATGGGACATATGAGGAATTCTCCGAACAAAGGAATTGGGTTCAAGTTGTGGGAGAGATTACTGATAGCCTCCACTACTTCAATGCGATGAAGGTCATGTGCACCACCTACCAACTGGATGGTTTTCCCTATGAATGGTCGTGAAGCACTCAGCCCGTACTACTGCGACTGGATGGAGTAATAACCTGAGTGATGTTCCGAGAGGTTTTCTTGGCCCACTATGCGCTGCAACCAATAAAGCCTTGCCTAGGACTACTAAAGTCCATTTCAAGAGTTTGAGCGGGCCTACCAGCACAGAAAGGTTTCGCTAAAATAAGAGAAGAATGTAGCGGTACTCATTGCATGGAGAGTATTCAATTGAGGCCTTTCCACGTAGGTTAAAAAATAATATCTTTGTCGGTAAGTAGACTCAGTAGCCATTGAGAAGTTGAATGTATGAGTATGATGAGCACTCTGAATAGAACTTCAAATTAACCAAGTAATTACTAGTGAGGATTCAATTGCCTTAGCCCAGACATGTTGTTTGACCCATTCAGTGATAGGGTAGTAACGATGGGCATAGTGTAAATAAACTCAAATTTTGCAATACGGTTTGATACTTGAATTACCACCGGATTAACCCAGGGTGGTATCCCCACTGGAATAGAAGGAATGGGCATAAATAAGAACTGCTCCACTATTACTGAGGAGAAACTTCGTTCGATAGTAGAATTTTGGAGGTAAAATATCAAAAGAGGGCTTTAACACGAGGAATAACCTGTGAATACTAACACCAAGGAGAAAAGAGTGATTGATAAGATGCCTTACGAATTTTGGGTCAGAGTAAGAAGTTAAACCATGATAACTGAACTCTACACGAAACCTCATACTCTTGTTTGAGATAGGGAATGGGAATGTTGCCTTCGATAAGTATTCCAATTCCTCATCCCAACTCGATACTCAGTCTCTTGGGCAAAGATAATGAGCCTACCTTGGGTCGTATTATTAAGCGAGGGTCCAACATGGCGACCATGTGAGTATTTAGGTACTTGTGATGCATAAATGTAACACTGTAAAACAAGAACAGATATCTGTGGGAAAACTTATGAAAGTAAGAATCAGAAGGTATGTACCATAATACTGACTTTAGTAAGATGGTTTGAAAGTTAAAAACCTTGTGATAGCTTTGTCGAAGAATATTGTGGTTATGTTGGGTTGAGCTTTTAGGGTGATCACCTTGTGAGCTTAAATGGATAAAAAAATATTATTGACAAATGGAAAACTTGGCCAGGTTACGGATCGTGCTCATTTCCCTACCTATGATCGATTGGTGTCCCAAGCTCCAAGAATGAGAGTCCATGAGATTGGAATGAACTAGGGTGCACCTTCTCCACACTTGTGTCAAGACACTCTAGACCTAGCACAAATGAAGAAGGAGTTCGGGAGGGTTGGTTACCTGCTATATTATGAGTTTCAGCAAGGAATGATCGCAACGTTAGCAAGAGCTGTGCGACAAAAAATCACCCCCGTATCAGTATTGGCAGATGCATCAACCTTGCTGGGACAACTCACCTAGGGTCTCCAAGAACAACATAAAAGGATTGTGGTGAGAATGGCAATGGAGTACGATAGGCAAGGGGCAATATTAAATCAGCAGAAGCTCCACGATGGTACACCAACTCATGGAAACCCCTAATGAAGAGGCCTCGCATAATAAGGCAAGGGTGCAACCCATGAGTAATGTACGGATTCAAAGGGGCCAACTTAACACCGTATCAATGATCCCCACCCCACCCAGGAAGATGTATCGAAAGTGTTATCGGTGTGGTGGTCGAAGACATCTAATGAGGGGTTGTATAATACCAGAGGGATCCATTTTATGACACTGATGTGGGATAGTAGGACACTGCTATGGGATAGTAGGACACATAACTCAGTATTGCTAAGGGTATTGGGAATGCTACATTCAATTCAAGGGTAGATCTTATACCGAACTGTGGAAGTCTACAGGATCAAATATGCCCCCGGATCTCCTAGTTATGTAAGTATTTCATGGCATATATAGAGACCATCGGGGAGTAAAAGGAGTACTTGGATTGTGGGCATTTAGGCAAGGGTCAGGTCAATAGTGAGTAGGTACGACTTAATTTTGGGAACAAAATTCCTATATGTTGGGGGGATTGGAAGACCCACACCTAAAATCCCCACTAAACCAGATTTCCACTGTGTCGGGTCTTACCAGGTCAACACACAACATAGCCGACATTGAAAACCAAAGGATAATACTAGGTCAACCTAGGATCACCCAATAAGGGTAATGTGTAAGAGGAAAGCCCTAAATGACTTCACGATTGAGTCAATTGGAATGGGCCCATTGAAATGATCCTACGACCACCATTTAGCCCAATCAAAGGATCTGTCAGATGGTGCATCACCTGGTTCATTGCCTCTGGTTGAATCGAAAGTGGACTACTTTCTCTTTACTCAGGCCTATAATATAAACCCACATTACTCGTTAAACCTTACTGAAATCGAGAAAAGAAAGAGAGTGGGTGTAAGGGAGACCCTTGGTGGCCATTAATGACTGTGGAGCGTCATTGGAGCTTAAAGTGGAGCCTCCATCACATCAAGTAAGTACAAGCCCCTCCATTATTTGCTTTAATGTGGGTTCACCATCATTTTATGATGGGGCATGGTCGCCATCAATGGCGTCCATTAATAGAGTTCAAGATTGACCTAGAGACTAGGGTTTGGGTTTTTCACCTTCAACCAAGACTTGCATTGGGGTTTTAGGAACTCCAATGAGTCCATTAGGTGCAGGGAAACAAGTTCCCACCAAGAGTCGTGGTAGTGTAATGGTAGTTATAAGTCCAAATTTCCTATGGTTCGTGTCTGGTTTTGGACTCAAACCAGAGGTTTGATCCAGAGGATAGGTCATGACTACTACCTCTGGATAACTTATCAGGCCTTGCCTTAGAAAAGTATTGACTGAGGTAGCCGGAGGCTAAACTGGCAGGAACACCATCTGCCACCACCTCTACTTCAGACATGGATGCCCTAGTATGAAGGACCCACCAATGATTAAGTGTCACACCTCAATTCAAGATAAATCAAAAGTGTGAATAAATCGTCATATGAACCAATGGATCATGGCAGGATCACATAGGACCGTGCCAACAATTAAACCATATGTATCCACATCACAATCAGAGATAATAAATAATAATAGCAGAAAAGTTTTTATTAATATGAACTAAGTATCTAACATGATAAATAAATATTAAATTGATTATCCTCAAGTAACTGAAGACATAAATAGTCATCTGTTACAAATTCCATAAATCAAAATAAGAAGTAAAACTAAGCATAAACATACTTGAAGCACTCACATGAAGAGTCATGCTCGTCCTCCATAGTTAGCATGTCCATAGCTTCTTTGTGTGCATAAAATGATGCATTCATATAATCTTCTACAGAAGTACCTGCATCATCAACTAAAAATATTCAATGTCGAAAGCTGAGCACACAACATAGCTCGGTGAGTAAACAAAATAATGCATAAATATATGCATGCAGTCATATTCATATCTTTGGTCGGCTATAAGTTTGTAATGTGCTATGGAAAGGATAGGAGGCCACCACACCTCCATAGAGTTTGAGCATGCCCAACGAATCACACGGCTATGGCCCCATATCACCAGCTATGGAATAGAGATAGAGCTAGAGCCTAACGGATTACACACCGCCAGCACTTCCCCTGATACTCCACCCATACTAGTACATATGCCCCTACTGATGAGGGCTTGTAAACTGGGTTCGTATCTATCAAATCCTAGATATCATCTAAATGTATCCAAGGTCTTACCATAGCATCCTTCGATACTCCCATAGAGATAGAGCTAAGGTTCATCGACAGAGCCTACAGCCAGACACCACGATCATCTTCCATGATACCCTATGACGTATTAGTTTTGCTAATGTAATGGCGATACGACAATGTCAATGTGATGAATAGTTCAACACTACAACCTCTCCCCATCCAACACACCGACCATACACATAAACACATGTCTATTCCTATCATCATCATCATAACAGAATAAGAACAATAATAAAATATGGATGAACAAGAATAGCAGTTATTGTTTGACATGTGAGATGCATAAACAATCATACAAGCAAGTCATCATATCAATTTAACATAAAAGTAAAGGTGGCTTGTTAGTTTAGGTCTTTTTTCCTTACCTGTGAACGATATTTTTTTATCTTCCAAGCATTGGAAACTATCTTGAATTAGTGGAAAGCCTAAACAATTAATGAACTTAAGTTAGGGTTTTATACCATCAAGTTTTGGTACTTGAATTCATTATCTGGTCTCCTATTTATGTCTTCCGGACACTGTCCGGTCGAGTCACCAGTGTTGCATTGGTCGACTAATGAGTCCACCATATAAACCCTATCATACTTCTTGAGAATCATCAGTCGCCTCACCAGTCTCTTATATAGTTGATCGGACAACTCCTGAGTCATATCCCAGGTTTGTCTTTTAGTCTGAATTCATTCTGAGTCGATTCTTCGGCTCAACGATGGAATTCCTCCTAAGGTCATTATATGCTATTATACATTGTTTAACTAACCTTAACCATTGTAATGTTATTACGAATTCTATATTCAAACTATTTTGGATTGAAGCATGGGATTGGATCTAGTCTTCCTTGCAATACAATCTCAAATCCACAAAGCTACTATAATCTAACCTTCTACAGAGACAAGGTACTTAGCATTGGCTCCTCAATGTATTGGTTGGGATTCGACGGTAATTTTTCTTTCTATAGAATCTCTTCTCCTTCCATTAAGCTTTCATCCTCTCCAAGTCTTCTTCTCCTTTTTCTCCTCTCTTTCTCTATGTTTTATGGTTTGGGAATGAGCAAAAAGAGTGAGAGAGAGTAGAGGAACATCTTCTATATAGAAAGAAAGTTTCCATATAGGGTCCTCTCTCAATTAAGAGAGTGACCTTCTAAAATTAGGAAACTTTCCTAATCACAGAGTCTATTTCTAGGATTTACCGGTCGACTCACCGGTCACAAAATAAGAGGACTGAAAAATCTGAAACTCTCGACTGAACAACCTACCATTGACTGGTTTGTTTACCTGGCTTTATGGTTTTCTCATACGACTGGTTCACTTGAGCTGGTTATGATGGAAAGACCTAGCACGACACGATTATAACGGATTAATAGAGTATGTTTCTTACATTAAGTCCAAGAGGCACATTCTCCGGTATATACTAGAGCCTCCAAAGATAGCCAAAGGTGCACCCTCTGGATATATATTCCAGAGCCTTCGTGTACCTGGGACCTGAATGCCTTATGTTAATCGGAGGATAAATCGAAGGGAACACCACCTACCATTGCCTCCAGATTTCTTAATGAAAGCAACTATAAAGCATAGTTGATCACAGAGGGGTACCCAAAAGCTATGCCGGATGACACAGCATCAGGTTACATCATCCAGTTTAGTTCAAAGGGATTTTTCTAAGTGTTATCAGGAGGGCAATTCCAAAGGGTGTAACATCTAGATTAACCATCCCTTTATGACTCTGTTAGTTAGTCAGCTTAGTTATAACCTTTGGGGACTAACCGTTGGGCTCCCGACTCATCTTGGGACCCACATGATAACATGTAGGATATGTCCATGTAGATTTTAAAAATCATGTAAATAATTTAATGAGCTATCTAATTAAATAGGTAGTCCAATGTTGGGTAAAGGTGAAGCATTTTTCCAGATTTAAGGTTCAGCAGCACCCATGGTGCCTACATGTGAGGGGTTGGGTTTGTAGAGTTTGAGCATGTGTAATGTGTATTTATTACTATTGATGAATCATAACATGTTTACTTTCATGCTTTATAATATGTCATCCAATAATTGCTAATTATAAGCATGCATTGCATAACAACAATAACTAAGAATGTTGGATAGTATGTTTGTCGGCATGATGGTTTGTGTGGCATACGGGTACCTAGAGGAGGGTGACGTATGGAACACGGGCTATGTTATCATTGTTGTAACTCAATAGAAGCACGTTGAACCATGGGATTCGGGTGCCAGGGTCCTCTATTGAGTACAACCCTATTTATATCATTAGCAATATGTTTAACCATGTATGATAGTCTGTAGGACTTGTGTTACCCATAGAGGGTGGCACAAAAACCCGTGGGCTATGATGGAACTGTTACTACCTTAACGGGGGCATGGTGGTCCATGAGAGTAGTGCTGAGGATCGCTGCTAGGGTACAACCCTGTTTACATCGTGCACTTGCTATGTTTTGTTTGTATGAGTGGGTATGCTTATGGCGGATGATGATTTACATTGTTGTTGTGTGATTGGTGGCCCTGTGTCATAGCTAGCACCTTAACGGGAGCATGGTGGTCCCTCGGAGTATTGCTAAGGATCATTGTCGAGATGTGGCCCCTTTTCTTTTATGTATTAAATGCATCATTTATTACCCATGGTTTTATGTCCTGTGCTTTAGCTAGGGGACTTACTAGGAGAGGAGAGGTTCAGGTGTTCATGAAGGGGAAAATGAAAACACGTTCAGGAAGGGGGGCATGAGAACAAGTCCAGGGGTGGTATGGTTCGGATAGATGTCTATTGGGGTATAGGCAAGATCATGGGGCATTCATGTTTGGTGTGTATTTTATTCCTTGTTTTATATTTATGTAGAAATGATTGGATATTGGTAGGATTGCATTGATACTCGACTACTCACTCAGCTGGGATGGGAGCTCACACCTAGATATCAAATTCTTTTCAGCTTCTGGTGCAGGTACCTCTTCAGTTGCTGATCAAATGAAGCCCACTGTGGATGAGGGCACCTCTATTGGTGAAGGTTCACTGAGGGACCATGTCGGAGGCTGTTCCTATAATGACTATATTTATGGGACCGTAGACAATGCCGTGCTTCTCCATTGCTTGGATAGTTGTAGATAGACAATGGTTGGTCTATCTATGGTAAACTTCTCTCCATATTTAATTTCATTGGATATTGTGTATTAACTATAGTAATGTAAAGTGGAAAACTTATTTTGAGAGACATAATAAACTTAATTATAATATGTTATCAATAGACGACTTTCATTATCATTATTATTGCTTCTGCTATTATTATTACTCTGTTCCTTTAATCATTATTGTGTGAGTGCGATGAGTGTGTCTATGACTAGAGAAATAGAATCATAGCCATACTTTAGTTTTGTCTAGATTTAGTTTTCATTGGTGGACATGTTGTCCCAGTAATGATTATGCGTATTTGGATATTTGGATAAGAACTATTTATGTGTTGATGCTTGAAATTTGAGATAAACCTTGTTATTCTGTCATTTATCATTTAAGCTTTCAGCTTGTTATTTAATTAAGGACTTCCATATTATATACTATAATTTTGTTGTAGAATGTGGTTATGTGTACCAGATGGTTTAATGGTAAACACTGCTTGTATGGATATCTTGGATTAGAATTGCACTACAAGGGATCTAGTTACATCTAAGGGACTCTAGATTTTGGGTGTGACAAAAATAGTAGAGAGAAAACTTCATGCAAAATAAAATTCTAGTTGATTATTTTAACATAAATACAAAAAAAAAATGTATTATAAAAAATAAAAAATATTAATTGGAAGAAAGTTTTCATGTAAAATATCATTTGTATGGAGAATTTTATAGCATAACAATCAATGGCTTAAAAAAAAAAACATTCCAATAGTCCAATCTAGTAAGAGTTCCATCTGAAAATTTTCTAGTGAATTACAAACATAGTGCCACACCCCATTCTGGAATGACCAGATGTGTGAAAGGGATCATCCACTGGTGGTCTCAGCTTCCCTAAGACCCCACACAAGCAGTATACACCCAAAAATAATCTCAACCATAACAACTAATATTACCAAAATCAGAGAAAATAAGAGAGTTAACAATGGTAGACATTATATGTAAAAATTCATATATGTGATGACATTTAAGTATTATAATATAAATTAGACTGTTCGTTATTTTCTTCCATCAACGTGTACTCAAAACATAATATTACCAATACGTAACCCACCAATCACAAGTATATCTAGAAAATATAAGGAAAACAGGCATATCTCAACTGCACCCTACAATATAGCTTTGAGCTCTGCAAGAGCCAATCCTCCTGTAGAAATAACTAAAACCACAACATAATATAGGGTAAGCAAACCATTGCTTAGTGAGGGAAATAGACATACAGTCACACAAATACATGCTTGGTTATTATTTAAGTCTAGCAATGATCTGCTGTAGGTCATCATGGAACTCACCAAACAACATCAAGTATCATACCCTTGAACCTAGGGAGAAGCACAAGGCTTCACTACCACAGTCCAGGTACTGTGGGAACCTACACCCTTAGATGACACACATACGGTAGCCTAGCGATTACGTGTTTGCACCCCCCATTCAATATTCTCTCTCCTGGTGGCTGGGTCCAGGCCCTACTACCCCTTCCTTCCCACTAGCACTTGGTAATTGAGGGGAATGAGCCTATGCTACTATGTCTCGCCTTTCTGGCAAAGGTCATAGTCATAGGGTATACATATTCCACTAACCACGGTAACCTACATGACATCAATTTATATGGACTGTACCCCAGCTAGGACTTTTGACCCTAGTACCTCGGGTATCGTATCCTTTACTCTAGTAACAGCCAAACAACAACCCAACTAATACTCACGACCCCTGTATTGTAGTTTTCCCAGGATCTCCATAGTGATTTACCTATTAGCTTGCAATGAGTTAATGTTTGACTTGTATCATCTTTAAAATGGTCTCAAAATATCCCAAAAGACATTTACACACACCCCAATATAGACTAAGGGTCCAATCGATGGGCCTGAAACACTTCCTGTATCCAAAACAATATTTTGGGACCCCAACTGGAAGATGTTCATGCTGGTGGCACTACTTTCAATTTTGCTTCTGGTTTATGTTACTAAGTCTCTAAAAGGAGCCAGAAGGAAAGATCAAAAGGTAAGTACATCCGGTACATCTTTTGGTTCTAGTTTTGGTTCTGCTTCCGGTTTATGCCAGTATGTTTTTAAAAGGAGCTGAAATAAAGGAGCCTGAGAAAGTACATCTGATACATCTTCTGGTTTAGCTTCCGGTTCATGCCGGTAAATGATCCGTAAGGCCTTTATGAATTCCCACTTGGGGTTTCACCTCTTAGGGCCATTGTCTTGGTCTTCATTATGGGGACACCACTTAGAATCAATCTATGGCATTAGGAACTAATTTTGGAGGATTTACCAACCCTAATGGAGAGAAACCATGGAACCTAACATGGTTGCGATGGTTCCACAATCGATGCTCCCAATGTTGGTTCCATTTTAATGGAACATACTCAATAGATGGGGAAGAATTCCCCTAACCTCATTCATGGCTCCAATGTAGGTTGGGTTCAGATTCCAAACAATGAATGAGAGTCTTCTCAAGGTTGATGGAGAATTTGTTGAGAGAACAACCAATAAGAACATGCTTACTTGTTTAGAGAGTAAAACTCTTTTTTTCAATCACAACCATCCTCTTTAGTGGTTGTAAGAGCTTTGAAGGGGGAAAGGAGAGAGAAGAGAACTCTCAAGGTATCGCAAGAGGTGCTCCCATAGATTGAGATGTTGGGAGTGAGTTATGAACTCACTCTAAGTATTTGTAGGCAACCAAATTCCTTTTCACACATTTGTTTCTCTTAAATCTCAAGACCAGAAGAACTTTTTCTGGTGCTACAACTAGAAGAACTTCTTTTCTCTAAAATCCCTAGTATACCAAAAGGAGGTAATGTTGGTGAACTACTTTCGGTTGGGATTATTTATGCTGATCTCTCCAGTAAAAGGAATTCTAGCTAGCTATGTATACTTAAGGGTTTACAGTTGCTTCCACATCAAACTCATTGGCCCAAAATACAAAAGAAGAGAATATGTATACTTACCTAAATATATTAAGCAACATTTACTCCTAGCTCTTTTGCCTCCTATGTCTGTTTGGTGGGAAGACTTGCAATATTATGGGTTATTAAGTGTGGGTCTTACAACTCCCCCAACCTTCAAAGAATTTCGTCCACAAAATTTCTTATACCTGTTTCGTCACATCCTTAGTAGCAATACTCGCCAACTTGAGGCACCCAACATTTATGCCAAATTTTCATGTCTATTTTCTATATATGGAGTTTAACATTTTTTCCTCATTATTCCAGCCACATCGTCTCTTGGATTAAGCCTCTGGGGAAAGTAGTTGGCGAAGAAGGCCTCCTAGAATGCCTCCCACATGATCTCCCTGTGACATTGCAGCAACGTGGGCTGTACCCCTTGGCACCATGCATAGGACATGCCCTTGAGCTGGAAGATAGCGTACATGATCTTCTACTCATTGGGGCATCAGAGGTTTCCTAGAGTTGCCTTTATGGCTTGGAGCCATCACATGGACTGCATAGGGTCTGTGTCTCTCTTGGTGAATTGTTGTGATACCAGGGCCTTCATTGCGCTCAATGGAGCTGGGACCTGAAGGTGTGGATCAGCCTTAGGCGGGGGTGGTGGTGAAATCTCATAATCTGCCATTTAACTTGTAGCCATTTGTGCTGATAGTGCCCCGATGTCCGACATGGTTTTCAACAATGGCCAAGGTAAATCAACAACCTAGTCAAGAACTGTTGTTGCGGTCCATTGGCTTTCTGATTGATCTTGGTGTTGCTCACCCACTTGTCCCCATAGTGGTTGTCCTAAAGCATGGACAAGTTCTCTGGTGTGAGAGGTGGTACTCACGATCGAAAATGAGGGTATTGCTCGTGCTGACAGTGAGGTTGGATGGAAATCCCTTCCACTACACCCACCTTTATCTCAATGGGAGGGCTCGGAAGTAATGGCCTTACTTATGGATGGCTATGTGGCTGCAATGTGTCACACCCCAATTCCGCACACTTCAGAATGGTGTGATGAACCGCTACCAAACCAACGGTTCAACCAGGATCTCGTACAGGTGGTATCCGGCTGATCTAAACCTCATATATACACATTCATAATCAGAGTAAATACACAATAGCGAAAGTCTTATAGTAAAATGAACTGAGAATCTACTATGATATTAATAATTAAATAGCAAATTATTATGTATCAACTAAGACATAAATAAGTATCAAATACATGTCTATAATAAATCCAAATAAAAAAAACTAAAAATCTAATCAAATACACATGAATTGCACTCGTAAGAGGAGTCATGTGTATCCACTTCATCTTCAACTTCCATCACCGCCACGTGACCATACACTGGAGCATTTACATAATCTTCGACGGTAGTACCTACATCATCAACTAAAATTTTTTGACGTCGAGGGGGTGAGCATACATCATGGCTCAGTGAGTAAACAAAACAATGCAACAATACATATGCATGCAGTCAATTCATATATTTGGTCTGGTTTAAAGTTTGCAATGCGCAATAGAAAGGTTGGGTGGTCAAAGGTTAACGTTTATTGACCCCGCCTCTATACACAGGGTGTGGAAGTCCGCCCAAAGGTTAACGTTTATTGTCGTCCCCATCCACCCTACCATAACATTGTACAACAAAGGTTAACGTTTATTGTTGTACAGTGCCATACCAACATGTAAGCCCCTCCTGGCGAGGGCTTGCAAACTGGGCTCGGAACTAACCAATCCTAATGCCAAACAGTTTATCCAAGGACTCACCCCAGTATCCCTCAGAACATCCATAGAGATAGAGCTAAGGCCCCCCGGTAGAGTCAGAGACTACAAGGACCGAGACCACCTCCCCTGATACTCTACGACGTAATAGTTCTGCTAAGGTAATGACGATACGACGATGCTAATGCACAAGAATTGAGTTAGAGATAGAGCTAAATTGCTGAGACCCGCCAAAGGTTAACGTTTATTGACGTCCCCATCACACCTCCCCTGATACTCGTTCACATCAAGTACACCAACCATACACATACATTCACATGCCTATTCCTATCATCATCATCACCATCATGTTATAAAAAATAAAGTAAATATGCATGAAAAAATATTAAAAATATTGGATGACATGTTGAATGCACATTACAAGCATGTTCGCAAGGAATCAAGCATAGCATTGGACTCAAGAAAATAAAAATAGTTTGTTTTTAATCAATTAGTTTGGAGTCCTGTTTCCTCACCTTAGCTTGCTAATAGATCCTCTTACAAGATTTAAGATCACATTTATATTGTTATTATATTGCTAAAAAACTTAACAAAGTCGATAGAATTTAATTAGAATTAATTCTGAATTTAAAAACCATTATGTTAACTAGGGGTCGGAGGTAGGGTCGGAGTAATGATCGACCTTGGGTGCGACCACCCCTATTCTGGACTTCCCAAACACTGGGGGTCGATGCTCAGGGTCTGGTATGGTCGATTGGCCATTGACCCCCCATGCGACCCCTATGATTTTGGTCGATTTTCTTCCTTAAATCCATTCTTCGTGTTTGGGGTCCTACGGCTTGCTCCTATAATCCATTCTACACATGTTATGTGGTCTAGAACCATGATTCTACCACTTGTATGGCTTTCATGATTTTTCCCCATGGTTTTCCATGAAAACCTAACAATAGGTTGATGGTTTGGGTTTCTTCGAGATCATACTCTCTGCATTATCTATCCAAAGGTCTTAAGCAAATCATGGAATTAGTATCCATACCTGAGAAGAATACTCCTTCTCTGCAACTCTTCTCATTTTGCTTTCTTCTCTTCATTCCTTCCCTTTTCCTTCTCTTCCTTCTCTTCTCTTTCTCTCAATTCAATTAGGGTTGTAAATGGAGTAAAAGGGGCTTAGGGACGTCCTATTTATAGAGTAGAAACTCCTAAAATAAGTCCCATTGATATTTGGAATGAATCCCATCGAAATTAGGAAACTTTCCTAGTTTTTAGATTTACCGAGTACCGGGGGTCGATAGGGGGGTCGGAGATCCCATCGACCTTTGGTTCCTAAAGTGTCCGACCCCCATGTAAAACTGGGGGTCTGACTTCTGTCTTGGGGGGTCCGACCCTCCCTTGCTGGGTATGTAACCCTCCCCTTAATTTAAGTGTTTTTGTGTCAGTTTAATACCTAGGATCATGATATCCTTCACGCACCTGGTCCATTTGGCTCATCCATGATGGGTAGACCTGGTTCAAGGTGGTAAGATCGGGTTAGTTTGATACGGGTCATACAACTCCCCCCTACTTATAAAAATTTCGTCCCCAAAATTGTTCAAACCTTTTGAGTCGAATAAGTGAGGGTATTGCTTTCGCGTAGGATTCTCTTCCTCCCATGTAATTTCTTCCATGTCTCTTCTTTCCAAGTGACCTTGACATAATAGATATCTCGGTTGCGTAGTCGTTGAACCTTTCGGCTGGTGATTTCAGTTGGTGTTACTTTAAAAGTTAAATCTTCAGTTAAATCAGGTAGATCTACTGTCAGAACGTGTGTTGGATCCTTGACATACTTCTTCAATAAGGAAATATGAAATACATCATTCACACTTGACATAGATGGTGGTAGTGCTAATTGGTAGGCCACTTTCCCACGCTTAGCTAGAATCTCATATGGCCCGACATATCTTGGACTTAGTTTCCCTTTCTGTCCAAACTATTTTAGACCTCGCATAGGTGATACCTTCAAGAATACTTTATTACCCACGACGAACTCCTGATCTCTGCGTCGAGTATCTGCATATTGCTTCTGACGATTCTGGGCTATTCTCACTCTTTCCTTGATAATGTCGACCACTCGACAAGTCTCTTCAACAAATTTTGGTCCAACGAGACTACGTTCCCCAACTTCATTCCAAAATAAAGGAGTTTGACACTTTCTGCCATATAGTGCTTCATAGGGTGACATCTGTATAGTAGCCTGATAGCTATTGTTATAGGCGAACTCGATCAGTGGTAGCTTTTCATCCCGTGATCCTTTAAAGTCAATCACACATGCTCGTAGCATATCTTCTAGAATCTGAATTGTACGCTCTGACTGTCCATCTGTCTGTGGATGGAATGCAATACTAAATTTCAATGTTGTACCCATAGCCTTTTGCAATCCTTCCCAAAACTTGGAAGTAAATCGTGGATCTCTATCGGACACAATGCTCTCTGGTACATCGTGTAATCGAACAATATTGTGCACATACAGGTTTGCTAACCTTTCTAGTGTATACTGTGGTCGTATCGGTAAAAAGCAAGATGTTTTGGTCAGACGGTCTACAATCACCCAAACTGCATCAACTACTCGAGGAGTCAATGGTAACCTTGTAAAGAAGTCCATGGCGATGCAGTCCCATTTCCATGTTGGTTCTGGTAACGGCTGTAACAGTCCTGCTGGTCATTGTCATTCAGCCTTTACTTTCTGACAATTTAGGCATTGAGACACAAACTTAGCTACATCTGCTTTCATTCCTCTCCACCAATATAGTTTCTTTAGGTCATGATACATTTTTGTACTTCCAGGATGTATCGAATAGATGGTGGAATGGGCTTCTTTCATCAGTCGGTGTCTAATGTCCACACTTTCTGTTTCAGGTACACATATTTTTCCCTTGTACTTCAATACCTTTTCTTCGTCCAAGGTGAACTCAGGGTTAGTTCTACCTTTTTCGATGTCTTCTTGTACCGTTCTCAAGTAAGGGTCTGCTTTGATAGCTGTCTTCACTTCATCAATTATATCCGGTATAATCTTTAATGTAGCGAACATATTGGAAAACCGATGAATAAACCCTTGGTTGGCTGATCCATCCGGTGTGTCTATCACATACTGCTCATTGCCATGATTGAATACCATTCCTGTAGTACACATTGTTGCGGTTGTGCTAATCTCTCCCTAAGATATTATCACTGCCTTTCTGCTCAACGCATCCGCTACTACGTTAGCTTTTCCCGGATGATACTGGATATCACAATCATAGTCTTTCAGTAGTTCCAGCAATCTTCTTTGTCTCATATTCAACTCCTTTTGATTAAAAAAATAAGTAGGACTTTTATGGTCCGATTTAATCTGGAACTTCTCTCCGTATAGGTAATGTCTCCATATCTTGACAGCATGTACTACTGCCGCCAACTCCAAATCATGAGTGGGATAATTTTTCTCATGTGTCTTTAACTATCTTGAGGCATAAGCAACTACTTGTTCTACTTGCACAAGCACACATCCTAATCTCAATCCTGACGTATCAGTGTACAAGGTAAATGGCTGTCCGGGAATAAGAATAGTCAAAATTAGAGCGGATATCAATCTGGTCTTCAGGGTTTGGAAGCTCTTCTCGCATTTATCCGTCCACACAAACTTTTCACCTTTCTTAGTCAGACTGGTGAGAGGTACGGTAATTTGGGAATAGTCTTCCACAAATCTCTGATAATAAGCAGCGAGCCCCAGAAAACTTCTAATTTCTGCAACGCTCTTTGGTGCTTCCCACTTTACAATAGCTTTGATTTTGTTGGGGTCCACTTTGATTCCTTCAGCGGAAACTACATGGCCTAGGAAGGCGACTTCACTTAGCCAAAACTCATATTTGGTAAATTTGGCATATAGCTTCTCTTTCCTTAAACGCTGTAGAGCGGTGTTTAGATTATTAATATGAGTTTCCTTGTCCTTGGAATATACCAATATATTATCAATAAATACGATAACCGACGTATCCAACATATCATGGAAAATCCGGTTCATAAGTTCCATGAAAGTTGCTGGTGCGTTTGTTAATCCAAAAGACATGACCAAGAATTCATAATATCCATATCTGGTCCTGAAAGCTGTCTTAGGAATATCACCATCCTTAATCTTCAACTGATGGTAGCCTGACCGAAGATCGATCTTAGAAAATACCTTTGCTCCTTGCAACTGATCGAACAAGTAATCGATCCGAGGTAGTAGATATCGATTCTTGATTGTCAGTTTATTCAACTCCCGATAGTCGACACACGCTACCGTCCTTCTTCTTTACGAACAATACTGGCGCTCCCCATGGTGATATACTAGGTCCGATATAACCCTTGTCCAGTAGTTCTTATAGTTGTACTTTCAATTCCTTCAATTCAGTAGGAGCCATTCGGTAGGGTGCTTTTGATACTGGTACGGCTCCAGGTATAAGATCTATCACAAACTCTGTGGCTCGGTCGGGTGGTAATCCTGGTAGTTCCTCAGGAAATACGCCGGTGTAATCCCGCATGACATCAATATCTTCCATCCGTGGTGCTTCTTTGGTAAGGCCGACTACGGATACTAGGTATCCGACAGCTCCCTTCTCAAGGAACTTCTTCGCCTTTAGTGCTGATAGTATGAGCTTGCGTTTACAGGGAAGTTTGGTTCGCGCAAAACTGAATTCTTCTCCTTCTTTGTCTCTAAATGTTAGCTTATTTTCAGTGCATAATAGGTTTGCCGAATGCCGAGCTAACCAGTCCATTCCCAAGATGATGTCAAAGTCTGCCATCCCAAGTTGGATCAAGGTTGCATCTAAAGTTTTCTCACCAATGAAAAATGGACATGGCCCATAACCTTTCTCTAATTCCACTTCTAACCCCATTGGTGACCGTAGAAGTATTTTGTAGTCTAATGTTTTGATGGGTAAATTCAGCTTCTTTCCAAATGACACAGATATAAAAGAATGAGTAGCTCCTGAGTCGAAGAGTACTCTGGCGGGTATGCCATTTATAGGTACGATACCTATGATTTATTTTTTCTTAGTCTACAAGCTCATACAATGTAATACAACTTAAAAAAAGTTTCAGTCATACCTGTGACCACATCGGGTGATGCGACAGCATCCTCGGATGTAACAGCATAAACTCGTCCTTGATGTAGTTGCTTCCTAGGCTTAGGACACTCCCTTGCCATATGCCCCGCTTGGTTACAGTTATAACATTTCGGACCCTCAGAATTTGGTTTTGGCTACTGTTGAATTACTGGGGTAGTCTTGGGTGCAGTAACAAAGCCTTGAGCATGGAAGGGTTTAAATGCCCTGTTATTCCCTCCGTTATAAGAATTTCCGGCGCCTTTTCATGCCTCTGTTCTGTGTAAAATAGCTTTCCTTCTGGCTCGATTCAATAACTCGAGCAATTTGCACAGCTTCATTATATACCTTTTTCTCCAAGCCTAGAACATGCTCTCTGATGCTCCCTCTAAGTCCCGTGACAAACCTACGGGTCTTAGTGTCTTCTTCTTGCATACTGAGTGGTGTAAAGAAAAATAGCTCCTCATAACGTTGTTGATATGCATCCATGGACATCTGGCCCTGATATAAACTCAGGAACTCCTTCTCCATAGAATCTTTGAAGTTTCGGGGAAAATACATCTCAAAGAAAGCTTCTTTATAAATAGCCTAGGTCAATAAGGCGTGCTCGGTTAATAGATAGGTCCTGGTCGATTTCCACCAATGATGTGCATCACCTTTTAGCATGAAGGTGGCACATAATACCTTTCTTCTTTTGTAATAGTCATCATAAGAAAATATCTCTCCATCTCGTCGATCCAATGTGCTGGCCATAGAGGATCAGACGGTTTACCGTTAATTTCCTTGGGCTTCATCTTCAAGAATCTCTCAACCAGTCGAGAGTGATCCAACTAATTTTGGGGGTATGCCCCAACCATAGGTTGTGGATACTGATAATTAACCTGAGCTGCTTCCGGACCTGGTACTGGAATCTGTGCAGCTGGTGGTTGAGGTGTTTGGGGTGCTTGGTGGTTACCCACCGATGTTGCACTGGCTTGTCCAGTCGGCATGGGTGTAGCATGTGCTGCCTGGAACATAATCCCCATTGCTGCTTGCATTTGAGCCTGTGCGTATTGCATTTGTGGCAGTTGTTGCGATAAGTTCATAACCACGGTTGCTAGCTCCGGTGGTGAAGGTGGCAAGTTTATAGGATTTGCCTACACCGGATATTACTGGTGGTGCAACCTATGGATTTTCCTGTGCATATATATTTTCCTGACTAGTTTACTCCACAGGTGGTGGTGGTGGAACTGTGTTTCGGCTTTGCCTGGTTATTCTACGTCCAGCCATTTTCCTCTGATACTGGTGATGCCTGAAAAATCATTAACAAATGTGAGGTAATCATTTATACTTTATGTAGGCATGCTAACTGATGTTATTTTCAAAATTTTCAGATCATTCTGTGAAAAATACTATCTTTTCTATGCAGGGTCGATGGTGGGGGTTGATGGTATGTCCGACCCTCAGTATCCGACCCTAGGAATGTACCTATTCTTCCAGAGAGCCGAGGGTCGATGCGGGGGTCGATTGGTGTCCGACCCCCAGGTGCGATCCCTGGTTTCCTGTCAGATTCCCGAGAGCTGGGGGTCGATTATCCTGGTCGAATTTTTCGACCCCCGGACCAAAAATCAGATTGTTAAAGTCTGATTCTGGGTCCATTTCCCATTATTCCTTCCCCGTTTCGACTCGTCTTCCACCTTTGAGTTGCTACAGTGTCACTCCGCTATATTGGTCATTTCGGTTCCGTGCTTCGACATCCACATCATTCCTACAGGTATGTTTTCTCATTTTTACTTGTTTTTAGGTTTTCATCTCTAGGTTTTTGCCCATTTATCTTGTGTTTTTCTAATTAAACTTTTTCCAACCGTAAAAATTTGATTTTTATTGGGGGTTTTTATTATTGGTGACTCGAGGAACGAAAGCCCTCAAAATGTTTTGAGTTTCATCGGTTGGATATCGAGAAACTTGGATTTTTGCTCTTTTTGCCCTAATTTGTCGAAATTTTCGATTTCTCGCAATTTCTTCAAATTGGATTCCATTGGTTAGAATTTCATATTGTGTGAGTGTTGTAGGATCTGTTAGAACCTACGTAAGTCCTTCTGCCCACGTGTATGGGTGACAAGTGAGGCTTTTTGGCCAACTTACGTCGTTTTAATGTCCAAATTTTTGGTTTTTACTCTTTTCTAACCCATTATTGGTTTCTCTTTCTTATTTGCAGATACTATGGCTAGTACCAAAGTGCCCAGAGTTCGTGATTCTCTTCGTTTCCGTTCCAATGAAGCTGAGGCACAGTATGCCCACTACGCTTGCAAGAAAGTAGAGGGTGGTCCTAAGGTAAACTTGGCTGAGTTAGCCCTGTTCAATGTAGAGAGAGCGTTTGGTGATATGGGATGGCTCCCTGTCATAACTTACGACGCGTACACCTACCCCGACTTGGTACGCCAGTTCTATTGTAACCTCCAGGTGGTGGGGGATTACAATGATGTTGAGAGGGGTCACGAATTGCGCATCACGAGTTACGTCAAAGGGGTGAACATCTCGTTTGACTATCGGCAGCTAGCCGACCTACTGGGCATCTCCTATGATGGCCCCATGGTTTTCTGTGCTCCTGGAGAGCCGCAGTTCTTTTCTCTATAGATAAGGGCCGAGATCGATAACCAGCTCCTTCGTCCTGATCGCTGGCAGATGAGGGCATGTTATATGCGTCCAGTTCCACGGGTATATTGCAAGATCATTCAGCATAACCTGATTTCGTAGAGTGGTCATTACGAGAGGGTTTCCCAACTGACCCAGTATCTTCTATATAGTATTTGCACTAGGCAGCCCGTTTGTCTTCCGTACATCATCATGCGTACCATGATCACTGCTACATTTCCCAGTCACACTGGTAACCTTTCTTATGGACGTATGATAACTGTTCTGCTTACCCGCCTGGGGGTTGATTTATTGGATGAGAAGATTCAGGAGAAGTCCTTCTCATCGCCTCTAGATTGGGAGGCTATTTGCAAGATGGGCATGCAGGATGCTCAGGTCAGTGATGAGGAGAGGAACGCGATGGTGCGCCCTCGCACTCGCGTAGAGATAGCTAACGCTGAGGCAGCTGCCACCGCCGCTGGAGTTCATACGGAGCCTGCTGGTGATGATGACCGTATGTACATGGATGTAGACTCTATACCACCTCCTTGACCTACGCATGCGGCAGGAGCTAGTACTTCATATGCAGTTGGTCCTTCACATGCGGCTCATCCTTCTCACCCATCTCTGATATGATGGAGATATTGCATGAGATCAGAGAGGCTCAGCGTAGATCTAATATGAGGATGGGGGAGTTACTAGACGCTCAGCGGGTGAGAGTGGATGAACTACTAGATGCCCAGCATACATCAGACATGAGGATGGGAGAGTTACTAGACGCTCAGCGGGAGAGAGTGGATGAGCTACTAGATGCCCAGCATACATCAGACATGAGGATGGGAGAGCTCATAGAGGCTCAGCGTCGGACTGATCGACGGGTAACGGATCTTACAGCTAGTCTTCAGACGACCCAGACTCAGATAGCCTGGTTGACTAGAGTCTATGCTGATGATTATGATAGAGATCATGAGGCACCACCCCCTCCTTCACCTCTAGCTTCATGATTGTACTTATTTTCTTTCTTTGTACTACAGAGTAATTGTCCGGGATGTGGACTGTACTCTGTTTTAGCTATTTGTACATATTTGTTTATCTTTCATTGTATTTAAAATTGTTCTTCCTTTAATAGATGCATTATTTTCTTTTCAAATTTAGTCTCAAACATCACTTGAGCTTATAGTGTGTTAATATTACAGTTTTTACTTTTATCCTATCTCAGTTCACGATTTATCGTGAATGTATGCCAGTTTAGCGGACACGGCCTGAGATGCTCTGATACCAAGTTGTCACACCCGAATTCCGCACACTTTAAAATGGTGTGATGAACTGCTAGCAAACCAACGATTCAACCAGGATCTCGTACAGGTGGTATTCGACTGATCTAAACCTCATATATCCACATTCATAATCAGAGTAAATACACAATAGCGGAAGTCTTATAATAAAATGAACTGAGAATCTACTGTGATATTAATATTTAAATAGTAAATTATTCTGTATCAACTAAGACATAAATAAGTATCAAATACATGTCTTTAATAAATCCAAATAAAGAAAACTAAAAATCTAATCGAATACACATGAGTTGCACTTGCAAGAGGAGTCATGTGTATCCACTTCATCTTCAACTTCCATCGCCGCCACGTGACCATACACTGGAGCATTTACATAATCTTCAACGGTAGTACCTGCATCATTAAGAAATCGAGGGGCAGAGCACACATCATGGCTCAGTGAGTAAACAAAACAACGCAACAATACATATGCATGCAGTCAATTCATATCTTTGGTCTGGTTTAAAGTTTGCAATGTGCAATAGAATGGTTGGGTGGTCAAAGGTTAACGTTTATTGACCCCGCCTCTATACACAGGGTTTGGAAGTCCACCTAAAGGTTAACGTTTATTGTCGTCCCCATCCACCCTACCATAACATTTTACAACAAAGGTTAACGTTTATTGCAGTACCGTGCGATACCAACATGTAAGCCCCTGCTGGCGAGGGCTTGCAAATTGGGCTCGCAACTAACCAATCCTAATGCCAAACAGTTATCTAAGTCCTCACCCCAGTATCCCTCAGAACGTCCATAGAGATAGAGCTAAGGCCCCCCGGTAGAGTCAGAGACTACAAGGACCGAGACTACCTCCCCTGATACTCTACGACGTAATAGTTCTGCTAAGGTAATGGTGATACGACGATGCTAATGCACAAGACTTGAGTTAGAGATAGAGCTAATTTGCTGAGACCTGCCAAAGGTTAACGTTTATTGACGTCCCCATCACACCTCCCCTGATACTCGCTCGCGTCAAGTACACCAACCGCACACATACATTCACATGCCTATTCCTATCATCATCATCACCATCATGTTATAAACAATAAAGTAAATATGCATGAAAAAATATTAGAAATATTGGATGACATGTTGAATGCACATTACAAGCATGTTCGCAAGGAATCAAATATAGCATTGAACTCAAGAAAATAAAAATAGTTTGTTATTAACCAATTATTTTGGAGTCCTGTTTCCTCACCTTAGCTTGCTAATAGATCCTCTTAAAAGCTTTAAGAACACCTTTTTATTATTATTATATTGCTAAAAAACTTAACAATGTCGATAGAATTTAATTAGAATTAATTCTGAATTTAAAAACCATTCTGTTAACTGGGGGTCGGAGGTAGGGTCGGAGTAATGATCGACCCTGGGTGCGACCACCCCTATTCTGGACTTCCCGAACACTAGGGGTCGATGCTCAGGGTCTGGTAAGGTCGATTGGCCATCGACCCCCAAGCGACCCCCTGTGGGTTTTGGTCGATTTTCTTCCTTAAATGCATTCTTCGTGTTTGGGGTCCTATGGCTTGCTCCTATAATCCATTCTACACATGTTCTCTGGTCTAGAACCATGATTCTACCACCTGTATGGCTTTCATGATTTTTCCCCATGATTTTCCATGAAAACCTAACAATAGGTTGATGGTTTGGGTTTCTCCGAGATCATACTCTCTGCATTATCTATCCTAAGGTCTTAAGCGAATCATGGAATTAGTATCCATACCTGAGAAGAATACTCCTTCTCTAGAACTCTTCTCCTTTTGCTTTCTTCTATTCTTTCCTTCTCTTTTCCTTCTCTTCCTTCTCTTCTGTTTCTCTCAATTCAATTAGGGTTGTAAAAGGAGTAAAAGAGGCTTAGGGACATCCTATTTATAGAGTAGAAACTCCTAAAATAAGTCACATTGAGATTTGGAAGGAATCCCATCAAAATTAGGAAACTTTCCTAGGTTTTAGATTTATCGAGTACCGGGGGTCGATAGGGGGGTCGGAGATCCCGTCAACCCCTGGTTCCTGAAGTGTCCGACCCCCCATATAAAATTGGGGGTCTGACTTCTGTCTTGGGGGGTCCGACCCTCCCTTGCTGGGTATGCGACCCTCCCCTTAATTTAAGTGTTTTTGGGTCAGTTTAATACCTGTGATCGTGATCTCCTTCACGCACTTGGTCCATTTGGCTCATCCATGATGGGTAGACCTGGTTCAAGGTGGTAAGACCGGGTTAATTTGCTACGGGTCTTACACATTGCCTACGGTGTGGGCAAGCATCTGAAATTTTCTTCTACAAAAGTCAGTGCAAGCATTAGGACATTTAACCACAGTGGTCCATGAGTTTTGATTATACACAGGCGAATAGTCAATGGTTGTTAAGCAAGTTATATGGCTGTATTTCTGAGTTAAATCTTGGGCTTTCTGCAAACATTTCCTGACTTAGAGTTAAATCATGGATCCCTATCCGACACTGTACTGATGGGAACACCATGTTACCTCACAATCTGGTCTGTAATTAGCCTTACCAAATTATCCATATTATATTGTGGGTGCATTTAAGCTTTGCATAAATTATTCTGCTATAAAAATCCGGCTCTCGTTTGGGAGCAAGATCTTTTTACACGAGATTTTATCGATGAGGTTTGTATATCAATAATTGACTATAATTTTCAATATCCTTATACGACCACATGCTATTTTCTCATCTTAATTCCATGTGCAACCAAAATTTTAATTTGTCATCAAATTTCTAGATTATAGTGTGCAATAATAGGCATTTAGAGTTGATCTTTAATTTAATCCACCCATAATAGGGACAGTCACCACTTTGATATTTTATGGCATTTACTTCATTTAGCACCATTCTAAAGTTCTCCCCCCTAGACTTAATAGACAGCCTGGAGTAATTGTAGGTCTTGGTGTAAGACCTACCCCTAATAGTCCCTATTACTGTGGGCCTTTCCACTATACGAACATTGGAGCTGGAAGGACTAGGACCAAGCATGGCCTATTATATCTAGGTAATACGCGTAGTATTTTTCTTTCTCCTTCAATAAGTTGTTGATGGTTTGTAGAAGCAACCTTGACCTCAGGGGAAGAGATAAATAGATGGAATGATAGGTGCTGAACAGACCAACATAAATAGTCCCATTCGGAAGAAGAACAGGATGTAGTACTTCTGGTTCTACTTCTTCTGGTGTACTACGAAACCTGGGGATCGAAAGCTTTGCAAACCCATTTGTGTTACTATAATTTTGGGGATGAGATCTTAACTCATCCCAACTACCAAATTCGTGAGTGTGGTGTGCTTTGAAGCATTGTAGCTCCTCCATCGAAGGTACCTCAACCCCTTCCTCATCTTTATCCCCTCAACCACCTTTGGGGGTAAGTGTGCATTGAAGAAGACCACAAGACTCATACACATCACAAGTAAGTATTGATAGCCAAAGAAAACATTAATGAATGGGAAGCGTAGCTTATATTATATGTTTGGTGAAGGGAGCAACCAATGTGTTTATTGAAGATTAGGGGTAGAGTTGAATACCTTCTCATAAAGCTTAAGGTACTACATGTATAAGTAGGACATAGTGGAGCGATTCCTGACCTAGGGCAGCATTTCATCCTTGATGGGGGAAAATGAATTAGAAACAATCCTTGAGACCTTAGGAGTTATTCCCCCACCTTTATTATCGAACCTTAACCCTTAGAAAAAGAAACCCCATGAGAAATTGTGCTAAAACCACATCTGGCCTGTAGATAAGCACTACCGAAAAAAGGCTTGGAAGTGACTACTTGTAGATATCCCTCCAGTAGAAGCTGTAGGGTTCTTAGGAAATTTCTGGAATGCACCGAAAGAAGCTATCGGAGGAATTACTTCCAGACCCACTTCTTCCAGTAAGCCTAATGTCCTTACCCGCGTAGCCCAGAAGCAAGACTGGAGGCAATGTACTTCTAGGTTTAACAACTGAGGACCAGATGAAACACCAAAAGCATTACATTCGGATATGCTTCTGGTCACCAATGTGTGTTTATAGTAAGTATCTAAATTGGACTGAATGAAGTTACTGGAAGCATTACTTCCAGATTAGTTCTTCCTGTTAAGGTCTAGATTACTATTTTGGTTACAAAGCATGTTTCTGACCTACCGGTTGGACCCTTAGTGTCACAGCCCATTCTGGAGAATCGGTGTGATATCTAGGTCAACCCTTGTTACACCCAATTACATCCAAGATCGTTACTACAATGATTACAAAATAAATCCCTCAGTTTATACATGCAATATCCTCAATAATCTAAAAATAATAATAATATAAACAGAACCATTTAATATCAACAGATGCATCTAACGATATCATATCCCCTACTATGTATCATATTATCCATTACAAACCATTTCTCATCCCCAAAATACTATTGTATCAATATGCACATATGTAAATCAAAAGAGAATAAATCAGTTATATTATTCTTAATAGACCTCTTTGTCTACCAACAAAAATAATCAAATATCCAGAGTATATATCGGGGAAGGGAGAAAGTTAGGGGAGGGCTACGTCATGCGTAGACGTAGTAGCTACAGGTGCATCCCTTGCTGTGATCTCCACCAACATCATTGTAAAACTTGCACTCCACTAACCCAGTCTAACCGTGTTTTACCAGGTCTTACCAACATAACCCGATCAGGATGAACAAGTTGGAAGATAGACCACCAAGCTAGGTAAACAAACCAGTCGATAGTAGGTTGTCTGGTCGAGAGTTTTGATTTATCTGGTCCTTGAGTTTCGTGACCAGTAGGTCGACTGGTCAAGCCCAATTAGAGACTCTGTATTTAGAAACGTTTCCTAATTTAGAGGGGCCACTCTCCTAATTGAGAGAGGACTTTATATGGAGACTTTCTCTCTATATAGAGGACATCCCTCTACTATCTCTCACTCTTTTGCTCGTTCCTCGAACCCCAGAATTGAAAGTAAGAGAAGAGGAAAAGGAAAAGGAAAAGAATTGGAGAGAAGGAAAGCTTGGAGAAAAGAGAAGGGGCTCTATAGAGAGATTGTACCATTGGATCTCTGACTTATTGCAGCAAGGGGGGATCTACGGTAAGTGCCTTGTCTCTGTAGAGGTTTATATAGCATTATGTTTTGGATTAGAGACTGTATTGTAAGGAAGATCTGAATCCAATCCCATGTTTTGATCTAAATATTTTGAATATAAAATTCATAGTAACATTATGATGGTTAGTGTTTGATTGAATGAAATAAAAAATCTATAATGGCCATAGAATGACCTTAGGATGAATCCTATTGTGGATTCGAAGGATCGACTTAGAAGGAATTCGGACTGAAAGAAAAACCTAGGAATGACTCATGAGTTTTCCAGTCCCTTAATTGGTCGACTATATAGAGGACCAATAAGGCGACAGATGACTCTCGGGAAGTTTATAGGGTGTTGTCCAGAGGACTCATCGGTCAACCAATACATGATTGGTGACTCGAAGGCCATATAAAGGAGACCGGATAGTGAAACAGTATATAATAATCTATTAGAATGGAACCCTAATTTAATTTTACCAATTGTTTAGGTTTCCAACCAGATCAAGATAATTTTTAAGGCTTTGGGAAGGAATGAACATCACCCACATGTGAGGGAACAAGACCTAAACTAATAGGCTAATAACAAGCTACCTTTATTTTCTATTAAAGTGACTGATGCCATGCTTGTATGATTGTTTGTGCATCTCACATGTCATTCAATAACTACTATTCCTGTTCATTCATATTTTATTATTTCCTTACACTGTTATGATGATGATGATAAGAATAGGAATGTGCTTATGTATGGCTGATGTGTTGAATGGGGAAAGGTTGGAGCATTGAACCATTTATCACATTGACATCATCGTATCGCCGTTACCTTAGCGAAACTAGCATGTCATAGGGTATCAGGGGGGTGATTGTGGCATGTGGCTATAAGCACTGCCAATGGACCCTAGCTCTATCTTTATGGGTGTATTAAGGGATGCTGGAGTAAGGCCTTAGATTGAAACCTTTGATGACATCTAGTGTAAGACCCGTATGCCTTGAACCTGGTCTAACCTTACGTTCTCGTGTCGTGATCGGTCTTCCCATCATAATCGACTAAAGTAAACCAATTGTATGAAGAAACAACAAGATGAGGTATGCAATAAGTCAAATTTAGTTGATATGGTTGACTGTTTAAATTGGTGTGGAAGCAACCAGTCAAAAACTAAAAATCAATAAATTTTGGATGGATGATGGCTGTTTGTAGGGGTATGGTTGACCGTATGGTCGATTAAGTTGTGACCGCACAACGCACGGTCACATGTTTTGAAAACATATGGTCGATGGATTATCCGACCGCACGATCTACCGTATGGACCCAGAACCGACTCTGAGTTTAGGAAACTTTTCTAATTTGAGGAAGACTTTTTCCTAATTGAAAGAGGACTCTATATAGAGGTTTTTCTCTATATAAAGGATGTCCCTTAGCCTCTCTCACTCTTTTAGAATCCAAATTGAAAACTCTAAACTTAAGAGAGAATGAGAGAGAGGAAGAGAAGTAGAAGGAGATTTGGAGAAGAAGGCTGAGAGGAAGGTTTTGCAGAGAAGAGTTCTATCTCTTAATAGCAAGCTTAAGGTATGAACTTGACTCTGTAGGGTAGATCAGATAGAATATGTTCTTTTCAATATGAAATATGAAACCTAATACAATGATTCGGTTATAGGTTTTCTATGAGAAACCATAGAGAGTAGGGTAGGGATAATTGATAAGGATAAATTGTGATTAAAGGTCATAGAATGATTTTAGGATGAATCCCATTGATGAGCCAAGAGGGGGGAACTCGGATTGAAAGTAAAATTTTAATCAGAAATCATATGTTCGCAGCTACTGTCGACCATAGGATGACTAGAGTATCTACCATATCCATTCGAGAAGAATTCAAGAAACGTACAATCGCAGGTATGGTCGCATATAGTGCGACCATAGGGTATCGACCATATGTCGTACGGTGGCATATAATGTGACAATAGGATCGACCATACGATTACAACAAGTATATTTTGAGACTAAACAAGGTTTTCGACTACTGTAACTTGATAAACTTAAACCCAAACTTAAATACATTAATTGTTTAGGTTCCCAATAGATTCAAAGTGACTTCCAAAGCTTGGGAGAGGAACAAACATTGATCAATGGTATGGGAACAAGACTTAAACTATTTGAATAATAACAAACTGTTTTATTTTATTTTGTCCAATGCAACAAATGCTTCTATGCTTGTATGCTTGTAATGTGCATTTCACATGTCATCCAATATTTCTGTTATTACTGCTCATGCATATTTATTTCTGTATATTATAACATGATGATGACGATGATGCTAGGAATAGGCATGTGACTGTGTGTGTGTGTGTGGTTAATGTGCTTGGTGTGAGTAGGGCATCAGGGGGAGGATGTGACATGGTGGTTTCTGACCTGGTCACCAGACTCTAACTCTATCTCTACTCAAGTCTTGCCCAATAACATCGTCGTATCACCATTATCTTAGTAGAACTATTACTTGATAGGGCATCAGGGGAGGTGGTCTCGGACCATGGTCTCTGACTCTGTCGGGGGGCCTTAGCTCTATCTCTATAGACGTATTGAAGGATGCTAAGGTAAGGCCTTGGATACACTGAATGACATTTAGGATTGGTTAGTTGTAAGCCCAGTTTGCAAGCCCTCACCAATAGTGGCTTACGTGTTGGTATGGGTAGGGCATCAGGGGAAATATTGGTGGTATTTGATCCAGACACTTTAACTCTATTTATATTCAATGGATGGTGCATGTGGAAAGACAATGGTATTTGATTCATTGGGTGGATTCATGCACTCGTGTATAGAGGTGCGGTGGCTACCAATCCTTTCTATAGCATATTGCAGACTTAAAAACTAGACCAAAGATATGAATTGAATGCATACATATGTTTGTTGCATTGTTTTGTTTTCTCATTGAGTTCAAGTTGGAGAGCTGACCCTTACATGCGTAATTCTTTTTAGTTTCTGATGTTGCAGGTGTTACTGTTGAAGACTACATGGATACGCCAACGTATGGACATGTAGTTGCTCTGGATGTGTAAGCTCTGGAGGATGAGCAAGACTTGTCAAGCGAGTGTTTCCACCGTGGTTACGCGTAGTGTTTAACTTTGGTATTTTGATACTTATAATATGTATTAATTATGTTTTGGTTAATTAGAGGTAACTAGATCATTTAATTATTTATCATGTAGACATGAGTTCATTATTAATATGACTTTCGCTATTTACTCAAATATCTCTGATTATTACTGTGGAATGTGTTTTGGTTTAACATGGTTGGCATAGCCTTTACGAGATCCAATGGTGTGATGAACCATTGGTTAGTCCAGAATTGGGGTGTGACATCTGCGATTGGTTAGTCATGAACCCAATTTGCAAGTTCTTGCCAATAGGGCATACGTACTGGTATGGGGTATCAGGAGGCTTCTGGCCGTGTATGATCTTGTGACTCTAGCTCTATCTCTATTCCATAGTGAGTGATGTAGGGCGACAGCGGTCTATAATCCATTGGGCGTGCTTACAGTCTCATGTATGGAGCCGTAGTTGTGGCTTATCTTTACCATAGCACATTGCAAGCTTATACCAGACCAAAGATAAGAATATGATTACATACATATGTTTGTGCATTGTTTTGTTTTCTCACTGAGCTATGTTATGACCGCAACCTACTATATCGTATTTCTTTTAGTGGATGATGTAGGTACGAATGTCAGATATTATGATAGCGCACAGTCGTATGGACACGTGACGGCTATGGACATGCAGACTCTGGAGGATGGGCATGACTCTTCGTACGAGTGCTTCCAGTGTGTTAATGCTTAGATTTAAGTTCAAATTTTGACATTGGGACATGTAATCGTTTATTTACTATATTTTGGTTTGTTTGGAGATAATTGGTTTAATATTTACTTATCACATTAGACACTCAGTTCTTTATTAATAAAATTCTACTATTTATTTTACTATCTCTGATTGTGTTGAATGTGTTTGGTATGGATTGGTGGCACGTTCCTCTATGATCCTGGGTTGAACTGATGGTTTAGTGATGGTTTATTCACACTTCTGATTCATCTAGAATTGGGGTTTGACAATCATCAGGGCCAAGAGTTACACTTTCCAAGGGAGACTCCATGAAATCTGAAATAAATAAGTCACTTACAAAATGATCTAAAAAATAGTATCGATACGAGGGTGAGCTCACATCCCAGCTCAGTGAGAAATTTAGTATCACATGCTATGCACATACAACATCCAATGATATGAAATGCAATTTATTTTATATTAGGTCTCAGATTTGTGTTTCTACATCCTGGGCAAAGGTAGAAGTTGAATACACGAGGGTCGCCCAACCTTTAGGAGTGCAAAGCTACACCAGTATCTTTACCCCTACTAGCATGTCAACATAACCATCAAGTTATCCACTAGCAGAGGACCTCGGCTCCACTCCTATGGATCACCATGTCTACCATTAGCATGTTTATATTCCAACGTGATCCATGTGCCCGCACTCTCATGCGTCATACGAACTACCATTATGGTTGTAATCTAACATGACCCGTGCACTCGCACTCATATGCATTACACAAGCCATCATACATGGTTTCATAATTTATAAATAAAACTATACCCTAACGGCGAACCCCAGATCACTACTCCCATGGATCACCGTGTTCCCACTTGAGCTTAGCATTAACAACGTGGCCCTTGTATTGTACTCCCATACTCTACACGTCCACCATACCCAAATAATCATACAAATATTCATAGTTATTATAATGCACATGCATGGTCATACATAGTAATCAAGAAAAACATACAATTAAATAATAGCCTAACCATGTTACTAGGAAAGTAGACATGTTATTAAGATGGCCTATGTCTATGAACTAGAAATGTCATCTGATTGCACAAAGAGTGTAGCAGTAATATGAAGCTGAGAAGAAAGCTCCCACAACCACCCATGTCAATTACCTATTTATACACATAAAGCTTCATTAGATTGGTTATAGCTTTTAATTAACCTAGGCAGGCCTTATATGTCCATACATGGGTCCCACAAAAGGTTGGGAACCAAAAATATGGTCCTTCTATGCATTACTATGCTAAAACTAAACAGCCAAGACAGACTAAACCAGCAGATGAAACCGGTAGAGGGTCTACCGGTACATAATTCTGGTAAACACTTGGAGTATTTTCTATGTAGCTGGCACTAGAAGGAAGAGCGGATGCTCGACCATTCGGTTAGTCATCTAGTTTGGATACCAATATAAAACTAGAGATTCAAGTAGGTTTTTTAAAAGCTAGGTTTGTAAGACTCGTATCGAACTAACCGGTCATACCACCTTGTACCAGGTCTACCAATCATGGTCGAGCCAAATGGACCAAATGCGTGAAGGAAATAGCGAGACCAGGAATTAAACTAACCCAAAAATAATAAAATAAGGGGTAGGGTCACATACCCAAATAGGCAGGGTCAACCCCACCTCATTAGGGAGTCAGACCCCTGAATTTTAGACCTAGGGTCGGATAATTTAGACCCTAGGGTCGACGGGATCTCTGACCCCCTCATCGACCCCCTCATCACCGATAGAAATCATAAATAGGAAACTTTCCAAATTTCAAGGGGATTCTTTCCTAATCTCAATGAGACATATTTTGGAAGGTTATCCTCTATAAATAGGATGTCCCTTAGCCTCTTTCACTCCTTTGGAAAACCTAATTGAAAGTGATAGAAAGAGAAGAGAAGGAGAAGAGAAGGAGAGTTGGAGAAGAAGACTAAGGAGAAGAAATTCAGAGAAATCTCTGAATCTCAGCAAGCTTAAGGTATGATTACATACTCCATAAATTATGTAAGACCTTAGAATAGTATATAAAGAGGCTATGATCTAGGAGAAACCTAAATCATCCATCCATGGGAAGATATCAATGAAATCCATGGAGGGAATTATGGTAGGCAAAGTAAGGAAGTAACCTGGAGTTTTAAGCCATAGAACAAGCATAGAATGGACTGTGGAAGTAAGCCAAAGGACCCAAACTTAAAAGATTAGATCGTATAATGAAAAGGCAGACTCAAACCACGTGCGGTCGCACGTATAGTCGATTGGGAATCGACCCTACCAGACCATAGGTTCGACCCCCAGCTTTCAGAAAGTCCAGGAAAGCTGCGGTCGCACCTAGGGTCGATGGAACATCCGACCCTAGCATCGACCCTACACCCTAGGGATGGAGAAAACTGCTACCATACCTGCGAACCGTCCTGTGACCCTAGCTTAACAGCAAGCCTAAAATTGTCGGAATGAATTCTAATTAAAATCTATCGATTTGTTAGGTTTTTCTATTGATATAAAAGTGATTCTTAGAGCATGAAAGAGGATTTACACTCAAGCAAAGGTGAGGGAATAAGACCTAAACTAATTGACTAATAATAAACTATTTTTATTTTCTTGAGTCCAATGCCATGACTGATTCTATGCGTGTATGCTTGTAATGTGCATTCAACATGTCATCTAATATTCCTGCTATTAATGTTCATGCATATTTAATTCTATTTTATTTATATCATGATGATGATGATGATGCTAGGAATAGACATGCGAATGTATGTGCGTGGTTAGTGTGCTTGATGCGAGTGGAGCATCAGGGGGAGGACGTGACATTGTGGTTCAGCTTGGTCACCAGACTCTAGCTCTATCTCTACTCAAGTCTTGTCCACTGACATCGTTGTATCGTCATTATCTTAGCAGAACTATTACGTCGTAGGGTATCAGGGGAGGTGGTCTCGGACCGTGTAGTCTTCGACTCTGTCGAGGGGCCTTAGCTCTATCCCTATGGACATATTGAGGGATGCTGGGTTGAGGCCCTGGATACACTGTTTAACATTATGATTGGTTAGTTGCGAGCTCATTTTGTAAGCCCTCGCCAGCAGGGGCTTACGTGTTGGTATGGGTAGAGTATCAGAGGAAGTGTGATGTAGAGTGGTCCTAAGCACTTTAGCTCTTTCTCTATTCCACCGTGGATGCATATGGGACGACAACCTTTGGACGGCTTTACACACTCGTGTATAGAGGTGAGACGGCCACCGAACCTTTCTACAATACATTGCAAACTTATAAATCAGATCATAGATATGAATGTTGCATTGTTTTGTTTGCTTACTGAGCCGTGATGTGTGCTGACCCTTTTGACGTGGAATATTTTTAGTTGATGATGCAGGTACCACTATGGAAGATTATATGAATGCTTCTGTCTACGGGCACGTGGCTGCAATGGAGGTTGAAGATATAGTAGAGATGCATGACTCCTCATGTGAGTGCAACTCATGCGTTTTCGATTAGATTTTTATTTGAACTATTAAGGAAATGTAATTTGATATTTATTTACTTATGTCTCGATTGATACAACATAATTTGATATTTTATTTATGATTATCGTAGTTAGATCCTCAATTCATTTAATATTAAAACTTCTGCTATTGTGTATTTATTCTGATTATGGTTGTGGATGTGTTTGGTTTAATTTAAAAGGACACAACCTATTAGAGTTCCTGGTTGAACCATTGGTTATTAGCGTTTCATCACACCATTCTGAAAGGTACGGAATTGGGGTGTGACAACTTGGTATCAGAGCTCTCAGGCCCTGTCTTTTAAACCAGTATACTACCACAAAAGTTTGTGAACTGAGATAGGATAAAAATTTAAAATTTGTAATAATAACACACCATAAGCATCTGTATTGTTTGAGATAAAAATTGAAAGATAATAATGCATCTATTAAATGAGAAATAAATTTATATACATTCGAAGGAAGAACAAACGTATATACAAAAGTCTAAAGCAGAGTACAGTCTACAACCCAGACAGTTACTCTGAAGTATAAAAAGAAAAATAAAAAAAAATACATCAGGAAGCTAGAGGTGATGGGGGAGGCGGTGCCTCGTGGTCTCTGTCATAATCCTCAGCATAAACTCTAGTCAACCACGCTATCTGAGTCTGGGTCCTCTGAAGACTAGCTGTGAGATCAGCCACCCGCTGATCAGTCATGCGCTGAGCATCTAGAAGCTCTCCCACCCTCAGATCAGACATGTAGTGAGCCTCTCTAATCTCATGCGGTATCCCCATCATGTCATCAGAAGGTGGGTGTGAAGGACTAGCTGCATGTGAAGGACCAGCTGCATAAGAAGGACCAGCTCCCGTAGTATGTGTAGGTGATGGAGGAGGTATGGAATCCACATCCATGTACAAACGATCATCATCCCCAGCATCACCCCCATGAACCCCTGCTCCAGCGACTGCTGCTGCTGTTGCGGCTGCCTCAGCGTCTTCCATCTCCACCCGAGTACGAGGACACACCAGAGCGTTCCTCTCATCATCACTGACCTGAGCATCCCGCATACCCATCTTATAGATGGCCTCCCAATCCAGAGGTGATGAGAAAGATTTCTCCTGAATCCTCTCATCCACAAAATCAACACCAAGGTGGGTAAGCAGTGTTGTGATCATGCGTCCATGAGGCAGGTTGCCAACATGACAGGGCAGTGTGGCACTGATCATCGTCTGCATAATAATATAAGGGAGGTAGACAGGCTGCCTAGTGCAGATACAGTACAGTATGAACTGGGTCAACTGGGAGATCCTCTCGTAGTGCCCACTCTAAGGTATCAGGTTGTGCTGAATGATCTTATAGTACACCCGAGGCTCTAGACGTAGGTAGATCGCTTTCATCTCCCAGCGATCCTCTCTGATAAGCTGACGGTCTATCTCAGCCCTCATCGCCAAGGAAAAGAACTGGGGCTCTCTAGGAGCACAGTACACCAAGAGGCCGTCGTATGAAATGCCCAAGTGGTCCGCTAACTGTCGATAGTCAAAGGAAACCTCTACTCCCTTGACGTAGCTCGTGATCCTGAGCTCTCTACCCCTCTCAGTATCATTGTGATCTCCCACCACTTGGAGATTACAATAAAACTGTCTTACCAAATCTGGATGAGAACAGACATCGTAGGTGATCACAGGAAGCCAGCCCATGTCACCAAAAGCTCTCTCCACATCAAACAAGGCCAGGCTAGCCAAGTCCACCCGATGACCTCCCTCTACCTTCTTACGAGCGTAGCGAGTATGCTCTGCCTCAGCCTCGTTATAATGGATGCGGACTGGGTCATGAACCCTGGGTACTTTTGTACGAGCCATACTATCACACCCCAATTTTGGTCTAACCAGAATGGTGTGATGAACCGCTAATAAACCAATGGTTCAACCAGGATCTCAAATAGGCTATCCCCGCGTTATCTAAACTTACACACATCCATAATCATAATCAGAGTAAATACACAATAGCGGAAGCCTTATAATAACATGAACTGAGAACTAAAATGATATCATTAATTTAATAGCAAATTATTCTGTTTTTAATTGAGACATAAATATTTAAATACCAAATAAATGTCTTAATAAATCCAATATAGAAACCTATAAAATATCTAATCAAATACACACGAGTTGCACTCGCAAGAGGACTCGTGTGTATCCGCTTCAGCTTCAACTTCCATGGCTGCCACATTCCCGTACGCAGACGCATTCATATATTCTTTAACGGTATATCCTGCATCATCAACTAAAAATATTCGACGTCGAGGGGTGAGCACACATCACGGCTCAATGAGTAGCCAAAACAATGCAACAATACATATGCATGCAGATCAGTTTATATCTTTGGTCCGGTTTAAAGTTTACAGTATGCAATAGAAAGGTTGAGGTAGCCAAAGGTCGCGTTTATTGACTCCGCCTCTTTACACGAGTGTGTGACGTTATCTGAAGATCACGTTTATCGTCAACTCACATGCACCCAATCATGAACATTATATGACAAAGGTTACGTTTATTGCTATATAGTGCCATACCAACACGTAAGCCCCTATTGGCGAGCGCTGCAAACTGGGCTCGCAACTAACCAATCCTAATGCCAAAAATGTATCCAAGGCCTCACCCCAGCATCCCTCAGAATGTCCATAGAGATAGAGCTAAGGCCCCCTGGTAGAGTCAGAGACTACATGGACTAAGACCACCTCCCCTGATACTCTACGACATAATAGATCTGCTAAAGTAATGGCGATACGACGATGCCAATGCACAAACTTGAGTTAGAGATAGAGCTAAAGTGCTGAGACCCGCCAAAGGTTAACGTTTATTGACGTTCTCATCACACCTCCCCTGATACTCGCTCGCATCAAGCACATCAACCACACACATACAAGCACATGCATATTCCTATCATCATCATCATCATCATGTTATAAACGATAAAGTAAATATGCATGAACAAGTAATAGAAATATTGGATGGCATGCTGTATGCACATTACAAACATATTCGCATAGAATCAAGCATGGCATAGGACTCAAGAAAACAAAAACAGTTTATTATTAACCAATTTAGTTTGGAGTTCTGGTTCCTCACCTTAGTTTGCTATAAGAGATTTTTCCAAGCTTTAAAATCACCGTTATAATGTAATTATATTGCTAGCAAACCTAACAAAGTCGATAAAATTTAATTAGAATAAATTCTGAATTTAAAAACCATTCTGTCAACTGAGGGTCGATACTAGGGTCGATGCTAGGGTCGATGGTTCTATCGACCCTCCCCTCTTTCTGGACTTCCCGAATGCTGAGGGTCGATGGTCAGAAACACCTAGGGTCGGATGGCCTATCGACCCTGGGTCCGACCCTCGGTGCACTCTGGTCCAATTTCCATTTTCTAATCCATTCTTCGTGTTTGGGGTCCTATGGCTTACTTCTACATTCCATTCGACACTCATTCCATGGTCTGAAACCATGAATCATCCTCCTATATGGCTTTCATGCATTCTCTTAGGGTTTTCCATGAAAACCTAACCATGGATGGATGGTTTGGGTTTCTCCGAGATCACTCTTTCTCAAATAACTATCCTAAGGTCTGTAGAAACCCATGGAATTAGTATCCATACCTGAGAAGATTACTCTTTCTTTGAAATTCTTCTCCTTTTTGCTAAGCTCTCTTGCTTGCCTCTCTTCTTCCTCTTTTCCTTCTCCTCTCTTTCTCTCAATTCTATTAGGGTTATGAAAGGAGTGAAAGTGGCTTAGGGACGTCCTTTAAATAGGCTATAAACATCCTAAAATAAGCCCCTTTGAGATTAAGAAGGAATCCAATCGAAAATCTTGAAATTTCCTAGTTTCTATATTCGGCAGGATCCGAGGGTCGATGATCCCGTCGACCCTAGGGTTCAAAAGCTGTCCGACCCTCCCTTCAAAACTGAGGGTCTGACTTTCTGTTTTGGGAGGTCCGACCCTACTTAGCTGGGTGTGCGACCCTTCCCTCTTTTTAAGTGTTTTTGGATCGATTTAATACCTGGGATCTCGATCTCCTTCACGCCCTTGGTCCACTTGACTCGACCATGATGGGTAAACCTAGTTCAAGGTGGTAAGACCGGGTTAGATTGACATGGGTCTTACACATACTATCTACAAAAACAATGAAAAATTGATACTGGCTTAGTGAAGATGAAAAACCCAAAATTTTTGACAATTTAACGACATAAATTGGTCAAAAGCCTCACTTTTCACCCATACACGTGGGCAGGAGGACTTATATAGATTCTAAACGATCATGTAAGACTCATACAGTTGGAAATTTTATCTAAGGAGATTGAATTTGAAGAAATTTCAAGAAAATCAAAAATCTCAACAAATTAAGGCAAAAAAAGGGGAAATTTCAAGTTTCTCGATAACCAACCAAAGAAACTCAAATATTTTTTAGGGCTTTCATCCATTGAGTCACCAACAAGAAATGCCCCAAATAAAAATTTAATTTTTACGGTTGGAAAAAATTTAATTTGAAGAAAATGATATAAACGAGCAAAAACCTAGTTAAGAAACCCTGAAAACATGAAACCGTAGAGACTATACCTGTAGAGAAGGAGTAGACGTCGAAAAGAGAAGAAAAAATCACCAATGGGTCAGAGTTGTCACTGTAGCAACTCAGAGGAACGAGCCGACTCAGAAAGGAGGAGAAAGATTGGGAAATAGATTCAAAATCGGGATTAAAAATCTGATTTTTAGTTCTAGGGTCGGAGAATTCGACCAAAACATTCGACCCTACCTATGACCCCCTCATCGACCCTAGCCTCTCGGTAATCTGACAGAGAACTAGGTGTAGATCCCAGGGTCGGACATCCATCGACCCTACCATCAACCCTAGGCTCTTGGTAAGTATCAGTGATTCTCAGGGTCGCATACCCTAGGGTCGGACATCCATCGACCCCCACCATCGACCCTACGATGGAAAATACAATATTTTTGACAAAATGATCTAAAAAATTTGAAAATATCATTGACTAGTGGATTTAAATATGAGAATGAATTATATAATGATTGCCTCATGTATTATATGATTTTCAGGCATCACCACTACCAGAACAGAGAATGGCTGGACGCAAAGTAACCAGACAAAGCCGTAACTCTATTCCACCACCACCACCTATGGGGGAAGACAGCCATATACGTCCTAAAACACAGGAGAATCCAAACACGGCACCGTTCGTAGTTAATGGGCAGACAAATCCTACAAATCTGCCAGCGCCATCTACAGACCTGGCTACAACCGTAATGAATTTGGCACAACAACTGCAGCAAATACTACAGGTACAAGCTACTATGCAAGCTGCCATAGGCATGGCTTTTCCAGCTGCACAGACGACACCGATGCTGGCAGGATAGGCAAGCATAGTACCAGGGGGAAGTAACACAGTACCCCATGCACCTCAGACTCCCATCATGCAGGCTCAAGTACAAAACCCTAAAGTAGCTCCAGGTGGATATCAATACCAACCACCTACGTATGGGGCATATGTTCCTCATCAACTAGACCACTCTAGACTAGTTGAGCATTTTCTGAAGTTGAAGCCCAAGGAGTATAGTGGTAAGCCAGCTGATCCGTTGTGGCCAGCACATTGGATCGATGAGATGGAGAGAAACTTCACGATGATGACAGTGAATAAAGAAGAGAAAGTATTGTGTGCAACGTTCATGCTGAAAGGCGATGAACACCACTGGTGGAAGTCCACACGGACGTATCTGTTGACAAAGCACACCCAATTGACTTGGCATATATATAAGGAGGCATTCTTTGAGAAGTATTTTCCTAGGAGTTTCAGAGATTCTATGGAGAAGGAGTTCTTGAGTTTATATCAGGGACAGATGACTGTCGATGCATATCAACAGCGTTATGAGGAGCTATTTTTCTTTGCACCAGTCAGTATGCAAGCGGAGGATACAAAGACCCGAAGGTTCGTCATGGGACTGAAGGGAAGCATACGTGAACATGTTCTGGGACTTGAGAAGAAAATCTACAATGAAGCTGTACAAATTGCTCGAGTGATAGAGTTGAGCCAAAAAGGGTGCTACTGTGCTAAAAAAAGAGGTATCAAAAGGCCAAATGGAAATTCTTACAACGGAGGGAACACCAAGGTATTCAAACCCTTCAGTACTCAAGGCTTCAATGCTGCATCCAAGACTACTTCAGCATCTCAACAGCAACAAAAACCAAAAATGAAGGGTTAAAATGCTATAACTACAATTAATTGGGACACATGGCAAGGGAATGTCTTAAGCCCAAGAAGCAACTACAACAAGGTAGAGTTTACGTGGTTACATCTGAGGATGCTGCCGCATCACCTGATGTGGTCACAGGTATGACCTAAATCTTGTCATTTTGTGTTACATTGTGTGAGAATGTAGACTAAATCAAAACAAATCACAGGTATCGTACCTATTAATGGCATTCCCGCCAGAGTACTCTTTGATTTAGGAGCTACTCATTCTTTTATATCTGTGTCATTTGGAAAGAAGCTAAATCTACCCCTCAAATCCTTAGACTACAAACTGCTTGTATGATCGCCGATGGGATTAGAAGTGGAACTAGAAAAAGGTTATGGACCATGTCCAGTTTTTATTGACGAAAAGACTTTGGGTGCAACCTTGATTCAACTTGAGATGGCAAACTTTGACGTCATCTTGGGAATGGACTGGTTAGCTCGACATTCTACAAACCTATTATGTGCCGAAAATAAGCTGACATTTAAAGACAAGGAAGGAGCAGAGTTCAGTTTTGCGAGAACCAAACTTCCCCGTAAACGAAAGCTCATACTCTATGCATTAAAAGCTAGGAAGTGCCTTAAGAAAGGAGCAGTTGGGTATCTAGTATCTGTGTTCGATCATACCAAGGAAGCACCACGAATGGAGGATATTGATGTCGTTCCTTACTTTCTAGATGTATTTCCTATAGAACTACCAGGACTACCACCCGACCGAGCTACAGAGTTTGTTATAGATCTGATACCTGGAGCCGCACCAGTATCTAAAGTACTTTATCGAATGGCTCCTACTGAACTGAAGGAATTAAAAGTACAACTACAAGAACTACTGGACAAGGGCTACATCCGACCTAGCATATCACCATGGGGAGCGCCAATATTATTCGTAAAGAAGAAGGATGGTAGTGTTCGATTGTGTATAGACTACCGGGAACTGAATAAGCTGACAATCAAGAATCGGTATCCATTGCCTCAGATCGATGACCTGTTCGATCAGTTGCAAGGTTCCAAAGTGTTCTCCAAGATCGATCTTCGGTCAGGCTACATCAGTTGAAGATCAAAGATGGTGATATTCCCAAGACAGCATTCAGGACCAGATATGGACATTATGAATTTTTGGTCATGTCTTTTGTATTGACAAACGCACCAGCAACCTTTATGGAACTTATGAATTGGGTATTCCATGATATGTTGGATACATCGGTTATTGTATTCATCGATGATATATTGGTCTACTCCAATGACAAGGAAACTCATATTAAGAATCTAAACGTTGGTCTGCAGCGATTACAGAAAGAGAAGCTTTACGCCAAATTTACAATGTGTGAGTTTTGGCTAAAGGAAGTCGCTTTTCTTGGCCATGTCGTATCCGTTGAAGGAATTAAAGTGGATCCTAGCAAGATCGAAGCTATTGTGAAGTGGGAGGCACTGAAGAGCGTGGCAGAAATTAGAAGTTTCTTAGGTCTAGCTGGTTATTATCGAAGATTTGTGGAAAACTATTCCCGAATTGCTGTACCTCTCACCAGTTTGACTAAGAAGGGCAAAATATTTGTTTCGACTGAGAAAAGTGTGAAGAGTTTCCAAACATTGAAGTCTAGATTGATAGCTGCTCAAATCTTGACCATTCTGATTCTAAGACAGCCATTTATTTTGTACACTGATGCGTCAGGATTGGGATTAGGATGTGTACTTATGCAAGGAGAACAAGTAATTATTTATGCCTCAAGACTGAAGACACATGAGAAGAACTATCCCACTCATGATTTGGAATTAGCGGCAGTAGTACATGCTATCAAGGTATGGAGACATTACTTGTACGGAGAGAAATTCTAGATTATATAAGATCATAAGAGTCTTACCTACCTCTTTAATTAGAAGGAGTTGAATATGAGACAAAGAAGATGGCTAGAACTATTGAAAGACTATGATTGTGATATCTAGTATCATCCGGGAAAAGCTAATGTGGTTGCTGACATGCTGAGTAGAAAGGCAATGATAAAATCTCAAGGGGAGGTTAGCACCACTGCTACACTGTATACTACCAGAAAAGTATTCAATTATGGTAATGAGCAGTTTGTGATAGATGCACCGGGTGAATCAACCAACCAAGGGTTTATCCATCGGTTTGCAAATATGTTTGGCACATTGAAGATTGTACCTGATATACTTGATGAGGTGAAAACATCTATTAAATCATACCCTTATCTAAGAATGGTACAAGAAGACATAAAAAAAGGTAGGAGTATTCTTGAGTTCACCTTAGATGATGAAAAGGTACTGAAGTACAAAAGAAGAATATGTGTACCTGAAACTGAAAGTTTGGACATTAGACACCGACTAATGAAGGAAGCCCATACCACCGCCTATTCGATACACCCTAGAAGTACAAAAATGTATCATGACCTAAAGAAATTATATTGGTGGAGAGGAATGAAAGCAGATATAGCCAAGTTCGTGTCTCAATGCCTAAATTGTCAGAGAGTGAAGGCTGAACGACAAAGAACTACAGGACTGTTACAGCCGTTATCGAAACTAGAATGGAAATGGGATTGCATCACTATGGACTTCGTCACAGGGTTACCATTGACTCCCCAAGTAGTTGACGCAGTTTGGGTGATTGTAGACCGCCTGACTAAAACGGCTCGATTTATAGCTATACGATCTTAGTGTACACTGGAGAGGTTAACAAAGTTGTATGTGGATAATATTGTCAGGTTACATGGTGTACCTGGAAGCATTGTGTCAAACAGATATCCAAGATTTACTTCAAAGTTTTGGGAAGGATTGCAAAAGGCTATGGGTACAACATTGAAGTTCAGTACTGCATTCCACCCTCAGACAGATGGACAATCGGAACGTATCATTCAGATTCTATAAGACATGCTCCGAGCCTGTGTAATTGATTTTAAAGGATCATGGGATGAGAAGTTACCACTTATTGAGTTCGTTTATAACAATAGCTATCAGGCTACTATACAGATGTCACCCTACGAAGCACTATATGGCAGAAAGTGTCGAACTCCTTTGTTTTATTAATGAAGTTGGAGAACGTAGTATTGTTGGACCAGAATTTATTGAAGAGACATGTCGAGTAGTCGACATTATCAAGGAAAGAGTAAGAACGTCTCAGAATCGTCAGAAGCAATATGCAGATAATAGATGCCGAGACGTTGAATTCGTCGTAGGTGATAAGGTATTCTTCAATGTGTCACATATGCGAGGTTTGAAACGGTTCGGACAGAAAGGGAAACTAAGTCCGAGATATGTCGGACCATATGAGATTCTAGCCAAACGTGGAAAAGTGGCTTACCAGTTAGCACTACCACCATCTATGTCAAGTGTGCATGATGTATTTCATATCTCCTTATTGAACAAGTATGTCAGAGACCCAATGCACATTTTGACAGTAGATCTACCTGATTTGATTGATGATTTGACATTTGAAATAGCACCAACTGAAATCACCAATTGGAAGGTACAACGACTACTCAATCGTGACATTTATTATGTTAAGGTCACCTGGAAAAGCAGAGATATAGAAGAAATCACATTGGAAGAAGAGAATGCTATGTGAAAGCAATACCCTCATCTATTCGGCTCGAAAGGTAAGTACAAATTTTGAGGATGAAATTTTTATAAGCAGGAGGGAGTTGTAAGACCCGTATCAAACTAACCGGTCTTACCACCTTGTACCAGGTCTACCTATCATGGTCGAGCCAAATGAACCAAGTGCGTGAAGGAAATAGCGAGACCAGGTATTAAATTGACCCAAAAATAGTAAAATAGGGGGTAGGGTCGCATACCCAAATAGGCAGGGTCGACCCCACTTCATTAGGGAGTCAGAGCCCTGAATCTTAGACCTAGGGTCGGACAATTTAGACCATAGGGTCGACGGGATCTCCGACCCCCTCACCGACCCCCTAATCACCGATAGAAACCGTAAATAGGAAACTTTCCAAATTTCAAGGGGATTCTTTCCTAATCTCAATGGGACTTATTTTGAGAGGTTTTCCTCTATAAATAGGATGTCCCTTAGCCTCTTTCACTCCTTTTAAAACCCTAATTAAATGTGAGAGAAAGAGAAGAGAAGAAGAAGAGAAGGAGAGTTGGAGAAGTAAGCCTAAGGAGAAGAAATTCAGAGAAATCTCTGAATCATAGCAAGCTTAGGGTATGATTACATACTCCATAAATTATGTAAGACTTTAGAATAGTATATAAAGAGGCTATGATCTAGGAGAAACCCAAATCATCCATCCATGGAAAGATTTCAATGAAATCCATGGTGGGAATCATGGTAGGGAAAGTAAGGAAGTAACCTGGAGTTTTAAGTCATAAAACAAGCATAGAATGGACTGTGGAAGTAAGCCAAAGGACCCAATTTGAAAGGTTAGACCATAGAATGAAAAGGTCGACTCAAACCACATGCGGTCGCATGTAGGGTCAATTGGGAATCGACCCTACCAGACCACAAGTTCGACCCCCAGCTTTCGGGAAGTCCAGGGAAGCTGCAGTCGCACCTAGGGTCGATGGAACATCCGACCCTAGCATCGACCCTACACCCTGGGGTCGCAGAAAACTGCTACCCTACCTGCGGCCCGTCCTACGACCCTAGCTTAATAGCAAACCTAGAATTGTCGGAATGAATTCTAATTAAAATCTATCGATTTGTTAGGTTTTCCTACTCAAGCAAAGGTGAGGGAACAAGACCTAAACTAATTGGCTAATAATAAACTATTTTTATTTTCTTGAGTATAATGCCATGACTGATTCTATGCGTGTATGCTTGTAATGTGCATTCAACATGTCATCCAATATTCCTGCTATTAATGTTCATGCATATTTAATTCTATTTTATTTATAACATTATGATGATGATGATGCTAGGAATAGACATGTGAATGTATGTGTGCGGTTAGTGTGCTTGATGCGAGTGGAGCATCAGGGGGAGGACGTGACATTGTGGTTCAGCCTGGTCACCAGACTCTAGCCCTATCTCTACTCAAGTCTTGTCCACTGACATCGTCGTATTGCAATTACCTTAGCAGAACTATTACGTAGGGTATCAGGGGAGGTGGTCTCGGACCGTGTAGTCTTCAACTCTGTCAGGGGGCCTTAGCTCTATCTCTCGTATTAAGGGATGCTGGGGTGAGGCCTTGGATACACTGTTTGATATTAGGATTGGTTAGTTGCGAGCCCATTTTGCAAGCCCTCATTAGCAGGGGCTTACGTATTGGTATGGGTAGAGTATCAGGGGAAGTGTGATGCGGTGTGGTCCTAAGCACTTTAGCTCTTTCTCTATTCCATGGTGGGTGCATATGGGACGACAATAAACATTAACCTTTGGACGGCTTCACACACTCGTGTATAGAGGTGAGGTGGCCACCGAACCTTTCTATAGCACATTGCAAACTTACAAATCAGACCAAAGATATGAATTGAATGCATGCATATGTTTGTTGCATTGTTTTGTTTGCTCACTGAGCCGTGATGTGTGCTTACCCTTTCGACGTTGAATATTTTTAATTGATGATGCAGGTACCACTGTGGAAGATTATATGAATGCTTTTGTGTACGGGCATGTGGCTGCAATGGAGGCTGAAGATATGGTGGAGACGCATGACTACTCATGCGAGTGCAACTCATGTGTTTTCGATTAGATTTTTGTTTGAACTATTAAGGAAATGTAATTTGATATTTATTTACTTATGTCTTGATTGATACAACATAATTTGATATTTTATTTATATTTATCACAGTTAGATCCTCAATTCATTTAATATTAAGACTTCCACTATTGTGTATTTATTCTGATTATGGTTGTGGATGTGTATGGTTTAATTTAAAAGGACATAGCTTATTAGAGATCCTGGTTGAACTGTTGGTTATTAGCGGTTCATCACACCATTCTGAAAGGTGCGGAATTGGGGTGTGACAAGGCCTGGTGATTGGTCATCCGAAAATGGCTCCAATTAACAGTAAGCCTAAAATGGAAGATCCAAATCAAACGGATCCACCAGGAACCGGTCGAATAGTTAGGGTTAATGCAGAGGATTGTGCCTCTAGTACGAGACTCCAATTGGTTTATCAGTAAAAAACCAAGGCTTTTTGCATTGGCGGTACCAAGATTCAAGCCAAGTGGATCAACGAACATGTTCGTGGATCCAGTACATGGCTCCGGTTCATGACCTATTCAGACCCAGAAAATAGGTCATGAACCGAGCAAGGTTTCCATGCTTGGGAACATGGTTCTCTTCATAAGGCTTCCATTTTAGTTGGTGGGAAATACATTCCCACCATTAATAGGCACAATAGGAGCCATTTATGGCTCGAATAACTTTTCCAATGGATTTGGTGAAATATAACCCTAGATATAGGTCTCAGGTTTAAATTAGGTGCTCCATCAGTAAATGTGTTGAGACCAGGCACAGGAAGAATCCATGTTAGTAAAGGGATTTTAGGTGCAGGTCTCACAATCCCACCAATTTTTAAGAATTTTACCCCTAAAATTAAGGTGTACCTGACTCTTCAAATAAATACGAATATTTCTTCCACAGTGCATCTTCACTTTCCCAAGTGGCTTCTTTAATTGCATAACTGCACCAATGAACCTTCACGTATGGGATGGAACAGTTCCAATAATTACTATACTTTTTTGTCCAATTTTACCATAGGTTCCAAAGTGCATGATAAATCTCGATCTATTTATGGAACTTCTGCACTCATGATGTAAGATGGATTATGAACGTATTTCTTCAGTAGTAAAATGTAGAATACGTCATGAACTTCAGATAGCACGTGAGGCAAAGCCAACTGATAAGCCACTTAATGCTTCTCTTCAAAATCTTATATGGACCAATATATCTGGGACTCATCTTCCCTTTCTTGCCAAAGCGTCAAATACTATGGTGGGGTGAGACTTTGAGGAAAACTTTGTCACCAAACTAAAATTCTAAGTCTTTACACCGCCCATTAGCGTAACTCTTCTATCTGCTTTGAGCTACCTTGATCTCTTTCTAATCAGATTACTTTATCAAAAGTGTCTTGTATAATATCAGGCCCCAAAATTCTTTGCTCACCTACCTCATTCCAATATAACGGAGTCCTGCATCCCCTACCATACAGTACTTCATATGGAGCAGCGCTAAGGGTAGCCTAAAAAATATTGTTGTAGGCAAACTCTATCAAAGATAAATATTTGTCCCAACTACCTATCAAATCTAATGCACATGCTTGAAGCATATCTTGCAGAATCTGTATTGTATGCTTAGATTATTCATCAGTCTCTGGATGGAACACAATACTTAACTTCAATTGGGTGCTCATAGCTTTCTGTAAACTATGCCATAGCTTGGATGTGAATCTCGAATCTTTATCCAATACAATGCTAGTCGGCACACCATGTAATCTTACTATTTTGTCAACATATAGCTTGGCCAACCTGTGTCACACCCCAATTCCACACTATTCAAAATGGTGTGATGAACCGCTAATAAACCAATGGTTCAACTAGGATCTCGAGTAGGCTATATCCGTGTTATCTAAACTCCATACATTCATAATCATAATCAGAGTAAATACACAACAGCGAAAGTCTTATAATAAAATGAACTGAGAATCTACTGTGATATTAATATTTAAATAGCAAATTATTCTGTATCAACTGAGACATAAAAAGATATCAAATACATGTCTTTAATAAACCCAAATAAGTAAAACTAGAAAAATATCGAATCGAATACACATGAGTTGCACTCGCAAGAGGAGTCATGTGTATCAACTTCAGCTTCAACCTCCATCGCTGCTACATTCTCGTACGCTGGAGCGTTTACATAATCTTCAACGGTATAACCTGCATCATCAGCTAAAAATATTCGACGTCGAGGGGTGAGCACACATCACGGCTTAGTGAGCAAACAAAACAATGCAACAGTACATATGCATGCAATCAATTCATATCTTCGGTCCGGTTTAAAGTTTGCAATGTGCAATAGAAAGGTTGGGTGGTCAAAGGTTAACGTTTATTGACCCCGCCTCTATAGACAAGGTGTGGAAGTCCTCCCAAAGGTTAACGATTATTGTCGTCCCCATCCACCCTAATCATGAACATTATATAACAAAGGTTAACGTTTATTGCTATATAGTGCCATACCAACACGTAAGCCCCTACTGGTGAGGGCTGCAAACTGGGTTCACGACTAACCAATCCTAATGCCAAATAGTGTATCCAAAGCCTCACCCCAGCATCCCTCAGAATGTCCATAGAGATAGAGCTAAGGCCCCCCGGTAGAGTCAGAGACTACAAGGACCGAGACCACCTCCCCTGATACTCTACGACATAATAGTTCTACTAAGGTAATGGCGATACGACGATGCTAATGCACAAGACTTGAGATAGAGATAGAGCTAAAGTGCTGAGACCCGCCAAAAGTTAACGTTTATTGACGTTCTCATTACACCTCCCCTGATACTCGCTCGCATCAAGTACACCAACCACACACATACAATCACATGTCTATTCCTATCATCATCATCATCATCATGTTATAAACAGTAAAGTAAATATGCATGAACAAATAATAGAAATATTGGATGACATGTTGTATGCACATTACAAACATATTCGCATAGAATCAAGCATGGCATTGGACTCAAGAAAATAGAAAATAGTTTGTTATTAACCAATTAGTTTAGAGTTTCGTTTCCTCACCATAGCTTGCTAATAGATACTTTTCCAAGCTTTAGAATCACCTTTATATTGTTATTATATTGCTAGAAAACCTAACAAAGTCGATAGAATTTAATTAGAATTAATTCTGAATTTTAAAAACCATTCTGTAAACTGAGGGTCGGAGGTAGGGTCGGAGTCCTGATCGACCCTGGGTGCGACCCTCCCCAATCTAGACTTCTCGAACACTGAGGGTCGATACTCAGGATCACCTAGGGTCGGATGGTCATCGACCCTCTATGCGACCCTCGATGTATTTTGGTCAATTTCCCTCTTTTAGTCCATTTTTCGTGTTTGGGGTCCTATGGCTTGCTCCTACAGTCCATTCAACATTCACCCCATGGTCTAGAATCATGAAGCATCCACCTATATAGCTTTCACGTAATCTCCCATAGTTTTCTATGGAAACCTAACCATGGATTGATGGTTTGGGTTTCTCAAAGATTATACTCTCATCATTACCTAACCTAAGGTCTGTAGAAACTCATGGAATTAGTATCCATTCCTGAGAAGAATACTCCTTCTCTGCAACTCTTCACGTTTTGGCTAATTTCTCTTCCTTGCTTCTCTTTTACTTCTTCTTCATCTCTTCCCTTCTCTCAATTCAATTAGGGTTGTGAAAGGAGTGAAAGAGGCTTAGGAACGTCCTTTAAATAGATTAGGAACATCCTAAAATAAGTCCCATTGAGATTAGGAAAGACTCCAAATCAAAAATTAAGAAATTTCTTAATTTTTGTTTCGGCGGCAACTAAGGGTCGATGGGAGGGTCGATGATACCGTCGACCCTAGTGTTCCTAAGGTGTCCGACCCTCCCTTTAAAACTGAGGGTCTGACTTTCTGTCTTGGGGGGTCCGACCCTCCCATGCTGGGTATGCGACCCTCCCCCTAATTTAAGTATTTTTGGGTCGATTTGATACCTGGGATCTCGATCTCCTTCACGCCCTTGGTCCATTTGACTCGACCATGATGGGTAAACCTGGTTCAAGGTGATAAGACCGGGTTAGATTGACACGGGTCGTACAACTCCCCCCTACTTATAAAAATTTCATCCTCGAAATTGTACGTACCTTCTGAATCAAATAAGTGAGGGTATTGCTTTCGCGTAGCATTTTCTTCTTCCCATGTAACTTCTTCCATGTCCCTACTTTTCCATATGACCTTAACATAATAGATATCTCAATTGCACAGACGTTGAACCTTTCGACTGGTGATTTTTGTTGGTGTTACTTCAAATGTCAAATCATCAATCAATTCCGATAAATCTACTGTCAAAACATGCGTTGGATCCTTGACATACTTCTTCAATAGGGAAATGTGAAATACGTTTTGCACACTTGACATAGATGGTGGTAGTGCTAACTGATAAGCCACTTTCCCATGCTTAGTTAAAATCTCATATGGCCCGACATATCTTGGACTTAGTTTCCCTTTCTGTCCGAACCTTTTCAATCCTCGCATAGGCGATACCTTCAAGAACACTTTATCACATACGACAAACTCCAGATCTCTGCGTCGAGTATCTGCATATTGCTTCTGACGGTTCTGAGTTGTTCTCACTCTTTCCTTGATAATGTCGACCACTCGGCAAGTCTCTTCAACAAATTCCGGTCCAACAATACTACGTTCTCCAACTTCATTCCAAAACAAAGGAGTTCGACACTTCCTGCCATACAGTGCTTCATAAGGTGACATCTGTATAGTAGCCTGATAGCTAGTGTTATAAGCGAACTCGATCAATGGTAACTTTTCATCCCATGATCCTTTGAAATCAATTACACATGCTCGTAGCATATCTTCTAGAATCTGGATTGTACGCTCTGACTGTCCATCTGTCTGTGGGTGGAATGCAGTACTGAACTTTAATGTTGTACCCATAGCCTTTTGTAATCCCTCCCAAAACTTGGAAGTAAATCGTGGATCTCTATCGGATACAATGCTCTCCGGTACACCGTGTAATCGAACAATATTATCCACATACAGCTTTGCTAACCTTTCTAGAGTATACTGAGGTCGTATGGGTATGAAGTGAGCTGTTTTAGTCAGACGATCTACAATCACCCAAACTGCGTCAACTACTCGAGGAGTCAGTGGTAATCCCGTGACGAAGTCCATAGTGATGCAGTCCCATTTCCATGCTGGTTCCTGTAACGGCTGTAACAGTCCTGCGGGTCTTTGTCATTCAGCCTTTACTTTTTGAAAATTTAGGCGTTGAGACACGAACTTAGCTACATCTGCTTTCATTCCTCTCCACCAATATAGTTTCTTTAGATCATGATACATTTTTGTACTCCCAGGATGTATTGAATAGATGGTGGTATGGGATTCTTTCATCAGTCGGTGTCTAATGTCTACACTTTTTGTTTCGGGTACACATATTCTTCCTTTGTATTTCAGTACTTTCTCTTCGCCCAAGCTGAACTCAGGGTTAGTCCTACCTTTCTCGATATCTTCTTATACTGTTCTCAGATAAGGATCTGATTTTATAGCTGTCTTCACTTCATCCATTATATCCGGTATAATCTTCAATGCCGCAAACATATTTGAAAACCGATGAATAAACCCTTGGTTGGCTGATCCATCCATTGTATCTATCACATACTGCTCATTGCCGTGATTGAATACCATTCTAGTAGTACACATTGCTGCAGTTGTGCTAACCTCTCCTTGCGATTTTATCATTGCCTTTCTGCTCAACGCATCCGCTACTACATTTGATTTCCCCGGATGATACTGGATATCACAATCATAGTCTTTCAATAGTTCCAACCATCTTCTTTGTCTCATATTCAATTCCTTCTGATTAAATAAATATGTAAGACTTTTATGGTCTGACTTAATCTGAAATTTCTCTCCGTATAGGTAATGTCACCATATCTTGACAGCATGCACTACTGCCACTAACTCCAAATCATGAGTGGGGTAATTTTTCTCATGTATCTTCAACTGTCTCGAGGCATGAGCAATTACTTGCTCTCCTTGCATAAGCACACATCCTAATCCCAGTCCCGACGCATCAGTGTATAAGGTAAATGTCTGTCCTGGAACAAGAATAGTTAAAATCGGAGCGGATATCAATCTGGTCTTCAATGTTTGGAAACTCTTCTCACATTTATCCGTCCACACAAAATTTTCACCTTTCTTAGTCAAACTGGTGAGAGGTACGGCAATCCGGGAATAGTCTTCCACAAATCTCCGATAATAACCAGCGAGACCCATAAAACTTTTAATTTCTGAAACGCTCTTTGGTGCTTCCAACTTTACAATAGCCTCGATCTTGCTGGGGTCCACTTTGATTCCTTCCGCGGATACTACATGGCCTAGGAAGGCGACTTCACTTAGCCAAAACTCGAACTTTGAAAATTTGGCATATAACTTCTCTTTCCTTAAATGCTATAGGGCGGCATTTAGGTTCTTAATATAGGTTTCCTTGTCCTTTGAGTATACCAATATATTATCAATAAATACTATAACCGACATATCCAACATATCGTGGAAGACCCGGTTCATGAGTTCGATGAAAGTTGCTGGTGCGTTTGTTAATCCAAAAGACATGACCAAGAACTCATAATGTTCGTATCTGGTCCTGAAAGCTGTCTTAGGAATATCACCTTCTTTAATCTTCAACTGATGATAGCCTGATCGAAGATTGATCTTAGAAAATACCTTTGCTCCTTGCAACTGGTCGAACAAGTCATCAATCCGAGGTAGTGGATATCGATTCTTGATTGTCAGTTTATTCAACTCCCGATAGTCGATGCATAATCCAACGCTACCGTCCTTCTTCTTTACGAATAATATCGGTTCTCCCCATGGTGATATGCCCTTGTCCAGCAGTTCCTGTAGTTGCACTTTCAGTTCCTTCAGTTCAGTAGGAGCCATTCTATAAGGTGCTTTTGATACTGGTGCGGCTCCAAGTATAAGATCTATCACAAACTCTGTGGCTCGGTCGGGTGGTAATCCTAGTAGTTCCTCTGGAAATACGTCGGGATAGTCCCGCACGACATCAATGTCTTTCATTCATGGTGCTTCCTTGGTTAGGTCGACCACTGATACTAGATACCCGACTGCCCCCTTCTCAAGGCACTTCTTAGCCTTTAGTGCTGAGAGTATGAGCTTGCATCTATGGGGAAGTTTGGTTCCCGCAAAACTGAATTCTGCTCCTTCTTTGTCTTTAAATGTTAGCTTCTTTTCGACGCATAATAGGTTTGCAGAATGCCGAGCTAACCAGTTCATTCCCAAGATGACGTCAAAGTCTGCCATCTCCAGTTGTATCAAGGTTGCATCTAAGGTTTTCTCTCCAAGGAGAACTGGACATGGTCCATAACCTTTCTCTAATTCCACTTCTAACCCCATCAGTAACCATACATGTAAATTGTAGTCTAATGTTTTGATGGGTAAATTTAGCTTCTTTCCGAATGACACCGATATAAAGGAATGAGTAGCTCCTGAATCAAAGAGTACTCTGGTGGGTACGCCATTTACAGGTACGATACCTGAGATTTATTTTACTTAGTCTACATGCTCATGCAACGTAATTTCAACTTTAAAAGGTTTCAGTCATACCTGTGACCACATCGGGTGATGCGGCAGCATCCTCGGATGTAACAGCATATACCCGTCCCTGATGTAACTGTTTCTTGGGCTTAGGGCACTCCCTTGCCATATGTCCCGGTTGGTTGCAGTTATAATATTTCGGGCCTTCAGAATATGGCTTTGACTGATGTTGAGCTACTGGAGTAGTCCTGGTTGCAGCAGTAAAGCCTTGAGCACGGATGGGTTTAAATGTCTTGTTGTTCCCTCCGTTGTAAGTATTTCCAGCTGGTCTTTTTATACCTCTGTTCTATGTGAAATAACTCTCCTTCTTGCTCGATTCTATAACTCGAGCGATTTGGATAGCTTCATTATATACCTTCTTTTCCAAGCCCAGAACGTGCTCTCTGATGCTTCCTCTCAGTCTCGTGACAAACCTACGGGTTTTTGTGTCTTCTTCCTGCATACTAAGTGGTGCAAAGAAAAACAGCTCTTCATAACGTTGTTGATATGCATCCACTGACATCTGTCCCTGATATAAACTCAGGAACTCCTTCTCCATAGAATCTCTGGAGCTTCGTGGAAAATACTTCTCAAAGAAAGCTTCTTTATAAATAGCCCAAGTCAGTAGGGCGTGCTTGGTCAATAGATAGGCCCGGGTAGATTTCCACCAATGATGTGCATCGCCTTTGAGCATGAAGGTGGCACATAGTACCTTTTCTTCTTCTGTAATAGTCATCATAAGAAAGTTTCTCTCCATCTCGTCGATCCAGTGTGCTGGCCATAACGGATCAAACGGTTTACCGTTAAATTCCCTGGGCTTCATCTTTAAAAATCTCTCAACCAGTCGAGAGTGATCCATCTGATTTTGGGGGTATGCCCCAAACATAGGTTATGGATACTGATACTGAACCTGAGCTGCTTCCTGAACAGGTATTGGGATCTGTGCAGCTAGTGGTTGAGGTGTTTGAGGTGCTAGGTGGTTACCCACCGGTGCTACACTGGCTTGTCTGGTCTGCATGGGTGTAGCATGTGCGGCTTGGAACATAATTCCCATTGCAACTTGCATTTGAGCCTGTGCGTGTTGCATCTGTTGCAGCTACTGAGTTAGGTTCATAACTACGGTTACTAGCTCCGATGGTGGAGGTGGCAAGTTGGTAGGATTTGCCTGACCTGGGTTTTTTGGTTCATATATATTTTCCTGACTGGTCTCCTCCACAGGTGGTGGTGGTGGAACTGCATTCCGACTCTGCCTGGTCACTCTACATCCAGACATGTTTTTCTTCTGAGATTGATGGTGCCTGAAAATCATCAAAATAGGTGAAACAATCATTTATACTTCATGTAGGCACGCTAATCGATGTAAAATTCTAAATTTCAGCTCATTTTATGAACAAAATACTGTCTTTTCTATGCAGGGTCGATGGTGAGGGTCGATGGTATGTCCGACCCTTAGTATCAGACCTTGGGAATGACCTATTCTTCCCGAGAGCTGAGGGTCGATGTGAGGGTCGATGGGTATCCGACCCTCAGTATCCGACCCTTAGTTTTCTGTCAGATTCCCGAGAGCTGAGGCTCGATGTGAGGGTCGATGGGTATCCGACCCTTAGTATCCGACCCTTAGTTTTCTGTCAGATTCTCGAGAGCCGAGGGTCGATTGGAGGGTCGATCTGAGGGTCGATGGTTCTGGTCGAATTGTCCGACCCACAGACCAAAAATCAGATTTTTAAGAGCCGATTCTGGGTTCATTCTTTGTTATTTCCCTCCCGTTTCGACTCGTCTCTCCCCTCTGAGTTGCTACAGTGCCACTCCACTATTTTGGTCAGTTTGAGTCCGGGTTTCGACGTCCACATCATCCCTACAGGTATGTTCTCCCATTTCCACTATTTTTAGGTTTTCTATTTTAGGTTTTTGTCCATTTTACTTGTATTTTTCAAATTAAACTTTTTTCAATCGTAAAAATTTGATTTTTATTGGGGGCTTTTGTTATTGGTGTCTCGAGGAACGAAGGCCCTCAAAAATTTTTGAGTTTCATCGGTTGGTTATCGAGAAACTTGGATTTTTGCTCAATTTGCCCTAATTTGTCGAAATTTTCTATTTCTCAAATTTTCTTCAAATTGGACTCCATTAGTTCCAATTTCCTATTGTGTGAGTGTTGTAGGATATGTTGGAACCTACGTAAGTCCTCCTGCCCACGTGTATGGGTGAAAAGTGAGGCTTTTGGCCACTTATGTCCTTATAATGTCAAATTTTGGATTTTTTTTTATCCTATTAACTCCTTATCTCCCTTTTTCTTTCCTTGTAGATACCATGGCTCGTACCAAGGTACCCCGAGTTTGTGATCCGCTTCGCTTCCGCTCCTATGAAGCCGAGGCACAGTATGCCCACTATGTCCGTAAAATGGTAGAGGGTGGTCGTATGGTGAACTTGGCTGAGCTAGCCCTGTTCAATGTAGAGAGGACGTTTGGTGATATGGGATGGCTCCCTGTCAACACTTACGATGCTTGCACCTGCCCGGATTCGGTGCGACAATTTTATTGTAACCTCCATGTGGTGGGGAATTACAATGATGTCGAGAGGGGTCACGAGTTGCGCATCACCAGCTACGTCAAAGGGATGAATATTTCATTTGACTATCGGAAACTGGCCGACTTACTGGGCATTCCTTATGATGGCCCCATGGTGTACTGTGCGCCTGGAGAGCCCCAGTTTATTTTTATGGAGATGAGGGCAGAGATCGACAATCACCTACTACGACCTGATCGCTGGCAGATGAGAGCTTGTTACTTGCGTCCAGCTCCACGGGTTTTCTGCAAGATTATCCAGCATAACCTAATTCCACAGAGTGGCCACTACGAGAGAGTTTCTCAGCTGACCCAGTATCTTCTTTACAACATTTGCACTAGGCAGCCCGTCTGCCTTCCTTACATCATCATGCGGACCATGATTAGTGCTACATTGTCCGGTCATAGGGGTAATCTACCCTATGGACGTATGATAACTGTTCTGCTGACCTGCCTGGGGGTTGACTTAGTGGATGAGAATATTCAGGAGAAGACCTTCTCGTCGCCGCTATATTGGGAGGCTATCTGCAAGATGGGACTGCAGGATGCCCAAGTCAGTGACGAGGAGAGGAACGAGATGGTGCGCCCTCACACTCACATCGAGATGGCTGACACTGAGGCCGCTGCTGCCGCTGCTAGAGCTCATGTGGATCCTGTCGACGATGATGACCGCATGTATATGGATGTCGACTCGATACCACTGCCTTCACCTACGCATGCAGCTGGAGCTGGTACTTCATCTGTGGCGGGTCCTTCACCTGCAACTGGTCCTTCATGTCTACCTTCTGATGACGTGTTGAGTATGTTTCACGAGATTAGAGAGGCTCAGCGTGCATCGGATTTGAGGATAGTGGAGCTTCTAGACGCTCAGCGCCGGACTGATCAACGGGTGGCTGATCTCACAGCTAGTATTTAGGCGACTCAGACTCAGGTGGCCTTGTTGACTAGAGTCTATGCCGAGGACTATGACAGAGATCGTGAGGCACCGCCTCCTCCTTCACCTCCAACTTCTTGAATGTATTTATTTTCTTTGTACTACTGAGTAACTGTCCGGGTTGTGGACTATACTCTACTTTAGTTATGTATATACGTTTGTTTCTCTCTCATTGTATGTAAAATTGTTTCCCCTTTAATAGATGCATTATTCTCTTTTTAAATTCGGTCTCAACCATCACTTGGGCTTATAGTGTGTTAATATTACTGTTTTTACTTTTATCCTATCTCAGTTCATAATTGTCTTGAATGTATGCTAGTTCAGCGGACAAGGCCTGAGATACTCTGATACCAAGTTGTCACACCCCAATTCTGCACTATCCAGAATGGTGTGATGAACTGCTAATAAACCAACAGTTCAACCAGGATCTCGAGTAGGCTATATCCATGTTATCTAAACTCCATACATTCATAATCATAATCAGAGTAAATACACAATAGCGGAAGTCTTATAATAAAATGAATTGAGAATCTACTGTGATATTAATATTTAAATAGCAAATTATTCTGTATCAACTGAGACATAAATAGATATCAAATACATGTCTTTAATAAATCCAAATAAGGAAAACTAAAAAAATATCTAATCGAATACACATGAGTTGCACTCACAAGAGGAGTCATGTGTATCCACTTCAGCTTCAACCTCCATCGCTGCTACGTTCCCGTACGCTAGAGCGTTTACATAATCTTCAATGGTATAACCTGCATCATCAGCTAAAAATATTCGACGTCGAGGGGTGAGCACACATCACGGCTCAGTGAGCAAACAAAACAATGCAATAGTACATATGCATGCAATCAATTCATATCTTTGGTCCGGTTTATAGTTTGCAATGCGCAATAGAAAGGTTGGGTGGTCAAAGGTTAACGTTTATTGATCCCGCCTCTATACACAGGGTGTGGAAGTCTGCCCAAGGGTTAACGTTTATTGTCGTCCCCATCCACCCTAATCACGAACATTATATAACAAAGGTTAACGTTTATTGCTATATAGTGCCATACCAACAAGTAAGCCCCTGCTGGTGAAGGCTGCAAACTGGGTTCGCGACTAACCAATCCTAATGCCAAACAGTGTATCCAAGGCCTCACCCCAGCTTCCCTCAGAATGTCCATAGAGATAGAGCTAAGGCCCCCCGATAGAGTCAGAGACTACAAGGACCGAGACCACCTCCCCTGATACTCTACGACATAATAGTTCTGCTAAGGTAATGGCGATATGACGATGCTAATGCAAAAGACTTGAGTTAGAGATAGAGCTAAAGTGCTGAGACCTGCCAAAGGTTAACGTTTATTGACGTTCTCATCACACCTTCCCTGATACTCGCTCGCATCAAGTACACCAACCACACACATACAATTACATGCCTATTCCTATCATCATCATCATCATCATGTTATAAACAATAAAGTAAATATGCATGAACAAATAATAGAAATATTGGATGACATGTTGTATGCACATTACAAACATATTCGCATAGAATCAAGCATGGCATTGGACTCAAGAAAAGAGAAAACAGTTTGTTATTTACCAATTAGTTTAGAGATCTGTTTTCTCACCTTAGCTTGCTAATAGATACTTTTCCAAGCTTTAGAATCACCTTTATATTGTTATTATATTGCTAGAAAACCTAACAAAGTCGATAGAATTTAATTAGAATTAATTCTGAATTTTAAAAACCATTCTGTAAACTGAGGGTCGGAGGTAGGGTCGGAGTCCTGATCGACCCTGGGTGCGACCCTCCCCAATCTGGACTTCCCGAACACTGAGGGTCGATACTCAGGATCACCTAGGGTCGGATGTTCATCGACCCTCTGTGCGACCCTCGGTGTATTTTGGTCAATTTCCTTCTTTTAGTCCATTCTTCGTGTTTGGGGCCCTATGGCTTGCTCCTACAGTCCATTCAACATTCACCCCATGGTCTAGAATCATGAAGCATCCACCTATATAGCATTCACGTAATCTCCCATAGTTTTCTATGGAATCCTAACCATGGATTGATGGTTTGGGTTTCTCCAAGATTATACTCTCATCATTACCTAACCTAAGGTCTATAAAACTCATGGAATTAGTATCTATACCTGAGAAGAATACTCCTTCTCTGCAACTCTTCTCGTTTTGGCTAATTTCTCTTCCTTGCTTCTCTTCTACTTCTTCTTCTTCTCTTCTCTTCTCTCAATTCAATTAGGGTTGTGAAAGGCGTGAAAGAGGCTTAGGAACGTCCTTTAAATAGAGTAGGAACATCCTAAAATAAGTCCCTTTGAGATTAGGAAAGAATCCAAATAAAAAATTATGAAATTTCTTAATTTCAGTTTCGGCGGCAATTGAGGGTCGATGGGAGGGTCAATGATCCCGTCGACCCTAGGGTTCCTAAGGTGTCCGACCCTCCCTATAAAACTAAGGGTCTGACTTTCTCTCTTGGGGGGTCCGACCCTCCCTTGTTGGGTATGCGACCCTCCCCCTAATTTAAGTATTTTTGGGTCGATTTGATACCTGGGATCTCGATCTCATTCACGCCCTTGGTCCATTTGACTCAACCATGATGGGTAAACCTGGTTCAAGGTGATAAGACCGGGTTAGATTGACACGGGTCTTACAACCTGTCCCTAGTGTATGTTGGCCTAAGAGCTATGAAACAGGCTACCTTCATGAGATGATCAACGATTACCGAAACTACATCTACAATGTTCAGCGTCAAGGGTAATCCAGTTACAAAATCCATGGTGATATGATCCCACTTCTACTCCGAGATCAAAAATGGTTGAAGTAACCCAGCTGGTCTTTATAAAGCACTTGTATATAGAAGCTGCCACATCACCCTTCATACCCCTCCACCAGTAGACCTTCTTCAAATCTTGGTACATCTTGATATTGCCAAGGTAAACTGTGAAAGGAGAAGAATGAGCTTCAATCATGATGGTCTCCTTTAAAACCTGGGTAGACTTGAGTACATAATATCTTCGTCTATATTTGATCAAACCCATGCTGTCAACTGAGAAATCTAGGTCTTGCTTTCCTTCTTCAAGATCACTCTTGAGAGTCTTCAAATGATAATCACTGTCAATAGCACCTTTGATCTTTTCTAGTAGGGTAGGCTGAATAGTCATGGTATAGAGCAGCTTAACTGTCTCCTCTATCCACTTTATCGTAACAGTGCCAGTAATAGAGAGCTCAACATTGGGAGGAGGTTTAAGACCAATGTATAGGCCATATTGTGTCCTACCTTGCGTTCAGCTAACTCAAAGGTTTCCCCTTCCACCATAACCATCACCTTCCAGCTGAGAGAATCAGCCACCACATTAGCCTTGCTAGGGTGATACTTGATGATGCAGTCATAATCTTGTACTAACTCAAACCACCGTTGCTACCTCATATTGAACTCATTCTGGTGGAATAAGTGAGTCAGACACTTGTGATCTGACATAAAACTTTTTGCCATATAAGTAGTGCCTCCATATTTTTATTGCAAAGACAATAGCTGCAAGTTCTAGGTCATGAGTGGGGTAATTCTTCTCATGCACCTTTAACTTCCTCGAAGCATAAGCTACAACATAGTCATCCTGCATAAGCACACAACCCAAACCAAATTTGGAAGCATCTGTATAAATGGTGAATGTACCCTTCTCAGATGGAATGGTCAGAACTGGAGCAAAGACAAGCTTTTCCTTGACAGTTTGAAAACTTTCTTCACATTTATCAGACCATTCAAACTTTATACCCTTCTTGGTCAATCCCATCAGTGGTATGGCTATATGGGAGAATCCCTCAATGAAGCACCGATAATAGCCAGCCAATCCAAGGAAACTTCTGACCTCTCTCACCGAGGTGGGTGTCTTCCAGTCCATGACTGCACTGACTTTTCCAGGGTCCATTGCTAATCTTTCTACTGATATAATCTGCATTAAGAACGCTACTTACTTGAGTCAAAACTCTCACTTCTTGAATTTGGCATACAACCTTTCCTGTCTCAACTTCTGTAATGCCAAGCGGAGTTGATCCGCATGGGGGACATCATCAGTTGGGTAGATGAGGATGTCATCGATGAAAACGATGACAAACTTATCTAAGAACTCATGGAATACCTAATTCATGAGCTCCATAAATGAGGCTGGAGCATTTGTCAAACCAAAGGACATGATCAAGAACTTGAAGTGGCCATGCCTAGTCCTAAATGTTGTCCTGGGTACATCATTCCCCTTACTCTTCAATTGGTAATAGCTCGACCATAGGTTTATCTTCAAAAACATGCTTGCCCCCTAATGTTAATTGAACAAGTCATCGATTCAGGGCAAGGGATACTGGTTCTTGGTTGTTAACTTGTTTAGATCCCAGTAATCAATGCATAAACGCACACTGTCATCATTTTTCTTCACAAATAACACTGGTGCTCCCCAAGGTGAGATACTAGGTCTGATGAAACCCTTGTCCAGTAGCTCTTGAGGCTATACCTTGAGTTCCTTTAACTCAATAGGAGACATACGGTATGGAGCCTTAGAAGCAGGAGCTGCTCATGGGACTAAGTCGATTACAAATTTTGTCTCCCAATCTGGTGGTAGACCTGGTAGCTCTTTAGGAAATACATTAAGGAATTCATTTGGTACATGTATGTCTTCTAATCTTGACATCTTGGCTTTGGTATCCAATATCGACACTAGATAACTTTCACACCCTTAGTGTATGAGTTTTGATGCTTGTAGTGCCGATAGAAACAACTTGCAATACTTTCTGGTCTTGTAACTGGTTTAAACAAAAGCTTCAGTACTGGTAGGCTGGAACAAAATCTGGCACTTGGAACATAGGACGTTGGCCTGGTGTTTTGCCAACCAATCGATTCTTAAAACTACCTCAAAGTCCTTCATCTCAAGGCATACGACATTGGCTTCTAATACTTTATCCTCTATGACCACGTCACATGATCCATAATAGTCTTCTAGAGCAGGCTTGGATCCCATGGGTGTATGTACTATCAGTGCACAAGACATCTTTCATGACGGCATTCCTAACATAGCGGCAAATGCAAGGAAAACGAATGAATGCGTAGTCCCATAATCAAATAATATACAAGCAGGTATGCTAGATATAGAAATAGTACCTACACATACACATATGAATTACTACAAGTCATACAAGATGATGCTTTTCTTTAAAATTTAAAATACTTGTGACAACCCCAGGTGGGCCTTCTGCATCATCAGTCGATATAGCAAAGACCTTGCCTTGTCCTAAAGGTGGTGCTTTCTTCTATTTTGGGCACACCCTTGCAAAATAGCCTGACTTTCCACAATTAAAACAAGTGCCATAAGGTACCAAAGAGGCATTTGAAGTTGTAGGCCTTGGCTGAGTTGTCTTGGGTACAAATGCAAGCTTGCTTTGAGTAGAGGCCAGATTGCTATAAGTGGGCCTCATTGTGGATGGGGCAAAAGAAGCTGTCACAGAAGAACTGGGGTAGTGAGTCCGAAATTGTTTATTGGGGCTGTTATTAGTGAAGCTCATGGGCCTTTTTTGGCCATGGTAATTCTGACGGTACCCATTCTCAACACTTTTCACCGCTTGCATGGTGTTACTGTACTCTATTAGTCTCATGGACTCCACTATCAACTTAATGCCTCCCCTCAACTTAGGCCCTTCATCTCTCATCGATGTGGGAGAAAAATAGAAGAGCTCCTCAAATTTCTATTTATATGCCTCAACAGTATTACTCCCCTGAGTGTGATTGAGGTACTCAACCTCCTTCCAATCCCTAAAGTTCTGGGGGAAGAAGTTCTTATAGGCTGCTTTTGGTAACTCTCCTAGAGAATAGTTCTTTTGTTCTTCCATTTTGACAGGATAGAAAAACTGTTCAGAACAATAAAAAATAACTAAACACCGTTTGACAAAACTAGTCCATTCTTTCATTCTCAAATAATGATCTAGATGAAAAGAACATCTAAAAATGAAAATCTCAGAACATGGTAACCCTTGTTTCACGTTCTAGAAAATTTTTAAATGAACAAAAAGAATAATTATTCCCGATAAAACACCCTACCCCTTTTCTTCTTCCAAATTTCTTCTTCTCTTTGTAACGATTGAAAGCCTGGCTTTGAAGGTGGTAAAAGAAGAGGGTGATGGTTGTTCCTCTATCCATAACGAATGAAAGCCCTACCTCTTTGTTCTATCCTTCCTCTCTTTGCAATGAAGTAACATCTGACGACTGTGTTTGTCCTCTGCAAATCACACATCCTTCATCTGGCAGCAACTAAGGAGGAGGAGCAGCAACAACCAACTCTCAGTTCTCCAGAAACCCTAAACCTACTGCAGTTCATTTCAATCCAAACTAACTGTACTGATGTACCATACTCTAACTGAAGCAAACTTTTTCAATTCCGTGCAAAGTCCATGAAAGTTTTGTAGATAGAGTTGTAGTTCCGCTGACGGATTGACTGATACATTAAACTCATCGAAATGGCTATTCTTACTAAAACCAATGCCTTTGTCCAAACCCAAAACCCTATTTCATTCAATTCAAGTAATTAATTGAACTTGCTTCTCTTAAATTGGTTTCATTCAATTCATGTAATGAATCAAACTTGCTTCTCATAAATTGGTTTCATTCAATTCAAGTAATTAATTGAACTTGCTATTGCCAAAGGAGAGACTTCAAAATATCAGGGGATCATTAGTCTCACTTCCACCTACTAAATCAAAGCTCTCAACAATGGCGGGCATGATCAGTCTGATCTCTTTCTTTTCAATTGTTTATTTATTTTTTCAAATAGAACCATGCATCCCTCTGTCTTTTATCTTGTTCTTAAACAATATTTGGCCTCTTCTTGCTGTGTGATTCCTAAAAAACAAAAAAGTATTTAGGGGTTTGGGTTTTCGATTATGTTGCAGGTTTCAATGCTGGTGTTGAAGGTTGATCTTGGGTTCTAACGCTGTTACAATAAGCTCAAGAAAATAAAAAAATAAGAATAAAAGGGACGACTGCAATAGTTCCACTGCATATGGAAGAAATTGGTGATTTGGGCCATTCATTTTGCCATAGGATATTTCTCAAGCTAAAACATCAACAGGATTAGTCTTGTTTGATTTCTTCTTCAAAGCAATGGGCAAGGAGAGCCAAGGACTGAGATAAATTGACTGAACACTTGTATGATATTATCCCCATCCCAAAGTGAGAGGTTTTATATCCAAGCAAGTTTAAAGCAAGTTTCAGTCATAGTCATGTGGGACTACCCACAGTCCTAGCTATTCTACACTTTTATTATTATAGAAGGACTCTACAACTCCATGGGCTGTTGCACAGTTAGAATAGGACTCTACCGTCCTAATCAATTTGCAATTCTAGTTGAATAAGTTTTCCTGTTGTAGTTTAGACTCTAAAGTCCATTATTGTTTATAGTTTGGACATAGGACTCCCATACGTAGAGAAGAGAGAAGGAGAGAAGATAGTATTAGATAAAGAAAAAGAGAAGGAAGAAAGGGAATTGGATTCCTAGAGGCTGGAACCATAAGAAAAAAAGAGGGGGGAGAGAATAAAGGGAAGAAAGGAAGAGAAAAGAGGGGGGGGGGATGAAGGAGAAAGAAAAAAGAGGTCATTTTTGCAGAAACCTTTCAGGTTAAGGTTTTACCTTTAATTCTTCTTCTTTACATTGAATTTTGATTTATCTTTCCTCTTAGGATCTTCATTGTGCAAACCAGTTTTTGTATAATTTGGTAATATCAGACTTGCCTTTTTATATAATCTGGTAATATCAGAGGTGCCTTTTTATATAATCTGGTAATATCAAACATGCCTCAGATACTAGATACAGATTCATATCAACATATATGCATACTAGTTTCAGATTTATACCAATATGTATTTATGTATGCCAATTTCAGATTCTATATCTGTATATAAACATATGTCAGATTTGTTGTTTCATGCCTTCCAAAGTCATTAGTAAAGCATGAGCAGGAAAGTGTCAACATAGGATATTAAACCTTATGTGGTGCTTTATCATAATTATTTTTCCTTCTGCTAGGGGTTAGGCACTTTTCCTATTGTATCTACTATTAAGATGCAACATAGAATAAATTATATAACAAATAATGAGGATTTCATGAAGGATAGAATTATTTTTTTAGGGGGTGTGGGATTTAATATTATATGAATATTTTGGTTTAATTTTGAAGATTTAGCATTGGGAATTGGATCAGCTCATTGAATTTCTACTCCAGGTTGTGGAATTATAATGGGAAAGTGGAATTAGAATGGGTATGTGGTAATAATAGGCTACCTTTCATTGATGCTTCATGATTGGCATAAATATTTCATTTTTTATGTCTAACAATTACAAAATATATGTTTAATAAGAGAAAATGATTTACAAATTTTCATATTTGGTAAGATATTGGTTTAATGGTAATTTTGTAATAGTTGAATCCTTTGAAAAAAAAAAGTGTTCTAAAACAAATTTTATCAAACAGCAAATAGGTCAGAACAGTGTTCTTAGACTAGTTTTGAAACATATTTACCAAATAGCCTTAAAGGCCAAAATAGCAGCCAAATAACACTATTTCATAACAGAACAAAAAAATACCATCTCTTCCAGTTCAGAACAAGAACAGGTGAGAACGTTACTAAATGTAGCCATAGAAAACTTCCTTAAAAATTTACTAGGTGTTCCTCCATAGCACTGCATCAAGGTATGTTGAATGCCCTTCCACCAATCATAGGGCACTCCTTCTAAAGGTTACACATTGCAACTTTTATGTCTCTGTGTACACCAGGGTCTCCGAGGTCTTCTCCATAGCTTGGATCCAAATAGCTGGCTGCATCAGATTGGTGTTAACCCTGGTAAATTTCAACGGATGCATACGTTGAAAATTGTTCATCACCTTTGCCCCATCTAATTGAGGTTATAAATGGATGCCTGCCATGGCAGGGTGAGTATGAGCTGCAGGCACTGGTGCTAGATCTTGATGAACTGGTGGTACTAGGGGCACCTGTTCATGTACATGCGGTGCAAGAGGATTAGAGGTGTGCCTCCACCATGTACTTGTTCGAGAACTAGTGGAGCTGGAGGCACTCAATGTAGAGCAGCCAATAATTCAATAAAGACTGTAGTTGTATTCCTTTGCTCGTCTTTCAGTTTTTGTACCAAACCACCCATAACTACCGCCATATCTGACTCCGTTTGTACTGGAATGGTGGTGAAATATTTACTGGTGGCGAAAGAGGAGGTGGCGGTGGTATAAGTGGTGGTGAATTTGAACCACCCTGGCCCATATTACCCTCCTCCTCAATTAGAGGATTTGCATTGGCATTCCTCCCTCTAGATCTTCTCCTTGGAGGCATTGCTTTTCAATCTTGTAGGTTGACATGGCAAATATGTAAATGCCCAATGTCAATATCAACCATAAGTCCAATTAAACCATAACAATATCTTAAACACTTCATGTTATGACAGTTATAAACAATGCATCACAAATTTCCATGTTTCAAGTCCAATTTAAGCTGTTTTCCTGAACTGGTAGTAACAGGAAGCACGCTCCATCAGTTAGGTGGGACCGGTAAGTAATCCCCCTAATTTATTAGGGAAAGTGGATGATCAGCACCGAGTGAACCAACTTCTGGCTAATCATCCAGTTTGTATCACCTATAGACTAACCTGATTTCCAGTAGGCTAAGCAATGAAGTGGCAGATGACTGTTCATTTGGTTATTGCACCGGTTGAACACTTAGAAATTTTCAAAGTTTACAATCATACCTGAGGCACGAAGCAATATTATGTGACTCCGATAAATTTTGACTGGCTCTAGTTAGTCTTTGGCTCTTACAAGTCCAATTGGCTCCATTTTAGTCAACTGGTATAATGAAGTAGCAGCAGGGCTTAAGTGACCGTTCTGCTAGTATTGTGAAACCCAGAATCCTATAAAAAGGCTTGTGGTTTCCCATTTGGAGCCCACATCAAAAAATTTTGGGGGAAAGGAGAGAAATAGGGTTTCCTCTAGTTTTCCAAGGTTTCTCTCCCTGTTCTTAGCGGTTTCTAACTACATTGGGCAATACATTCCTATCTCCTTCAGTTTTAGGTATGTTATCTCCCTTATTCTTGTTATTCTACTCCATTGAGCATACCTAGGTGTTATGCAATGTAATAATAACCTCTTAGGGTTAGGGCATTGGTTTTTCCACTTTGCTTTTACCAGGGAATCATGTCTTTCTTGGCCAACCCATCACTTAAGTGGGAACACGGTGATCCATGGAAGTGGTGATCTGGGGTTACCCTAACGGTAACCCCGGATCAACACTCCCATGGATCACCGTGTTCCCATTAGATCCTAGCATCAACAACGTGGCCCGTGTATTGTACTCCCATATTCTACATGTCTACCATACCCAAACAATCATACAAACATTTTATAGTTATTATATAATGCAAATGCATGCTCATACAAAGCAATCATGAAAAACATACAATTAAATAACAACCTAAGCATGTTACTAGAAAAGTAGAAATGTTATTAAGATGCCCTATATCTATGGACTAGACCCCTCACCTGATTGCACAAAGAGTGCAGTAGTAATATGAAGCATTAAAGAGAGCTCCCACATTCACTCATGTCAATTACCTATTTATACACATATGCTTCATAAGAGTGATTGCATAGCTTTTAATTAACCTGAGCAGGCCTTATATGTCCATACATGGGTCCCACAGAAGGTTGGAAACCAAAAGGATGATCTTCCTATGCTTTACTAGGCTAAACAGTCAAGACAGACTGAACTGACAGATCAAACAGGTAAATGGTTCCACCAGTACGTTAGACCAGTAAATACTTGGAGTATTTTCTAAGTAGGTGGCACTAGAAGGATGAGAAAATTCTTGACCATCTGGTTGATCATCCAATTTGTATACTAATATAAACCCTGGGATTCCAGTAGATTTTTCGAAAGCTAGGCTAGGTGATCGATCATCTAGGAATGGTTTCGCTTAACATTAAGCCAAAAACAAAAGATCCGAATCAAGCAGATCCATCGGGAACCGATCAAATAGTTTGGGTTTCACTTAACATTAAGCCTAAAACAAAGGATCGTCCCTCCGATACGAGACTTCAGTTGGTTCATCAATCATAAACCAAGGCTTTTGCCTTAATGGTACTATGGTTCATGCCAAGTCAATGAAAGGACATGTCTGTGGATCCGATACATGGCACCTATTCAGACCCAAAAACCAAGCCACGAACCGAGCAAGGTATCCAAGCTTGGGAACTTGGTTCTCTTCACAATGCTTCCATTTTAGTTAGTGGGAAACTCATTCCCACTATTAATAGGCACAATGGGAGCCATTTATGGCTCTAATAACTTCCCCAATGGAGTTGGTGAAATGTAACCCTAGATCTAGGTCATTAATGGATAATGGTTTTTCAATTACCAAGGTATATACATTCATTCACCCATAAGAAGGAGGAAGGAAGGAAACTTACCTCAAATAACTCCTTATGGAGTGGGGGAAAACCAAACATAGGTCTTCTAGGTCATTAATGGTGGTCACCATTAATGGTGCTTAACCACCATCGTTGCTAACCATCAGTATAAGGAAGAAAGAGGAAGTTCATGGTTCTTCCAAAGAGATGGCTAGGGTTTGGAGCTCCTTTGCCTCAAGATTCTTCCACTTTCCTTCTTCTTCTTCTTATTCTCACTCTCCCACAATCTCCCACGGTCCAAGGAAAGAGAGAAAAGGGGGCTTGGTTCCCCTTTTATAAGACATCGGGGAGGGGGAGAGAGTCTGGCTCGAGTTCAACTGGCTAAACTCAGCTGGATGAATGTTACATTGGTGCATTCCACTGAATGGGCAAAATACAGCTTATGGACCATCCCTTTGGCCTGGATGCATTGGGATGTGTATCCCCATCACCCAAGGTATACTAAGACACCTTGTACTACCAAGTATACATAGTGAAGAATCACTTAAGGTTCATATACCATCATGGTGCACATCAGGTGCTCTATCAGTCGATGTGTTGAGACCTAGTACAGGGGGAATCTAGGTTAGCAAAGGGATTTTGGGTGCGGGTCTAATACTTAGATTATGTTGGGGTGTACATATTTTATTGAAACTATGATAAGTATAAATAAAGTCAAATATTAACTCAATTCTATTTAATAGGTAAATCATCGCGGGGCATCGGGAAAGGTTTTTTCTACTAAGTGAGGGATTCAGAGCTTAATTTATTTTTGAATGTTTCTTTTATATCATGCATTAATGTATATATTAAAATGCTGCATTCACATGTCATAACACATATATTGAACTGCTGCATTCACATGTCATATCACATATATTAAACTGCGGCACTCACATGTCATGATATGAACTGTATTGTTTAAGCATGCATTCCTGCATAACTATAAATAATGTTAAATGTTAGAGTGTGGATGTGATTATAACTTGAATAGAGTGTGGGGACCAAAGTACTATACCGTGACTACCATTTGGGCCATTGGACAACTACCTTGGTGAAACTACGATGCCCAAGAGACTGGGTCATGAGTCTTAGCTGTGGTATCATCTGGCTGATATCCTAGTGAAGAATATGATGCCCGAGGTACTGGGGTCGGGAGTCCTAGCTGGGGTATAGCCCATATGTATATGTAAACTTATTTTCCATATAGGTTACCATGGTTAGTAGAATATGTAGATCCCGATGACTGAAACCCTTTCCAATAGGGGTATATATACTGGCATAGGCTCATTCCCCTTGGTTACTGACGTGTTGGTAAGAGGGAAAGGGCATTAGGGCCAGGACCTAGCCACTAGGAGGGAGCCTATGTAAGACCCGCACTCCGTAAACCCGGTCTAAACCTTGGTTTTGTGTCGTAGCAGGTCTTCCGATCATCACCGGGCCAGACGGGACGAGCGGATGAAAAATAGGTATGAAATCGGATCAAAGACGGCCAATTAGTCATCATTTTATGTTGACCGGTCGATGGTACCGGTCGACCGGTCAGCTCTATGCAACTGAATGTGGAAATCCGGAAATTGACTTCTGAGGGTCCCACTTTCCTGATTTCGAATCCTAAGATTTTCCTAATCCTAATAGGGTAACTAAACCCTAATTCTAGCTTATAAATACACCATAAAACCTCCTCAAATCCTTTCCATTGTCTCTCACAAGCCCTAAAGAAGAGAAGGAGGTTGGAAAGGAGAAGGAGCTAGGAAGAAGAAGAAGGTGCCGCCATTGCCGTTCGACGAAGCTCACTCTATGCTAGTCAACGGTAAGTGTTTTAACCATTCTTCTTACCCTATGACTCTAGAATAGTTGTTTGGGTGGATCAATACCATGCAAAGTAGGTATTGATCTAAAACCCTAATTGGACCTTAAACCCTAAGTTGCCGTCAAACCCTAGATTCGAGTTCCGAGATGATATTTGTCACACCCCAATTTTGGTCTAACCAGAACGGTGTGATGAACCGCTAATAAACCAACAGTTCAACCAGGATCTCAATTAGGCTATCCCCATGTTATCTAAACTTACACACATCCATAATCATAATCAGAGAAAATACACAATAGCGGAAGTCTTATAATAACATGAACTGAGAACTAAAATGATATCATTAATTTAATAGAAAATTATTCTGTTTTCAACTGAGACATAAATATTTAAATACCAAATACATGTCTTAATAAATCCAATAAAGAAAGGTATAAAATATCTAATCAAATACACACGAGTTGCACTCGCAAGAGGAGTCGTGTGTATCCGCTTCAACTTCAACTTCCATGGCTGCCACATTCCCGTACGCAGACGCATTCATATAGTCTTCAACGGTATATCCGAATCATCAACTAAAAATATTCGACGTCGAGGGGTGAGCACACATCACGGCTCAATGAGTAGCCAAAACAATGCAACAATACATATGAATGCAGATCAATTTATATCTTTGGTCCGGTTTAATGTTTGCAGTATGCAATAGAAAGGTTGAGGTAGCCAAAGGTCGCGTTTATTGGCTCCGCCTCTATACACGAGTGTTTGACGTTACCCGAAGATCACGTTTATCGTCAACTCACATGCACCCAATCATGAACATTATATGACAAAGGTTACGTTTATTGTTATATAGTGCCATACCAACACGTAAGCCCCTGTTGGCGTGGGCCGATGCGAGGGTCGATTGGTATCCGACCCTCAGTTTCGACCCTCGATTTTCTGTCATATTCCCGAGAGCCGAGGGTCGATTGGAGGGTCGATCCGAGGGTCGATGGTTCCAGTCGAATTGTCCGACCCTCGGACCAAAAATCAGATTTTTAAGATCCGATTCTGGGTCATTTCTCACTATTCCTCCTCCGTTTCGACTCGTCTCCTCTCTGAGTTGCTACAGTGCTACTCCACTATTTTTGGTCGGTTTAACTCCGGGTTTCGACGTCCACGTCATCCCTACAGGTATATCCTCTCATCTTTACCTGTTTTTAGGTTTTCTTTTCTAGGTTTTTTCCCATTTAACTCAAATTTTCCAAATTAAACTTTTTCCAACCGTAAAAATTCGATTTTTATTGGGGGCTTTTGTTATTGGTGTCTCGAGGAACGAAAGCCCTCAAAATTTTTTGAGTTTCATCGGTTGGTTATCGAGAAACTTAAAATTTTCTCTTTTTTCCCTAATTTATCGAAATTTTTGATTTTTCTTGAATTTCTTAAAATTGAGCTTCGTTAGTTAAAATTTCCTACTGTATGTGGATTGTAGGACATGTTTTAACCTACGTAAGTTCTCATACCCACTTGTATGGTGAGAAATGGGGTTTGATGGTCGACCCACGTCGTTATTAAATCAAATTTTGGATTTTTATCCTGCTAACTCCTTGTTTCCTTTTTCTTTCTTATTTTGCAGATACTATGGCCCTTACCAAATTACCCAGAGTGCGTGATCCACTTCACTTCTGTTCGAATGAAGCTGATACACAGTATGCTGACTATGCCCATAAGAAGGTTGAAGGGGGTCGCATGGTGAACTTGGCTGAGCTAGCCTTGTTCAATGTAGAGGGAGCGTTTGGTGATATGGGGTGGCTCCCTGTCATCACATACGACGCGTGCACATGTCCAGACTTGGTGCACCAGTTCTATTGTAATCTCTAGGTGGTGGGGAATTACAACGACGTTGAGCACGGTCAGGAGTTGCGCATCAACAGTTATGTGAAGGGGGTGCACATCTCCTTTGATTATCGGCAGCTGGCCGATCTGTTGGGAATTCCCTATGATGGCCCCATGGTGTACTGTGCATCGGGAGAGCCACAGTTTGTTGAGATGGAGATGAGAACAGAGATCGACAGCCAGTTGCTCCGTCCCAATCGATGGCAGATGAGAGCTTGTTACTTGCGTCCAGCTCCACGGGTCTTCAGCAAGATTATCCAGCATAATCTGATCCCACAGAGTGGGCACTATGAGAGGGTCTCTCAGCTGACACAGTTCTTAATCTACAGCATCTGCATTCGTCAGCCGGTCTTCCTACCTTACATCATCATGTGGACGATGATTAGTGCTACATTGTCTGGTCATAGGGGTAATCTACCCTATGGACGCATGATTACTGTGCTACTGACCCGTCTGGGGGTGGATCTGGTAGATGAGAAGATCCAAGAGAAGACCTTCTCGTCGCCTCTAGATTGGGAAGCTATCTACAAGATGGGGCTGTGAGATGCTGAGGTTAGCGATGAGGAGAGGAACGCGATGGTGTGCCCTTACACTCGTGTCGAGATGGCTGATGCTGAGGCTGCTGCTGCTGCTGCTAGAGCTCGTGTGGATCCGGTCGACGATGACGATCGCATGTATATGGACGTCGACTCGATACCACCGCCATTACCTACACATGCGGCTAGAGTTGGTACTTCTTCTACGACGGCTCCCGCACCTGAGGCTGGTCCTTTCCATTCGGCTGATCCTTCACTTCCACCTTCAGCCATGATGGAGATGCTATAGGAGATCAGGGATGCTCAGCGCAGATCTGATCTGAGGATGGATGAGTTGTTGGCTGCTCAGCACGCATCAGACGCACGGATGGGAGAGCTCCTAGCGGTGCAGCGTGCGACTGATCAGAGGATAGCCGGTCTCAGCTAGTTTACAGACGACCCAGACTCAGATAGCCTGGTTGACTAGAGTCTATGCTGAGGACTACGACAGAGACCGTGAGGCACCGCCTCCTCTTTCGCCTCCAGCTTCCTGAGTATACTTTTATTTTTCCTTGTACTACAGAGTAACTGTCTGGGTTGTGGACTGTACTCTGCTTTCATTATGTATATACATCTTGTTTTTCTCACTCATTGTATGTAACTTGTTTTCACTTTAATAGATTCATTATTCTCTTTTTAAGTTTGGTCACAATCATCACTTGTGCTTACAGTGTGTTTGTATTAAAGTTTTTAATTTATCCTATCTCAGTTCACAATGGTCTTGAATGTGTGTTAGTTCGGCGGGCAAGGCCTGAGTTGCTCTGATACCAAGTTGTCACACACCAATTTTAGTCTAACCAGAATGGTGTGATGAACCGCTAATAAACCAACGGTTCAACCAAGATCTCAAATAGGCTATCCCCGCGTTATCTAAACTTACACACATCCATAATCATAATCAGAGTAAATACACAATAGCGGAAGTCTTATAATAACATGAACTGATAACTAAAATGATATCATTAATTTAATAGCAAATTATTCTGTTTTCAACTGAGACATAAATATTTAAATAACAAATACATGTCTTAATAAATCCAATAAAGAAACCTATAAAATATCTAATCAAATACACACGAGTTGCACTCGCAAGAGGAGTCGTGTGTATCCCCTTCAGCTTCAACTTCCATGGCTGCCACGTTCCCATACGCAGACGCATTCATATAGTCTTCAACGGTATATCCTGTATCATCAACTAAAAATATTCGACGTCGAGGGGTGAGAACACATCACGGCTCAATGAGTAGCCAAAATAATGCAACAATACATATGCATGCAGATCAATTTATATCTTTGGTCCGGTTTAAAGTTTGCAGTATGCAATAGAAAGGTTGAGGTAGCCAAAGGTCGTGTTTATTGACTCCGCCTCTATACACGAGTGTGTAACGTTACCCGAAGATCACGTTTATCGTCAACTCACATGCACCCAATCATGAACATTATATGACAAAGGTTACGTTTATTGCTATATAGTACCATACCAACATGTAAGCCCCTGTTGGCGAGGGCTGCAAACTGGGCTCGCAACTAACCAATCCTAATGCCAAAAATATATCCAAGGCCTCACCCCAGCGTCCCTCAGAATGTCCATAGAGATAGAGCTAAGGCCCCCCGGTAGAGTCAAAGACTACATGGACCGAGACCACCTCCCCTGATACTCTACGACATAATAGTTCTGCTAAAGTAATGGTGATACGACGATGCCAATGCACAAGACTTGAGTTAGAGATAGAGCTAAAGTGCTGAGACCCGCCAAAGGTTAACGTTTATTGACGTTCTCATCGCACCTCCCCTGATACTCGCTCGCATCAAGCACATCAACCACACACATACAAGTACATGCATATTCCTATCATCATCATCATCATCATGTTATAAACGATAAAGTAAATATGCATGAACAAGTAATAGAAATATTGGATGGCATGCTGTATGCACATTTCAAACATATTCGCATAGAATCAAGCATGGCATAGGACTCAAGAAAACGAAAATAGTTTATTATTAACCAATTTAGTTTGGAGTTCTGGTTCCCCACCTTAGCTTGTTATAAGATACTTTTTCAAGCTTTAAAATCACCGTTGTAATGTTATTATATTGCTAGCAAACCTAACAAAGTCGATAAAATTTAATTAGAATAAATTCTGAATTTAAAAACCATTCTGTCAACTGAGGGTCGACACTAGGGTTGATTCTAGGGTCGATGGGTCTATCGACCCTCCCCTCTTTTTGGACTTCGCAAATGCTGAGGGTCGATGGTCAGAAACACCTATGGTCGGATGGCCTATCGACCCTGGGTGCGACCCTTGGTGCACTCTGGTTCAATTTCCACTTTTTAATCCATTCTTCGTGTTTGGGGTCCTATGGCTTGCTTCTACATTCCATTCAACACTCATTCCATGGTCTGAAACCATGAATCATCCTCCTAGATGGCTTTCATGCATTCTCCTAGGGTATTCCATGAAAACCTAACCATGGATGGATGGTTTGGGTTTCTCCGAGATCACTCTCTCTCCAATAACTATCCTAAGGTTTGTAGAAACTCATGGAATTAGTATCCATACCTGAGAAGATTACTCTTTCTCTGAAATTCTTCTCCTTTTTGTTAAGCTATCTTGCTTGCCTCTCTTCTTCCTCTTTTCCTTCTCCTCTCTTTCTCTCAATTCTATTAGGGTTATGAAAGGAGTGAAAGTGGCTTAGGGATGTCCTTTAAATAGGCTATAAACATCCTAAAATAAGCCCCTTTGAGATTAGGAAGGAATCCAATCGAAAATCTCGAAATTTCCTAGTTTCTATTTTCGGCAAGATCCGAGGGTCGGTGGGAGGGTCGATGATCCCGTCGAACCTAGGGTTCAAAAGCTGTCCGACCCTCCCTTCAAAATTGAGGGTCTGACTTTCTGTTTTGGGAGGTCCGACCCTGCTTAGCTGGGTGTGCGACCCTTCCCTCTTTTTAAGTGTTTTTACGTCGATTTGATACCTGGGATCTCGATCTCCTTCACGCCCTTGGTCCACTTGACTCGACCATGATGGGTAAACCTGGTTCAAGGTGGTAAGACCGGGTTAGATTGACACGGGTCTTACAATATTCATCGAAACTATACTCGAATGACTTGGGGATAACTCTAACTCAAAGATTTGACTTAGAATGGATAGGAGAAACCTTGGAATTCCATGGAGGATGATCGACGGCAGTCGAAAAACCCATGTATGGTCTTCCGAAGACATACCGGTCGACTATACCGGTTGCACACAGTGCGGCCGGTATGTTGCCACCGGTATCCCTCGGGAGGCTGGTCTGTGGGGACTGGCTGACCATACCGGTCGCCAGTCTTCCCCACAGAGCTGCGACCGGTACATGCCACCGGTCAGCTCTATGAGGGTATTTTGTAACCTTGTTGGTTTCCGACCAACATGAAACCTTAAGAAAAATATTCTAATGAAACCCTAATAATATTGTAGGACTTTGTGACTTCCCGTTTGGATCTTGCGACGTGGAGCAAGCTATCAAATGAGCGTCAGGTAAGGGAATCTGACCTAAACCTAATAATTAATAGACAGTAAATCGTTGTTAACCACTTGATTATATATGATGTGATGTTTGTGCATATTCACATGCCATCTTTTAATTTTAGTTATTATTACTGTTCATGCATTGTTAGGATGTGATTGTTAAGCATGTGATTGTTTTCGTTAGTGTGTGGAGTGGGGCATGGGCCTGGGATTGCTCCTCACACTAGCACCTTTTGTAGTATTCTGTCTTAACATGCTTGGTACGGGTGGGGCATCAGGGGAAGGTCGTGGTACGGTGGTCTCCGATGTTGATGCTGGCCTGGCCATGGTTATGTGGCATTGTGGTCTCCGAGGTCGACGCTGGCTTGTCCACGATGCTTTAGCTCTATCTCTATGCCGTAGGGAGTTATGTTGGGATAGGGTCTACCTGCGTATTGTTTCTATCCTAGTGGGTTAGTTATGGATAGGGCATCAGGGGAGGTGTGGGAATGCCTTAGCTCTATCTCTATGCCGTAGACGGCTGTGCTGGGATAGAGCGTATAGTGATGACATATAGGATTGGTTAGTTGCGAGCCCAGTTTGCGAGCCCTGGCCAGTAGGGGCTTAGGTACTGGTATGGGTAGAGCATCAGGGGAGGTACGGGGGTATCTTAGCTCTATCTCTATTCCATGATGGGTGCATGTGGGCCAATGGGGGTGTGATCCATGAGGTGCCACACACTCGTGTATAGAGGTGCGAGGGCCACCAAACCTTTCTATAGCACATTGCAAACTTAAAACCAGACCACAACATAAATTGATTGTTACTCATGCATAATATTGTAAAATTGTCTAATTGTCTTACTGAGCTAAGTTGTGAGCTCACCCTTTGTGTACACATTGTTTTTAGATGTTGATGCAGGATACACGGTGGACGACTATATGAACGCTCCGGCGTATGGTGATGTTGCTGCTCTGGGTGTACAGGCAGGAGAGGACGAGCATGACGCTTCATGCGAGTGCCCTTTCTGCGTGTACCTTTGATTGGTTTTATTTATTTATTTTCATTATTTTTGATTGGATTAAAGAGATGGAATGATATTATATTATTTGCTTGAATTTGAATAACTTGATATTTTATTTAAAGTTATCAATAGATTCTCAGTTCATTATATTTAAAAGACTTCCACTGTACTATTATATTCTGATTGTGGTTATGTGTGATGGTTTGTATGAGTGGACACGGCCTATTCGAGATCCTGGTGTGAACCGTTGGTTCGATGATGGTTCACTCACACCATTCTGGTTGGATCAGAATTGGGGTGTGATAGCCTATGGTTGGGAATGTGCGTACACTTGGTAGCGAGGCTGTCTGGTGTATGTCACATGTAGGGTATAGGTTCCCATAGTGCTCGGACTGTGGTGGTGATGCCCTGTGCCTTTCCCTAGGTCTAAGGGTATGACGCCCGAGGTAGTATAGTGAGTCCCAACAATGACCTTCAAGAGATCATAGCTAGACATAAATAATAATGAAACATCCATTTGTGTGATTGTATGTCTGTTTCCCTCTATAAGCTGTGGTTTTGATTACCCTATGTTATTCCATGGTTTTAGTTGATTTCTGTAGGAGGATTGATTCTTGCTTAGTTCGTGGCCAGCTTGTAGTGAGGTGTTTCAATTTGTCGGATCCCTCATATTTTTGGTATATAATTGAATGGTAGGTTATGTATTGGAAGTATTGTGTCTTGAATGTGTTGATGTAAGAACATAATCAATAGTCTGATTTATATTATAACATTTAGATGTCATCACACTTATGTTTGATATATATTAATGTTTCCTATTGTTATTTCTTTTATTTTTCTTTGATTTGGTAATATTATTCGTTATGCTTGACATGGAGGTTTCGGTGTACACTACTTATGTGAGATCCTGGGTAGGTTGAGATTGCTAGTGAGTGATCCTCTTTACGCATCCGGCCCTTGTAGATTTAGGGTGTGAACTTGGTACTACATGATTTCCCCAAGGACTATATCATTTCTTGTCTCCAATCACATATATCGGTTCGTTCCTAATTTATTATTGAATCTCAATTATGATACCATTGAAACTGCTTATGGTAGTCTGTCTTAGACAATTTCCTCCCTACTACTCCCTCCGATAACCCGTAGTATCTACTTTGGCCTTCTCTATCTTTTCCCCTGGGAGTTGTCTCATTTGCAATTTGTTTTTCCATTCGAGAGCTGGATGACTACCCGGTAACTAGTGGTAGCTGTGAGCTTAATTGACTCAACTTTTATTCCTTGCCAATTGTTTACTAATGTCAATGGAATAAGGATTTAGAGTAGTTGTCAAGAGCAATTTTATTGCTTTATCGTAAACGTATGTGAAAAAGAACTTTTGATGATTCTGGAGTACTTAGATTACGGATGAGGTAGAATTTAATCCGTGACAGCAAAAACCAACAGTGATTACGAGTGAATGGGAAATTTCCCAACAACACCTTTTTGGAAGCAGCACCACTTCCATCAAAATCATCGCAAAGGCAAGCCTTTCGTCGCTGGCAATATCCAGATAAGTGCCCATGTTGTACTACTTCTTTCAACTTGGCTGTAAGCACCCCATTTTTGCCTCACCAATCTCTTACAACCTTCACCAATCACTTTAGGGTTAACCAGTGTCACCCTCTAAACACTAGGAGCCTCCACCTGCCATTTTGGGAACATCCTATGTCATTTTCCCCCTTAGAATAGAAAAATTTCCAGAAAAGCCCTCTTATTGTTCAAACCCTAGGTAAAGTCCAAACCTAGAATAAATGTCCTCTTTGAGTCCAATGTAATCCTCGAACCTTGGTCTAAAACCAGCCATAAGTAGATCCTATAGTGTTAACTTCCCTTTAGGTTCCAAAAACTACCTTATTTAGGTCATTTAGGGTCATTTCCTAGCCTAAAAACCAAATAAAACCATCCCCAAGGTATTTTAGTCATTTTGGTCAAAGATGGTAAAAGTTGGTAAAATTTGGTCGAAATGATCAAAATAGTCAAAGTTAGTCCATACTTAAACCCTAAAGTCAACCTAGAGTCACTTAAAACCTATTCAATACATCCTAGTCACCTATTAACCCCCTTAGGTGTCACTTAGAATAGCCATGTGTCATTTAGAAGTCATACACATCCCTTCCCCCCCCCCCAATGGCCCGTATGTGATGTGAGAGAAATGTAAGGAAGAAAATGGAGAGAGAATGAAAAGAGGAGTAGAAGTCCGTTAAAAGCCCACTTAAAGCCTACTAAGCCTAGGATAAACCCTAATGGGCCTAAGTAATAGGCTAACAATAGTTCATTTTCCACCCATGGGCTGAATTGCAAATAAGAAATAAGAAAGGGTTAAAAGTGTAAAAAAGTCAAATTGGCAAAAGGAAAAAAGTACAAATAAAACAAAATAAGTAAAAATTAAAAAAAAAAAAAAAAAAAAGGAGTGGGTCCCCTCCCTACATGGTTCTGGAGAGAGAGAGGATCTCTCCAAAACTGTGAAAGGGAGAGAGATTGCGTTTGATGTGGCAATCATGTTGATGAGAAAAAGAAAAAAGAGAATGAAAAAAGAAAATTTTTTATAACTATTGGAGACTAATTGGTCTCTAATTAGACACCAATTCAAAGATCCTATGATGGCTATTAGTGAGGTTCCATGTGTTATGTAAGACCCATACCCAAACCCCATTATGGTTTGACTATTTTGTTCATGTGTCGGGTCTTCCCACGTGTAAACGTATCGGACTAACATGGCCATAGATGAAGACATACCCGTGAGGTGACACAAAACCATTATCTTGAACCTCTTATGTCATTAGACCACATGACATTGCACTACAAGTGGTCTTGGACTTAACCTATGCGACCACCCAGTGCAAAACACGCACACACCTAATTGGCCGACCAAAAAAAGAGGTCCGGCTAGAGAGATAGGTGGTGCAGCTGTGCACCAGCCGCACACTGTGCCACCGCACCCTGTGTGCGAATCTGGTTAGAGACCAGACAGCCTTGGGACCCAGTTGTTTGTATTCAATCCTTCTCTAAGCATGGAAGGCTTATCACAATGGGTCTATTCTTGGTAACCGAAGGAGGAAATCCTTACTCTCACCATGTTTAGATCAATGGTATCCTATCACACAAATTTTATGAGAAGAGAGATCTCTATCCTCTCAACTCTATCGATTCAGTTAGTCAAACGAAAGGATTGGTGCAAGGGAACTCTGACGCATGACTCTGAGAGAGAAGAGAAAATAAGAGGAGAACAAAAGAGATAGGAGAATACTTTTCTCTAAGTACTACCAATAAAGAGCGATAAGAAAGAAAAGAGAAGGAAAAAACTGTAGAGAAAGAACGGAGAAGAAGAAAGGAGAAAGAAAGAGAAAGAGAAAGATGAAGAAAACATATCTCTGGAACAACGGTTGCTCAACTGAGAACTTGAAAAAGAAACCTGCTGTATGTATTTCTCACCTAGTTGTAGATAGATTATAGAACCATTAAGTAGAGATTTGAATAATGCAATGGAGCTACGTCCTTCACATTAATGGTTAGACATACTGGTAATGATGGTAAATGAAGGAATGATATCCACCATTGATGGTGAAGCTTCGAACTAGGTAGACTATCGTTCACAGATCTGAATAGTGGATGGTAGAGTACATAGCATACTGATTAAGTGAAATCGAATCATATCGAGATTAAATGAATTGACCATACCTTCAACAATCTGAGAGTGTCCAATAAGGACTAGAACCATAGACAATAGTAGATCCAATGATGGAAATTGGATCTAGAGTTTTTACGCTAGATCTGGTATTTCAACTATTTATCAGATTGAAACGGTATCCCAACTATGATGTAGACATGGATCCATGAGCCCAAACTCTTTATTTACACTTAAAAAAAATCCTAGAAACACACCTGAGAAAAATGGTGGCCATCGAGCGACATTTCGATGTGCGATCACAGGGATCATCAGCACGGCCTTCCTGTCGTGACGTGCTGTCAATGCCATCAGCCGTACATGATTCTGGCATTGAATCTTGGCCAAACATGTCTAGTGATTTAGTATAAGTTATTTTGACATGTTTTAGGGTTTAGAACCCTATAATCACATTTCTATGAAGTGAAATCCCTTATACGTCATGTATGTCGAAGGTAGGTTTTGATTTACACACTAAAATGAAAAACCACACACCACCTCTGTTGTTTGAGACCTTAAACCAAACCTACAGGGACCAGGCAATACCATTGAGGTGCTGGCATAGTCAAATAGCCATGCGAAAGCATGCGACCGCAACCATTAGTCGCATGCCTAGCACCTGGTGAGGTACGATCGCAGCCATCGACCGAACAACTGTTTGGTTGCAGATCCTCTTTGTATTTTCCCAGCAACTGCTACTCAACCATAGGACCCATGTTAAGGTGCTAGAACACCCCTGGCCTCGTCAAAGGAATTCCTTCTTAGTATTAAGGCTAATAGAAGGTGGATCCTGTCTAACGAGTGTGCTATCTTGGGGATTGCCAATCCATACTTCTCCTATCTCGTGTAGACAACATGTTTATTACAAGTTAGAAGTATATTTAAACCTTGAATGGTAATGAATGGAATTTATAATAACGCCTATTGCTATGCTTTGATAAACAGACAGTAAAAAGTAGGCATGAATATCAGACAAGTAAATAACATTGTAAACACAGGAATAATGAGCATAAAGCAATGCTAGAATAAATCTATAAGATTATAAGTTAATGAATAATACTGCTTATGATTTTGATAAAGATATGAAGACTCCAGTAGGAAGCTATTCGATCGAGATTACTCCTTTACCTTTCGGTAAGGGAACTAAACCTTTAGATGCATATGTTTTCTCTATTTATTATGCTGTGAGATGGTGTGAGATTGATAACATGCTTTGTATGATAACATGCCATCTAGTAAACTGTTTTGTATGATCATGCATATGCATCCTTGTGTTTGGGATCAACAGTGCCAGTAGGGATTGGAGTGTGTGGAATGGGATACTCGTTACCTTTCCACGATAGCAACAGATCTGTTATTGATTCATGATGTCTGGTTTAAGTCGATAAGGAGGAAGGTGGTTGAATGGGATGCTTGCACCACATCTCACCAGCACTGCTTTGGATTGACCATATGTAACTTATCCAAGTCATGATGTCCTACGTAGGGGCTCAGATAGGGTTGGTGTGAGACCCGCACCAAGAATCCCATTACTAATCCGGATTCCTCTTGTGCCAGGTGTCAACACATCGGCTGATGGACACCTGAAGCAGACCACATGGTGGTATTTGGAGCTTAGGTAAGTCTTCACTATGTATAGTGGGTGTTGTAAGGTGCTATAGTAGACCTTGGGTGAAGGGGATATGCATCCCAAAACATTTGAGTCAAAGAATTGCACAATAAATTGTATTTTTACCTAATCGACAGAACATATCGGTATAAAGTTCATCCGATTAAGTTTAGCCGGTTGAACTCAAGCCAGCCACTTTCTCTCTCTCTAATTTCATATAAAAGGGGACCAAGCCCTCATTTTCTCTCTTCTTCTACCCTGAGACTTTGGGAGAGAATAGAGGAGAAGAAGAAGAGAAACAGAAAATCTTGAAGGCCAAGCTCCAAGCCTTAGCCATCTCTTTAAAGGTTAGTGCAAAGGACTTCCTCTTTCCTCCTTGTATTGATGGCCAGCAACCTTGTCACACCCTAATTCTGCACTGTACAGAATGGTGTGATGAACTGCTAGCAAACCAACGGTTCAACCAGGATCTCAAGTAGGCTATCCCCGCGTTATCTAAACTCCCACACATCCATAATCATAATCAGAGTAAATATACAATAGCAGAAATCTTATAATAAAATTAACTGAGAATCTACTGTGATATAAATATTAAATAGCAAATTATTCTGTATCAACTGGGACATAAATAATTATCAAATACATGTCTTTATTAAATTCAAATAAAGAAACCTAAGAAAAATCTAATCGAATACACATGAGTTGCACTCGCAAGAGGAGTCATGTGTATCTACTTCAGCTTCAGCTTCCATCGTCGCCACGTTCCCGTATGCTGGAGCATTCATATAATCTTCAACCGTATAACCTGCATCATCAACTAAAAATATTCGACGTCAAGGGGTGAGCACACATCACGGCTCAGTGAGTAGACAAAACAATGCAACAATACATATGAATGCAATCAATTCATATCTTTGGTCTGGTTTATAGTTTGCAATGCGCAATAGAAAGGTTGGGTGGTCAAAGGTTAACGTTTAATGACCCCGCCTCTATACACAGGGTGTGGAAGTCTGCCCGAAGGTTAACGTTTATCGTCGTCCCCATCCACCCTAATCATGACATTATACAACAAAGCTTAATGTTTATTGCTATATAATACCATACCAACACGTAAGCCCCTATTAGCGAGGGCTTGCAAACTAGGCTCGAAACTATCCAATCCTAATGCCAAACAGTGTATCCAAGGCCTCACCCCAGCATCCCTCATAATGTCCATAGAGATAGAGCTACGGCCCCCCGGTAGAGTCAAAAACTACAAGGACCGAGACCACCTCCCCTGATACTCTACGACATAATAGTTCTGCTAAAGTAATGGCGATACGACGATGCTAATGCACAAGACTTGAGTTAGAGATAGAGCTAAAGTGCTGAGACCCACCAAAGGTTAACGTTTATTGACGTTCTCATTACACCTCCCTTGATACTCGCTCGCATCAAGTACACCAACCACACACATACAATCACATGCCTATTCCTATCATCGTCATCATCATCATGTTATAAACAATAAAGTAAATATGCATGAACAAATAATAGAAATATTGGATGACATGTTGTATGCACATTACAAGCATATTCGCATAGAATCAAGCATGGCATTGGACTCAAGAAAATAGAAAACAGTTTGTTATTAACCAATTAGTTTATAGTTCTGTTTCCTCACCTTAGCTTGCTAATAGATACTTTTCCAAGCTTTAGAATCACATTTATATTGTTATGATAATGCTAGAAGACCTAACAAAGTCGATAAAATTTAATTAAAATTTATTCTGAATTTAAAAACCATTCTGTTAACTGAGGCTCGGAGGTAGGGTCGGAGTCAGGATCGACCCTGGATGCGACCCTCCCCAAACTCTGAACTTCCCGAACACTGAGGGTCGATGGTCAGTATCACCTACTGTCGGAGGTCATCGACACTCGGTGCGACCCTTGGTGCACTTTGGTCCAGTTCCCTCTTTTAGTCCATTCTTCGTGCTTGGAATCCTATGGCATGCTCCTACATTCCATTCTACATTCATTCCGTGGTCTGAAACCATGTATAATCCACCTAGATAGCTTTCATGTAATCCCCCATGATTTTCCATAAAAACCTAACCATGGGTTGATGGTTTGGGTTTCTTCGAGATCACACTCTCATCAATATCTAACCTAAGGTCTATAGAAACTCATGAAATTAGTATCCATACCTGAGAAGAATAATCCTTCTCTGCAACTCTTCTCTTTTGGCTAAATTTCTTCCTTGCTTCTGTTCTTCCTCTTTTCCTTCTCTTCTCTTTCTCTCAATTCAATTAGGGTTGTGAAAAGGAGTGAAAGAGGCTTAGGAACGTCCTTTAAATAGAGTAGGAACATCCTAAATAAGCCCCATTGAGATTAGGAAAGAATCCCAATCGAAAATTAAGAATTTTCCTAATTTCTATTTCTTACAGTAACCGAGGGTCGATGGGAGGGTCGATGATCCCGTCGACCCTAGGGTTCAAGATGTCCGACCCTCCCTTCAAAATTGAGGGTCTGACTTTCTGCTTTGGGAGGTCCGACCCTGCTTAGCTGGGTATGCGACCCTCCCTTCAAATTAAGTGTTTTTGGGTCGATTTGATACCTGGGATCTCGATCTCCTTCACGCCCTTGGTCCATTTGACTCAACCATGATGGGTAAACCTGGTTCAAGGTGGTAAGACCGGGTTAGATTGACATGGGTCTTACAAACCTTGGTGGTTGAGCACCATTAATGGTGACCACCATTAATGACCTAGAATACCTAGGTTTGTCTTCCCCACTCCTTAAGGACTTATTGAGGTAGGTTTACCTTCCTTCCTCTTTTATTTTGGGGAATAAATGTAAGAATGGGCGGTGATTAAAGCTCCATTAATGCATATCTCATTTGTAACCTAAAAAACCTAGGTTTTGTTCACCAACCCCATTAAGGAAGCTATTGGAGCCATAAATGGCTCCCATGTGCTGAACAATGGTGGGATGAGTTTCCCACCAGATAAAATTGAAGCCTTGTTGAAGAGATCAAGTCCCCAAAGCTTAGAGACCTTAATCGATTCGTGACCTGGTTTTTGGGTTTGAACCTGTACCATGTACCGGATATACGAACATGTCCATTTTACCAGTTGTCTTAGATGGTGGTACCACCAAGGCAAAGGCCTTGGCTAATTGACAATGAACTAACCAGAGTCTCAAATCGAAGGCACGTACCTCTGCATTAGTCCTAACCGTTCTACCAGTTCCCTGTGGATCCTTTTGGTTCGGATCTTCAGTTTAGGCTTAATAGTTAAGCGGAGTCATTTCTGGATGACCAATCACCGAACATTGCTTCCAAAATAGCTACTGGAAATTCAGGGTTATAACAGTATGTGTACCTGATGACCAACTAGATGGTCAAGCATCCGCTCATTTTTCTGGTGCCATTTACTTAGATAATACATTAAGTGTTAATTGGTATTGTGTCCTGGTGGAACCCTCTATTGGTTCCATCTGCCAGTTCAGTTAATGTTGGCCTATAAGCCTTGTAATGTGTAGGAAGACTATCCTTTTAGTTCCCAGTCTTCTGTGGGACCCATGCATGGACACTAAGACTTGTCTACGATGGTAAAAAGCTATGAAACAAAACTAATGAAACCTTATATGCTTAATTAGGTATTGAATAAGGGTGGTCATTGAAGCCTTCTGTTTGGGCTTTAGAATTTGCTACACTTGTGGTGCAATCAGGTGAGGGATCTAGTCCTTAGACATAGAATATTTTAATAACATGTCCACATTCCTAGTAACATGCTTAGGTTGTTATTTAAATTTATGCTTCCCATGATTACTATATATGAGCATGCATTGCATTATAGTAACTATAAATGTTTGTATGATTGTTTGGGTATGATAGATGAATCGAGTATGGTAGTACAATACATGGGCCACGTTGTTGATGCTAGGCTCTAACGGGAGCACAACGATCCATGGAATGGAACCGGGGTTCGCCGTTAGAGTATAGTTTTATTTATGAATTGATGTGACCATGTATGAAGCATAGGAGTGCGGGTGTACTAGTCATGTTGGAATGCAATCATTTATGGTGGTTCGTGTGATGCATGGGAGTGCAGGTACATGGATCACGTTGGAATGTAGACACGCTAGCGGTAGACGTGGATCCATGGGAGTGGATCCGTGGTTCTCTACTGGTGGATAGCACGACGATTATGTTGACATGCTAGTGGGGGCATGGTTAACCATGGGAATAGGGATCCAGGGAATTCTGCTGGTAGACAACCAAAGTGAAATGAATGAACATAATAGACATAGGTTGTCACACCCCAATTCTGCACTATTCAGAATGGTGTGATGAACCGCTAATAAACCAACGGTTAAAATAGGGTCTCGAATAGGCTGTATCCGTTTGCATAAACCATACACATCCACAACCATAATCAGAGTAAATAAACAATAACGGAAGTCTTATATATTAAATGAACTGATCTAACTGTGATAAAGTAAATAAATTATCCAATTATCTCCAAAAGGACTAAGACATAAATTAAAATAATTAAATCAATTACATTGTCTGTATAACTTAAACAAAATTTAATAAAAAACCACAGGAGTTGCACTCGCATGATGAATCATGCAACTCCATCATCACTTCTGCCTCCACTGCCATCACATGTTCGTATGTTGGAGCATTCATATATTCTTCCACCATCGTACCTGCATCATCAACTAAAAATATTTGAATTTGAAAAGGGTGAGCACACATCACGGCTCAGTGAGCAAACAAAACAACGCAACAAACATATGCATGCATTCAATTCATATCTTTGGTCTCCTTCATAAGTTTGTAATGTGCAATAGAAAGGATGGGTGGCCGCCGCACCTCTATACACGAATGTGTGGAACCGTCCAATGGATCAAACACCATTATCGGCCCCACATGCACCCTGCATGGAATAAAGGTGGAGCTAAAGTGCTTAGAACAGCATCGCATCACACTTCCCCTAATGTTCTACCCATACCAACATGTAAGCCCCTGTTGGCGAGGGCTTGCAAACTGGGCTCGCAACTAACCAATCCTAATGTCAAATAGTGTATCCAAGGCCTCACCCTAGCATCCCTTAATACGTCCATAGAGATAGAGCTAAGGCCCCCCGGCAGAGTCAGAGACTACATGGTCCGAGACCACCTCCCCTGATGCCCTACGACGTAATAGTTTTGCTAAGGTAATGGCGATACGACGATGTTAGTGGACAAGACTTGAGTAGAGATAGAGCTAGAGTCTGGTGACCAAGATGAACCACAGTGTCACGTCCTCCCCTTAATGCTCCACTCGCATCAAGTACACTAACCACATACATACATTCACATGCCTATTCTTAGCATCATCATCATCATCATCATGTTTTAATAAACAAAATTAAATATGCATGAACAGTAATAACAAGAATACTGGATGACATGTGATATGCATATTACAATCATACAAGCATAGAATCATTTATGGTATTGGACTCAATAAACAAAAATAGTTTATTATTAGCCAATTAGTTTAGGTCTTGTTTACTCACCTTTGATTGAGCGTAGATCCTCGTTCAAGCTTTATGAATCACTTTTAAATCATAGAAGGCCTAACAAGTCGATAGATTTTAATTAGAATTAATTCCAATAGATTTAGACTAACTGAAATCGTAGGGTAGCACCTAGGGTAGCAGTTTCTACGACCCTAGGGTGTAGGGTCCGACGTGGGGTTGGATACCATTCGACGCTACGTATGATCACACCCTCTCTGTGACTTCCCGAGGACATGTGGTCGATCCTATGGTCTCATAGGGTTGGATATCATTCGACCCTATGTTCAACCACACGTATTCTGAGTCGACCTTTCATTCTAAAGTCCATTCATTCATGTTTGGATCCTTTGGCTTACTTTCATGGTCCATTCTATGATTGTTCTATTGCTCAAAACTCCATGTTATATACTATTCATTTTCCACAACAATTTCCTCCATGGAATCTCTTGGAACTTGTCCATGGATGGATGATTTGGGTTTCTCCTAATCCTATGTTCTTCATTACTAATCTAGGATCTCTTATTCCGGTAAGGAATTAGGTTCATACCATTATTCAGAGGTTTCTCTGAACTTCCTCCTCTTCCTTAGTATTCTTTTTTAAGTTTCCTTCTCTTCTTCTCTTCCTTCTCTTTCTCTTTCTCTCACTTTCAATTAGGGTTGTAAAGGAGTGAAAGTGGATAACGGACGTCCTATTTATAGAGGAAAACCCTCCATAATAAGTCCCAATGAGTTTAGGAAAGATCCCCTTGAAATTAGGAAACTTTCCTAATTTCCAGTTTTTGTCTGTCATCGTAGGGTCGGACGTAGGGTCGTAGGATCTGTCAACCCTACACCTTCTTAGTCATCCGACCCTACGACTAAAAAGTCATGGGTTGGACTTCTGTTGAGGTGGGGTCGACCCTACCTATTTAGGCATGCGACCCTACCCTCACATTTACTATTTTTGGGTAGACTCATACATGGTCTTGTGATTTCTTCATGCACATGGTCCACTTGTCTCGACCATGATAGGTAGACCTGGTACAAGGTGGTAAGACCGGGTAGTTTGATACGGTTCTTACAACTCCCCCCTTCTTATTAAAAATTTCATCCTTGAAATTTGTACATACCTTTCGAGTAAAAAAGGTGAGGATATTGCTTCCGCATAGCATTCTCTTCTTCCCATGTGATCTCTTCTATATCTCAGCTTCTCCAGGCAACCTTAACATAATAGATGTCACGATTCTGTAATCGTTGAACCTTTCGACTAGTGATTTCAGTTGGTGCTACTTCAAATGTGAAATCATTAGTTAGATCTGATAGATCTGCTGTCAAAATGTGTGTTGAATCTCTGACATACTTCTTTAATAATGAGATATGAAATACATCATGCACACTTGACAGAGATGGTGGTAGTGCTAACTGGTAAGCCACTTTTCCACGTTTGGCTAAAATCTCATATGGCCCAACATATCTCGGACTTAGCTTCCCTTTCTGTCTGAATCGTTTTATACCTCGCATAGGTGATACTTTCAAAAATACCTTATCACCTACGACAAATTCAAGGTCTCTGCGTCGAGTATCTGCATACTATTTCTGACGATTCTAAGCTGTTTTAACTCTTTCTTTGATAATGTCAACTACTCGACAAGTTTCTTTAACAAACTCTAGTCCAACGATACTCCGTTCTCCAACTTCATTCCAAAACAAAGGAGTTCGAAACTTCCTACCATACATTGCTTTATAGGGTGACATCTGTATAGTAGCCTGATAGCTGTTGTTATAGGCGAACTCGATCAATGGTAGTTTCTCATCCCATGATCCCTTGAAATCAATAACATAGGCTCGAAGTATGTTTTCTAAAATCTGAATGGTACGCTCCAACTGTCCGTCTGTCTGAGGATGGAATGGAGTACTGAATTTCAACGTTGTACCCATAGCCTTTTGTTATCCTTTCCAAAATTTTGAGGTAAAGCGTGGGTCTCTATCGGACACAATGCTTTCAGGTACATCATGTAATCTGACAATATTATCCACATATAGCTTGGCTTACCTCTCTAGGGTATACTGAGGTCGTATCGCTATGAAGCGAGCTATCTTAGTCAGACGATCTACAATCACCCAAACCGCGTCAACTACTTGGGGAGTCAGTGGTAATCCGGTGACGAAGTCCATAGTGATGTAGTCCCATTTCCATGCTGGTTCTGGTAGTGGCTGCAATAATCCTGCAGGTCTTTGCCTTTCAGCCTTTATCCTCTGACAATTTAGGCATTGAGACATAAATTTAGCTACATCTGCTTTCATTCCTCTCCACCAATATAGTTTCTTCAGATTACGGTACATCTTCGTACTTTCAAGATGTACCAAATAATCGGTGGTGTGAGCTTCCTTTATTAGTCTGTGTCTAATATCCAAGTTTTCATTTTCAGTAACACACACTCTTCCTTTATATTTTAGTACCTTTTCAGTGTCCAAGGTGAACTTTGGAATAGTCTTACCTTTTTCGATGACTTCTTGTACCGTTCTCAGATAAGGGTTTGACCTAATAGCAGCCATCACTTCATCTAATATATCAGGTACAATCTTCAATGTTGCGAACTTATTTGAAAGATGATGAATAAACCCTTGGTTGGTTGATCCACCTGGTGCATCTATCACGAATAGCTCATTACCATGATTGAATACTTTTCCTGTAACACACATTGCCGAAGTCATGTTAACCTCTCCTTGGGATTTTATCATTGCTTTTCTGCTTAGCGCATCAGCAACTACATTAGCCCTTCCTGGATGATACTGGCTATCGAAATCATAATCCTTCAATAATTCCAGCCATCTTCTTTGTCTTATGTTCAACTCCTTTTGATTAAAAAGATAAGTGAGTCTCTTATGATCTGACTTAATCTGAAGTTTCTCTCTATACAAATAATGTCTCCATATCTTGACAGCATGCACTATCGTTGCTAATTCCAAGTCATGAGTGGGATAGTTCTTCTCATGTGTTTTCAGTTGTCTTGAGGCATACATAACTACTTGTTCTCCTTGCATAAGCATACATCCTAAACCCAACCCAGACGCATCAGTGTACAAGGTAAATGGTTGTCCTGGAATAGGAATAGTCAATATGGGAGCAGATATCAATCTAGCTTTCAATATTTGAAAACATTCTTCACATTTGTCGGTCCAAACAATCTTTTCTCCTTTCTTAGACAAACTGGTGAGAGATACGGCGATTCTAGAGTAATCTTCCACGAATCGTCGATATAACCCAGCTAGACCTAGGAAACTTCTGATTTCTACAACACTCTTAGGTGCTTCCCATTTCACAATGGCTTCAATCTTACTAGGATCCACTTTAATTCCTTCAGCGGATAAAACATGGCCTAAGAAAGCGACCTCATTTAGCCAAAACTCACACTTTGTAAATTTAGCGTAAAGCTTCTCTTTTCTTAGTTGCTGCAGAGCGGCTCTTAGATTCATGACATGAGTTTCCTTGTCCTTGGAGTAGACCAATATATCATCAATAACACACAATAACTGACGTATCCAACATATCATGGAATACCCAATTCATGAGTTCCATGAAAGTTGCGGGTGCGTTAGTCAGTCCAAAAGACATGACTAAAAATTCATAATGTTCATATCTTGTTCTAAATGCTCTCTTTGGAATATCACCTTCCTTAATTTTCAACTGATGGTATCCTGACCAAAGATCAATCTTGGAGAACACCTTGGCACCTTGCAAATGATCAAACAAGTCATTGATCCGAGGCAACGGGTACTGATTCTTGATTATAAGCTTATTCAACTCCCGATAGTCTATACACAGTCGAACGCTACCGTCCTTCTTCTTCACAAACAATACCGGCACTCCCCATGGTGATATGTTGGGTCTGATATAACCCTTGTCTAGTAATTCCAGTAGCTGTACCTTTAGTACTTTCAGTTCAGTAGGAGCCATTCGATAGGGTGCTTTATATACTGGTGCGGCTCTGGGTATAAGATCTATAACGAACACTGTCCCTCGGTCGGGTGGTAGTCCTGGTAGTTCCTCAGGAAATACATCTGGAAAGTCATGCACAACATCAATATCTTTCATTCATGGTACTTCCTTGGTGAGATCAACCACGGATTCTAGATACCTAACTCCTCCTTTCTCGAGGCATTTTCTAGCCTTTAATGCAGAGATGATGAGTTTTCGTCTACGGGGAAGTTTGGTTCCTACAAAATAAAACTCTGCTCCTTCCTTGTCCTTAAATGTCAGTTTCTTTTTTGCACGTAATAGGTTTGTTGAATGTCGAGCTAACCAACCCATTCGCAAGATAACGTCAAAGTCTACCATCTCAAGTTAAATTATGGTTGCTTCCAAAATCTTCTCGCTGATAAGAATTGGACATGGTCCATAACCTTTTTCTAGTTCCACTTCTAATGTCATAGGCGATGTTACAAGAAATTTGTAGTCTAAAGATCTTAGGGGTAGATTTAACTTCTTTTCAAATGACACAGATATAAAAGAATGAGTAGCTCCAGATTCAAACAGTACTCTGGCGGGTATGCCATTAATAGGTACGATACCTGTGATTTGTTTTAATTTAGTCTACATGTCACACCCTAATTCTGGACTAAACAAAATGGTGTGACAACTTGGTATCAGAGCTCTCAGGCCTTTCCCATGAAACCCGAATACTTCCACTAGAGTCCATGAACTGAGTTAGGATAAATTAAAAGCTTTAATACAAACAGACCATAAGCACCTGTGTTGGTTGAGATAGAACTTAAACAAGACAATAATGTACATATTAAAGGTGGAACCACATATATACACAAACAAAAAGAGAAAATTTTAAAACTTTTCCTGATAAACGAATAATATAGGGTATGATCTATAGGTTGAGCAGTTATCTAAGTATACAAAGGATATAGTACAGTAGCCGAAGCTTTGGAATACAGAGTTGATACTCACAAGATGTGAAACTCGATGTATTTGGGAAAGAAGGAAAATGGCTAGTAACGCCTTAGTCCTTGCAATGGTAAAGGGAAAGATCTCAGGCTGAATACAATAGAGATAGTAGAACAATGGCCATACACTAAGAATAAAAGAAGATAAAGCTATACTATTATGTGATGTGGAGACTCTAAGTGAGATCCACCACAAGCTGATCCGTTACCTGTTGCTCGCATTAAGAAGATGTTGGAACATGACCCCCACCACTATCCGGGTTGAGAATGGATAATGAAAACTCATCTGAGCAGATGCTAAATAATGATAATCAGATTGGGTTAAATTAAAGGAGGTGAACAACCAGGCCGCTCCAGCCAATCACCTGGACTACCCAAGTTGCCAATGTTACATCAACACCTCCGAGTCAGGCCATGTATAGTACTAATTGGTAGCAACACTATACCGCCATCACCTGTTACCTATAACACAGTGCCTACCATACAGCAAGACCCTGTAATGCACATCCCAGTGTAGATGCTTGGTGTACAACAAGCAGTATATCAAGGTGGTTATCCTTATCAGCCAACGATGTATGGGATAGCTGCATCATGACACAATGATCTGAGCAAGGATTGAGGAATAATTTTTGAAGACGAAGCCTTAGATGTTTTCAGCAGAGGATCAAATTTAATTGTGGCTATATGAGTAGATATGTTTATATAGGATGCAGTGCATTGTTGATTTATTCTTATGATTATAGAGGATGCACATACCAGATTTTAATTTCTCGTGCCTTGACAGGATACCTTCTTGATTTAACCTGTCAATTGAAGTTATAGATATTGTTTCTTTAGTATTAGTCCTGATTATACCAAACTGAGCCACTCTCATGATCGACAACATGAACAGAGATATGAACTGAATGAACAGTTAAATGTTTAATCATGTTGAGCGTACATCTTCTGATTTAGACCTGATTTATTGATGTACCAAAACTTTCTCCAGATTTATTCCTATAGTGCCTTGACCAATGGCATTATACACTTAATTGAACCTGTAACCATGATGTTAAGAATTATAAAATATCTATTTCCATGTATTTGGACAATCGTGCAACTTAACGACCTTTTAATGTCGATTGGATTACCACAGATTTACTCCTGATCTTTTAAACTTAAGATTCATTAAATAAAGCAAGTGTTCATCATTATACTAAATTAAAAGAAGGAAATGAATTGTTCTGGATAAACATTCTGCTTCTTACATTTCTCAACATCCATTGATAAGATGTTTAGTGATAATGGAATTATTGGAAGAAAGATGATTGGATTCAGATTAAATGCTATGGCCAATGAAACTCAGATGATGTAATGGAGAATCTATTTTGAGATTACTGATTTGATGGATATGAGCCATGTCTATAAAAGAGTGCATGAGAAAAAAGTGAAAACTATCAAGAGTAACTAGGAAAGAGTAGATAGCACTCAAGTAAATTTAAAGATGGTTATATCGATATGAATTTTGACAAAGCAGAAGATTCCTAAAAGCAAATCTAAGAGTAGATACAAGGATAAAGTCAAAATTATGGCATTGATAGTATTCAGATTAGTACACGCCATACTGAGTTATGCCCATTGTTAAAGGAAATGATTAAGCAATGACCAAGACAGTTTGGTAGAATTAATGAAATTTTGAGCATATACCCTAATGCTTAGACATGGGATATGTAATGAGTAAATAGTCAGAAATTGCTTTTCGAGATATATGATAGAATCATAATAGAAGGAAATATAAGCTAATGAACTTTTCAAGATATGAGATTATTAGCGATAGTCTTTGAAAATCATAAGAGATGAAGGAACTAGACAAACTCTTAAGACCTATATACCAGATTTGCTAGTTCAAACCTTTTGGACTAGATGTTGTATTGGATGAGTGTTATGAACAATATTCGAATCATATGAATGGATAAAATTTGGATGCAACCTAAATCGACTTGAGATGGCGGACTTTGACGTCATCTTGAGAATAGACTAGTTGTCTCAACACTCTACAAGTGTTATGTGCATAGAAGATGTTATCATTCAAGAGTAAAGACGGCATATAAATTAGTTTTATTGGAAGCATGTTGCCTAAGAAGTGATAGCTGATCCTCTCTATGCTAAAGGCGAAGAGATGCTTTGAAGAGAAAAAGTTGGACATATGGTATCTGTGGTATACGTTCCCCAAAGAAGTACCACAAATAGAAGATGTTGATGTGATGCATAAATTTTCTGAAGTATTTCCAGGAGACTTACCTGGGTTACCATCTGATCATACGATTGAGTTCGTCATCGACTTGTTACCCAATGACGATACTTGTGTCAAAGGCACCTATGAATAGCTCTTATAGAATTGAAGGAACTAAGACTTAACTACAAGAGTTATTAAACTAAGGTCCTAATAGGCTAAGTATTTCATCACGGGGAGTGCCAATGCAATTCGTAAAGAAGAAGGATGATAGTGTTGTCTACGTATAGACTACCGAGAATCGAATAAGCTCACGATCAAGAATCGATATCTGTCACCTCGGATCGATGACTTGTTTAAACGGTTGCAAAGAGCAAAGGTATTTTCTAAGATTGAATTTCAGTCAAGATATCATCAGTTGAATAATTTGGACAACGATATTTTGAAGATACCTTTAGAAACGGGATTGGACATTGTGAGTTCCTGATTATGACGGTTGGATTAACCAATGCCCTTACATCTTTTATGGAGCTGATGAACTGGGTGTTTCATGACATATTGGACACATCGGTCATAGTTTTCATAGATGATATTTTGGTTTATTTCAAGAATGAAGCAACTCATAAAATGGATTTTAGAACAACTTCACAACAGCTGAAAAGGGAAAAGCTTTATGCCAAGTCCAAGAAATATGAGACCCGATTAAACAAAGTGATCTGCTTAGATCACATAGCATCGTAAAAAGGGATTAAAGTGGACCCTATTAAGATAGAAGCAATTGTATGATGAGAAACGCCTAAAAACATTGTGAAGATCAGAAGTTCCTTGGGTTTAGCTGGTTATTACAGACGATTTGTAGAGGACCACTCTAAGATCACAAAAACCTCTTACCAAGCTAACCAAGAAGGGAGAGGAGTTTAATTGGACTAACAAGTGTAAAGAATGTTTCTAGATTCTAAATTAAGGTTGATATCAGCTCCCATCTTGATCATTCGGACACTAGGGAAACCGTTTACCCTAAACATCGAAGCTTTGGATTGGATCTAGGATGCGGTTTGATGCAAGGTAAATAAGCGATTGTATATGCTTCAAGAAAACTGAAGGAGCATGAAAAGAGTTACCATACTCATGTCTTAGAAGTATCGGTGATGAGTTATATAATCAAGACTTGTAGACATTACCTATATAGAGAAAAATTTCAAATTAAATCAGATTACAAGAGTTTTATTTATCTCTTCATTAGAAAGAGTTGAACATAAAGATAAGAAAATGGATAGAATTGCTCAAGGATTAAGCCTACGATATATAGTGTCATCCGAGCAAGGCTAAGGTAGTAGCTAAGGCCTAAAGCAAAAAGGGAATTATGAAGTCCGAGGAAGGAACCAGTATAGATGTTGTCTTATGTTTCATAGCAAAAAATTTAGATTGAAAGGAGAGTAACATATAATAGAAACTCATGATGATCCAATTGAGCGAGAATTTATGAATGAACTTATGGAGCAATAGTTCATCGGCTGCACTTGTGGCATTAAAGATCATCTTTGAATTGATGGATGAACTAAAAGTAGCAATTTTGTTAGATCTATATATAAGAACAGTGTATGCAGATTTAGATAAAGGAAAACCAAACCTTGACTTACTCTGGATGCGAAAAAGGTTCTATGATACAGAGGATGATTATGTATACCTGAAGTGAAAAATGTTGATCATAAGATATAAGATAATGTTAAAAGCCCATTCTATTCCGTATTGGATACATTCTAGAAGTATAATATATACCAAAACATGAAGATATTATTTTGGTAGAAGGGAATGGAAGTAGTTGTGGCTAGATGCATGTTTCAGTGTCTGAATTATCAGTAAGTAAAGGCTGAAAAACAAAGACCAACATGGCTTACCATAACCACTATTGGAGCCAGTCTGGAAGTGGAACTGCAGTACAATGAACTATGTCAATGATTTGCCACTGACTCCCAGATCGGTTGACATGGTTTGGGTGATTGTTGATCGCCTTATGAAGATAGCTCATTCCATTACTATACGACCTCGGTATGCTTTGGAGCGGCTAACTAAGATATATGTGGATTGAATTTGCTACCAAGCTACTATGTAGATGTCACCTATAAAGCATGGTACGGTAGAAATGTCAAATTCTTTTTGTTTTGGAATAAAGTTGGTGAATAAGGAATGGTAAGATCTGAGTATGTTGAAGAAACCGATCGAGTAGCAGACAAGATCAAGGAGATAAAGTATTTCTTGAAGAGACACCAAGATAGCTCAAGTTTCTCAGAAGAGACACCAAGACCTCGAGTTCGCCATAAGTGATAAAGTGTTCTTGAAGATATCACTTATGCATGAATTAAAAACAATTCAACGAGAAGGGAAAGTTGTATCCGATATATGTTTTGGATCTCATAAAATTTGGAGAGACGTAGAAAAGTTGTATATCAAATAGCGTTACCGCTGCCCATGTCCAGTGCCCATGACGTATTTTGTGTATCTCTATTGAAGGAGTATGTTGGAGATCCATATCAAAGGTATTGACCACTGATTCACTGGATTAGATAGAAGATTTAACTATTGAAGTGGTACCAGCCTAGCTCACCAGTTGGAAGGTACAACATCTTAAAAAAAAAACTGGGATAATTATTATATAAAGATAATCTGGCAAAGACAAGACGTGGAGAAGATTACATGGGAGGTAGAAGATGCAATGCGGAAACAGAATTCCCACCTATTGACTCCGAAGTAAATTCTAATTTTGAGGGCAAAATTTATTTTAAGGAGGGGGGATTTGTAATATCCGTACGTTCAAATTTTGAGGACGAAATTTCTTTTAAGGGTGGTGGAGTTGTAAGACCCGCACGCCACGAACCCGGTCTAACCTTACATTTCGTGCCGTGACCAGTCTACATATCATGGTTAAGCCAAGTGGGCCAAGTGTGTGAAGAAACCCAAGACCCAATAAGAAATTTTACTCAAAAATAGTCAAAATGAGGGAAGGCTCGAATACCTAAACAGGTAGGGTCGACCCCACCTCAAAAGAAGTCCAACCCATGACTTTTTGGTCTTGGGGTTGCAGGGGCATCGAATTGTCCGACCACCTCATCGACCCCCTAGCATCGTCCCTAGGAAAACAATAAAAACAGCACGAACCGAAAATTAGGAAACTTTCCTAATTTCAATTGGGACCTTTCCTAAACTCAATGGGACTTATTTTGGGAGGTTTTTCTCTATAAATAGGACGTCTCTAAGCCTCTTTCAATCCTTTCAGAACCCTAATTGAAAGTGAGAGAAAGAGAAGAGAAGGAAAACTTGAAGAAAAGGCTAAGGAAGAAGAAGAAGCTCAGAGAAATCTTTGAAACTCAGACTACAGAAGGTATGAACCCAATCCTTATCTAAATTGAAAGCTTAGAATAGATTATGATGAAGTTAGGTTAGGAGAAACCGCAATACCATCCATCCAGGGATCAATTCCAATGGAAATCATGGAAAACTATGAAAAGTGAGTAACTTGGAGTTTTGAGCCATAGAACAATCATAGAATGGACTATAAAAGTAAGCCAAAAGATCCGAACATAAAAGAATGGACTGTAGGATGAAAAGGTCGACTCAAACCACGTGCGGTCGCACGTAGGTGTAAGCACCCCATTTTTGCCATCCCAGCTAAACAAAGTCATGCTGGTGCGTGGACAACAAAAGGGCGAAAGGTGATTGAAAGTTTGGATTTTTTACTATGAATTTGAGGAAGTTTTCAATGGGTCTGTGAATTTGAGAAAGTTTCAATGGGTCCCACAGCAAGGTCACAGGCTGTAATCTGCATGGATGCATAGGTCATGGAATTATCTTTGAAATGATACCAGAATTGCCTAATTCTGATATCAAACGGAGAAGATATGGTCATTTTAGTAGGATGATACGTATAAGGGAGGTTTCTGAAATTATCATAAATAATCCCAGGGGCTTTCATGCAAATTATCATAAGTCGGATTGTTTGAATTTTAACTCTTCATATCTTGATCATCTAACATTGGAATCAGATGATTCAAAGACCAATATTCCTTATTTTCAGTCCTCTTCAAAGTGGACGTGAAAAATTTTGGGTAGAAGTCACCAGTGGGTCCCATACAAGCTTTCATGCAAAATTATCGTTATAACTTCAAAGCTTCATATTTTTTCTGTTCTACGTCGAATTCAGATGATTCCAAGGCCATTATTCTTCATTCATGATGTTCTACAAAGTGGATGTGAAAAATCCCAGGTAGAAGTCACCAGTGAGTCCCATGCAAAATTTCACATGGAAATAGTCATTTAATCTTCGAAAATTCATATTTTGGTCACCCTATATCCAAATCAGGTAATGTCAGTTTCATTATGTTCCATTTTTAGTAGTCTACAAAGTGGATGTAAAGGATTTCGGGCAGAAGTCTCCGAAGAGTCTCATGCGAAATGGTCAGCCAAATTATCGATAATTGGCCTGTTTAAACTTCATAAATTCATAAGTTGGCCATTTTATTTCCAAATAAGATTCAAGTTCCAATATTCTTCACTTTTAATGTTCTACAAAGTGAACACAGAAAATTTGGAATAGAGGCTATCGGAAAATTCCGTATGGAATGACAGCGGAAATGGCCCATGAAATGATAGAGAAAACCCAATTAATCTAGTCAACTCAGCTCAACCCAAGACAATTTTGGCCCAATACAGCTCAACCCATATCAGTTTAACTCAGTCAACTCAAACCAGTTTCAAATCAGTTCATCCATGTGCATAGTATTTATATATATATATTATATATATATATATATATATATATATATATATATATATATATATATATATATATGTGTGTGTGTGTGTGTGTGTGTGTGTGTGTGTTATTAAATATGTGTATATATATGTATATAATATATATTATTATATATTAATGATAAGAATCCAAAAGATTCTTTGAGAAAAAAGAAAAAAATAAAGAGAGGATACGTGAGAGAGAGGGAGAATTAGGGTTTTAGAATCCAAAAGATTCATTGAGAAAAAAGAAGAAAATAAATAGAAGAGACGTGAGAGAGAGGGAGATTTAGGGTTTTAAAATCCAAAAGATTTTTTAAGAAAAAAAGGAAAGAAAGAGAGAGGTGACGTGAGAGAGAGAGAGAGAGAGAGAGATTTAGGGTTTTGGATCCAAATGAGATTGTAAAAAAAGGAAAGAGAAGAAAAGGAGGGGAGATTTAGAAGAATCCAAAAGATTCATTGAAAAAAATAAAAAATAAAGAGAGGAGACGTGATAGAGAGGGAGATTTGGGGTTTTGGATCCAAAAGAGATTGAGAAAAAAGGAAAGAGAAGAAAAAGAAGGGAGATTTAGAAGAATCCAAAAAGATTCTTTGAGAAAAAAAGGAAAAAATAAAAAGAGGAGACGTGAGAGAGAGGGAGAATTAGGGTTTTAGAATCCAAAATATTTTTTTTGAAAAAAAGGAAAGAAAGGAGTGATGATACGTAAAAAAGAGGGATTTAGGGTTTGCATATAATCAAAAAAGAGTAGGAAAAAAAAAGAGAAGAGGAGAAGAAGAGAGGGAACATTCAAGAGAGAAAAAAAATGAATCCAAGAGAGAGAGATTGAGAAGAAAAAGGAAATATGAGAGAGAGAGAGAGAGAGAGAGAGAGAGGTGATAAGAAGGAGAGATCTAGAAGAAAAGGGAGAAGAATGAAAGAGGCAGCAAAGAGGATGATGAGAAGATGCAAATGAGAGAAGCAGAGAGAAGAAGCCTGAGGTAAGAACCACCCATCCCTTTTGTCATTTTTTTTTTTAAATCAAACCATACTGCAATGCATGTCTGAGATTGGTGTTTAGCATTAGGAAGATGCTTCCGTTTGCACAAGATTCCTTAATGAAAAAGTTAAATTTATCAGTTATCTAAATGACCATGTATTCAGATACTATTTTCATCAGCTATATAATTTTATATTGATTTTATAGTACAACTGGCCAGAATCTAGAACAGACCTGACCAGTTTTTTGCATGTACTTGGGGAACGATTTTGACCTGGCCATGTTCTCTTTTAGGATTAGTTTCCTTGAGACAAAATGTTGGCCTCTGAGTCCTCTTTTCGAGGATATGTTGTAAGACTCGTATCAAACTAACCCGGTCTTACCACCTTGAACTAGGTCTACCCATCATGGTTGAGTCAAATGGACCAAGTGCGTAAAGGAGATCACGATCCCAGGTATTAAACTGACCCAAAAACACCTAAATAAGGGGAGGGTCGCATAGCCAGCAAGGGAGGGTCAGACCCCCCCAGTATGGAAGTCAGACCCCCAGTTTTATATGGGGGGTCAGATATTTTAAGGACCAGGGGTCGACGGGATCTCCGACCCCCCTATCGACCCCCGGTACTCGGTAAAAATAGAAATTAGGAAACTTTCCTAATTTCAATGGGATTCCTTCCTAATCTCAATGGGACTTATTTTATGAGTTTCTACTCTATAAATAGGACGTCCCTAAGCCTCTTTCACTCCTTTTAGAACCCTAATTGAATTGAGAAAAAGAGAAGAGAAGGAAGAGAAGAAGAAGAGAAGGAAAGAAGAGAAGAAAGCAAAAGGAGAAGAGTTGCAGAGAAGGAGTAATCTTCTAAGGTATAGATATTATTTTCATGAGTTTCTAAAGACCTTAGAGTAGATAATGAAGAGGGTATGATCTCGGAGAAACCCAAACCATCAACCCATGGTTAGGATTTCATGGAAAACCATGGGGGAAATCATGAAAGCTATATAGTTGAATGAATCATGGTTCTAGGCCATAGAACATGTGTGGAATGGACTATAGGAGCAAGCCATAGGACCCCAAACACGAAAAATTGGCTGAAGGAAGAAAAATTGATAAAACCCACAGGGTGTCGCATGGGGGGTCGATGGCCAATCGACCCTACCAGACCTTAAGCATCGACCCCCAGTGTTCGGGAAACCCAGAATAGGGGTGGTCGCACCCAGGGTCGATCATAATTCAGACCCTTGCTCCGACCCCCAGTTAACAGTATGGTTTTTAATTTCAAAATTAGTTCTAATTAAATTTTATCGACTTTGTTTGGTCTTCTAGTAATATAATAACAATATAAAAGTGATTTTAAAGCTTAAAAGAGGATCTACTAGCAAGCTAAGGTGAGGAAACAAGACTCTTAACTAATTGGTTAATAATAAACAGTTTTATTTCTTGAGTCCAATGCTATGCTTGATTCTATGCGAACATGTTTGTAATGTGCATTCAACATGTCATCCGAAATTTCTATTTATTGTTCTGCATATTTACTTTATTGTTTATAACATGATAATGATGATGATGATAGGAATAGGCATGTGAATGTATGTGTGTGGTTGGTGTACTTGATGCGAGCGAGTATGAGGGGGGGTGTCATAGGCTGGGCCTCAGCATTTTAGCTCTATCTCTAACTCAAGTCATGTGCATTAGCATCATCGTATCGCCATTACTTTAGTAGAACTATTACATCGTAGAGTATCAGGGGAGGTGGTCTCGGTCCTTTTAGTCTCTGACTCTATCGGGGGGCCTTAGCTCTATCTCTATGGACGTTATGAGGGATGATGGGGTGAAGCCTTGGATACACTGTTTGGCATTAGGATTGGTTAGTTGCGAGCCCCGTTTGTAAGCACTCGCTAACAGGGGCTTACGTGTTGGTATGGTATTGTACAACAATAAACGTTAACCTTTGTTGTACAATGTTCATGAATTGGGTGCTTGTGAGTTGACGATAAACGTTACCTTCAGGCAGCGTCACACACTTGTGTATAGAGGAGGGGTCAATAAACGTTAACCTTAGACCACCCAAACCTTTCTATTGCATATTGCAAACTTTAAACCAGACCAAAGATATGAATTGATTGCATGCATATGTATTGTTGCATTGTTTTGTTCGCTCACTGAGCCATGATGTGTGCTCACCCCCTCGACGTCGAATATTTTTAGTTGATGATGCAGGTACTACCATCGAAGATTATGTCAATGCTCCAGTGTACGGGCACATGGCGGCGATGGATGTTGAAGATGAAGTGGATACGCATGACCCCTCTTACGAGTGCAACTCATGTGTATTCGATTAGATGTTATTTTTATTATTTGGATTTAGTAAAGACATGTATTTGATATTTATTTATGTCTTAGTTGATAAAGAATAATTTGCTATTGAAATATGATTATCACATCTAGATTTCTCAGTTCATTTTACTATAAGACTTCCGCTATTGTGTATTTATTCTGATTATGAATGTGGATGTATGAGGTTTAGATAAAATGGATATCGTCTGTCCGAGATCCTGGTTGAACCGTTGGTTTGCTAGCGGTTCATCACACCATTCTGAATAGTACGAAATTGGGGTGTGACAACGTGGTATCAGAGCATCTCAGGCCATGTCCGCTAACCTAGCATACTTTCACGTCGAATTGTGAACTGAGATAGGATAAAAGTAAAAACTATAATATTAACACACTCTAAGCACAAGTAATGTTTGAGACTAAATTTAAAAAGAGAATAATGCATCTATTAAAGGGGGAACAATATTAAATACAATGAGAGAGAAACAAATGTATATAAATAGCTAAAGGAGAGTATAGTTCACAACCCAGACAGTTACTCTGTAGTACAATGAAAGGAAATAAATACAATCATGAAGCTGGAGGTGAAGGAGGAGGCAATGCCTCACGATCTCTGTCATAATCCTCAGCGTAGACTCTAGTCAATCAAGCTATCTGAGTCTGGGTCGTCTGAAGACTAGCTGTAAAATCAGCTACCCGCTGATCAGTCCCGCGCTGAGCACCCAAAAGCTCCTCCATCTGCATATCTGACCGACGCTGAGCATCTATGAGCTCTCCCATCCTCATGTCTGTTATGCATTGGGCGTCTAATAGCTCATCCACTCTCACACACTGAGCGTCTAGTAACTCCCTCATCCTCAAATCAGATCTGCGCTGAGCCTCTCTGATCTCATGCAATATCCCCATCATACCAGATGGTGGGTGTGAAGGACTAGCCGCATGTGAAGGACCAGCCGCGTAAGAAGTACTAGCTCCAGCAGCATGTGTAGGTGAAGGAGGTGGTATGGAGTCCACATCCATGTACAGATGATCATCATCATCAGCAGACTCCCTATGAACTCCAGCGGCTGCTGCTGTTGCTGCTGCCTCAGCGTCTGCTATCTCTACGCGAGTGCAAGGGCGCACCATCGCGTTCCTCTCCTCATCACTGACCTGAGCATCCCACATGCCCATCTTGCAAATAGCCTCCCAATATAGAGGCAATGAGAAGGACTTCTCCTGAATCTTCTCATCCACTAAGTCAACCCCCAGGCGGGTAAGCAAGGTAGTGATCATGCGTCCGTAAGGAAGGTTGCCGGTGTGACTGGGCAACATGGCACTGATCATAGTACGCATAATGATGTATGGAAGGCAGACGGGCTGCCTAGTGCATATACAGTATAGGAGATATTGGGTCAGCTGGGAGACCTCTCGTAATGACCACTCTACGGTATCAGGTTATGCTGAATGATCTTGTAGTATACCCGTGGATCAGAACACAGATAGCACACTCTCATCTGCCAACGATCAGGTCAGATGAGCTGACTATCGATCTCGGCCCTCATCTGAAGAGAAAAGAACTGGGGCTCTCTAGGGGCACAGAAAACCATGGGACCAGCATAGAAAATGCCCAGTAGGTCGGCCAGCTATAGATAATCCTATGAGATGTCAACCCCCTTGATGTAACTCGTGACGCGCAGCTCATCACCCCTCTCAACATCATTGCAATCCCCCACCACCTGGAGGTTACAATAGAACTGGCGTACCAAATTCGGACGGGTACACGCGTCGTAAGTGATGACAAGGAGACATCCCATATCACCAAATTCTCTCTCCACATTGAACAGGGCTAACTCAGCTAAGTTCACCTTACGACCTCCCTCTACTTTCTTGCGAGCGTAGTGGGCATACTGTGCCTCGGCTTCGTTGGAACAGAAACGAAGAGGATCGCGAACTCTGGGTACTTTGGTACGAGCCATGCTATCTACAAATAAGAAAGAAAAACAGATAATATGTTAGTAGGGTAGAAAAATCCAAAATTTGGACATTATAACGACGTAAGTTGGACAAAAGCCTCACTTTTCACCCATACACATGGGCAGGAGGACTTACGTAGGTTCTAACATATCCCGCAACACTCACACAGTAGGAAATCTTGGCTAATGGGATCCAATTTGAAGAAATTGTGAGAAATCAAAAATTTTGACAAATTAGGGCAAAAAGAGCAAAATTCGAGTTTCTCGTTAACCAACCGATGAAACCCAAATATTTTTTAGGCTTTCGTTCCTCGAGTCACCAATAACAAAAGCCCCCAATAAAAATCAAATTTTTATGGCTGAGAAAAGTTTAATTTGAAGAAAACGAGATATACGTGTAAAAACCTAGAAAAGAGAACCTAAAAACAGGTAAAGGTACGATACATACTTGTAGGGAAAGTGTAGACGTCGAAACAAGGAACCCAAATGACCAATGTAGCAGAGTTGGCACTGTAGCAACTCAGGGAAAAGAGACGAGTCGAAACAGAGGAGGAAGAATGGAAAATGAACTCAGAATCGGACCTTAAAAATTTAATTTTTGGTCCTGTGGTCGGAGAATTCGACCAAGACCATCGACCCCCATATCAACCCACGGCTCTCGATAATCTGCCAGAGAACCAGGGGTTGCACCTGGGGGTCGGACACCCATCTGCCCCCATATCGACCCCCGGCTCTCGGGAAAAATAAGTGATTTCCCAAGGTCGGACACTGAGGGTCGAACATACCATCGACCCCCACCATCGACCCTGCATAGAAAAGATTGTATTTTTCACAGAATGAACTGAAAATTTTGAAAATAACATCGGTTAGCATATCTACATGAAGTATAAATGAGTGCCTCACATATTTTAATGATTTTCAAGCTTCACCATTATCAGAAGGAAAACATGGCTGGGCGTAGAGTAACTAGGCAGAGCCTAAACGCAGTTCCACTACCACCACCCGTGGACGAAGCCAGTCAAGAAAATATATATGCATAGGGTAATCCGCAGGTTGCACCACCAGTAAACCAGGGTCAGGAAAATCCTATAAATTTGCCACCTCCACCACCAGAGCTGACAACCGTGGTTATGAACCTAGCGCAACAGCTGCAGCAAATGCAACGAGCACAGGCTCAAATGCAAGCAGGAATGGGAATTATGTTTCGGGCAGCACATGCTACACCAATGCCGACTGGACAAACAAGTGCAGCACTAGTGGGTAACCACCCAACACCTCAAACACCTCAACCACCAGCTGCACAGATTCCAGTACCAAGTCTTGAAGCAGTTCAAGTTAATTACCAGTATCCACAACCTATGTTTGGGGCATACCCTCAGAATCAAATGGACCACTCCGACTGGTAGAGCGATTCTTAAAGATGAAGCCCAAGGAGTTTAACGAAAAACCGTCTGATCCGCTCTGGCTGGCACACTGGATCGACGAAATGGAGAGAAATTTTCTGATGATAACTATTACAGAAGAAGAGAAGGTATTATGTGCCACCTTCAGGCTAAAAGGTGATGCACATCATTGGTGGAAATCTACTAGGGCCTACCTATTGACCAAGCACGCCCTATTGACCTGGGATATATATAAAGAAGCTTTCTTCGAGAAGTACTTTCCCCGAAGCTTCAAAGATTATATGGAGAAGGAGTTCCTGAGTTTATATCAGGGACAAATGTCCGTGGATGCATATCATCAGCGTTTTGAGGAGCTGTTTTTCTTTGCACCACTCAGCATGCAAGAAGAAGACACTAAGACCCATAGGTTTGTCATGGGACTTAGAGGGAGCATTAGAGAGCATGTTCTAGGTTTGGAAAAGAAAATATATAATGAAGTTGTGCAAATTGTTCGAGTTATAGAATCGAGCCAGAAGGAGAGCTATTTTATGCTAAACAGAGGTATGAAAAGGCCAACTGGAAATGCTTATAATGGAGGGAATAATAAGACATCCAAATCTTTCGGTGCTCAAGGCCTTACTACTGCACCCAAGACTACCCCAGTAGCCCAACATCAGCCAAAGCCAAATACTGAAGGCCCAAAATGTTTTAACTGCAACCAAGCGGGGCATATGGCAAGGGAGTGTCCCAAGCCCAGGAAGCAGCTACATCAAGGACGAGTTTATGCTGTTACATCCGAGGATGCTGTCACATCACCCGATGTGGTCACAGGTATGACTGAAACCTTTTAAGTTGTATTATAGTGTGTGGGCATGTAGACTAAGTTAAAATAAATCACAGGTATCGTACCTATAAATTGCATACCCGCCAGAGTACTCTTCGACTCAGGAGCTACTCATTCTTTTATATCTGTGTCATTTGGAAAGAAGCTGAATTTACCCATCAAAACATTAGACTACAAACTACTTGTACGGTCACCGATGGGGTTAGAAGTAGAATTAAAAAAAGGTTATGGGCCATGTCCAGTTCTCATTGGCGAGAAAACCTTAGATGCAACCTTGATCCAACTTGGGATGGTAGACTTTGACGTCATCTTGGGAATGGACTGGTTAGCTCAGCATTCTGCGAACCTATTATGGGCCGAAAAGAAGCTAACATTTAAAGACAAAGAAGGAGAAGAATTCAGTTTTACGGGAACCAAACTTCCCCATAAAGGCAAGCTCATACTTTCAGCACTAAAGGCTAAGAAGTGCCTTGAGAAGGGACCAGTCGGATATCTAGTATCAATGGTCGACCTCACCAAAGAAGCACCACGGATGGAAGATATTGATGTCGTGCGGGACTACCCAGACGTATTTCCTGAGGAACTACCAGGATTACCACCCGACCAAGCCACAGAGTTTGTGATAGATCTTATACCTCAAGCCGCACCAGTATCAAAAGCACCTTATCGAATAGCTACTACTGAACTAAAGGAATTGAAAGTACAACTACAAGAACTACTGGACAAGGGTTATATTTGACCTAGTATATCACCATGGGGAGTGCCAGTATTATTCGTAAAGAAGAAGGACGGTAGCGTGCGATTATGTATCGACTATCGGGAGCTAAACAAACTGACAATCAAGAATCGATATCCACTACCTCGGATCGATGGCTTGTTTGATCAGTTGCAAGGAGCAAAAGTATTTTCTAAGATCGATCTTCGGTCAGGCTACCATCAGTTGAAGATTAAAGAAGGTGATATTCCTAAGACAGCTTTCAGGACCAGATATGGACATTATGAATTCTTGGTCATGTCTTTTGGATTAACAAACGCACCAGCAACTTTCATGGAACCTATGAACCGGGTTTTCCACGATATGTTGGATACGTCGGTTATTGTATTTATTGAAGATATATTGGTATATTCCAAGGACAAGGAAATCCATATTAAGAATCTAAAAGCCACTCTACAACATTTAAGGAAAGAGAAGCTATATGCCAAATTTACCAAATGCGAGTTTTGGCTAAGTGAAGTCACCTTCCTAGGCCACGTAGTATCCGCTGAAGGAATCAAAGTGGATCCCAGCAAGATCGAGGCTATTGGAAAGTGGGAAGCACCAAAGAGCGTTGCAGAAATTAGAAGTTTTTTGGGTCTCGCTGGTTATTATCGGCGATTTATGGAAGACTATTCCCGGATTGCCGTACCTCTCACCAGTCTGACTATGAAAGGTAAAAAATTTGTGTGGATGGATAAATGCGAGAAGAGCTTCCAAACCTTAAAGACCATATTGATATCCTCTCTGATTTTGACTATTCCTGTTCCTGGACAATCATTTACCCTATACACTGATGCATCAAGACTAGGATTATGATGTGTGCTTATGCAAGGAGAACAAGTAATTGCTTATGCCTCAAGACAGTTAAAGACACATGAGAAAAATTATCCCACTCATGATTTGGAGTTAGCGGCAGTAGTATATGCTGTCAAGATATGGAGACATTACCTATACGGAGAGAAGTTCCAGATTAAATCAGACCATAAAAGTCTTACTTATTTATTTAATCAAAAGGAGTTGAATATGAGACAAAGAAGATGGCTGGAACTATTGAAAGACTATGATTGTGATATCCAGTATCATCCGGGGAAAGCTAATGTAGTAGCAGATGCGTTGAGCAGAAAGGCAATGATAAAATCTTAAAAAGAGGGTAGCACAACTGCAGCAATGTGTACTAATGGAACGGTATTCAATAACGACAATGAGCAGTATATGATAGATACAATGGATGGATCAGTCAACCAAGGGTTCATTCATCGGTTTTCCAATATATTCGCTGCGTTGAAGATTATACCGGATATAATTGATGAAGTGAAGACAGCTATCAAATCAGACCCTTACCTGAGAACGGTACAAGAAGACATCGAAAAATGTAGAACTAACCCTGAGTTCACCTTGGACGAAGAGAAGGTATTGATGTACAAAGGAAGAATATGTGTACCCAAAATAAAAAGTGAGGACATTAGACACCGACTGATGAAAGAAGCCCATACCACCATCTATTCGATACACCCGGGAAGTACAAAAATGTATAATGATCTAAAGAAATTATATTGGTGGAAAGGAATGAAAGCAGACGTAGCTAAGTTTGTGTCTCAATGCCTAAATTGTCAGAAAGTAAAGGCTGAACGACAAAGACCCGCAGGTCTGTTACAGCCGTTATCGGAACCAGCATGGAAATGGGACTGCATCACTATGGACTTCGTCAAAGGGTTACCATTGACTCCTCGAGTAGTTGACGCAGTTTGGGTGTTTGAAGACCGCCTGACCAAAACAGCTCGGTTTATACCGATACGACCTTGGTATACACTAGACAGGTTAGCAAAGCTGTATGTGGATAATATTATTCGATTACACAGTGTACCAGAGAGTATTGTGTCCGATAGAGATCATGATTTACTTCCAAGTTTCAGGAAGGAATGCAAAAGGCTATGGGTACAACATTGAAGTTTAGTACTGCATTCCATCCACATGCAGAGGGACAGTCAGAGTGTACAATTCAGATTCTATAAGATATGCTACGAGCATGTGTAATTGATTTTAAAGGATCATGGGATGAAAAGTTACCACTGATCGAGTTCGCTTATAACAATAGCTATCAGGCTACCATACAGATGTCACCTATGAAGCACTGTATGGCAGAAAGTGTCGAACTCCGTTGTTTTGGAATGAAGTTGGGGAACATAGTATCGTTGGACTAGAATTTATTGAGGAGACGTGTCGAGTGGTCGACATTATCAAGGAAAGAGTGAGAACAGCCCAGAATCGTCAGAAGCAATATGCTAGAGATCTGAGTTCGTCGTGGGTGATAAAGTATTCTTGAAGGTATCGCCTATGCGAGGTCTTAAACGGTTTGGACAAAAAGGGAAACTAAGTCCAAGATATGTCGGACCATATGAGATTTTAGCTAAGCGTGGGAATGTGGCTTACCAGTTAGCACTACCACCATCTATGTCAAGTGTGCATGACGTATTTCATACTTCTGTATTGAAGAAGTATGTCAAGGATCCAATGAACGTTCTGACAGTAGATCTACCTGATTTGACTGAGGATTTGACCTTTGAAGTAACACCAACTGAAATCACCAGCCGAAATGTTCAACGACTACGCAATCGAGATATCTATTATGTTAAGGTCACTTGGAGAAGTAGAGACATGGAAGAAATTACATAGGAAGAAGAGAATGCTATGCGAAAGCAATACCCTCATTTATTTGACTCTGAAGGTATAAACAATTTCGGGGATAAAATTTTTTATAAGTAGGGGGGAGTTGTAAGACTCGTATCAAACTAATCCGGTCTTACCACCTTGAACCAGGTCTACCCATCATGGTTGAGTCAAATGGACCAAGTGCGTAAAGGAGATCACGATCCCAGGTATTAAACTGACCCAAAAATACTTAAATAAGGGGAGGGTCGCATACCCAGCAAGGGAGGGTTGGTCCCCCCCAGTATAGAAGTCAGACCCCCAGTTTTATATGGGGGGTCGGACATTTTAAGGACCAAGGGTCGACGGGTTCTCCGACTCCCCCTATCGACCCCCGATACTCAGTAAAAATAGAAATTAGGAAACTTTCCTAATTTCAATGGGATTCCTTCCTAATCTCAATGGGACTTATTTTAGGAGTTTCTACTCTATAAATAGGACGTCCCTAAGCTTCTTTCATTCCTTTTAGAACCGTAATTGAACTGAGAGAAAGAGAAGAGAAGGAAGAGAAGAAGAAGAGATGGAAAGAAGAGAACAAAGCAAAAGGAGAAGAGTTGCAGAGAAGGAGTAATCTTCACAGGTATGGATACTATTTCCATGAGTTTCTAAAGACCTTAGAGTATATAATGAAGAGGGTATGATCTCGGAGAAACCCTAACCATCAACCCATGGTTAGGTTTTCAGGGAAAACCATGGGAGAAATCATGAAAGCCATATAGGTAAATGAATCATGGTTCTAGGCCATAGAACATGTGTGGAATAGACTGTAGGAACAAGCCATAGGACCCCAAACACGAAGAATTGGATGAAGGAAGAAAAATCGATAAAACCCACAGGGGGTGGCATGGGGGGTCGATGGCCAATCGACCCTACCAGACCCTGAGCATCGACCCCCATTGTTCGGGAAGCCCAGAATAGGGGTGGTGGCACCCAGGGTCGATCATAACTCATAGCCTAGCTCCGACCCCCAGTTAACAGTATGGTTTTTTAATTCAGAATTAATTTTAATTAAATTTTATCGACTTTGTTAGGTTTTCTAGCAATATAATAACAATATAAAAGTGATTTAAAGCTTGAAAGAGAATCTACTACCAAGCTAAGGTGAGGAAACAAGACTCTTAACTAATTGGTTAATAATAAACTATTTTATTTCTTGAGTCCAATGCTATGCTTGATTCTATGTGAACATGTTTGTAATGTGCATTCAACATGTCATCCGATATTTTTATTTATTGTTCATGCATATTTACTTTATTGTTTATAACATGATAAATATGATGATGATAGGAATAGGCATGTGAATGTATGTGTGTAGATGGTGTACTTGATGAGAACGAGTATCAGGGGGGTGTCATAGGCTGGGCCTTAGCACTTTAGCTCTATCTCTAACTCAAGTCTTGTGCATTAGCATCGTCGTATCGCCATTACTTTAGCAGAACTATTACGTCATAGAGTATCAGGGGAGGTGGTCTCGGTCCTTGTAGTCTCTGACTCTATCGGGGGGCCTTAGCTCTATCTCTATGGACGTTCTGAGGGATGCTGGGGTGAGACCTTGGATACACTGTTTGGCATTAGGATTGGTTAGTTGCGAGCCCAGTTTGCAAGCCCTCACCAATAGGGGCTTACGTGTTGGTATGGCACTGTACAACAATAAACGTTAACCTTTGTTGTACAATGTTCATGAATTGGGTGCTTTTGAGTCGACGATAAACGTTACCTTCGGGCTGCGTCACACACTTGTGTATAGAGGAGGGGTCAATAAATGTTAACCTTTGACCACCCAAACCTTTCTATTGCATATTGCAAAATTTAAACCAGACCAAAGATATGAATTGATTGCATGCATATGTATTGTTGCATTGTTTTGTTTGCTCACTGAGCCATGATGTGTGCTCACCCCCTCGACGTCGAATATTTTTAGTTGATGATGCAGGTACTACCGTCGAAGATTATGTCAATGCTCTAGTGTACGGGCACATGGCGACGATGGAAGTTGAAGATGAAGTGGATATGCATGACCCCTCTTGCGAGTGCAACTTATGTGTATTCGATTAGATGTCATTTTCATTATTTGAATTTAGTAAAGACATGTATTTGATATTTATTTATGTCTTAGTTTATAAAGAATAATTTGCTACTGAAATATTTATCACATCTAGATTTCTCAGTTCATTTTACTATAAGACTTCCGTAATTGTGTATTTATTCTGATTATGAATGTAGATGTATGAGGTTTAGATAAAATGGATATCGTCTGTCCGAGATCCTGGTTGAACCGTTGGTTTGCTAGCGGTTCATCACACCATTCGGAATAGTACGGAATTGGGGTGTGACATATGTTTTAAGAATATTTTGAGTAAATACAGTGCCCCATGTGCCCATTTTGGCCCAGTCTGACAAAACTTTCATCTTGCTGCGTGTTCCACAATAATGCTTATGTAAATGGATTTTAGAGACATCTTCTGATCTCTATCTTTTCATGAATAAGTTAGCCTTAGAAGTGTAAGAGACACCCATTCTGATGGAATATTTTTCTGATATCCAGGGAATATAATATAATTATTTCCCCATGACTTGTCCGAATCTATAACCAGTTTGGTCAAATTTTGAAAGTCTGATTTTTGATTGTTAAGAAGGCCTTTTGAGCTCTCGATTTCTTCAGAGAAGTTGTAGATCTCTGAAAGACCTTTGATCTGATATATTCTTTGTCCAATTTGGACTCATAGAAGTGGGGTTCCAAATCAATGCAAAGCAGTACACAATACAGGTATTTGCCAAATGGTCATCCAATGATTGATTTGTTATTTCTGCTACCATTTTGGCATGAAACAATGCATTACATGCCATATTTGATGCTTGCTATCAATGCTATATTTTAGATGCTCACACTCACATACCAATTTTGGACTGACTCACATGTTTTGCTTGACTCACATGCTTTGCTTGATTCTCACATGTTTGCTACATTTGTCTGTCATACATGCTCATTGTTGTTATATCTGTTTGCCACATACTCACATGCTATATTAAATGCTTATTGCCATATTTGGATGTTTACACTACTATATTTGAGCTCACATTACTATGTTGGATTGCTTACATTGTTATCATTGAATACAATAATTAAGGTAGGAAACCCTAAAAATGGAAAAATAGCAATTAGGGTAGAAAACCCTAAAAATTGTAAAAAAATAGCAATTAGGGTAGGAAACCCTAAAAATAGAAAGAAAATAGTGATTATGGTAGAAAACCCTAAAAATGTAAAGAAAATAATAATTAGGGAAAGTGAAACCCTAAAAAATGGAAACAATAAAAATGGTAGGAAATTAGGTCTTATCCTTAGATCCTATTAACAAAAATAGAAAGAATTTGATACACATCCCAAATAAAAATAATAGGAATTTAGGTCTCATCCCTAGATCCTATTAACAAAAATAAAAAAATTTGGTACACATCCCAAATAAAAATGGTAGGAATTTATGTCTCATCCCTAGATCCTATTGACAAAAAATGGAAGGAATTTGGTACACATTCCAAATCCGACTCTTACAATAATTTTGAATTACATCATACCTGATTTCTAGGGCACACCCTAGAATACGTAGGCAATTTGGGAATCCCAAATACGGTACAAAGCCACCCATCAACCATACATCCAGCATAAAATTCAACTTGAACAAAAAAAAATCTAATTAAAGCACATGCATAAATCACTTTCATAATCATTAATCACAAAACCCATTTCGAACTACGTTTTTGGACTTGATTTCCAGGATTGGAATATGTAGGCAGTTTGAGATGTCTTACACATCTTAGATTCAGTCCAGGACCGAACCATCTTTGATCCGGTTCACTGTATAATACTGTACATTACATTTGCTTGTTTATTTGCTTTAAAACATGATTGGCTGAACCCTAGGTTAGAATAACTTAGCAACTTGGTTTAGGACATCCCCCATTGAACCCTAGTCATCCAGTTGTCCAAGCATAGTCAAAATTAGAGTCTAAGGAATGTTTAGGAGGCCGATATTGATCGGGCGGTTTGGGTGCCTAACACCTTCCCATAACCGTACCCTGAATACTTACCCGATCTCTTGCAGACCAAAGAACCGATGCATTGGGTCACAATCAATAGAAGTCTTACCTTAGGGTGAGGCTACATTTTTTGATGTCCTAGACCTTAATCTAGGTGGCGACTCCAACAGATTCATTGATCTTCATTGATACATGATACACTTTCATCCCGAGGATGATCATCGATTTCCCATTGTCCTCACAGTGGCGACTCAGCTGGGGAATAATATTCAGACTCCTAGGATACTTTTCTTATATTGATTTGCTTGACATTTTCTGCTAGATCTAGGGTACTATATTTATTGTTCGTACATATTGCTTTGGGGGTTATGGGTTCAGTCACACTTTCGTGCAAGTAGCCGAACCGGGTCCCATGCTTGTGGGGCAGCCAGCTAGGCGAAACACACAACCTTGGCCTTTACTTTGTGAGATCACGACCGGCGAGCAGCCTCTAACGAGCATTTCTTGGATCCGCCTGGGAATGCGTTATGCTACTCCACGTCGCTTGGATCCTTGCAACATAGTATATAAAGGGATTGGGGGCCCATTATTCGTCGAGCATTCGGTGATAGGTTACCCCATCCTCGTCAAGGTGGCTTTTCTATCCTAACACAGTTTGAGCCACATGTATGTTATTTTTGGTCCATTTTTGAACCAACATGGTAAAATCTACTCGATCATAATATTTACATCCGAGACGTCGAAGTTCTGCCCATTTTTGTCCTTGACTTGTCAACATGTTTGGATCTACACTTCAGTATTCTTGTCTCTCACTTGTTGGGAGCGTGAGGGTTACGTATATCCGCATACACATTAGTGTGGGCGGTCTGTACACGCCCTCCATCGTACAAAGCTCATTGTGTTAATCGTTCAATATTGACATCAATCTCAAAAAATGATCAGAAATCTTCGTCATGGCATAGATACTATGATCAAGTAGAAATTTACCGGTTTTTTTCAATCATAAACCGCTTTTGTCATCCTTTATGAAAACTACAAATAAGCATATCCGTTTCAATTTCTTGAAATTTGATGAACCACATGGTCGAACCTTGGTGCTACAATGATCCATTCAGAATCTTGAGGCCCCAAGACCAATCATGGGATTATTCAAATACAAATAAATTGTTACAGATGATGTCTAATGGTCAGTTTTCATGAAGGAGTTAACTTTGTTTGGTCGAGTCAGCTTGTATGTGTATGTGTATTCTTCTCATGTCCAGTCACTTCTGATTCTTAACCTTCTTTAATTGTTTATAGAAAGAAAGAAAAAAAATCCAAAAAAAAAAAAACAAAAAAAAAGGTTGAACTAGGGAGGATAGGATTGTCTAGACTTAAGAGAATACCTGAGTGAGTAGACAAAGCATCCACCCTTATTACATCCACTCATAGGAATGTCTCATCATCACCGGTTCATGTCTCGGTTCATGTTCATAAGGAGGATTTTTGTACCTCAAAGTGTTGGAATGGTTGGAAGACAATATATTGAGAGCCCAAATATTACAGAGCGAATTGAAATTCCAAGATCAGAGTTAAAGAATCCAAGAGGCTAGAAAGCTGAATCATAGATTCTGAGAGATTACATGTTTCTTTCCCATGTTAGCATACCTGCCAATTTTAAATAGAAAAAACTAAGATTGGAAAGCATTTCGTTCACCCTTGTCGAATGAGCCACTTTGACTGAAGGTGTCACACCCCAATTCTGCACCATTCAGAACAGTGTGATGAACCGCTAATAAACCAACGGTTCAACCAGGATCTGTAATAGGCTATATCCATTAAAAATAAAACCATGCATATCCACAACCATAATCAGAATAAATACACAATAGCAGATGTCTTATAGTAAATGAACCGATAACTCTAGCTATAATAATCATAACTAAAATATTAAATTATTTTTGTATCAACTGAGACATAAATAAATAAAATATCAATTACATTCCTTTATAAATTCAAATAAAATTCTAATAGAATACGCATGAGTTGCACTCGCATGAGGGGTCATGCGTATCCACTAAGTCTTCGGCTTCCATTGCAGCAACATATGCGTACATCAGAGCACTCATATAATCTTCGACCGTGGTACCTGCATCATCAACTAAAAAAATATTTGGCGACGAGAGGGTGAGCACACATCATGGTTCAGTGAGCAAACAAAACAATGCAACAAACATATGCATGCATTCAATTCATATCTTTGGTCTGGTAAATAAGTTTGCAATGTGCTATAGAAAGGATAGGTGGCCAAAGGTCACGTTTATTGACGCCACACCTCTATACACAAGTGTGTGGAGCCACCTAAAGGTAACATTTATTGTCGTCCCACATGCACCCCCCCATGGACAATGTACACGCAAAGGTCACGTCTATTACTGTACCCGATGCCCATACCAACACGTAAGCCCCTGCTAGCAAGGGCTCGCAAACTGGGCTCGCAACTAACCAATCCTAATGCCAATCACTGTATCCAAGGCCTCACCCTAGCATCCCTCAATATGTCCATAGAGATAGGGCTAAGGCCCCCCGACAGAGTCAGCGACTACACGGCCCGAGACTACCTCCCCTCATACCCAACGACGTAATAGTTCTGCTAAGGTAATGGTGATACGACGATATTAGTAAACAAGACTTGAGTTAGAGATAGAGCTAGAGTGTTGAGGCCCGGCCTATGACACCTCCCCCTGATACTCGCTCGCATCAAGCTCACCAACCACACATATACATCCACATTCCTATTCCTATCATCATCATCATCATCAGATTATAGACAATAATTTAAATATGCATGAGCAGTAATAATAGAAATATTGGTTGACATGTTGAATGCACATAACAAGCATACACGCATAGAATCAATCATGGCATTGGACTCAAGAATAAAACAGTTTATTATTAACCAATTAGTTTAGGTCTTGTTCCCTCACCTTTGCTTGATCGTAGATTCTCTTTCAAGCTTTAAGAATCAACTATATATCGATATTATATCGCTAGAAGACCTAATCAAGTCGATAGAATTTAATTAGAATTAATTCTGATTTTAAAATGCATACTGTTAACTGGGGGTCAATACCAGGGTCGGAGGTTCCATCGACCCTGGGTGCTACCACTCAAATTCTGGACTTTCCGAACACTGGGGGTCGATTGTTAGGGTCTGGTAGGGTCGATTGGCCATCGACCCCCCATGCGACTCCCTGTGGGTTTGGTCAATTTTTCATCCTACAGTCGCTTCCTTCGTGTTTGGGTCCTATGGCTTGCTTCTACAATCCATTACATACATGTTCTATGGCTTAGAGCCATAGTTTATTTCCCTAGATGGTTTCTATGACTTTTCCCCATGGTTTTCCATGAAAACCTAACCATGGATGGATGACTTGTGTTTCTCCTAGATCATTCCCTCTTCACTATCTATTCTAAGGTCAGTAGAATTACATGGAGATAGTACCCATACCTGAGAATTAGGCTTACCTCTCTAAAGCCTTCTCTTTGATCTTCTTCTCCACTTTCCTTCTTTTCTCTTTCTCTTCTCCTTCTATTCTCAATCTCTCAATCCAATTAGGGTTCTTAAAGGAGTGAAAGAGGCTTAGGGACGTCCTATTTATAGAGTAGAAACTCCCAAAATAAATCCCATTGAGATTAGGAAAGAATCCAATTGAAATTTGAAAAGTTCCTAATTCACGATTTCTGTCGACAGACTGGGGGTCGATGAGGGGGTCGGAGATCCCATCGACCCCTGGTTCTAAAATGTCCGACCCCCTGTTAAAAACTTAGGGTCTAACTTTTATACTGAGGGGGTCCGACCCTGCCTTGCTGGGTATGCGTCCCTCCCCCTTATTTTAATGTTTTTGGGTCAGTTTAATACCTGGGATCGTGATCTCCCTCACGCACTTAATCCATTTGGCTCGACCATGACGGGTAGACCTGGTTCAAGGTGGTAAGACCGGGTTAGTTCAATACAGGTCTTACAACTCTCCCCTACTTATAAAAAATTTTGTCCTCGAAATTATAAATACCTTCCGAGTCAAATAAATGAGGATATTGCTTTCGCATAGCATTCTCTTCTTTCCATGTAATTTCTTCCATATCTCTACTTCTCCAGGTGACCTTAACATAATAAATATCTCGGTTGCGTAGCCGTTGAACCTTTCAGATAGTGATTTCAGTTGGTGTTACTTCAAATGTCAAATCTTCAGTCAAATCAGGTAAGTCTATTGTCAAAACGTGTGTTGGATCCTTGACATACTTCTTCAATAAGGAAATGTGAAATACGTCATGCACACTTGACATAGATGGTGGTAGTGCTAATTGGTAAGCCACTTTTCCACCCTTAGCTAGAATCTGATATAACCCGACATATCTTGGACTTAGTTTCCCTTTCTGTCCGAACCATTTCAATCCTCGTATAGGCGATACTTTTAAGAATACTTTATCACCCACGATGAACTCAAGGTCTCGGTGTCGGGTATCAGCCTATTGCTTCTGATGATTCTGAGCAGTTCTCACCCTTTCTTTGATAATATCAACCACTCGACAAGTCTCTTCAACAAATTCCGGTCCAACAATACTACGTTCCCCAACTTCATTCTAAAACAAAGGAGTTCGACACTTTCTGCCATACAGTGCTTCATAGGGTAACATCTGTATAGTAGCCTCATAGCTATTATTATAAGAGAAATCAATCAGTGGTAACTTTTCGTCCCATGATCCTTTAAAATCAATTACACATGCTCGAAGCATATCTTCTAGAATCTGAATTGTATGCTCTGACTGTCCATCTGTCTATGGATGGAATGTAGTACTAAACTTCAATGTTGTACCCATAGCCTTTTGCAATCCTTCCCAAAACATTGAAGTAAATCGTGGATCTCTGTCGGACACCATGCTTTCAAATACACCGTGTAATCGCACAATGTTGTCCACACATAACTTAGCTAACCATTCCAGTGTATACTGAGGTCGTATAGGTATAAAGCGAGCTGTTTTAGTTAGGCGGTCTACAATCACCCAAACTACGTCAACTACTCCAGGAGTCAATGGTAATCCTGTGACGAAGTCCATAGTGATGCAGTCCCATTTCCATGCTGGTTCTGATAACTGTTGTAACAGTCCTTCCGGTCTTTGTTGTTCAGCCTTTACCTTCTAACAATTTAGGCAATGAGACAAGAACTTAGCTACATCTGCTTTCATTCCTCTCCACCAATATAATTTCTTTAGATCATGATACATTTTTGTACTTCCAAGATGTATCGAATAGAAGGTGGTATGGGCTTCTTTCATCAATCGGTGTCTAATGTCCAAGCTTTTTATTTTGGGTACACATATTCTCCCTTTGTACTTCAGTACCTTTTCTTCGTCCAAGGTGAACTCAGGGTTAGTTCTACCTTTTTCGATGTCCTCTTGTACCGTTCTTAGGTAAGGGTCTGATTTGATAGTTGTCTTCACTTCATCAACTATATCTGGTATAATCTTCAATGCAGTGAACATATTTGATAACCGATGAATAAATCCTTGGTTGGCTGATCCATCTGGTGCCTCTATCACAAAGTGCTCATTACTGTGCTTGAATACCTTTCTTGTAGTACACATTGCGACAGTTGTGCTAACCTCTCCCTCAGATTTTATCATTGCCTTTCTACTCAACGCATCGACTACTACATTAGCTTTCCCTAGATGATACTAGATATCACAATCATAGTCTTTTAATAGTTCCAGCCATCTTCTTTGTCTCATATTCAGCTCCTTCTGATTAAATAGATAAGTAAGACTTTTATGGTCTGATTTAATCTAAAACATCTCCCTGTATAGATAATGTCTCCATATTTTGACAGCATGTACTACTGCCGCTAGTCCCAAATCATGAGTGGGGTAGTTCTTTTCATGTGTCTTCGGTTGTCTTGAGGCATAAGCAATTACTTGTTCCCCTTGCATGAGTAGACATCCTAATCCAAGTCCGACGCATCTGTGTACAAGATAAATGGTTGTCCTGGAATCGGGATGGTCAAGATTGGAGCTAATATCAACCTAGCCTTTAAGGTTTGGAAACTCTTCTCGCATTTGTCCATCCAAACAAACTTCTCGCCCTTCTTAGTCAAACTGGTAAGAGGTACGATAATTCAGGAATAGTCTTCAATAAATCGTCGATAATATCCAGCTAGACCAAGGAAACTTCTAATTTCTGCAACGCTCTTCGGTGCTTCCCACTTTACAATAGCCTCGATCTTGCTAGGATCCACTTTAATTCCTTCAGCGGATACTACATGGCCTAGAAATGCGACTTCCTTTAGCCAAAACTCACACTTTGTAAATTTGGCATAGAGCTTTTCCTTCCGTAGTCGCTGTAGAGTGGTGTTTAGATCCTTAACATGAGGTTCCTCGTCTTTGGAGTAGACTAATATATCATCAATGAATAGTATAACCGACGTATCCAACATGTCGTGAAAAACCCGGTTCATAAGTTCCACAAAGGTTGCTGGTGCATTTGTCAATCCAAATGACATGACCAAAAATTCATAATGTCCGTATTTGGTCCTGAATGCTTCTTGGGAATATCACCATCCTTAATCTTCAACTGATGGTAGCCTGACCGATGATCGATCTTGGAGAACACTTTGGCACCATGCAACTAATCGAACAGGTCATCGATCCGAGGCAATGGATATTGATTCTTGATTGTCAGTTTATTCAGTTCTCAGTAGTCTATGCACAAGTGAATGCTAGCGTCCTTCTTCTTCATGAATAATACTGGCGCTCCCCATGGTGATATACTAGGGCGAATATAATCCTTGTCCATCAGTTCTTGTAGTTGTACTTTCAATTCCTTCATTTCAGTAGGAGCCATTCGATAAGGTGCTTTCGATACTGGTGCGGCTCTAGGTATAAGATCTATAACGAACTCTGTAGCTCGGTCGGGTGATAATCCTGGTAATTCTTCAGGAAATATGTCTGGATAGTCACGCACGACATCAATATCTTCCATTCGTGGTGCTTCCTTGGTAAGGTCGACCACAGATACTAAATACCCGACTACTCCTTTGTCAAGGCACTTCTTAGCCTTTAGCGTCGAGAGCATGAGATTTCGTTTACGTGGGAAGTTTGGTTCCCGAAAAACTGAACTCTTCTCCTTCCTTGTCTTTAAATGTCAGCTTCTTTTCGGCACACAATAGGTTTGCAGAATGCCGAACTAACCAGTCCATTCCTAAGATGACATCGAAGTCTGCCATCTCAAGTTGGATCAAGGTTGCATCCAAAGTCTTTTCATCAATAAGCATTGGACATGGTCCATAACCTTTTTCTAACTCCACCTCTAATCCCATAGGTGATTGAACAAGTAGTTTGTAGTCTAAGGATTTAAGGGATAGATTTAGCTTCTTTCCAAACGTCACAGATATAAAGGAATGAGTAGCTCATAAATCGAAGAGTATCTGGCGGGAATGCCATTAATAGGTACGATACCTGTGATTTGTTTTGGTTTAGTCTACATGCTCATACAATGTAATACAGGTAACTAAAATGTAAGTCATACCTGTGACCACATCAAGCGATGCGGCAGCATCCTTCGATGTAACCACGTAAACTCGTCCTTGATGTAGCTGCTTCTTGGGCTTAGGACATTCCCTTGCTATATGTCCCACTTGGTTGTAGTTAAAACATTTTATCCCTTTAGTAATTGGCTTCTGTTGCTGTTGAGCTACGGGAGTAGTCATGGTTGCAACGGTAAAGCCTTGAGCATTGAAGGGTTTGAATGTCTTGTTATTCCTTACATTATAAGAATTTCCAGCTAGCATTTTTATACCTCTGTTTTGCATGAAATAACTCTCCTTCTGGCTCGATTCTATAACTCGAGCAATTTGTGCCGCTTCATTATAGATTTTCTTTTCATGTCCCAGAACGTGCTCGCGGATGCTTCCCCTAAGTCCCATGACGAACTTTCGGGTCTTGGTGTTTTCCTCTTGCATACTGGTGGGTGCAAAGAAGAAAAGCTCTTCATAACGCAGTTGGTACGCATCCACGGTCATCTGCCCCTGATAAAAACTCAGGAACTCTCTTTCCAAAGAATATCTAAAACTTCTCAGAAAGTACTTCTCAAAGAACGCCTCTATATAAATATCCCAAGTCAGTTGGGCGTGCTTTGTTAGTAAATATGCCCTGGTAGACCTCCACCAATGGTGTGCATCTCCTTTCAGCATAAAGGTGGCACACAACACTTTTTCTTCTTCATTTAGTGTCATCATCATGAAGTTTCTTTCCATTCGTCAACCTAGTGTGTCGGCCATAAAGGATCTGCTGGCTTGCCATTAAACTCTCTGGGCTTCAGTTTCAGAAAATGCTCCACCAATCTGGAGTGGTCTAGTGGCTGTGGGACATACGCTCCATACACAGGTGGTTGGTATTGATATCCACCTTGAGCTATCTCGGGATTTGGTACTTGAGCCTGCATGATAGGAGTCTGAGGTGCGTGGGGTACTGTGTTACTTCCCCCTGGTGCTGTGTTTGCCTGTCCAGCTGACATTGGAGGTGTTTGTGCAGCTGGAAGAGTTATTCCTATGGCAGCTTGTATCGTAGCTTGTGCATGTTGCATTTGTTGCAGCTGTTGGGCCAAGTTCATTATGACTGTGGCCAAGTCTGTAGGTGGAGCTGGCAAATTTGTAGGATTTGTCTGCCCATATATGATGGATGGTGCCGTGTTCATGTTTCCCTGTGTTTCTGGGTGTGTCTGGTTATCTTGCCCCATAGGTAGTGGTGGTGGGATAGTGTTACGGCTCTGTCTGGTTACCCTACATCCCGCCATTAATTAATCTGATAGTGGGATTGCTTGAAATCATTGAACACGAGAGACAATCATTAAATACTTCATTCTCATATTTTAAAACCACTAACAATTTCAAATTTCAAAATTTTCAGATCTGTCTGTCGAAAATGCTGTGTTTTCACTGCAGGGTCGATGGTGGGGGTCGATGGATGTCCGACCCTCAGTCTGCGACCCTGAGAAATCACCCATTCTTCCCGAGAGCCAGGGGTCGATGGGGGGGTCGGAGCATGTCGGACCCAGGGTGCGACCCCTGGTTCTCTGTCAGATTCCCGAGAGCCAAGGGTCGATGCGGGGGTCGATTGTTTTAATCGAATTTTTCGACCCCCGAACTAAAAACCTGATTTTTAAGTTCCGATTTAAAGTCCATTTCCCATTCTTTCTTCTCCGCTTCGACTCAACTCGTCCCTCTGAGTAGCTACAGTGACAGCTCCGATCCGTTGGTGGTTTGCATTCCTTGTTTCGTCGTCTACACCTCCGCTACATGTATGTCTTCTACCTTTTCATGTTTTTAGGTTTCTTTACCTAGGTTTTTGCTCGTTTATCTCGTATTTTTCAAATTAAACTTTTTCCAACCATAAAGATTCGATTTTTATTGGGGCCTTTTGTTGTTGGTGAATCGAGGAACGAAAGCCCTCAAAAATATTTGAGTTTCATCGGTTGGTTATCGAGAAACTCAAAATTTAAACTTTTTGCCCTAATTTTATCGAGATTTTGAATTTCATGAAATTTCATACAATTCAATCTAATTGGTTGAAATTTCCAACTGGATGAGTCTCACATGATAGCTTAGGATCTATGTAAGTCCTCCTGTCTACGTGTATGGGTGAAAAGCGAGGCTTCTGACCAATTTATTTCGTTATTATGTCAAAATTTTTGGATTTTTCATCTTTACTAACCCAATAGATGTTTCTCTTTGTTATTGGCAGATACTATGGCTCGTACCAAGGTACCTAGGGTTCGTGACCGTCTTCGCTTCCGTTCCAATGAAGCCGAGACACAGTATGAACACTATGCTCGCAAGAAGGTAGAGGGAGGCCGCAAAGTGGACTTGGCTAGCTTAGCCTTGTTCAATGTGGAGGGGGCCTTTGGTGATATGGGATGGCTCCCTGTGATCACCTATGACGCCTGTACCTGTCCTGACTTGGTACGCCAGTTCTATTGTAATCTCTAGGTGGTGGGAGATTACAATGATATTGAGAGGGGTGGTGAGCTTCGGATTACCAATTACGTCAAGGGGGTTGATGTTTCTTTGATTATCTACAACTGGCTGACTTGTTGGGTATTTCCTATGCTGGCCCCTTGGCGTTCTGTGCTCTTGGAGAGCCCCGGTTCTTTTCTCTACAGATGAGGGCTGAGATCGATAGTCAGCCCATCAGACCTGATCGCTGACAGATGAAAGCGAGTTATCTGCGCTCAGATCCACGGGTATACTGCAAGATCATTCAGCATAACCTGATACCGCAGAGTGGTCATTACGAAAGGGTCTCCCAGTTGACCCAGTACCTGCTGTACTGCATATGCACTAGGCAGCCCGTCTGCCTTCCCTACATCATCATGCGGACGATAATCAGTGCTACGTTTCCCAGTCACACTGGCAACCTTTCTTATGGATGCATGATCACTACCTTGCTCACCCACCTGGGGGTTGATTTATTGGATGAGAAGATTCAGGAGAAATCTTTCTCATCGCCTCTTGATTGGAAGGCCATCTTCAAGATGGGCATGCGGGATGCCTAGGTTAGTGATGAGGAGAGGAACGCGATGGTGCACCCTAGCACTCGAGTAGAGATGGCTGACGCTGAGGCAGTAGCAGTAGCCTCTAGAGCAGGGGTTCATGGGGATTATGACGATCGGCTATACATGGATGTAGATGCCATACCTCCTTTATCACCTACTCATGCTACTAGAGCTGGTCCGTCTTCTTCAGCTGGTCCTTCGCATGAAGCTGGTCCTTCATATTCTCCATCTGATGACATGATGAGGATATTGCACGAGATACGAGAGGCTCAGTATATGTCTGACCTGAGGATGGGAGAGCTTCTAGAGGCTCATCGCTCGTCCGATCAGTGGGTGGGAGAGCTTCTGGTTGCTCAACGCGTGTCAGATCAGCGTGTGGGAGAGCTTCTAGCTGCTCAGCATGTATCGGATCAACGGATGGGAGAGCTGAGGGATGCTCAGCTTGTGACTGACTAGCGAGTGGCTGATCACACAGCTAGTGTCCAGACGACCCAAACTCAGATAGCTTAGTTGACTAGAGTCTACGCTGAGGACTATGATAGAGACCGCGAGGCACTGCCTCCTCCATTACCTCCAGCTTCTTGATGTACTTCTTTTATTTTTCTTTTCGTACTTCAGAGTAACTATCCGGACTGTGGACTGTACTCTGCTTTTAATCATATGTATATAAACATTTGTTCTTCCTTTTGGTTGTATTTAAATTTGTTTCTCATTTAATAGATGCATTATTCTCTTTCAATTTAGTCTCAAACAACACAGATGCTTATGGTGTGTTATTATTAGATCTTTTAAATTTTTATCCTATCTCAGTTCACAACCCTTTTGTGGAAGTATACGGTTTAACAGACAAGGCCTGCGATGCTCTGATACCAAGTTGTCAAACCCCAATTCTGTACCATTCAGAACAGTGTGATGAACCGTTAATAAACCAACGGTTTAACCAGGATCTCTAGTAGGCTATATCCATTGAAAATAAAACCATGCACATCCACAATCATAATCAGAATAAATACACAATAGCGAAAGTCTTATAGTAAATGAACCGAGAACTCTAGCTGTAATAATCATAACTAAAATATCAAATTACTGTTGTATCAACTGAGACATAAATAAATAAAATATCAATTACATTCCTTTATAAATTCAAATAAAATCTAATAGAATACGCATGAGTTGCACTCGCATGAGGGGTCATGCGTATCCACTAAGTCTTCGGGTTCCATTGCAGCAACATGTGCGTACATCGGAGCACTCATATAATCTTCGATCGTGGTACCTGCATCATCAACTAAAAAAATATTCGACGTCGAGAGGGTGAGCACACATCATGGCTCAGTGAGCAAACAAAATAATGCAACAAACATATGCATGCATTCAATTCATATCTTTGGTCTGGTAAATAAGTTTGCAATGTGCTATAGAAAGGATAAGTGGCCAAAGGTTACGTTTATTGACGCCACACCTCTATACAGAAGTGTGTGGAGCCGCCCAATGGTAACGTTTATTTTCGTCCCACATACACCCACCATGGACAATGTACATGTAAAGGTTACGTTTATTGCTGTACCCGTTGCCCATACCAACACGTAAGGCCCTGCTGGCGAGGGCTCGCAAACTGGGCTTGCAACTAACCAATCCTAATGCCAATCAGTGTATCCAAGGCCTCACCCTAGCATCCCTCAATACGTCCATAGAGATAGGGCTATGGCCCCCCGACAGAGTCAGAGACTACACAGTCCGAGACTACCTACCATCATACCCTACGACTTAATAGTTCTTCTAAGGTAATGGCGATACGATGATGTCAGTAAACAAGACTTGAGTAGAGATAAAGCTAGAGTGCTGAGGCCCGGCCTATGACACCTCCCCCTGATACTCGCTCGCATCAAGCACACCAACCACGGACATACATCCACATGCCTATTCCTATCATCATCATCATCATCAGATTATAGACAATAATTTAAATATGCATGAACAGTAATAATAGAAATATTGGATGACATGTTGAATGCACATAACAAGCATACACGCATAGAATCAATCATGGCATTGGACTCAAGAATAAAACAGTTTATTATTAACCAATTAGTTTAGGTCTTGTTTCCTCACCTTTGCTTGATCGTAGATTCTCTTTCAAGCGTTAAGAATCAACTATATATCGATATTATATCGCTATAAGACCTAATCAAGTCGATAGAATTTAATTAGAATTAATTCTGAATTTAAAAAGCATGCTGTTAACTGGGGGTCGATACGAGGGTCGGAGGTTCCATCGACCCTGGGTGCTACCACCCAGATTTTGGACTTTTCGAACACTGGGGGTCGATTGTTAGGGATCTGGTAGGGTCGATTGGTCCTCGACCCCTTGTGCGACCCCCTGTGGGTTTTGTCGATTTTTCATCTTACAGTCCCTTCCTTCGTGTTTGGATCCTATGGCTTGCTTCTACAATCCATTACATACCTTTTCTATGGCTTAGAACCATAGTTTATTTCCCTACATGGTTTCTATGACTTTCCCCCATGGTTTTCCATGAAAACCTAGCCATGGATGGATGATTTGGGTTTCTCCTAGATCATTCCCTCTTTACTATCTATTCTAAGGTCTGTAGAATTACCTGGAGATAATATCCATACCTGAGAATTAGGCTTACCTCTCTAAAGCCTTCTCTTTGATCTTCTTCTCCACTTTCCTTCTCTTCTCTTTCTCTTCTCCTTCTCTTCTCTTTCTCTCAATCCAATTAGGGTTCTTAAAGGAGTGAAAGAGGCTTAGGGACGTCCTATTTATAGAGTAGAAACTCCCAAAATTAGTCCCATTGAGATTAGGAAAGAATCCCATTGAAATTTGGAAAGTTCCTAATTCACAGTTTCTGTCGACAGACTGGGGGTCGATGAGGGGGTCGAAGATCCCGTCGGCCCCTGGTTCTAAAATGTCTGACCCCCGGTTAAAAACTCAGGGTCTGACTTTTATACTGGGGGCGTCTAACCCTGCCTTGCTGGGTATGCGACCCTCCCCCTTATTTTAGTATTTTTGGGTGAGTTTAATAACTAGGATCGTGATCTCCCTCACGTACTTGATCCATTTGGCTTGACCATGACGGGTAAACCTGGTTCAAGGTGGTAAGACCGGGTTAGTTCGATACAGGTCTTACAGAAGGAGTTGGTTTCTGACTCCCTAATTGCTTTCATCACCCAAGGTAACCCAAACTCAAAGGAGTAGCCCTCGAACCTTCAAGAATGGCCCACCCACCTCCCAAAATCCAGGATGAAAAGGAAGACCATGTGGTCAATTGTATCCCAAAATTAAGGTAGCCAGAAAATGAACTTCATGTGCACCCTAAATTGGGGCACAACAAAAATATCACTGCACCTTAAACTGGGGCATAATTAAAATGTTAATGGATTCAAAGTGGGGAAAACCAAAAACGCGATGGACCAACTAGGTATAGGTCAGAGTTTCATGACATCCAAACTGGGACATAAGATTGGAATACATTTAACCCAAATTAAGGCATTGGACAAGTGAATGCCAAACCCGAACTGGGGCATAAATCAAAGTGGTAATAGACTCAAGAGGGGTTTAGCTCAAGATGGAAAGGGTCGAACGATAGATAGGCGTAATGAGCCTTACTAGCGAAAGTCTTAATGGAGATTTGGTCCTACGACCAATCATAAGTTGACGTCAATGATGTCGTATCCAATTGGGATAACTCGGTGAATTACTTGTCTAAACTGGCTACCATTGATATCTGATAGGTCATCTATGTTTGGGCTTAAGTTCGATGTGTCTGTAGACGGTCCAGTCCAAATTGCTCTGAAAAAATGAACAATAATCATCTCATTTGAGACATCAACTACAGTGCTTTTACTACTTCCAATCCATTCATTCCCAGTTTGATACTTCTTCCTCTTTCGATGTTCACTGCCAATTCTGACTCTTATGACAATTGGGATGATGAGCCACAACCTGAACTTCTACTCCACTGGCCTTTAGAGAAATGAAAGTTCAACACACATGTGAAAGTTACAAATGATTAAGTTAAAGTGAAGCATTTTCAAAGATACAAGTTGGAACATCAAAATGTCATCTCATTTGATCAATTTATAGAAAGAATTTTTTTTGGGATATTCCTTGAAAGTAGAGAACATTTACAGACTCATACAAGTGGTTCATTTCGTTTTAAAAGAATGGGTCTACACAGAAGGCATTATCAAGTTTACATCAATCTAAGTGATCAAGTCTTTTACAAGTGCATGAAGTCTACAGACATAAAACATGCTATAAATCAACCTCAAAGTCAAAGATGAGCTCAAAAAAAAAAAAGAAAAAAAAAAGAAAAAAAAGAAAGAGCTATACAAAATAATGAGGTTGGTTAGCATACTACATTGGAAGAATGATGGTGGACAAGTTCAACTATGGTGCATAGACATGAAGCAACTACTTTGAAACACTAATGATGAATGAGTTTGATTGCAAGACATATACAATGGACAACTCCTTTGGAGCCCTACTGATGGACGAGTTCAGTTATAGAGCAATAAGACAATTGATTATCGTATAATGACATATAGACACAATTTCTTAGAACTTGATTGGAGAGCTGATCATTTGTTGTGATTCACGTTGTGTGTTGAGCTGGAATTTTGATATTGATCACTACATCCCGCCCATACAGGGGGTGGTCTCATCACTTTGTTGTCATCAGAGGATTTTTCTTTTCGACTAAAGACTCTCCTTCCCGTCCATCAATCTGACGGTCTTCCACAGAGTCTACATTACATGCCCTTACTTCAAATGTCACAAAATTTTATGGTATCGTTTCTTGTGAACATATCGTCTTGTTATGCATAAATATTGTTCAATAAATTTGACTGAAATATCTATCTGTCATTCATCATTTAGACGGCGTCCAAGAATTCCATAGTCTTTTGTTGCTAGCCAACAAAATGGCATCGCCTAGTGGAGATCAAGTCATTCTACATAAACAACCAAACACTCTCCCAATGGCAGACCCATTGGATAGTTTCTTATCTGTCCATCTGAACCTTCATCGTCATACTTGTATACAGACTTAAAGGATTTGGGCCCAAACGTGGTTATAACCGATTCAGCATCTGAGCATAGCTTGTTGAAATTTGTTTTCAGAAAGTTGATCAAATCATGACCTCTAGTTCTTCTTGGATTCCGAGCAATGTTAGTGGACAAAGTGCAGATGCTGAGCCCCATTGTGGCTACCTCAATATTTATGGAAAGTTCAACCCATTTTGGGAATGATGAAAGATGAAGAAAGGAATTGAAAAGAACAAGAAAAAGAAAAAAGAGAAATGAAAAAAAAAAAAAAAAAAAAGAAAAGGAAAGAAAGGTGAAAGTACTGAGAAGAAAGAAGACTGAATGAAAGCAGAATAAGAATGGAAAAGAAAACAAGATACAAGCAAAGAGAAGAAAGAAAGATCATGGGAAGAGAGAGAAAGCTCTAGCCTGAACTACGCGGAACCTGATTCTGGAGGGACGGTAATCCCAAAGGATACGTAGGCAATTTGGGACACCCCAAATTCGGTCCAGAGGCTATACATCGAAAGGCTATACATCAAAAGGCTACAAATCTAAAGGCTATACATCCAAAGGCTATACATCCAGAGGCTATACATCCAAAGGCTACACATCCAGAGGCTATGCATCCAAGGGCTACACATCCAGAGGCTATACATCCAAAGGCTACACATCCAGAGGCTATACATTTAGAGGTTACAAATAAAGAGCACAAAGCACAGTTACAGTTACATCATAAGAGGTCTTGAGCCAAAGTCACAGACCTGATAAGGTCGCTACTCAAGAAGCTTGATAGTTACAGTTACGTCATGAGCGGTCTTGAGCCAAAGTCACAGACCTGATGAGGTCGCTACTCAAGATGCTTGACAGTTATAGTTACATCATGAGCGGTCTTGAGCCAAAGTCACAATGAGGTCGCTACTCAAGAAGCTTGATAGTTACAGTTACATCATGAGCGGTCATGAGCCAAAGTCACAGACCTGGTGAGGCCGCTACTCAAGAAGCTTGACAGTTACAGTTACATCATGAGCGATCTTGAGCCAAAGTCACAGACCTGATGAGGCCACTACTCAAGAAGCTTGACAGTTACAGTCACATCATGAGCGGTCTTGAGCCAAAGTCACAGACCTTATGAGGTCGCTACTCAAGGAGCTTGACATCTACAGTTGTTTGTTGTACAGTGTGAAAAAAAAAAGAGTAGTTACAGCATCAGTTCAAGGGAGCAATGGTAGAATCCAAATCAAGTGTAGAATAATGCAAAAATGGGCCACTTTTGTCTTCAGCCTCAATTGTCCACTATCTCGGCCTAAGAGGGGCATCTGTAAGCACCCCATTTTTTCCATCCCTGCTAAACAAAGTCATGCTGGTGTGTGGACAACAAAAGGATGAAAGGTGATTAAAAGTTTGGATTTTTGACTGTGAATTTGAGGAAGTTTTCAATGGGTCTGTGAATTTGAGAATGTTTCAATGGGTCCCACAGTAAGGTCACAGACTATAATCTGCATGGATGCATAGGTCATGGAATTATCTTCGAAATGATACCAGAATTGCCCAATTCTGATATCAAACGAAAAAGATATGGTCATTTTAGTAGGATGATACGTATAAGGGAGGTTTTTGAAATTATCATAAATAATCCCAGGGGCTTTCATGTAAATTATCGTAAGTCAAATTGTTTTAATTTTAACTTATCATATATTGATCATCCGACATTGGAATCAGATGATTTAAAGACCAATATTCCTTATTTTCAGTCCTCTTCAAAGTGGACGTAAAAAATCCCGGGTAGAAGTCACCAGTGGGTCCCATGCAAGCTTTCATGCAAAATTATCGTTAGAACATCAAAGCTTCATATTTTTTCCGTTCTACGTCGAATTCATATGATTACAAGGCCATTATTCTTCATTCATGATGTTCTATAAAGTGGACGTGAAAAATCCCGGTAAGAAGTCACCAGTGGGTCCCTGTAAAATTTCACATGGAAATAGTCATTTAATATTCAAAAATTCATATTTTGGTCACCCCATATCCAAATCAGGTAATGTCAGTTTCATTATGTTCCATTTTTAGTACTCTACAAAGTGGACATAAAGGATTTCAGGCAGAAGTCTTCGAAGAGTCTCATGCGAAATGGTCAGCCAAATTATCGATAATTGGCATGTTTAAATTTCATAAATTCATAAGTTGGCCATTTTATTTCCATATAAGGTGATTCAAGTTCCAATATTCTTCATTTTAATGTTCTACAAAGTGAACGCAGAAAATTGGGAATAGAGGCTATCAGAAAATTCTGTACAGAATGACGGGGGAAATGGCCCATGAAATGATAGAGAAAACCCAATTAATCCAATCAACTCAGCTAAACCCAAGTCAATTTTGGCCCAACCCAGCTCAACCCATATCAGTTTAACTCAGTCAAGTAAAGCCAGTTTCAAATCAGTTCATCCATGTGCATAGTATATATATATATATATATATATATATATATATATATATATATATATATATATATATATATATATATGTGTGTGTGTGTGTGTGTGTGTGTGTGTGTGTGTGTGTGTGTGTGTGTGTGTGTGTGTGTGTGTGTGTGTGTGTTATTAAATATGTGTCTATATATGTATATAATATATATTATTATATATAAATGATAAGAATCCAAAGAGATTCTTTGAGAAAAAAGAAAAAAATAAAGAGAGGAGACGTGAGAGAGAGGGAATTAGGGTTTTAGAATCCAAAAGATTCTTTGAGAAAAAAGAAAAAAATAAAGAGAGGAGACGTGAGAGATAGGGAGATTTAGGGTTTTATAATCCAAAAGGTTTTTTAAGAAAAAAAAGGAAAGAAAGAGAGAGGGGACATGAGAGAGAGAGAGAGAGATTTAGGGTTTTGGATCCAAAAGAGATTGTAAAAAAAGGAAAGAGAAGAAAAGGAGGGGAGATTTAGAAGAATCCAAAAGATTCTTTGAAAAAAAAGAAAAAATAAAGAGAGGAGACGTGAGAGGGAGGGAGATTTGGGGTTTATGATCCAAAAGAGATTGAGAAAAAAGGAAAGAGAAGAAAGGAGGGGAGATTTAGAAGAATCCAAAAAGATTCTTTGAGAAAAAAGGAAAAAATAAAGAAAGGAGACGTGAGAGAGAGGGAGAATTATGGTTTTAGAATCCAAAAGATTCTTTGAGAAAAAAGAAAAAAATAAAGAGAGGAGACGTGAGAGAGAGGGAGATTTAGGGTTTTAGAATCCAAAAGATTTTTTAAGAAAAAAAAGGAAAGAAAGAGAGAGGAAACGTGAGAGAGAGAGAGAGAGAGAGAGAGAGAGAGAGAGAGAGATTTAGGGTTTTGGATCCAAAAGAGATTGTAAAAAAAGGAAAGAGAAGAAAAGGAGGGGAGAATTAGAAGAATCCAAAAGATTCTTTGAAAAAAGAAGAAAAAATAAAGAGAGGAGACGTGAGAGAGAGGGAGATTTGGGGTTTTGGATCCAAAAGAGATTGAGGAAAAAGGAAAGAGAAGAAAAGGAGGGGAGATTTAGAAGAATCCAAAAAGATTCTTTGAGAAAAAGGAAAAAATAAAGAGAGGAGACGTGAGAGAGAGGGAGAATTAGGGTTTTAGAATCCAAAAGATTTTTTTTTTTTGAAAAAAAAGAAAGAAAGGAGAGAGGATACGTAAAAAAGAGGGATTTAGGTTTTGCATATAATCAAGAAAGAGTAGAAAAAAAACGGAGAAGAGGAGAAGAAGAGAGGGGACGTTCAAGAGAGAAAAAAAAGTAATCCAAGAGAGAGAGATTGAGAAGAAAAAGGAAAGATGAGAGAGAGAGAGAGAGAGAGAGAGAGAGAGAGAGAGAGAGGTGTTAAGAAGGAGAGATTTAGAAAAAAAGGGAGAAGAATGAGAGAGGCAGCAAAAAGGATGATGAGAAGATGCAAAGGAGAGAAGCAGAAAGAAGAAGCCTGAGGTAAGAACCCCCCATCCTTTTTGTCATTTTATTTTTTTTAAAGTCAAAGCATACTGCAATGCATGTCTGAGATTGGTGTTTAGCATTAGTAAGATGCTTCTATTTGCACAAGGTTCATTAATGAAAAAGTTAGATTTATTAGTTATCTAAATGACAATGTATTCAGATTCTATTTTCATCAGCTATATAATTTTATATTGATTTTATAGTACAACTGGGCAGAATCTGGAACAGACCTGACAAGTGTATTTGCATGTACTTGGGGAACGATTTTTACCTGCCCATGGTCTCTTTTAGGATTAGTTTCCTTGAGACAAAATATTGGCCTCTGAATTCTCTTTTCAAGGATATGTTTTAAGAAAGTTTTGAGTAAATACAGTGCTCCATGTGTCCATTTTGGCCCAGTCTGACAAAACTGTCATCTTGCTGCATGTTCCACATTAATGCTTATGTAAATGGATTCTAGAGACATCTTCTGATCTCTAGCTTTTTATGAATAAGTTACACTTAGAAGTATAGGAGACACCCATTCTGATGGAATATTTTTCTGATATCCAGGGAATATAATATAATTATTTCTCCATGATTGATCTGAATCTCGAACCAGTTTGGTTAAATTTTGAAAGTCTGATTTTTGATTGTTAAGAAGGCCTTTTGAGATCTCGATTTCTTCAGAGAAGTTGTAGATCTCTGAAAGACCTTTGATCTGATATATTCTTTGTCCAATTTGGACTCATAGAAGTGGGGTTTCAATTCAATGCAAAGCAGTACACAATACAGGTATTTGCCAAATGGTCATCCAATGATTGATTTGTTATTTCTCCAACCATTTTGGCATGAAACGATGCATTACATGCCATATTTGATGCTTTCTATCAATACTATATTTTAGATGCTCACACTCACAAACCAATTTTGGACTGACTCACATGTTTTGCTTGACTTACATGCTTTGCTTGATTCTCACATGTTTGCTATATTTGTCTGCCATACATGCTCATTGTTGTTATATCTGTTTGCCACATACTCACATGCTAAATTAAATGCTTATTGCCATATTTGGATGTTTACACTGCTATATTTGAGCTCACATTACTTTGATGGATTGCTTACATTGTTATCATTGAATACAATAATTAGGGTAGGAAACCCTATAAATGGAAAAATAGAAATTAGGGTAGAAAACCCTAAATGTTGTAAAAACAAATAGCAATTAGGGTAAGAAACCCTAAAAATAGAAAGAAAATAGTAATTAGGGTAGAACCCTAAAAATTGAAAGAAAATAATAATTAGGGAAAGTGAAACCCTAAAAAATGGAAACAATAAAAATGGTAGGAATTTAGGTCTTATCCCTAGATCTTATTAACAAAAAGAGAAAGAATTTGGTACACATCCCAAATAAAAATGGTAGGAATTTAGGTCTCATCCCTAGATCCTATTAACAAAAATAGAAAAAATTTGATACACATCCCAAATAAAAATGGTAGGAATTTAGGTCTCATCCCTAGATCCTATTGACAAAAATGGAAGGAATTTTGGTACACATTCCAAATCCAACTCTCACAAATATTTCAAACTACGTCGTACCTGATTTCTAGGGCACACCCTAGAATACGTAGGCAATTTGGGAATCCAAAATATGGTACACAGCTACCCATCAACCATACATCCAGCTTAAACTTCAACTTTAATAAAAAAAATCTAATTGAAGCACATGCATAAATCACTTTCACCCATTTCGAACTACGTTTTTGGATTTGATTTCCATGATTGGAATATATAGGCAGTTTGAGAAGTCTTACACATCTCAGATTCAGTCCAAGACCGAACCATCTTTGGTCCGGTTCACTGTATAATATTGTACATTACATTTGCTTGTTTATTTGCTTTAAAACATGATTGGCTGAACCCTAAGTTAGAATAACTTAGCAACTTGGTTTAGGACATCCCCCATTGATCCCTAGTCATCCAATTGTCCAAGCATAGTCAAAATTAGATTCTATGGAATGTTTAGGAGGCCGATATTGATCGGGCATTTTGGGTGCCTAACACCTTCCCATAACCATATCCTGAATACTTACCCGATCTCTTGCAGACCAAAGAACCGATATATTGGGTCACGAGTCAATAGAAGTCTTACCTTAGGGTGAGGATACATTTTTCGAGGTGCTAGACCTTAATCTAGGTGGCGACTCCAACAGATTCATTGATCTTCATCGATACATGATAAACTTTCATCCCGAGGAGGATCATCGATTTCCCATTGTCCTCACAGTAGGGTCGATTGGGAATCGACCCTACCAGACCACAAGATCGACCCCCAGCTTTTTGGAAGTCCAGGGAAGCTATGGTCGCACCTATGGTAGGTGGGACAATCGACCGTAGCAACGGCCCTATACCCTGGGGTCGCAGAAACCTGCGACCCCACTTGCGACCCGTCCTGTGACCCTAGCTTAACAGCAAGCCTAAAATTATCCGAATGAATTCTAACTAAAATCTACCGACTTGTTAGGTTTTCCAATTGATATGAAGGTGATTCTTAGAGCTTGAAAGAGGATTTACACTCAAGCAAAGGTGAGGGAACAAGACCTAAACTAATTGGCCAATAATAAATTGCTTTTATTTTCTTGAGTCCAATGCCATGACTGATTCTATGCGTGTATGCTTGTAATTTGCATACAACATGTCATCCAATATTCCTGCTATTAATGTTCATGTATATTTAATTCTATTTAATTCATAACATGATGATGATGATGATGCTAAGAATAGACATGTAAATGTATGTGTGTGGTTAGTGTGCTTGATGCAAGTGGTTCAGCCTGGTCACCAGACTCTAGCTTTATCTCTACTCAAGTCTTGTCCACTGACATTGTCGTATCGCCATTACCTTAGCAGAACTATTACATCATAGGGTATCAAGGGAGGTGGTCTCGGACCATGTAGTCTTCGACTCTGCCGGGGGCCTTAGCTCTCTCTCTATGGACGTATTGAGGGATGCTGGGGTGAGGCCTTGGGTACACTGTTTGACATTAGGGTTGGTCAGTTGCGAGCCCAGTTTGCAAGCCCTCGCCAGCAGGGGCTTACGTGTTGGTATGGATAGAGTATAAGGGGAAGTGTGATGCGATGTGGTCCTAAGCACTTTAACTCTATCTCTATTCCTTGGTGGGTGCATGTGGGATGACAATAAATGTTAACCTTTGGGTGGCTTCACATACTCGTGTATAGAGGTGAGGCGGCCACCAAATCTTTCTATAACACATTGCAAACTTATATACCAGACCACAGATATAAATTGAATGCATGCATATGTTTGTTGCATTGTTTTGTTTTCTCATTGAGCTCAAGTTGGAGAGCTAACCCTTTGCTCATGTAATTTTTTTAGTTTTTGATATTGCAGGCATTATGATTGAAGATTATGTCGACACGCCAACATATGAACAGGTGGAGGCAATGATGAGCAAGCTGTGGAGGACGAACATGGTTCATTAAACAAGCGTTTCAACTATGGATACACTTAGTGTTAAATTTTTGTATTTAAATATTTGTAATATGTATTAAATTATGTTTTGGTTACTTGAAGATAAATGGAATATCAATTATTTATCATGACTAGACCTCAGTTCATTATCTGTAAGCCTTCTGCTATTTACTTTATTACCTCTGATTAATGTGGAATGTGTTTTGGTTTAATAACGTGAGATAGCCTATACGAGATCCTGGTTAAACCGTTGGTTTATTGACAGTTCATCACACCATTCTGGTTGGTGAAGAATTGGGGTGTGACACTACATGCTCACAAAGGGTAATACAAAATGAATGGTTCAGGTCATACCTGTGACCACATCAGGTGATGCGGCAGCATGCTCAAATGTAACTGCATAAACCTTTCCTTGATGTAGCTGCTTCCTAGGCTTAGGACACTCCCTTGAATAATGTCCCATTTGATTACAGTTATAGCATTTTACTTCTTTACTATTTTGCTTCTGTTGAGGTTGGACATTGGAGTAGTCTTGGATGCAACATTAAAGCCTTGAGTACGAAAGGATTTAAATGTGTTTGTGTTCCCCTCGTTATTTGAATTTCCGTTTGGCCTTTTGATACATCTATTCTGAGCAAAGTATCTCTCTCTGGCTCGATTTTAGAACTCGAGCAATCTCTACGGCATCATTATAAATTTTCTTTTCTAGCCCCAAAACATGCTCCCGAATGCTTCCCCTATGTCCCATAACAAACCTTCGGGTTTTAGTATTTTCCTTCTGCATGCTTGAGGGAGCAAAGAAAAACAGCACTTCATAACGCTGTTGATATGCATCCACCGTCATATGTCCCTGATACAAACTCAGGAACTCTCTTTTCATAGCGTCTCTGAAACTTCTGGGGAAATATTTCTCTAAGAAGGCCTCATTATATATAGCCCAGGTCAATTGGGCATGCTTGGTTAACACATAACTCCGAGTAGACTTCCACCAGTGGTGCGCATCGCCTTTCAGCATAAATGTGGCACACAACACTTTTTTTTCCTCATTAACAGTCATCATCATGAAATTCCTCTCCATCTCGTCGATCTAATGAGCTGGCCACAAAGGATCCACTGGCTTGCCATTATATTCCTTAGGCTTTATTTTCAGAAAATGCTCGATCAGTCGAGAATGATCCAACTGATACTGTGTATATGCTCCATATATAGGTGGTTGATACTGGTAACTGCCTTCGACTACCATAGGATTTTATACTAGAGCTTATACAATTGGCATTTGAGGTGCTTGAGGTACCGTATTGCTACCCCCTGGTATAGTGCTAGCTTGTCTGGCTGGTATAGATGTAGTATGTATAGCTGGAAAAACCATTCCCATAGCAGCTTGCATATTGGCTTGTACTTACTGTAATTGCTACAGCTGTTGTGCAAGGTTCATTACTGTTGTAGCTAAATCTGTAGGTGGGGCTGGCATGTTTGTAGGATTAGCCTAGTCATTGTCTCCTGGTGGTTCCACATTCTGATTCGCTTGTCCTTCAGGATTTTCATGGCTATCTTCCTTCATAGGTGGTGGTGGTGGAATTGAGTTACGTCCTCGCCTGGTTACTCTTCAACCAGCCATTTCCTGTTTTCGGTGGTGGTAATGTCTGAAAAATCATAGAACATATGAGGCAATCATGACAAACATCATTCCCATGTCAAAATCCAATTAATCATTATAAAATTTCAAATATCCAAGTCATTAACTCAAAATACAGCATTTTCCATCGTGGGGTCGATGGTGGAGTCGCAATATATGCAACCACAGGTTATGCGACCTCACAAAACCCTGTCAGCTCACCGAGAGCCTGTGGTCGATCGTGTGGTAGCAATATGTATGACCACAGGGTCAGACCATACGAAGTTTGTCAGCTAACCTAGAGCCTGTGATCGATCGTGTGGTCACAATATGTGCGACCACAGGGTCTGGCCACACGAAGTCTGTCAGCTCACCGAGAGTCTATGGTCGATCGTGGGGTCGATCGTGTGGTCACATATTTGGTCCAATTTTGTGACCACACGACCCAAATCAGGTTTTTAAATCTGATTTTTGGAGTTATTTCCAACTTTCTCCTTTGCTTTCAACTCAACTCGCATCCACTGAGTTGCTATAGTACCGACCACTCATGTTTGGAGATTCTTTCTTCCATTCACGACATCCACTCCGTTCCTTCAGGTATGTTCTCTACTGGTCCTCATTTTTAAGCTTTCAAAACTAGGTTTTTCTTTATTTATAGTGTTTTCTTCAAATTAAACTTTTTCTAACCGTAAAAATTTGATTTTTATTGGGGGCTTTTGCTATTGGCCACCCAATGGATGAAAGCCCTCAAGAAAATTTGAGTTTCATCGGTTAGTTTTTGAGAAACTTGAAATTTTCCATTTTTTACCTAATTTTTGGGATTTTTTTCGAAAATTGTCAAAATTTCTTTAAATTCGATCTTCCTAGTTTAAATTTCCAACTGTATGAGCCTTGCAGGATTGTTTGGAACATATGTAAGTCCTTCTGCCCAATGGTTTGGGTGAAAAGTGAGGCTTTTGGCCAAATCATGCGGTTATAATACCAAAATTTTGAGTTTTTCTTTATATCTAATATCCTGTTTGTTGGTCTGTGTATTTGCAGATAACATTGCTCGTACCAAGGTCCCCAGAGTTCATGATCCTCTTCGCTTCTAGTCTAATTAAGTAGAGACTCAGTATGCTCGTTATGAGCGTAAAAAGGTGGAAGGGGGTCATTGTGTAAACCTGACTAATTTAGCCTTGTTTAATGTGGAGGATGCCTTTGGTGATATGGGTTGGCTCCCTATGATCTTGTATGAGGGTTGCACCTGTCCTGCACTGGTGAAGCAATTTTATTGCAATATTCTGGTAGTGGGTGATCCAATGATACAGACAGGGGTAGAGAGCTCAGGATCACTAGTTACGTTAAAGGAGTGTAGATCTCCTTTATCTGCCAGGAGTTGGCTGATCTCCTGGGTATATCAAACGATGGCCCCTTAGTATACTGTGCACCCAAGGAACCCCAGTTCCTATCTGTGATGATGCGTGCAGAGATTGACCGCCAGCTTCTTAGGGATGATCACTGGGAGATGAAGGCAATAAACCTACGGCTGGAACTTCGGGTGTACTACAAGATTATTTATCACAACCTGATTCCTCCGAGTGGGCACTATGAGAAGGATTCCTAGTTGACCCAGTATCTCCTATACTGCATCTGCACTAGGCAACCCGTCCACCTTCCATACATTATCATCAGGACGATGCGTCGTGCTGCGATGCCTGGTCAGATGGGCAACCTGCCATATGGGCGTTTGATCACTACCCTGCTCACTCGCCTCCATGTCGATTTAGTTGATGAGAGGATTCATGAGGATACCTTCTCGACTGACCTTGATTGGGAGGCCATCTGTAAGATGGGGATGCGTGATGCATAGGTCAGTGATGAGGAGGAACGCTATGGTGTCCCCATGCTCGGGTAGAGATAGCAGACGTTGAGGCGGCTACAGCAGCAGCAGCAGAGGTCCATGGAGGTGATGCTGAGGATGATGATCATATGTTCATGGATGTACACACCATACCTCCTCCCTCACCACTGCATTCCACTAGAGCTGGCCTATCTTGGGTTATTTTCCACTCAGCTGGTCCTTCGCACCTGCCACCAGATGACGTGATGGGGCTGCTGCGTGAGATTCGGGAAGCCCAGTGTGTTGTGACTGATTAGCGGGTGGTGGATCTGGCAGCTAGTCTCCATGTGACCCAAACTCAGATAGCCTGGTTTACAAGGTTGTATGCTGAGGATTATGATCGAGATCATGAGGCACCTCCTCCTCCAGCACTTCTAGCTCCATGATGCATATTTTTCTTTTTCCTTGTACTACAGAGTAACTGTCCGGATTGTGGATCGTACTCTGATTTGGATATATATATATATATATATATATATATTTGTTTTTTTTATTATTCGATGTGTACATGAAACTTGTTTCTCATTTTAATAATACATTATTCTCTTTCCTAATTTTTGTCTCATACAGCACAGGTGCTTATGGTGTGTTCTTATTACAGCTTTTAAATTCTATCCTAACTCAGTTCACAAACCTCTTGTGGAAGTATACAGGTTTAATGGACAGGGCCCGAGGGCTATGATACCAAGTTGTCACACCCCCATTTTGAACCAACTAGAATTGTGTGATGAACCGTCTATGATCCAATGGTTCGACCAGGATTTCGAATAAGTTGTGTCCTCTTTCTTAAACCATACACATCCACAACCATAATCAGAGTAAATAAATAATAGCGAAAGTCTTTAATATTAATGAACTGAGTATCTAACAGTGATAACATAAATAAAGTATCCAATTATTTCCAAAATACTAGGACACTAGGACATAAAATAAAATAAATTAACATCTTCTGAATGATCCAGTAAATGAATCTAATCAAAGACGCTTGAGTTGCACTCGCACGAGGAATCATGCAACTCCATCATAGCTTTTCTATCCATCGCCGCAACATGCCCGTACATCGGAGCATTTACATAATCTTCTACAGTAGGACCTGAATCATCAACTAAAAATATTCGACGTCGAAAGGGTGAGCACACATCATGGCTCAGTGAGCAAACAAAACAATGCAATAAACATATGCATGCATTCAATTCATATCTTTGGTCTGGTTTATAAGTTTGCAATGTGCAATAGAAAGGATTGGTGGCCATCGTACCTCTATACACGAGTATGTGAAGCTGCCCAATGGATCAAACACCATTTCCGTCCCACATGCATCCATCATGTAATAGAGATAGAGCTAAAGTGCCCGGATCAAACACCACATGACACTTCCCCTGATGCCCTTCCCATACCTACACGTAAGCCCCTATTGGCAAGGGCTTACAAACTGGACTTGCAACTAACCAGTCCTAATGTCAAATAGTGTATCCAAGGCCTCACCCCAGCATCCCTTAATACATCCATATAGATAGAACTAAGGCCCTCCGGCAGAGTCAGAGACTATACGGTTCGAGACCACCTACCTGGATTCCCTACGATGTAATAGTTCTGCTAAGGTAATGGCGATACGATGATGTTAGTGGACAAGACTTGAGTAGAGATAGAGCTAGAGTCTGGTGACCCAGATGAACCACAATGTCACATCCTCCCCCTGATGCCCTACTCTCATTAAGTACACTAACCACACATATACATTCACATGCCTATTCCTATCATCATCATCAACATCATGTTACAAATAAAGGGAATTAAATATGCATAAGCAGTAATAACAGGAATATTGGATGACATGTGAAATGCACATTACCAGCATACCAGCATAGAATCATTCATGACATTGGACTCAATAGATAAAAATAGTTTATTATTAGCCAATTAATTTAGGTCTTGTTCCCTCACCTTTGGTCGATAATAGATCTTCATTCAAGCTTTGTAATTCACTCTTAGACCACTTGACAACCTAATAAATTTATAGATTTAAAATTAGAATTAATTCCCATGAATTTAGACTAATAGAAACTGAGGGGTCGCAGGTGTGGCAGCACCTGTGGTCTCAGTTTCGGCGACCATAGGGTGTGTGGTCGTCTACGACCAAAGATCCGACCACACCCTCCCTGGAAACTTCTCGAGGGCATGTGGTCGGTTATGTGTGTCTCATGTGCTCGCACATCATGCGACCATACATGCGACCACACGTGTGATGATCGACTTTTTCATCCTCAACTCGATTCCTTCATGTTTGGATTCCTTGGCTTATCATCATGGTCCTTCCTATGATTGTACTATAGCTCAGAACTATTATTTTATGCACAATCCATTGTCTACATAATTTCCTCCCATGGATTCTATTGGAATTTATCCATGGATTAATGATTTGGGTTTCACCTAAATCCTATCTCTTTAATAAACTATTATAGGATCTCAATTTAACATGGGGAATGTTTTCATACCTTAAGCTTGTTGAAGATTAAGATTTTCTCTGAATTTTCTTCCTCCTTAGTCTTCCTCTTCAATTCTCATTCTCTTCCTTCTCTTCTCTTTCTCTCACTTTCAGTTTGCGTTATAAAATGGTGAAAGAGGCTAAGAGACGTCCTATTTATAGAGAAATACCCTCCATAATAAGCCCTACTGAGTTGAGGAAAGAACCCCCTTCGGATTAGGAAGGTTTCCTAAATTCAGTTCTGTCTAGAATCCGTGTGGTAGGAGGTGGGGTCACAGAACCCGTCAACCACACCCTCTGAAACATGCGACCACATGACCAAAATTTCTGTGGTTGCATTATTTTGAGGTGTGGTCAATCGCACATGTTTAGGCATGCGACTACACGCTCATAATTGACTGTCTTTGGGTTAAATTTCATACCTGAGCTTATGGTTTTCTCACGGACTTTTTCTGCTTGGCTTGAACATGAAAGGAAGACCTGATACAAGGTGGTAAGACCAGTCAGTTTGGTACGGGTCTTACATGGTCTATGTGGATCCGAAGTTTCTTGTAGTTGGTGAGTGGGAGCTTGCAGAGATTCATGAGCAATTGATGTTGGGTCTGGATTTAGACTAGAGCAACTGTCGTCCAGTTCCTAGGATATATAGTTGCATCACTCAGCATAACTTGGGGCCTAGGGGCAGACACAGGGATGCGATAGTGCACTTCTGTGAGTTCATGGCTTACTGCATCACTATTTGCCATTAGATCTATCTTCCCTATCTGATCATCAGGACTATGATCCATACTGCTTTGTATACATGGACTAGTAGTTTTCCTTATGGTTGGTTGCTCACCTACTTGTTTGTCAACATGGGGTTCAACCTTACTTTGGAGCTTAACGAGGAAATCGGTGTGCATACGGACTTTGGTTGGGACACATTGCATAAACTCGGTTTATAGGACATTGTGCTTAGCTATGAGGAGTTAGAGTTGCGTCCACCACCTCGTCTTATTCGTAGACATCAGCCAGGCAGGAGGGATCGACGTAGGATGGTGGTGTCTTCTTCATCTTCTAAAGTGAGCTAGCCATTCCCAACAGTAGTGGGGATGTATCTCCTATGCATGTGGATTCCAGTATGGAGGTTTCATTTGGGTCAGTTGCAGAGGGTGTTGTTGATTCCAACGATGATGAGTAGGAGAGTTTATTTCATGCTGTAGGCAGTGATGATGTTTCGACAGTAGTGGCTCCTCAGGCTGAGGCTTCAGGGTTCACTGAGTTACGTGATTTGTTAGTCGATGCTAGCTCTTTAGTGGCTACTTTGGATTATCATCAGTGCTCTCTCTAGACAAGACTAGATGTTCATAAGAGGCAGATGTTACAGAACATCACTGGAGTGGAGTGACGGGTGGCTACAGTAGAGTGGAGTATCATCTGGCTTTAGGGTTCACAAGAGGATATGAGTTATGAGGTTGCTTTTCTGTGGTCAGCACTAACTTCTACGGGTATTGTTCAATTGATTCTTGATGATGTTGTAGCTACAACTGCTGCCAGGCGTGAGAGTACTCGTCAGCGGTGTCTTCGGTCAGTACCCAGAGTCAGGGCCATCTATTCTGCGAATAGTCCTGGTCACCAGGATGATCGTGGATCTCAGTAGTTAGATGCTTAGACTTATAATTACATCTCTTTTATACCTTACATTTTGATATTAGTTTTGCTTGATATTGATGGGTGAGGATCCGGATTGTGGATACCGACCTGTCATCAGTACATTATTCTCTGTGGTTACCATTGGTGTTTTATTTCCATTCTGTGTGTATGGATATTTTATGTGTTCGTTTGTTATTATATCTCTTGCAGCTTATTGATAGTTCTTACCCCCCATATAGTATATGGTTTATGCTTCCTATTTCAGCTTTATTATATTTGTGGTGTGTATGTATGGTATGGTTTAGTAGTAGGCATTGCACATTCGTGCTCTGATACCAACTTCTGTCATACCTCGTTCCTAATTTATTGGTACTATAGAATGGACAAGATCTCCACATCTTAATTTAGGGCATTGAAAATCCCCTTATAGGATCATGGAATATGGAACTCCAACTAATAAACCCAACATAACACAAGAAGTAAATAATAAATTCACACTACCAGATTAAATGGATTTAAATTTAAGAGTATAGCGGAAGTCTTAAAATAATTAAATAATAACTGTAGAAATAATCAAATGATAATAACATTAATAAATCCACAAACCATTTTAAGAATACGTAAATAAGATAATTAAATCCATAAAATGTAAATTATTCATATGGGCAACACGCCCCCAAATCCAAATGAAATACTCTAAATTCAAATAAGTTTATGAAATAATCAAAGTGTCTATCCGTAGACACAATCGTCACACTCGCATATTCCATCATGAACGTCATCATCACTAGTGTCCATGTCACCATCATCTACTTCAGCTATACCTGCATCTAAAAGAATTTGTGTATACAAGGGTAAGCTCCACTACCAAGCTTAGCAAGGAAATCAAACATGTGTAAACAAATGCATGAATTACAACTACGGTCTGGTTTATAACTGTAAGTGCCAGTTCAAGACGACCCATACACGGAGTCTCTGGCTGTATGGGTCTCCACTTACCATTAGAATGATTACCGCCTCACTCAGTGTATAGTAGCATCTTCCATATATGGGACAATCATTATGGAAAAGCCCGTATTACGCCGGCCACTGACCCATAACTCATCCCAAGCTTATATTATGCCAGCCACTTGAAGAGGTGATAATCCCACAAGTCGACTCGCCCGCCCATCTACATTATGTTGGGTATGGGGAGCATCATAGTTATGTTCATACTACCCTTTATTGATCCCATGCCATTATATAACCCCCTAATGGCTAGGGGTACAGTTATTAGGTTGATTTTAGTACAACTAACCAAGTTTTCCTCTTACCCAAATTACTGGACCGTAACGTTGCCAAGCTTCCAACCCCGTCTGTCCTCCCAACTAGAGCATCGTGGCGTGACTAAGTTGCCTTTGGTCATTGCAAAGAAACGTCTGTAAGAAGTGGTGCAAGCTTTCATACCACCCATGTAAGACCCGTATCGAACTAACTGGTCTTACCACCTTGTACCAGGTCTACCTATCATGGTCGAGCCATGTGGACCAAGTGCGTGAAGGAAATCGCAAGACCAGGTATGAAATTGACCAAAAATAGTAAAATAGAGGGTAGGGTCGCATACCTAAACAGATAGGGTCGACCCCACCTCATTAGAAGACAGACCCATGACTTTTAGTCCTAGGGTCGGACAACTGAAACCCTAGGGTCGACGGGATCTGTGACCCTAGCATCGACCCTAGGATCACCGATAGAAATCGTAAATAGGAAACTTTCCTAAATTCAAGGGGATTCTTTTCTAATCTCAATGGGACTTATTTTGGGAGATTTTTCTCTATAAATAGGACGTCCCTTAGCTTCTTTCACTCCTTTTGAAACCCTAATTGAAAGTGAGAGAAAGAGAAGAGAAGGAGAAGAGGAGGAGAGTTGGAGAAGAAGACTAAGGAGAAGAAATTCAGAGAAACCTCTAAATCTCAGCAAACCTCAGGTATGATTACATTCTCCAAAATTATGTAAAACCCTAGAATAGTATATAAAGAGGGTATGATTTAGGAGAAACCCAAATCATCCATCCATTGGAAGATTTCAATGGAATCCATGGAGGGAATCATTGAAAACTATGTAAAGTTAGTAAATTGGAGTTTTAAGCCATAGAACAAGCATAGAATGAACTATGGAAGTAAGCCAAAGGACCCAAACATGAAAGAAGAGACTGTAGAATGAAAGGTCGACATAGAACAAGCATAGAATAGACTATGGAAGTAAGCACGTAGGGTTGATTGGGAACCGACCCTACCAGACCACAGGATCGACCCGAAGCTCTCAAAAAGTCCAGGGAAGTTACGATCGCACCTAGGGTCGATAGGACAATCGACCCTAGCATCGACCCTATACCCTGGGGTCGTAGAAACCTGCGACCCAACCTGCGACCCATCTTGCGACCATAGCTTTACAGCAAGCTTAAAACTATCGGAATGAATTCTAATTAAAATCTATCAACTTGTTAGGTATTCCTATTCATATAATGGTGATTCCTAAAGCTTGAAAGAGGATTTACACTCAAGCAATTGTGAGGGAACAAGACCTAAACTAATTGGCTAATAATAAACTATTTTCGTTTCTTGAGTCCAATGCCATGACTGATTCTATGTGTGTGTGCTTGTAATGTGCATTTAGCATGTCATCCAATATTTCTGCTATTAATGTTCATGCAGATTTAAATTTTTTTGTTTATAACATGATGATGATGATGATACTAGGAATAGGCATGCGAATGTATGTGTGTGGTTAGTGTGCTTGATGCGAGTGGAGCATCAGGGGGAGGACGTGAAATTGTGTTGTGTCCTAGTCACCAGACTCTAGCTCCATCTCAACTCAAGTCTTATCCACTGACATCGTCGTATCGCCATTACCTTAGCAGAACTATTACGTTGTAGGGCATCAGGGGAGGTGGTCTCGGACCGTGTAGTCTTCGACTCTGCCGGGGGGCCTTAGCTCTATCTCTATGGACGTATTGAGGGATGCTGGGATGAGGCCTTGGATACACTATTTGACATTAGGATTGGTTAGTTGTGAGCCCAGTTTGCAAGCCCTCGCCAACAGGGGCTTTCATGTTGGTATGGGCAACCAGTACAACAATGCCGTTTTCATTGGGTGTATATTGTTCATGGTGGGTGCATGTGGGACAACAGTGCCGATATTCATTGGGCGGCTCGACACACTCGTGTATAGAGGTGAGGCGGCCTCCGAACCTTTCTATAGCTCATTGCAAACTTATATACCAGACCACAGATACGAATTGAATGCATATGTTTGTTGAATCGTTTTGTTTGCTCACTGAGCCGTGATGTGTGCTCACCCTTTTCGAATTCGAATATTTTTAGTTGATGATGCAGCTACTACCGTGGAAGATTACATGAATGCTCCCGCATACGGGCACGTTGCTGCAATGGATGCTAAAGATATAATGGAGATGCATGACTCATCATGCGGGTGCAACTCATGCGTTTTTTATTAGATTTTTATTTGAACTATTAAGGAAATATAATTTGATATTTTATTTATTTATGTCTCGGTTGATACAACATAATTGGATATTTTATTTATGACTATCACAGTTAGATTCTCAGTTCATTTAATATTAAGACTTTTGCTATTGTGTATTTATTCTGATTATGGTTGTAGATGTGTATGGTTTAAGTTAAAGGACACAACCTATTAGAGATGCTGGTTGAACCGTTGATTTATTAACGGTTCATCACACAGTTCTGAATAGTATGAAATTGGGGTGTGACAACCAACGTTCCTCCTTACTAACTTAACCACACATCACGAGTTAAACAATAGGTCAGTCAATTTTACGGAAAGGTAGCTAGTGTCCCATACCACTCACCTTCCAATCCTTACTGGTACTGCTAAACCCAAGCTCAAGAATGCATATGCATGGCAAACAAATAATTTATTAGATGACATGTTATCACAAAAACATGTTATAAGCTGCATAGCATCACACAACATATTTAAAAGTCTAAATCTACTAAACAAAGTTCAATTCCCTTACCTGATGTAGTAGTAGATAAGTAATAGAAAGTACAGCCTTGAGTAGTTTCTCCTAGTGATCAGCTGTCCCTTAAATAGCAATAACAATAATTATATTTATCTATCAGTTCACTCTTTGTCTGTATTGTTTGTCTAAGCATCGCCTGATAGTTTTTCATATTTTTCAGAGGCCTGATTATCATTAATAAATACTTTACACTTGCTACCTAGAGTTTCAAATGCATAGAAATCCTAACTAGTAAGCATTTGAAGTATAAAACATTGGTTTTAAATTGAAATGATGGAGCATACCTATGCAGATACATGATTTCAGAGATTTGAACATATAGGTAGGTTTATAAAATTCCTAGACAGATGGTATCCAAAGATGGCCTTCATCCGAGGTCATAACATCGTGTGGTACTTGATTGACTTCACGATGTTGACCATAGGCTTATGGCTCGTACCATCGACCGCATGTCGAAACATGGCCAAAACATGTCGATCCTTCTCTAGTAATTTTCTTAAAATTTTATTAAGCTTAAATAATGAGTTTGGGCTCAAAAATCCCATTCTAACTCATGCTATTGGCATTGATTCCATTTATCAATCCACCGATATTACTGGATAACGCGTTAAATCCGATTCCAACAATACTAAGAGAGGTTTTCCTTGGGTTTTAATCCAACAATAAATCATTCCTATGGATTCCCAAGGTCTAGGGTCCTAAACATTATAATCATTCTGATCCATTTTCTAGTCTAGTAAGGATCTCGGTTCTTCACCGATTCAGATATTTGTTTTGGTTAAATCCTTGAATGAGTCTCCATACTAGTTGTAGGAGATAATGGCCTAAGAAACATGATCAGAGGATCCTTTTGGGGTTCATATGTGTTTAATTTAAACTTATAGGGAAGTAAAGAGATAGTCAAATCGATACCAGTTATGGATCTCTGGTGTCGGTGATATCTAGCGATTATTTCCATTGGTGGCAAAGGTTCCTTCCTCCTTCTTCCTTCTCCCTTTTTCTGCAAACGTAGCAGAGCTCCTCTTTCTCTTCTATCTTTTGGTTTGCAGAGAATGAAGTTGGTAAAGTTGTAGTCTGGACAACTCCCTTACTCAATTCACGTTAGATGGGATTGGGGCTCCAATCATGGCAAGTTGGGGGATTCCCTCCTTCCTACCATTTCAAAAAGAGGACACACCTGGACACAATTCCCATTGGGTTCCAATTCAGATTCCAACCAAACCATGATTCAGAACTTATTCGATTTCCAACCTGGTCAGAGTCCAGGAGGTGTGGTACCAGGGTGCGGCACGTATTTTACAACACCTCGGTGGTGTCATGCTGGACCACTTACTTAGATCCTGATTGTTTAAATTGAGTACCAGGGTTTACTAAGTTACCTCTATTAGATTTTCATTGGTCTGGTCCACCTTGGTTTGAACCATTCGTCGTGGTAAGACCTGTTAAAAGTTAAAATTTTAAATTATGACTGAAATTTTGGGTGCAGGTCTTACAATTCATATTACATAATCCCCCGTACTAAATAAATGGAGTAAATTTGAAATAACATATTGTAGATAGATCAATCTGTATCTATCCACAGATATCAAAATGGAGGCGAGGTGTTCACTCAGATCCCATAAACACAGTCCTTATAGGTATAGCCCTCGACATTACCCCTCAGTGGCCCTCCACCAAGAGAAGCGCCTTCTACATCAATAGGATCAATATCAGTAGTCATAGAAGGGGTACCTACAACCAAAGCTAAAAAGATTTCGATATCGAGGGGTGAGATCCCATCCCAACTCAATGAGAAATGAAGTATTTAATGCAATCCTATGCAATAATTTATGTATGTAATATAGAAGCAAATAAACAAGTAATTGTGAGTGGCAATCAAATATGTATGCAATCATGGTCGGCCTGTACCTAGCTCAACCGTTATTGATCTTGAGATGAACCCAGACAATCAATGACAATGTTGACCCGAGCGACCCTCGTGGCTTGTTACTGAGAGAACCTTCATTGACCCCGAGCAGCCGTCGTAATGATTAATTGCATCACTGATTTGAGCGACCCTCGATAATCAGTGGCTCATTCACTCTTCGCTAAAGCACAAGTCATTTGACCAAGTTGATGCAGGATGCATGAGAATATAATAAAGAGGGTTGCAACCCAGCAGAGATCACCGGCTCAAATCCAATGGACTGACCATGCCCCTACTAAGGTGTAACCAGGCATATGGCCATGCATCGTACTCTCATACACCACATGATCATATACTCCACAACACAATCATATCCAGATTAACAATCATTCAACATGGCATATGCCGTAGTAAGTAAAACTATACTCCAACAGGAATCCTTGACTCCCCACTCCCATGGTTCGTTGTGCCACCACTAAGGTACAGCTAATCCCAACGTGATTCTTGAAGTCACCCGTTACATGAATCACCAAACATGGGTGACACCCCAACAGAGAACCCCGGATCCGTACTCCCATGGATCACCCTGTCTCTACTACGATACCGACACACCAACATGGTATTGTGCCCATGCTCTCACACGTCACACGTGCCATCATACATGGTTATGCAGACATAATGATATGAAAGACAACACCCCATAAGGAACCCCAGACCCCCACTCCCATGGATCACCGTATCCCTACTAGGGTACCAAAAACTAATTACATGGCCCGTGCATTATGCTCCCACACGCCATACGTCCATCATATAACAATGAGCATACATAGTTAGTGTTATAGCAAATGCATGAAAAATTATATATATAATTCATTAGATGACATGTTATAGCAAAGAAATGCACACACAAAAAACACATACTCAAACTCAATGTCACTCGACCCCTCACCTGTACACACCAAAGGTGCTGCTGAACCTTGAAGCCATAAGAAGGCTTTGTGCACTACCCATGGTGTTTTACCTAATTAGTTATGTAAGTTTCATTAAGTTGGTAAATATTTTTTAAATCAGCATAGACAAGTCATAGAGTCCATGCATGGGTCCCAAGATAAGACGAGAACCAAACGGTTAGTCTTCCTAATCATTATTAGGCTTAAAAAACAAAATAGACTGAATTGAAAGATGTAACCGGTTGATCGTTCCTCTGGTACAAAAGGCTAGTTAATACTTAGTCATTTCTTAAGTATACAAGATCGGAGGATGAATCAGATGGTCAGGCATCCAGTAGACCATCCAGTTCATATACTGTCTTACATATTGGGGTTCCAATAGGTCTTTTGGAAGCTTTGTCGGGTGATACATCATCTGACACTGCCTCCTGTTCCTGCCTCAGATTCATGCCATCGGTTTATGCCTCCGGTACGAGGCTCTAGTTGGTTCATTGGCCATAAGCCAAGGCATTGGCCTTGGCCGAGGCATGGTCTAAGCTACCCGTAGGATCATACCTCCGATTAGGGGGCTCTAGTTATTACTTGGTCTGATGTGCCTTGGCCTTGGTGGATACTAGTTTTTCTTAATTGGAAGGATGGTCAATACCCTGCCTCTGGTTCGTGCCTCTAGGTCAGACCCAGAAGCCAAGCACGAACCAGAAAAGGCTTCTTTTTTTGGGAAAAGTCTTCCCCACTTGGTTTCCTTTACACTAAGTGGTGGGAAACCTTCTCCCACCTTTATTACACATAATAAGTCATTTAGACCCCATTATCATCTCCATTCATGGGGGAGGAGACAACCTAGGTTTTCTAGGTTAAGCTCAACCTCCATTTCTTAGGGATTTGATTCCCACTTCATGATATCCATTTTAGCTGGCAAGAATCATCTTCTTACCATCAATATGACCTAAGGAAGTCATTTAAGGTCCCGTTTAACTCTATTTATGGAGTGGGTAAATCAAAACCTATCATTCTAGGTTTTCACCAATGGTTTCTACATACCAACACCAAATGAAAAGGAAAGAGGAGGCCATTGGACTTACCTCCATGGAGTTAGGGCTTGAGCATGGTCTCTTAAGCTCTTCTTCCTCTTCTCTTACTCTCCCATGGTTCTAAGAAAGAGAAAAGAAGGAATGATGCCTCCTTTTATAGAAATCGGGGAGAGAGAAAGGCTCAATCTTGTATTTAACTGGTTGCTATCAATAGGGTGATTGTTTACCCAGTTATGCCTCTGGTTGAGCTTAAAATAAATTTATGCTTAGTTTTAAAGGGACAATTTCGATGGGGATGCTTCCTAGGTTTCATGCACCTCTTCCCACATGATCTAATATCACTAAGTGATCCAAGAAGTTAACCCAACATTATATGGAGGGTCAAATGTTAGGGTGCCAAGGGTTGGCATAGTAAGACCCGATACAGAGGGATCCGAACTGGTGAGGATTCTGGTTGTGGGTATTATAATACCCCTAATTTATAAGGATTTCACCCCTAAAATCAGGTCGTAGTCATAAGTTCTTATCCCATACATAAGGGTGTCTATCACGCACCATAAGTCACAATATCAACACATATCAGCTACGGTATTTTGTAATTAAGGGAGTTCAAGGCTTACCTAATTCTCAAAACTTTCTCAAGTTAGCGCGAGGTCCGTGCTCACATAGAGGCATAGCACTCCCAATACTTTTGATAGTCATGAGCCACAAGCCCCACCACTCCATAGGTGAAACACATAACAACTTTATCAGGTTAAGGCGATGGTGCTTTTTCAATGGTTTGGGTACATTATGGCATAAGGTGCTTTCGACTGCCACACCGATAACATTTTAAGGGACCCACATTAAGTGGCCTTAGGAATAATGATGGGTGGTGGCCCCATCAGATGTTCTTTATTACCAAAATGAGGTACCCTCGGTGTTACTTGTTGTGCTTCTTCTTTTAGGGTTCTCTTTACTTGTTTATCACTTCTTTTGGCTACCATTCACGTAACCATGCCCCTCTATTGTTCCTAGAGACATTGGGTAAGACGTCCCAATAAGTTCAACACTTATTTCAAGACTGAAACAGAGGTAGTGCCATTACTAGCCTTTGCTAAGGTTTCTATTATCCTTAGCTGGAACTCACAATGTTGCTTATGAACCCCTTTTTTGTGGTATCATCTATAATTATTGAAATGCCCCCAGTGTCCTGACAAAAGTGGCATGAAGTTGCACTTTGGTCTATGTTGTTGCCAGGACCTCCCTTTTTACGAGTTTCGATCCTCGAGTGAGCGGGATTAGGGTCGTTTGCCTGATCCATTACCTAGCATATTCCTAACTCATTAGTAGAATTTCAGTTACAAGATATTCGATATGAGACTCAATAATAACAATCCATGCGGTCATCAATTCGGGTCACAACATGCATTTTTGATCTCCCAATAATTTTGGCACACAATTCACTACATCCAACATCAGGTAATATTCTTCAAAAATTTTACTCAAGTAATTATGCCTAGGTGTATTAAATACCCATCAGTAGGACTTCTTACTACTTTAGTCCTCCCATCATTCTTTCAACATTATACCCACATGCAAATAAGGGCATCTTAGCCACTGTACTTCATGCGTTTTTGTCAACTAAGTATGACCTCATTTTCTGCATAATTATGCCCTGCATATACCTCTCACATGCTACAATGGGGTAGTCAGTAATCATATGGACAAAATTAATTACCATAATTTAAGCTACGTCATTATTCAAAATCCATTTATGTTATTACATAGTTCGATAAGTTGGATGATGAGTTTGCATCAGGGAATTAGAATACTTGATAGAGGCAACATTCAAATTCCATATGCACGTGCAGTCATGTGACTGTATTTATTCCGTAGATAAATGTATGCTTTTAAATCCTTAAATTAATGGGGACTACTTTACGACGACGGACGACCGCCCGTAGGGGGTTTACTGCACAAGGCCCCTGCAGAGGAAAAGCTTTATCCCAGCGAATAGAAGATGCTCAGCTCCGCACAACATAGGGATTGGCACGCTTTCGGGAAGAACATAGAATAGTAGAGGATCCAGCATGCAGAACACGGCGATCATTAGAAATTCACGAATTAGAAATGCTGTAATATACTCTTTCCCATAACTTCTCATACCAGACCAACCCACTGAAATGCAAATAGGGATCAGAAATGTGGTCAATATCACGAAGAATAAAGAGAAGGTAACTCATAGTTTTGGAGGTTACCTTGGTCGTGAGGTCCCAAAATTTCTACTTTCCCTCCGATAAATCTCTTGCAAATCGGCCTTTATTTCGATGAAGCTTCTCCGTGCAACTAAGCCAGCTCGGGCCTTTTGAATGGCTTCAAGCAATTTTGGGCTAGGTTCCCCTCATTGTGGAGCATAGTTAGCCAACAAGGCTTCATGGAAAATGTCCCAAATTATGACTCCATGGCACCGCAAAAGAGTGGACTGAGTTATTAGCCACCTTTCATATGGCACGCCCACCAGTTGGTAGGTAGCACACATAACCTTCTATGCATCAGAACAAGGGAGGTTACCAATAGTTTCCTCCATAGTTTGAATCCAGTTCCTTGGGTGGAAAGAAGTTGCACATAACCCATTGAATTATTTTGGTTCAGTTGTTGAAAGCTCTCTATAGTGTCACATGCGGTATTAGGTCTACTCCATGAAATGGGGAGAAAGGTGGTAGTTTTCCATTTGACCCATTCGGTTCACTGATTGGTGTAGGCTGGTGTTTTACCAACACAATGGAGATGATGTGCTGATGTTCTTCTAGTTTACTTCCCAATGCGGGTTGCTTGGGGGTAGGCCTCTCATTAGGGTGCTTGGGCAGTGACACATTAGCTAGCCTTGGGTGAAATCTGAAAAGTTACAATTTAATCACCAAAGGTTAAGATCATCTCATCCCAATAATCTCAGGGAACCATGTTACATGCCACATAAACTCCTAGGAATGACTGAGAAATGAATAAAAAACTTTTGTAGGGCATACACATTAATTTGGATGGCATTGCAGCCTAAATCAGATAATAGTCATGGGGCAGGGTTCCAACGGTCAGTATACAAAAATTTTAATTGAGGTACCCCCAATTTTGAAGAATAAAAGCCCTATGGAAAGGGGTAAAGTGATTTGGCAAAACCCCAACCCAAACAGGCCCCTTTTTATTCAATAAAAGGTTCTGGTCTTGTCTTCCATTCTCAAGGTCATGCTTGAGAGTCATCAGATGAACATCACTGTCAGTGGCATCTTTGATCTTTTTTGGTATGCTAGGCTAAATAGTCAAGATATAGAGCAGCACAGCTGTTGCCTCTATCCACTCTATTGTAATAGTGCCAGTAATAAAGGGTTTAGCATCTGGATGAGGTTTAATAACTAATGTATGGTCCATACAGTGCCCTTCTTCGTATTCAACTAACTCAAAGGTTTCCCTTTCTACGATGACCATTGCCTTCCGATTGAGACCATCAGCCGCCACATTGGCCTTACCAGGGTGATACTTGATAATATAGTCATAATATTTTAATAGCTCTAACCACCTTCGCTGTCTCATATTTAATTCTTTCTAGTTGAACAGGTGAACCAAACTCTTGTGATCTGACATTATATGGAATTCTTCCCCATATAAGTAGTGTCTCTATATCTTGAGGGTGAAGACAATTACTGCAAGCTATAGATCATGGGTAGGATAATTCTTGTCATGCACCTTTACCTGTCTTGAGGCATGAACTACAACTTTGTCAACTTGCATGAGTACACAACCTAACCCATACTTCGAAGCATCAGTATAAACGGTGAATGTACCCTTCATTGATTGGATAGTCAAAACTGGGGTTGGGACAAGATTCTCCTTTAGAGTCTAAAAGCTTTCCTCATATTTGTTTGACCACTCAAACTTTACTCCCTTCTTTGTCATTCTCCTTTGAGGAATACCTATAAGAGAGAAGCCCTCAATAAAACACCGATAATAGATGACTAGTCTAAGGAAGCATCTATCCTCTGTAAGTGATGTGGGTGTTTTCCAGTCCATGACTGTACTGACCTTACCCAGGGTCTATTGCTAAACCTTTAGCTGATATGATATGTCCCAAGAAAGCTTCTTGTTTGAGCCAAAACTCACATTTCTTAAACTTGGCATATATCTTCTCCTGTCTTAACTTCTGTAATACTAAGCAAAGGTACTCCACATAGGTTTCATCATCAGATGAGTAGATGAGGATGTCATCGAAGAAAATGATGACAAACTTATCTAAGAACTCATGGAATACCTGATTCATCAGCTCCATGAATGATACTGGATCATTTGTCAACCCAAAGGACGTCACCAAAAACTCGAAGTGACCATATCTTATCCTGAATGCTGTCTTGGGTATATCACTTCCTTTCATCTTCAATTGGTAATAGCCCAACTATAGGTCTATCTTTAAAAATACACTTGTCCCTTGAAGTTAATCAAACAAGTCATTAATTCAAGGCAATGGATACCTGTTCTTGATTGTGAGCTTATTCAGACCCAAATAATCTATGCATAGATGGACACTCCCATCCTTCTTCTTCACAAATAATACTGATGCTCCCCAAGGTGAGATACTGGGCCTAATGAAACCCTTATCCATTTACTCCTAAGGCTGTGTCTTGAGTTCTTTCAACTCAGTGAGAGGCATGCAATAAGGAGCTTTAGAAGCCAAAATTGCTCCTGGGACTATGTTGATAACAATCTCCATTTTTCTATCTGGTGGTAGACCTAGTATTTCCTTAGGAAATACATCGAGGAATTCATTTACTATCGATATGTCTTCTAACCTCGGTATCTGGGTTCCTGTGTCCAAGACTAATGCAAGATAGCTCTCAAATCCTTGATGTAGCAACTTGGATGCTTGAAGTGCCGACAAGAATAACTTTCGTTGCTTCTTGGTCTTGTCGCCTCTGAGAACAAATGCTTCCCATCTGTAGGTTGGAATAAGATCTGATGTCTAGAGCATAGAATGTTGGCCTGATGTTTAGCCAACCAATCCTTCTCTAAAATCACATCAAAATCCTTCATCCCAAGGCAAACGAGGTCAGCCCCCCATCACTTTATCTTCTATGACCATGTCATACAGTCCATTGTAATCTTCTAGGCCAAACTTGGATCCCATAGGTGTATGAACTATCAGTGCACAAGTCATCTCGCGTGATGACATTCCTAACTTAGCATTCGCTGGGGATACGAATGAATGCATAGCCCCAGAATCAAATAATACATGTGCACATATGCCAGAGATAGAAATAGTACTTGTGACTACTCCAAGTGAGCCTTCTGCATCCTCAGCAGATAAGGCAAAGACCTTGCCTTGTCTCGGTGGGGTTACCTTCTTTGGTTTTGGGTGCACTTTAGCAAATGGCCTAACTTTTCACAGTTGAAACATGCGCTATAAGGCACTGATGAGGTGTTGTAAGTTGCAGGTCTAGGCTAACTTGCCTTGGGTTAAAACACAACTTGATTGTTTGTAAATGGTGAAGAACTCGAGTGCTGCACACAAAACGACCTATTAGTAGGGCGGTTGTCTATGAAGCTGCCAGCCCTCTTTTGGCACTAAAAGTTCTGTAGGTACCCATCTTTTGTGCTCTTTGTCAGGTGAGTTTGTACATGAGGTACTTGCACATGTGCTGGTATGGGAGGTGGAAATAGAAGTACACCTGCACCTTGTACTTGATCTTGAGCCAATGGAACTAGATGTGCTCTACGTAAAGTGGCCAATAGCTCGACAAAGACTACCGCTTTTATTCTCTGTTGCTCCTTTAGGTTCAAGACCAATCTACCCATGACAGCTATCATAGCAGCCGCAATTTCCACTGAAGGTGCCTGTGGAAGGTCAACGGGTGGTGGAGGCTGTGGTGGAACATGTGGAAGTGAATGGGAATCACCAAGTCCCATACTACCTTCATCTTCTGGTAAGTTTACATGATGTCCTCTTGGGATTTCTTGTTGGAGGCATTGCTTTCGATGGTTGAAGGTTGGTAGGGCAAATCTATAAATTCGCAAATGTTAGTATGAACCATAAATCCAATTTTTTCATAACAACAAGTTAAACATATCATGTTATGGTAGGTATAAACAATACATCAATAGTTTTCTATTTTCTAAGTCTTTTTTAGACTATTTTGACTTTGACTCTAAGCTTGGTTAGATCAGGGCCCCTATGGTGTTTACTGGGGCAATCCTTCCATTTATACCACTAGGGTTTGGTAAAGGGATATCATCGACTTGTGCCCACTCTACCAGTAGCTCAGTAGAGTGGTTCAGATACACCCCCTGCTATTGATCCTCAGTGATCACCTATCACTTTCTTTGTTTATTTTTTTTTTTGTACCTTTTACTTGTACTTATAGCGTCATCTGACTTTTGTACAGTTATGCACTTCACTTCTATCCGGGGTGTGGACTGTACCCTACTCTTGACTTATGCACTTCACTTTTATTGATATATACTTATACCTTCTTTTACAATCATTGTAATCAGATATTTTGATCATGGGATGACTGCCCAGGTTATGGGTTGCATTCTAATTTTTGTTCATAAAAAATCAGATACATATATATACCTCTTTCTTTTTTCATAGTTCATACTGTCGTTTATGTTTTTTCAAATACATTTTTTTGTACTTAAAAATTAGATACATATTTTTGTACTTAAAAATTAGATACATATTTTTGTACTTAAAAATCAGATACACTCCTAATTTACTATTTTCCCTACTTACTACTGATTGGTTTATATCAGTTTTTAGTTTTTCTAGGCATCTATTCTGATACATGGAAACGCATGTGCAGGGGAAGTCTATAGGTAGAGTCAGAGTGGTTGTACTTTGATACCAGTGTCGTTACAGTCCATTCTGGGGAATCAAATGTAATATCCTGGTCAACCCTCGTGGTAACCCAAATCTTCCAATGATCAACAACCAAAATGATCCACCAGTAAACCCCATAGTCAACACAAATAATATCCATAATAATCAACAATAATTAATATCATTCTAGCAGAATAATACGAGTTTACAGTAGAATCATAATAGAGAACAAATGCTTCTAATGTTATCAATACATAATATGTCTATTATATCTTACAAACTGTTTCATACATACCATTCGTATTACATAATCCCCCGTACTAAATAACTAGAGTAAATTTGAAATAACATATTGTAGATAGACTAAATCGTATCTATCTATAGATATCAAAATAAAGGTGAGGCCTTGACTCAGGTCCCATAAATATGGTCTTTATAGGTATAGCCCTCGACATAACCCCTTAGTGGCCCTCCATTAAGAGAAGTGCCCTCTAGATCAATAGGATCCATATCAGCCATCATTGAAGAGGTACCTATAACCAAAGCTAAAAAGGTTTCAATATTGAGGGATGAGCTCCCATCCCAGCTCAATTAGAAGTCAGGTATCCAATGCAATCCTATGCAACAATTTATGTATGCAGTACAGAAACAAATAAACAAGTAATTATGAGTGACAATCAAATGTGTATGAAATGATGGTCAGCTTGTATCCTAGTTCGACTATCATTCCTCTCGAGATAAACCCGAACAATCAATGACACCACTGACCAGAGCGACCCTCGATGATCAGTGGCTCATTACGGGGTGAACCGTCATTGACCCCGAGCAACCCTCATAATGATCAATGGCACCATTGATTAGAGCGACCCTCGATGTTCAGTGGCTCATCCACCCTTCGCTAAAGCATAAGTCATTTGACCAAGTTGATGTAGGATGCATGAGAATATAATAAAGAGGGCTGCACCCCAGCAAAGATCTCCGGCTAAAATCCAATGGACTGACCATGCCCCCACTAAGGTATAACTTGGCATATGGCCTTGTATTGTAGTCCCATACACCACATGATCATATACCTCACAACACAATTGTTTGTAGATCAACAATCATTCAACATGGCATGTGTCGCAGTAAGTAAAACTATACTCCAATAGGAATCCTCGACTCCCCACTCCCATGGTTCGTCGTGCCCCCACTAAGGTAGTGCCAATCCCAACGTGATTCATGACGTCACCCATTACATGAATCACCATACATGGGTGGCACCCCAATAGATTACCCTGGATCCCCACTTCCATGGATCATCATGGCTCTACTAGGATATTGACACACCAATGTGTTACGTGTGTCTGTGCCCCCACACGTCATATGCGCCATCATACATGGTTATGCATACATAATGATACGAAAGACTACACCTCATAGGGAACCTTGGATCCCTACTCCCATAGATCACCATGTCCTTAATAAGGTACCAACAACAAACAACATGGCCCATGCATTGTTCTCCCACACGCTACATGTCCATCATACAACAACAAGCATACATAGTTATTGTTATAATGCAAATGCATGAACAATTATATATATAATTCATTGAATGACATGTTATAGCAAAGAAATGTACACACAACAAACACATGCTCAAACTCTATGTGATCCGACCCCTCACTTATAGACACCAAAGGTGCTGTTAAACCTTAAAGCTGACATAAGGCTCGATCTACTACCCGCGATGTTTTACCTAATTAGTTAGAGAAGTTTCATTAGGTTGGTAAACATCTTTTAAATCAGCATAGACAAGTAATAGAGTCCATGCATGGGTCCCAAGATAAGTCAGAAACCAAACAGTTGGTCTTCTTAATCATTACTAGGCTTATAAATTAAAATAAACTGAATCGGAGGATGTAACCAGTTGATCGTTCCTACGATATAAGAGACCGGTTAACACTTAGTCACTTTTTTAGTATACTGAACCGGAGGATGAATCGGATGATCAAGCATCTAGTAGACCATCCAGTTCATATATTGTCATATACACTGGGGTTTTAGTAGGTCTTCCGAAAGATTTGTTAGGAGATACATCTTCCGACACTGCCTCCTATTCCTACCTCTGGTTCTACTGCCAGTTCATGTCACCGGTACGAGGCTCTAGTTGGTTCATTGGTCATAAGCCAAGGCATTGGCCTTGGCGGAGGCATGTGTCTAAGCTACCTTGAGGATTGTACCCCGGTTAAATGTCTCCGATTAGGTGGCTCCGATTATTACTTGGTCTGATGAGCCAAAGCATTGGCCTTGGCAAAGGACTGATTTTTGTCAACTAGAAGGATGGTCATTGCCATGCCTCCGGTTTGTGCCTCCGATTTGTGTCTCCAGTTTAGACCTAGAAGCTAAGCATGAACCAGGGAAGGCTTCCTTCTTTGGGGAAAGTCTTTCCTACTTTGTTTCCTTCATACTAAGTGGTGGGAAACCTTCTACCACCTTTATTACACATAATGGAAGTCATTTAGATCCCATTATCAACTCCATTCATAGAGGAGGAGACAACCTAGGTTTTTTATATTAAGCTTGGTCTCTATTCTTGGGGATTTGATTCCCACTTCATGATATCTATTTTAGCTGGTGGGAATCATCGTCCTACCATCAATATGACTTAAGGAAGTCATTCAAGGTCCCATTTAACTCCATTTATGGAGTGGGTGAATCAAAACCTAACATTCTAGATTTTCATTGGTTTCCATTGATGGAGACCATAAATAGTGACAATCACCATTGGTTTCTACACACCAACACCAATGGAAAAGGAAAGAGAAGGCCATTAAACTTACCTCCAAGGAGTTACGGCTTGTGCTTGGTCTCTTGAGCTCTTCTTCCTCTTCTCTTACTCTCCCATGGTTTTAAGAAAGAGAAAAGGAGGAATGAGGCCTCCTTTTATAAAAATTGGGGAGAGAAAAAGGCCCAATCTTCGTTCATCCAGTTATGCCTCTGGTTGAGCTTAAAATACACTAAGGCTTAGTTTTGTGGGCCAATTCTGATGGGGATGCTTCTTAGGTTTCATGTACATACTCCCACATGATCTAATATCACTAAGTGATCCAAGAAGTTGACCCAATATTATATAGAAGGTCAAACATCAGGGTTCCAAGGGTTGGCACAGTAAGACCCGATACAGAGGGACCTGAACTAGTGAGAATTCTAGATGTGGGTCTTACAGTGTGTTGGGCTCTTGGGAGTCATATAGGCTGGGTTTGAAACTTCTTCTAGGGCATTACTACGTATTTTAGTGACATGAGAGGTTCAAGATAGTGGTTTAGTGTCACCTCACTAGTATGTTATCGTCTTTGGTTATGTTGTTATGATATGTTTGCGCGTGGGAAGGCCCGACACATGCCCAAAATGGTCAGAACATAATTGGGTTTGGGCACGGGTCTTACATCAATTAAGGATGATTTCTGGGCAAGTAATATATTTAAAGGGGTGAATTTAACCAAATGATGAGGTGGAAACCAATTGCTTCCTACAATTGGCGGAGACCCCTAAATTTATAGTCCAAACCGCTATCAGTGGGTACAATCCTTGTAGGGGCCATGGGTTACAGTGTCCTTAAGTTAAAGTTTAGTACTTTGGGTGACCAGTTTAATTAGTACCATTTGGCATGATCTCTGAACGAACCATAGTTATTGGGCACTGTAGGATCCAATGTGGTCTTACCTAGCTGAAATGGGTGATCTACCAAAATATGGGATAGGACTGAAGCATGGTCTGCCCAAGGGTGGGTGAGGTGATCCCAAGTGGGTAAACCCCAATGTTGCTAATGGTTGACACTATAATCGGACTCATGGTTTAAATGGTTGGGTTTAAAATTCCGTCATTGTGTGTACCTAAGCCAACAAAAAAATGTGGCCTAATAGAAATGAGATGCACCATATGGGCAACAACAATGGGAAGGCTTCCATAGGACCGCATGTTTGGGGGTCCGAGCATGGCCATTGGGTTGATCGATTTCACCAACCACATGTGTGAAATCCCAACTATGATGGGGATTCAAGGACCGCCTTGGTCTCTAGGCAGCAAGGCTACAATGCCCTTCTTCATTTGGGTTAATGATAGTAATAACAAAACCCTATGCAAAATTTGAGAAAAAGGGAAGAGAGTAAGGATGGATTATGGGATTCCCCTCATTAGTAGGGGAAAAGAATTCCCATAACTCTTTCAATTCTGTGAGTAGCCATACTAAGCCCTAATGTAGATTATAAGAAGGCAAGAAAAGCAAGGAAAGAGAAAAGAGAGGAAGAATACCAGGAATGACAACTAGGAAGAAGAAGGAAGTCTTAAAGTCATAAAAAATTCAAGCAAAGAGGGTGGGGGTTTCCACCAGAGCCTTGGGAGCACTATTCTCTAGCCTCCAATTGAGTAGTGGTGGGGTTAAATGAGATCCCACATACACTTTATAAAAAAAAAAGTTTTACGAAACCAGAGGACCAGTCACTTAAAACATCCTCTAGATCGACCCTCCGGTTAGGCCAAAGGTCATGATAGGAATTTTGCCGCCCAAATAACTGGAGGCCTAATACAACTGGCGGATCAACCCTCTACTTGGGTCCCCCGATACAATAAGGTTTAATAAAGCAGAGGCTTAATCGGATGGTTTACCATTAGCCTTTGCCTCCGTTTTAGTCTAAGGAAGTTTTAACATGTAACAGTCTGATAAACTGGATGGTTGGTTGTCCAAATGGTTAACCATCCGTCTTTGTCTCTAGTTCAGTCTTAGGATGTTTTAACCTATGATAGCCTGACAAACTAGATGGTTGGTTGTAACCGGATGCTTGAGCACCCAGCAGACCCTCCGATTGGCCATAAAAAGGGCCAAGACATAATTGGGGGTTGCGCTAAATGACCTTGCCCCTTTACATACGGCTATTGTTCTTTTAAATTGGGGGTACTACAATTAGATCATGTGTGTTAGCCAGCTGAAGCCCACCAAATGGTGTAACACTCAATTGATGTAGCCGTGTCAACCTAATTGATGCTTGTGCCCTGCCAAATTGGAGTTTTATTACTCAATTATCTTTACACTTGTATGTGGCATACGACGTTGCTTTTCCTCTAAATATTTGGAAAGAATTATCCTTAACCTGGGTGTGAAATTTTTTTTTCTCTTTCCAGATTGTCCCAAGGTTAGTCAGGTTGTCACCACCCAAGCATCCTAATGAGAAGCCCATCTCTAAGGTGCTCGCACTGGGAAATGAATTAGCTGAGTATAGATGCATCATTTCCAATGTGTTAATGAATTACCAGCCCACACCAGCAAGTGAGCTTTACGAGTCAAGTAGGGAACTACCACCTTTCTCCCCCTTGTACATTGTGGACCCAGACATTGCATATGACATCATGGTTGTCTTCCAACAATTGAGCCCAGAACAATTTACTAGAGCATACATGGATTTCTCCCAACCAAGGAATTGGATTTAAAAAATAGAGGAAACTATTGGCAACCTCCAATGTTCTGATGCACAGAAGGTTATGTGGGCACTTACCAACTAGATGGCATGCCTTATGAATGGTGGCGAAGCACCCAACCAGTGCTTTTACAATGCCATAGAGCAATAACTTACGGCATCTTTCGAGAACTTTTCTTGGCCAACTACACTCCACAATAAAGAGTACCTGGTCCAAAACTACGTGAAGCCATTCAAAGTGTCCGAGTAGGCCTAACTTGTGAAACCGTATCTAAAAATATGGGATAATTTGAAATTTTCTCACATAATAGGTTTTTCTGCCGATACTAGCCTAGCATCCTTATAATCAATGAAGTTTATGGAACTCTATGTAAGAGTTAAAACCTCTTTCTTTTACTATAAGCTTTGTTTGGGAACAGACAGTCAAACCAACCAAGACCTGGCCAACCTGAACCAATTTGGGTTTGGCAGCCGATCAAGGAGGTCGATGAATTGGGGTTGATTAACCACCCACCTGCGATCGACCGCAAGTGCCCAGAATTGGGCCAGTTCGAGTTTGACTTAATTGGGCTTGGTTTCAACTAGTTCCTGACCACCCATGAACATCCCAAATCATGTGAGACCTACTTTTGAATGTATTGGAGTGTTAATTGACAACCTCCAAGCCTCCTCTATCAGTCTTTAATTAGAAGTAGGACTCTCAAGGGAAGAGTTACAATGCAACTCTAACTCTTGTATAAAATCCTTGATATAAACTCTTTATGAACCCTAATTGAGAACATCAGAACCTCCGACAGATTTTGGGAGAGAGAGAGAGTGGATTGGAACAAGGTTAAAGGAAGAAGAATAGGAAGAACTACCATTGAAGATCCTCCCTCAATTTTCTTGCTATAATTGCTTTTAGCATAAGCATTAAGGTAACCTCGAAACTATTATTTCATTACTTAGAACAACCCTTAATCATCCTATGAGGTAAAACCCAACCTTTGATCACGTTGGAACAAGATTCCAGAAGACCATTAAAGGATAGAAAGGTAAAATTGTTTCATAATGTATATAATGGATAAACCAATGTAAGTGTTCGATGTAAGTCATGATAATGATCTATGATGTTGAATTATGATTGGAAAGTGGCCATTAATATAGTGCAAACCTTTAGAATCCCTTCAGGATAGCCCTCGACCCTGTGCCATGGAGAACGGGTTGAATTGAACTCACTTCAAGCTCACTAGTATGAGGCAATTGATAAAGGTAGTCGACTAAATTGACTTGATCGACTGCCTATGCTGTCATCGACCGCCTAGTCTATAGAGAGGTGTATTCTTGGTAATTTTCATACCAATTTCCCAATTGGGTAATGTTAGCCATCCCATACCTCAAGAATGACATAATAGACATGTTGGTATATTTGGTTTGAATGGAATGTACTCCCAAGAGTGTAGGCATGTGTGGTTGAAAAGCCAACATTCACAGTCGGGAACCATACTTGCATATAACTTATGGGAATAGGATTCTATCCTAACCAGTGGTTGAAACCCATCAGAAAACACATGTAAAAGTGACCCCAGAGAGGTGCAAGCCTCTAGAATCCATATTGGCCAAAATACCTAACCGGTTGATAAAATTGAGTTGAACGACTATAAGACCCACACTCCACTAACGAGGTTTAACAATGTCATGCCAAGTCTTCCCATCATTACAGACTTGGGTGAACTAACGGGATTGATCGTATGAAGAAACCACAAGGGTAGGTGAGTAAATTAATCCAAAAATAATGTATCTTGGTTGTGTAGCCAAATGATAGCCATTGTCACACCTCCAATGTTAGATGAACCAGAATTGTGATGAACAGTCATAAGAACTAGCAGTTCAAGCCAGAATCTTGTAAAAACTGTGCCAATAATCCAAACCAAATACACATTCTAGAACATAATCAGAGATAACAAAATAAATAGCAAAAGCCTTATTAATAATGAATTGAGGTCTAACATGATAAATAATTATAATTAAATAATCTTTTACAAGATTCCTATAATCAAAATAAGAAATAAACTAAGAATAAAGGCATTGGGAACACTCGCACGCAGAGTCATGCTCATCTTCCACAGTTTGTGTATCTATTATCGCCATATGTCCATATGACGGTGCCTCCATATAATCATCCACTATAGGACCTACATCATCAACTAAAAAAAATCGATGTCAAGGGATAAGCATACATCATGGATCAGTGAGTAAACAAAACAATGCATAAACATATGCATTCATTCAATCATATCTTTGGTCTAGTTTAAATTTACAACTGTGCTATAGAAAGGATTGGCGGCCACTGCACCTCTATATACGAGTGTGTGAATCAGCCTAATGGATCGAACACCATTCCCATCCCACATGCACCCACCATAGAATAAAGATAGTGTTAAAGTGTCCAGATCACACACTGCCAATACTTCCCTCGATGCCCTACCCATACCAGCACGTATGCCCCTACTGGTAAGGGCTTACAAACTGGGCTTGCAACTAGCCAATCCTAATGCCTTCCATATGTATCTAAGGTCTTATCCCAGCATCGCTCAATACGTCCATAGAGATAGAGCCAGGGATCTTTGGCAGAGTCAAAGACTACATGGCCCTCGAACAACCTCCCTGATGCCCTACGACGTACTAGTTCTGCTAAGGTAACAGTGAAACGACGATGTCAATGTGATGCATGATTTAGGGATCACACCCTTCCCAATACAACACACCAACCATACTCAGAAACACATGCCTATTCCTATCATCATCAATAATAGAGTAAAACAATAAATTAAATAAGCATGAACAGGAATAGTAGTAATATTGGATGACATGTGAGAAGCACATTACAATCATACAAGCATGGTATCAATCATAGCATTGGACATATAAAAGGAAGTGTATTTTGTTATTAAGCAATTAGTTTAGGTCTTACTTCCCCACCTTTGATTGTAGTATCGATCTATTCCAAGCTTTGGAAATTATCTTATTCTAGTTGACAACCTATACAATTTATGAGTTTAAGTCAAGTTTTGATGGTATTTAGTCACATTGGTCTTAAATCTAACTTAGCCTCGAAACAAACTATCAGCATTTCAGTGGTTGATACAATGATTGTAGGTTTATGTCGACCACACACTATATGGCCGACTGTGTGGTGGTACATCATGCATTCACACAACCCTGGTAAACTAACCTAGAGTCTGTGGTTACTCATTGGTCACTCTGTGGTTGACCATTGATGTGAATACACAACTGACTAGTTACGATCAAAGGTCTTTCTCAGTCTATTCTTTGGTTTATTGTTGGAGCCTCTTTAAGGTCTCCCTTTGGCATTATTCATGGGTTTTCCCATCATAATTTATTCCCTAACCTAACTCCATGGTTTCTCTTGAGATTCAATTAAGAAATCTCATGATCTCAATCCCATATTAAGTTCAGGTCATCAACTCATTGTTAAGAGATCTACCCTATTCATCTTCTCCTACAGAGATGGAATCCTTACCTTTGCCCCTTTTACAGAGTGGTATAACAGCTTCCTCTCCAACTTTCTTCTCCAAGTCTTCTTTTCCCTTTCTTCTCTTTCTCCTTCTCTTTCTCTCTTAGGTTTAGAGTTTGGAATTTGTTCTAAAAGAGTGAGAGAGGCTAAGGAACGTCCTTTATATAGAGGAAAAACCTCCATATAGAGTTTTCACTCAACTAAGAAAGAAATTCCTTAAACTTGGTAAGTTTCCAAATCTCGAAGTCGGCTCTGAATTTGTGTGGACGACTGTGTGGTGGTAGAACCCATCGACCACAAAAGGCAGTTTGTGTGACCACTCAATTAAATTTAACTCTCTTCACATTCTGACTGAGTGGTCGACCACACAATGGCTATCAGTTGACCACACAACCAAAATACACTATTTTTGGGTTGATTCACTCACCTAGCCATGATCAATTTGGTTAGTTCACCTGAGCAGATAATGATGGGAAGACTTGGCACGATACGGTTAAACCCGGTTATTTGAGTGCGGGTCTTATAACTCCCCTACCCTTAAATAAATTTCATCTTTGAAATTTTTATGTACCTTTAGAGTCAAACAAATGAGGATATTATTTTCGCATGTCATTATCTTCTTCCCACTTTATCTCTTCTACATCCCGACTTCTCCAGGTGACTTTGACATAATAGATGTAAGACCCGTATCGGACTAACCGGTCTTACCACATTGTACTAGGTCTAACTATCAAGGCCGAGCCAAGTGAACCCAGTGCGTGAAGAAGCCACAAGACCCAGTACGAAATATAACTCAAAAACAGGCAATATGACTGTGTGGTTGCATGCCTAAAAGGTGTGACCGACCCCACCTCAAAAGAGTCCAACCCATGACTTTTTGGTCATGGGTCGCACATTTTAAAACATAGGGTCGCAGTATGTCTGAACCTACATGTGACCCTACAGCCTAGGGTTTCATGTTTTAAAAACGTAGGGTCTTAGTATGTCTGACCCTATGTCCGACCCTACGAAAACAGCACGAACCAGAAATTAGTAAACTTTCCTAATTCCAAGGGGATCTTTCCTAAACTCATTAGGAATTATTATGGGGGGGTTTTCCTCTATAAATAGGACATCCCTTAGCCTCTTTCACTCCTTTACAACCATAATTGAATGTGAGAGAAAGAGAAAGAGAAGGAAGAGAAGAAGATAAGGAAACTTAAAGAAGAAGACTAAGGAAGAGAAGGAAACTTCAGAGAAACCTCTGAATAAAGGTATGAACCTAATTCCTTACCTGAATAAGAGATCCTAGAATAGTTATGAAGAACATAGGACTAGGAGAAACCCAAATCATCCATCCATGGACAAGTTCCAAGAGGTTTCATGGAGGAAATTGTTATGGGCAATGAATTGTGTATAACTTGGAGTTTTGAGCCATAGAACAATCTTAGAATGGACCACAAAAGTAATCCAAAGGATCAAAACTTGAAAGAATGGACTTTAGAATGAATGGTCGACTCAGAATACGTGTGGTCGCACGTAGGGTCGAATGATATCCGACCCTACGAGACCACAGGATCGACCACATGCCCTTGGGAAGTCCCAGGGAGGGTGTGGTCGCGCGTAGGGTCAAATGGTAACCAACCCCACGTCCGACCCTACACCCTAGGGTGGCAGAAACTGTCACCCTAGGTGCGACCCTACCCTGCGACCCTACCCCTGTGGTCACAGAAACTGCTACCCTAGGTGCTACCCTACCTGTGACCCCTCAGCTATTGTTATTCTAAACATATGGGGATTAATTCTAATTAAAATTTATCTACTTGTTAGGTCTTTTCAGTGATTTAAAATTGAATTACAAAGCTTGAATGAGGATCTACTAGTAATCAAAGGTGAGGGAACAAGACCTAAACTAATTGGCTAATAATTAACTATTTTCGTTTATTAAGTCCAATACTATGAATGATTCTATGCTTATATGATTGTAATGTGTATATCACATGTCATCGACTATTCATGTTATTACTGTTCATGCATATTTAATTTCATTTATTATAACATGATGATGATGGTGATGCGAGGAATAGGCATGTGAATGTATGTGTGTGGTTAGTATATACTTGATGCGAGTGGAGCATCAAGGGGAAGACGTGACATTATGGTTCATCCTGGTCACCAGACTCTAGCTCTATCTCTACTCAAGTCATTTCACTAACATCGTCGCATCGTCATTACCTTAGCAGAATTTTTACATTGTAGGGCATCAGGGGAGGTGGTCTCGGACCGTGTCGTCTCTGACTCTATCGGGGAGCCTTAGCTCTATCTCTATGGACGTATTGAGGGATGTTGGGGTGAGGCCTTGGATATACTGTTTGATATTAGGATTGGTTAGTTGCGAGCCCAGTTTACAAGCCCTCTCCAGTAGGGGCTTACGTGTTGGTATGGGTAGTGCATCAGGGGAAGTGTGATGTGGTGTGGTCCTAAGCACTTTAGCTATATCTATTTACCATGGTGGGTGCATGTGGGGGCGGAAATGTTGTTTGATCCATTGGGCAGTTTCACACATTCTTGTATAGAAGTTCGGTGGCCACCTATCATTTTTATTGCACATTGCAAACTTATGAACTAGACCAAAGATATGAATTGAATGCATACATATGTTTGTTGCATTGTTTTGTTTACTCACTGAGCTCAAGTTGGAGAGTTGACCCTCGCGTGTGTAATTCTTTTTAGTTTCTGATGTTGTAGGTATTATGGTTGGAGATTATGTCAACATGCCGACATGCCAACATATAAACGGGTGGCGGCTAAGATGAGCAAGCTGTGGAGGACGAATATGACACATCCAGCTAGCGTTTCAACTATGAAAATGCTTAGTATTTAATTTTCATATTTGGATATTTGTAATATGTATTAAATTAAGTTTTGGTTACTTGGAGATAAATCGAATATTAATTATGTATCATGACTAGATCTCAGTTCATTATCTGTAAGACTTCTGCTATTTACTTCGTTATCTCTGATTAATATGGAATGTGTTTTGGTTTATCAAAGGTGGGGATATCTTATTCGAGATCCTGATTGAATGGTTGATTTATTGACGGTTCATCAAACCATTCTGAATAGTACGGAATTGGGGTGTGACAACTTGGTATCAGAACTCTCAGGCCTTGCCCATCAAACTTGAATACTTCCATTGGAGTCCATGAACTGAGTTAGGATAAATTAAAAGCTTTAATACAAGCACACCATAAGCACCTGTGTTGGTTGAGAAAAAACTTAAACAAGACAATAATGTACATATAAGAAGTGGAACCATATGTACATATATAGAGACTAAAGAAAAAGAGAATCAAAATGTATCCCGATAAATAAATAACATATGGTACGGTCTACAAGTAGGATAGTTGCCTGAGTATACAAAGGATGTAGTACAGTAACAAGAACGAAGCATCTATAAAGCAGAAAAATTAAAATACCGAGTTAGTACTCATAAGATGTAAAACTCAATATATGACAGAGGAAGAAGAAAATGGCTAGTAATGCCTAAATCCATGTAAAGGAAAAGGGAAATAACTCGGGCTGAATGAGACAGAGATAGGAGAACAATAGCTATATACCAAAAATGAGAGTAACTATAAAATAGGATAAGACTATACTCCTGGGTGACGTGGAGACTCAGAGTGAGATCCACCATAAGCTGATCCATTATCCACTGAGCATTAAGAAGTTGTTGCAACTCGACCGCACCACTATCAAGGTCGAGAACAGGTAGTGAAAACTCATCTGAGTAGATGCTAAATAATGATAATCAGATTGAAGCAAATCAAAGGAGGTGAACAACCAGCCCACTCTAGCCAATCACCTAAACTACCAAGTACCTTGGCCACGGTTGTAATAAATTTAGCCAGACAAGATACATGAGAAACAACAGATGAGACCGACTATGAAAGTTGCTATGTGAATCACTACCCAAGTTGCCAATGCTACGTCAACACCTCCGGGTCAAACCAAGTATGGTATCAATTGGTAGCAACACTGTACCTCCCGCACCTATTAGCTATAACACAGTGCCTACCATATAGCAAGTCCTAATTACGCACACCCCAGTGCCGAAACTTGGTACACAACAAGTAGTGTATCAAGGTGGTGACCCTTATCAGCCACCGATATATGGGATAGCTGCATCATGGCAGAATGATCCAACAAGGATTGAGGAATATTTTCTGAAGATGAAGCCACAAATGTTTTCAGCAAAGGATCAAAGATAATGTAGCCATATAACTAGATAGGTTATATAGGATGCGGTGCATTATTGATTTAATCTTATGATTATAGAGGATGCACATTCCTTATTTTAATTTCTCGTACCTTGACAGGATACCTTCTTGATGCAACCTGTCAATTGGAGTTATAAATATTGTTTCTTTAGTGTTAGTCCTGATTATACCAAACTGAGCCACTCTCATGATCGACAACATGAACAAAGATATGAACTGAATGAATAGTTAAATGTTTAATCATGTTGAGCATACGTCTTTCAATTTATACTTGATTTATTGATGTACCAAAACTTTCTCTAGACTTATTCTTGTAGTGCCTTGATCAATGACATTATATACTCGATAGAACCTGTAACCATGAGGTTAAGAACTGTAAAACCTCTATTTTCATGTATTTGGACCACGTGCAACTTAACGATCTTTTGATGCTGACTGGATTACCATTGCTTTACTCCTGATCCCTTAAACTTAAGTTCATTAGATAAAGCAAGTGTTCGTCATTACCCTGAATTCGAAAGAAGAAAATGAATTGCTTTTGGATAAACATTCTGATTCTTACATTTCTCGATATCCATCGATAAGATGTTTAGTCTGTAAGGAATTATGGAAAGTAAGATGATTAAATTCATATTAGATTCTATAGTCAAGGAACCTCAGATGAAGAAATGGAGGATCTATTTTGAGATTGCTGAATAGATGGATATGTTCATGTATATAAAAGAGTGCATGAGCAAGAAAGTAAGTAACAATCACAAGATATTTTGAGGTATATGAAGAGATCAGGGTAGAAAAACAATGATAAAGAAGGTGTAAGCTAATGAGTTTTTTTTTTTTTTGGGATATATGAGATTTTAAGCAATAGTCTTTGAAAAACTAGGAGATTAAGGAGCTAGATGTGCTCTTAAGACCTTTATACCAGATTTTGTTAGTTCAAGCCCTTTTGGACTAGATGTTGTATTGGATGAGTGTTATTAACAATGTTCGAATCATATGGATAGATAGAATTTGGATGCAACCTAAATTGATTTGAAATGGCAGACTTTGACGTCATCTTGAGGATAGACTGGTTGTCTCAACACTCTACAAAGTTTTTATGTGCATAGAAGAGGTTATCATTCAGGAGTAAAGATGGCATATAATTTAGTTTTATTAGAAGCAAGTTGCCTAAGAAGTGAAAGCTGATCCTCTCTATGCTAAAGGCGAAGAGATGCTTTGAAGAGAAAGAAGTTGGATATATGGTATCTGTGGTATACGTTACCAAAGAAACACCACAGATGGAAGATATCGATGTGATGCATAAATTTCCTGATGTGTTTCCATAAGACTTACCTGGGTTACCCTCTGATCATGCAACTGAGTTCGTCATTGACTTGTTACCAAGGACGATACTTGTGTCAAAGGCACCTATAGAGTAGCTCCTACAGAATTTAAGAAATTGAGACTCAACTACAGGAGTTATTAGACTGAGGTACTAATAAGCTAAGTATTTCATCACGGGGAGCGCCAATGCAATTCGTGAAGAAGAAGGACGGTAGTGTCAGATTATGTATAGACTACCAGAAACTAAACAAGCTCACGAACAAGAATCGATAACTACAACCTCAGATCGATAACTTGTTTAAATAGTTGCAAGGAGCAAAGGTAATTTTAAAGATTTATCTTCAGTCAAGATATCATTAGCTGAAGAATTTGGATAACGATATCTCGAAGATAGCTTTTGGAATCGAGATTGGACATTATGAGTTTCTGATTATGATATTTGGATTAACCAATGTTCCTACATCTTTTATGGAGCTGATGAACTGAGTGTTTCATGACATGTTGGACACGTTGGCATAGTTTTTATAGATGATATTTTGGTTTATTCCAAGAATGAAACATCTCATACAATGGATCTTAGAACAGCTTCACAACAGCTGAGAAGGGAAAATCTTTATGCCAAGTCCTAGAAATATGTGACCTGATTAAACAAAGTGATCTTCTTAGATCACATAGCATCATAAAAAGGGATTAAAGTGGACCCTATTATGATAGAAGCAATTGTATGGTGAAAATGCCTAAGAACCTTGCGAAGATCAAAAGATTCTTGGGTTTAGTTGGTTAATACAGATGATTCATGGAGGACCACTTTAGGATCGCAATACCTCTTACCAAGCTAACCAGGAAGGGATAGAAGTTTAATTGGATAGACAAGTGTGAAGAGTGTTTCCAAACTCTAAAGCTAGATTGAAATCTACTCCCATCTTGACTATTCCTATCCTAGGACAACCATTTACCTTATATACTGATGCATCTGGATTGGGTTTAGGATGTGTACTTATGCAAGGAGAACAAGTAGTTGCGTATGCCTCAAGACAACTGAAGACACATGAGATGAACTATCCCATTCATGACTTGGAATTAGCAGCAGTAGTACATGCTGTCAAGATATGGAGACATTATTTGTATGGAGAGAAATTTCAGATTAAATCAGATCCTAAGAGTCTGACTTATCTCTTCACCAGAAAGAGTTGAACATGAGGATAAGAAAATGGCTGGAACTGCTCAAGGATTAAGACTGTGATATTTAGTGTCACCCGAGCAAGGCTAATGTAGTTGCTGATGCACTAAGCAGAAAAACAATGATAAAATCCCAAGGAGAGGTTAACACGACTCCAATAATATGTGTTACAGGAAAAATATTCAATCATGGTAATGAGTAGTTCCTGATAGATGCACCGGGTGGAACCAACCAAGGGTTTATTCATCAGTTTTCAAATATGTTTGCAATAGTGAAGATTGTATCTGATATAATTAATGAAGTGAAAGCCGCTATTAAGTCAGACCCTTATCTGAGAATGGTACAAGAAGATATCGAAAAAGGTAGAACTATTCCTGAGTTCACCTTGGACGCTGAAAAGGTACTGAAGTACAAAGGAAGAGTATATGTTCCTGAAACGAAAAACTTGGACATTAGACAGAGACTAATGAAGGAAGCTCACACCACCGCTTATTTGGTACATCCTAGAAGCACAAAGATGTACCATGATTTGAATAAATTATATTGGTGGAGAGGAATGAAAGCAGATGTAGCTAAATTTGTGTCTCAATGCATATTGTTAGAGGGTAATGGCTGAATGGTAAAGACTTGCAAGATTGTTGTAGCCACTACCAGAACCAGCATGAAAATGGGACTGCATCACTATGGACTTTGTCATCGGGTTACCATTGACTCCCCGGGTAGTTGACGCGGTCTGGGTGATTGTAGATTGCCTGACTGAGACAGATCGCTTTATAGCTATACGACCACAGTATACCCTGGAGAGGTTAGCCAAGCTATATGTGGATAACATTGTCAGATTACATGGTATACCTAAAAGCATTGTGTCCGATAGAGACCCACACTTTACTTCAAAGTTTTGGAAAGGATTGCAAAAGGCTATGGGTACAACGTTGAAGTTCATTACTGCATTCCATCCTCAGATAGACAGTCAGTCGGAGCGTACTATTCAGATTTTAGAAGTCATGCTTCAAGCCTGTGTTATTGATTTTAAAGGCTCATGGGACAAGAAACTACCATTGATTGAGTTCGCCTATAACAACAGCTGTCAGGCTACTATACAGATGTCACCCTATGAAGCACTATATGGTAGGAAGTGTCGAACTCCTCTGTTTTGGAATGAAGTTGGAGAACGTAGTATTATTGGACCAAATTTTGTTGAAGAGACTTGCCGAGTAGTCGACATCGTCATGGAAAGAGTTAAAACGGCTCAGAATCGTCAGAAAAGTATGCAGATACTCGACGTCGAGACCTTGAATTTGTCGTAGGTGATAAGGTATTCTTGAAAGTATCACCTATGTGGGGTTTAAAACGATTCCGACAGAAAGGGAAGCTAAGCCCGAGATATGTCGGGCCATATGAAATTCTAGCTAAACGTGGAAAAGTGGCTTATCAGTTAGTACTACTGCCATCTATGTCAAGTGTGCATGATGTATTTCATATCTCATTATTAAAGAAGAATGTCAGAGATCCAACGGACATTTTGACAGCGGATCCACCAGATCTAACTGATTATTTGACATTCGAAGTAGCACCAATTGAAATCGCAATTCGAAAGGTTCAATGTCTATGCAACCGTGACATATACTATGTTAAAGTACCTGGAGGAGCTGAGATATTGAAGAGATCACATGGGAAGAAGAGAATGCTATGCGGAAGCAATATCCTCACCTTTTCGACTCGGAAGGTATGTACAAATTTCGAAGACAAAATTTTTAATAAGAGGGGGGAGTTGTATGACCCGTGTCGATCTAACCGGTCTTACCACGTTATACCAGGTCTACCTGTCATGGTCGAGCCAAGTGAACCCAGTGCGTAAAGAAACCACAAGGCCATGTATGAAATATAACTCAAAAACAATCAATTATGAGTGTGTGGTTACATGCCTAAAAGGTGTGACCGACACCACCTCAAAAGAGTCCAACCCATGACTTTTTGGTCGTGGGGTCGCACGTTTTAAAATGTAGGGTGGCAGTACATCCGACCTTACATGCGACCCTACACTCTAGGATCTCATGTTTTAAAAACGTAGGGTCTCAGTATGTCTGACCCTACGTCCGACCCTACAAAAACAGCACGAACTGGAAATTTGGAAACATTCCAAATTCCAAGGGATCTTTCCTAAACTCATTGGGACTTATTATGTGTGGTTTTTCTCTATAAATAGGATGTCCCTTAGCCTCTTTCACTCCCTTACAACCCTAATTGAAACTGAGAGAAAGATAAAGAGAAGGAAGAGAAGAAGAGAAGGAAACTTGAAGAAGAAGACTAAGGAAGAGAAGGAAACTTCAGGGAAACCTCTAAATAAAGGTATGAACCTAATTCCTTACCTGAATAAAAGATCCTAGAATAGTTATGAAGAACATAGGATTAGGAGAAACCCAAATCATCCATCCATGGATAAGTTTCAAGAGATTTCATGGAGAAAATTGTTATGGACAATGAATAGTGTGTAATTTGGAGTTTTGAGACATAGAACAATCTGAGAATGGACCATGAAAGTAAGCCAAAGGATCAAAACATGAATGAATGGAATTTAGAATGAAAGGTCGACTAAGAATACTTGTGGTTGCACGTAGGGTCGGATGACATCCGACCCAACGAGACCATAGGATCAACCACATGCCCTCGGGAAGTCCCAAGGAGGGTGTGGTCGCACATACGGTCGAATGGTATCTGACCCCCCGTCCAACCCTACACCATAGGGTAACAAAAACTGCTACCCTAGGTGCGACCCTACCCTGCGACCCTACCCCTGTGGTCATAGAAACTACTACCCTAGGTGCTACCCTACCTACGACCCCTCAGCTATTGTTCTTCTAAACATATGGGGATTAATTCTAATTAAAATTTATCGACTTGTTAGGTCTTTTTAGTGATTTAAAAGTAAATTATAAAACTTGAACGATGATCTACTATCAATCAAAGGTGAGGGAACAAGACCTAAACTAATTGGCTAATAGTAAACTATTTTAATTTATTGAATCCAATACTATGAATGATTCTATGTTTATATGATTGTAATGTGCATATCACATGTCATCCACTATTCCTATTATTACTGCTCATGCATATTTAATTTCGTTTATTATAACATGATGATGATGATGATGTTAGAAATAGGCATGTGAATGTATGTATTTGGTTAGTGTACTTAATGTGAGTGAAGCATCAGGGGGAGGATGTGACACTGTGGTTCATCCTAGTCACCAGACTCTAGCTCTATCTCTACTCAAATCTTGTCCACTAACATCGTCGTATTGTCATTACTTTAGCAGAACTATTACGTCGTAGGGCATCAGGGGAGGTGTCTCGAACCGTGTAGTCTCTGACTCTATTGTGGGGCCTTAGCTCTATCTCTATGGACGTATTGTGGGATGCTGGGGTGAGGCCTTGGATCACTGTTTGACATTAGGATTGGTTAGTTGCGAGCCCAGTTTACAAGCCCTCGCTAGTAGCGGCTTACGTATTGGTATGGGTAGAGCATCAGGGGAAGTGTGATGCGGTGCGGTCCTAAGCACTTTAGCTCTATCTCTATTCCATGGTGGGTGCATGTGGGGGCGGCAATGATGTTTGATAGATTGGGCGGTTCCACATATTCGTGTATAGAGGTACGTTGGCCACCTATCCTTTCTATTGCACATTGCAATCTTATGAACCAGACCAAAGATATGAATTGAATGCATGCATATGTTTGTTATATTATTTTGTTTAATCACTGAGCTCAAGTTGGAGAGCTGACCCTGGTGCGCACAATTCTTTTTAGTTTCTGATGTTGCAGGTATTACGGTTGGAGATTATGTCAACATGCCAACATGCCAACATATAAATGGGTGGCGACTATGATGAGCAAGCTGTGGAGGACGAATATGACTCGTCAAGCTAGCGTTTCAGCTATGAAAACGCTTAGTATTTAATTTTTGTATTTGGATATTTATTTTATGTATTAAATTATGTTTTGGTTACTTCGAGATAAATGGAATACTAATTATGTATCATGACTAGACCTCAGTTCATTATCTGTAAGACTTTCGTTATTTACATTATTATCTCTGATTAATGTGGAATGTGTTTTGGTATATCAAAGGTGGGAATAGCCTATTCGAGATCCTGGTTGAACCGTTGGTTTATTGACGGTTCATCATACCATTCTGAATAGTACAGAATTAGGTGTGACAATAGATGTCACGGATGCAAAGATGCTGAACCTATCGACTAGTGATCTCAAATGGTATTACGTCAAACGTCTAGTCTTTCGTCAAATCTAGCGGATCCATAGTCAAAATATGCGTTGGATCACTGATGTATGTCTTCAATAGTAAAATATGGAATACATCATGTACACTAGACAGAAATGGTGGTAGCGCAAACTAATACGCCACTTTTTAATGTCTTCCCAAAATCTCATATGGTGCAATATATCTAGGACACAGCTTTCCTTTCTTACAGAATCATTTCAAACCTTGCATGGGTGATATCATCTGAAAATACCTTGTCACCTACCATAAATTCGAGGTTCGGCATTGGTTATCTGCATACTGTTTCTAACAATTCTCTGTCTTAACGCTTTCTTTGATTATGTCCACTATGTGATAAATTTCTTTGACAAACTCAGGTCCTACTATTCTTCACTCTCTGACTTCATTCTAGAATAGAGGAGTTCGATACTTCCTACCATACAATGCTTCATAGGGTGACATCTATATAGTCGCTTGATAGCTGTTGTTATAAGTGAACTCGATGAATGACAACTTCTCATCCCAAGCTCCCTTAAAGTCAATAGCACAAGCACAGAGCCTGTCTTTAAAAATATAAATAGTTTACTCCGACTACCCACCACTATAAGGTGAAATGTAGTGCTAAACTTTAACTTCGTTCCCATGGCTTTCTGTTACCCTCCCTAAAAATTTAAAATAAAATGTGGATCTCGGTCTGACACGATGTTCTCAGGTACACTGTATAATCAGATGATATTATCTACATATAGCTTAGCTAACTACTCTAAGTAATACTGAGGTCGTATAGCTATGAAAAGAGCTGTTTTGGTAAGACGATCGACGATCACCCAAACTGCTCAACGGACCTTGGGATCAGTGGTAATCTGGTGACAAAGTCCATAGTGATACTGTCACACCACAATTCTGCACCATTTAGAATGGTGTGATGAAACCGCTAATAAACCAACAGTTCAATCAGGATCTCTAATAGGCGGTATCCATTAAAAATAAAATCATGCACATCCACAACCATAATCAAATTAAATACACAATAGCGGAAGTCTTATTGTAAATGAATCAAGAACTCTAAATGTAATAATCATAATTAAAATATCAAGTTATTCTTGTATCAACTGAGACATAAATAAATAAAATACCAATTACATCCTTTTATAAATTCAAATAAATCCTAATAGAATACGCATGAGTTGCACTCGCATGAGGGGTCATGCACATCCTCTAAGTCTTCAGCGTCCATTGCAGCAACATGCGCATACACCAGATCATTCATATAAAATGCAACTAAAGTACCTGCACCATCAACTAAAAAAAATATCTGACATCGAGAGGGTGAGCACACATCATCGCTCAGTGAGCAAACAAAACAATGCAACAAACATATGCATGAAATCAATTCATATCTGTGGTCTGATTTATAGTTTGCAATGTGCTATAGAAAGGATAGTGTCCGTCGCACCTCTATGCACGAGAGTGTGGATACGTCTAATGAAAGCGGCACTGTCGCCTACAACACCCATAATCCCACAATACACCCCGATGAAAATGGCATCGAAGTACCGATGGATACCATACCAACAAATAAACCCCTGCTGGCTAGGGTTGCAAACTGGGCTCGCAACTAACCAATCCTAAAGTCAAACAGTGTATCCAAGGCCTCACCCCAGCATCCCTAAGAACGCCCATAGTGATAGGGCTAAGGCCCCCCGACAGAGTCAGAGACTACACGGTCCGAGACCACCTCCCCTCGTACACCATGACGTAATAGTTTTGCTAAAGTAATGGCGATACGACGATGCTAATGCACAAGACTTGAGTTAGAGATAGAGCTAGAGTGCTGAGGCCCGGCCTATGACACCCCCCTTGATACTCGCTCGCATCAAGCACATCAACCACTTGCTTAGTGGACATGACTTGAATAGACAATGGCACAAGATACCCCGATGAGAATGGCATCGAAGTATCAGTTGATACCATCCCTACTCGCACCATGTACACCAACCAAACACAAACATTCACATGCCTATTCCTATCATCATGATCATCATCATGTTATAAGCAATAAATTTAAATATGCATGAACAGTAATAATTGAAATATTGGATGACATGTTGAATGCACATTACAAGCATACACGCATAGAATTAATCATGGTATTGGACTCAAGAAATAAAACAGTTTATTATTAACCAATTAGTTTAGGTCTTGTTCCCTCACCTTTACTTGATCGTAGGTCCTCTTTCAAACTTTAAGAATCAACTATATATCGATATTATATCACTAGAAGACCTAACCAAGTCGATAGAATTTAATTAAAATTAATTCAGACTTTAAAAAGCATGCTATTAACTGGGGGTCGATGCTAGAGTCGGAGGATCCATCGAACCTGGGTGCGACCACCCACAGTTTATACTTCCACAATACTGGGGGTTGATGACCATGGTCTGGTAGGGTCGATTGGCCATCGACCCCCCGTGCTACCCCCCTATGGGTTTAGCCAATTTTTCCTCCTACAGTCCATTCTTCGTGTTTGGGGTCCTCTGGCTTGCTTCTACAATCCATTCCACACATGTTCTATGGTCTAGAACCGTAGTTCACTCACCTATATGGCTTTCATGATTTTTCCCATGGTTTTCCATGAAAACCTAACCATGGGTAGATGATTTGGGATTCTCCTAGATCATTCCCTCTTCTCTATCTATTCTAAAGTCTGTAGAATTACATTGAGATAGTATCCATACCTAAGAATTAGGCTTGTTTCTCTGAAGCCTTCTCTTTGATCTTCTTATCCACTTTCCATCTCTTCTCTTTCTCTTTCTCTTCTCTTCTCTTTCTCTCAATCCAATTAGGGTTCTAAAAGGAGTGAAAGAGGCTTAGGGACGTCCTATTTATAGAGTAGAAACTCCCAAAATAAGTCCCATTGAGATTAGGAAGGAATCCCATTGAAATTTGGAAAGTTTCCAATTCACGGTTTCTGTCGGTAGACTGGGGGTCAATGAGGGGTCGGAGATCCCGTCAACCCCTGGTTTTAAAATGTCCGACCCCCGATTAAAAACTGAGGGTCTGACTTTTTTTGCTGGGGTGGTCCGACCCCACCTCACTGGGTGTGCAACCCTCGCCCCTTTTTGAGTGTTTTTGGGTCAGTTTAATACCTGGGATCACGATCTCCTTCACGCACTTGGTCCATTTGGCTCGACCACGATTGGTAGACCTAGTTCAAGGTGGTAAGACTGGGTTAGATTGACACGGGTCTTACAGATACAGTCCACTTCCATGCTGGCTCTAGTAAGGATTGTAGTAAGCCTATCGATCTTTATCTTTCAGCCTTTACTTACTGACAATTTAAACACTAGAATACGTACTTAGACACGTTTGCTTTCATTCCATGCCACCAATTTAATTTCTTCAGATCATGGTACATTTTCGTACTTTTAGGATGTACCAAATAAAGAGTGGAATATGCCTCTGTCATTATCCTATCTTTGAGGTCTGAGTCTTCATTTTCAGGTATACATAGTCTTCCTTGTATCTCAGTACTCCTTCTGTATCTAGGGTAAAATCAGGATTCAGCTTACCCTTTTTCAGGTCTATCCTTAGGTAAGGATCCTATAGGATTGTTGTTTTCACCTCCTTTGTCAGGTCTGGTATAATCCTCAATGAGATGAACTGGAGTGTGAACTTATGGACAAGTCCTTGCTTTATCGAGCTTTTAGAAGCTTCAATTTGGTATTGCTCTTTGTCCCATCATCCATTGTGGATGAAAGACTTAATGCAGCATTGGTGTTAGGTCCTTTGCCTGACTTCAATACTCATTTTCTGCTCAATGCATCCGCCACTATGTTAGTCTTTTCAGGATGATATTAAATATCACAATCATAATCCTTCAACAACTCTAATCTTCTTTTCTATCTCATGTTCAACTCCTTCGGGTTAAAGAGATGAGTAAGACTCTTATGGTCTGACTTAATCTGAAAATTTTCTCCATATAAGTAATGTCTCTAAGTTTTAATTGCATCAATCATCGCTGCTAGTTCTAAATCATGAGTAGGGTAATTCTTCTTGTGTTCCTTCAATTGCCTTTAAGCATAAGCAATTACTTATTCATCTTGCATCAGCACACACCCTAGACCCAATTTAGAGGCATCCATATATAGGGTAAATGACTACCCTAGTACCAGAATGGTCAAGATGGACACCGATATCAAATTTGACATCAGGGTTTGAAAGCACTTTTCACACTGATCAGACCAAATGAACTTTTCTCCTTTCCTAGTCAGCTTGGTGAGAGATATGGTGATTCTAGAGTAATCTCCCACAAATTGTCTATAATATCCGGCTAACCCCCAGAAACTTCTAATCTTGGCAACATTCTTAGGTGCTTTCCACATTACAATTGCTTCTATTTTTCTAGGGCATACTTTAATTCCTTCTGAAGATACAACGTGACCTAAGAATTGTACTTTGTTTAACCAGAACTCGTATTTCTTAAATTTGGCATAAAGCTTCTGCCTCCTCAGTTATTGTAAGGTTGCTTTAAGATCCATCGCATGAGCCACTCTATCCTTGAAATAAATCAATATGTCATCTATTAAAGCTTTGAATGAAGTGTCCAGTATGTCATGGAACACTCAATTCATGAGTTTCATAAAAGATGTTGGTGCTTTGGTTAATCTGAAGGACATGACCAGGAACTCATAGTGTCCATATCTGGTTTTAAATGCTATCTTTAGAATATCTCCATCCTTAATCTTTAATTGATGATATCCAGACTATAGATCAATTTTGGAAAATACCTTCGCACCTTGCAACTGATCAAATAAGTCAGCGATACAAGGTAATGGGTACCAATTCCTGATCGTTAGCTTGTTTATTTCCCAATAGTCTACACGTAGTCAAACACTACCGTCCTTTTTCTTTACGAACAATACAGGCACTCTCGATGGTGGTATACTTAGTCAGATAAAGCCTTTGTCTAGTCTAATAACTCTTGCAGTTAAACCTTTAATTCCTTCAATTCAGTTGGAGCCATTCGATATGGTCCCTTAGACACAGGTACCGACCCTGACAATAGGTCTATAACGAACTCTATCTCTCGATCAGGTGGTAGCCCAGGTAAATCTTCGGGGAACACATCAGGAAATTCATGTACAACCTCAATATCATTCATTTATGGTGCTTCTTTGGTAAGGTTCACCACAGATACCTCGTATCTAACTCCACCCTTCTCAAGGCATCTCTTTGCCTTCAGTGTAGATAGGATGAGCTTCCATTTACGAGGAAGTTTAGTTACTAAAAAAACTAAATTCTACACCATCATGGCCTTTAAAGGTTAATTTATTTTCAGCACATATTAAACTTAAGGAGTGCTGAGCTAACCAGTCCATCCCTAAGATAATGTCAAAGTCTGCCATCTCAAGTTGAATTAAGGTTGCATTCATAATTTGTCCACCAATAAAGACTGGGCATGGTCCGTAACCTTTGTCCAATTCTGCTTCTAATCCCATAGCCGATCGTACTAATAGCTTTGAATCTAAAGGTCTGAAGGGCACATTTAGATTCTTTTCAAAAGATATAGATAAAAAAGAATGGGTGGCTCTAGAGTCAAAAAGTACCCTGGCAGGTATGCCAGCTATGGGTACAATACTTGTGATTTTGGCTAATTTTAGTTTAAATGCTAACACAATGTATTCAAAAAAAAAAACGTTGGGTCATATCTATAACCACATTAAATGATGTGGTAGCGTCTTCAGAAGTCAGAGTAAAAACCTTTCCTTGCTACAATTGCTTCGTTGTTTTAGGGTAGTCCTTTGAATAATGCCCTACTTGATCATAGTTGAAGCATTTAACTCTAGTATTTCTTTGCTTTTGCTAGTTGAGCTAGCTGAGTTGTCTTAGTTGCTGCATTGATGCCTTGTGTCTGCAATGGTTTAAAGGTCTTTGAATTCCTTCCATTGAATGAGTTTCCATTAGACCTTTTAATACCTCTGTTTTTGAGCAAAATAGCTCTCTCTCTGACTTGACTCCAAAACTCGAGCAATCTATACTGCTCCATTGTAGATCTTCTTTTCCAGTCCCAACACGTGCTCTCAAATGTTTCCCTTAAGTCCCATGATGGAGCTTCAGGTTTTGGTATCTTCTTCTTGCATACTTGGGGAGCAAAGAAGAATAACTCTTCATAACACTACTGGTAAGCGTCAATAGTCATCTAACCATGATACATACTCAAAAATTGTTTCTCCATCTGATCCCTAAAGCTTCTGGGAAAATACATTCCAAAGAAGGCATCTTTGAAGATAGCCCATGTCAGATGGGTGTGCTTGGTAAGAAGATAACTCCAAGTGGACTTCCACCAATGATATGCATCACCTTTCAACATAAACGTTGCACACAGTACCTTCTCTCATTCTGAAATAATCATCATCATGAAATTCCTCTCCATTTCATCAATCTAGTGAGCTGGCCATAATGGGTCTGAAGGCTTTCCCATAAATTCCTTCGATTTCATTTTCACGAAACGCTCTATCAGCCTAGAGTGGTCAAGCTGATTGTTTGCATAAAACCCATATACTGGTGGCTGATTTTATAAATTTCCTTGATTGTTCACCCCTTGTTGTATTCCAAAATTCTATATTGGGATGTGCATTATTGGAAACTATTGAGTCATAGACACGGTGTTATTTTCCACAGGTGCTATGGGCACCGTATTATTGACAATGGGTGCAGGAGGCATAGCACTGCTACCCACCGGTATCGTATTGGCCTGATAAGAAGATATTGGTGTGGCGTTTGCAACTGGAGGTGTAATTCCTAAGGCAACCTGCATATTCAACTGCAATTGTTGTAGGTCTTGCACTTGTCGTGTTCTTCACCACAGTGGCTAGATCAGGTGGTAGTCCCGGCAGGATAGTTGGAGTAGTCTGATTATTTTTATCCTGAGGTGTATTATTCTTGTTTACACTGTTTCCCACTTGTTATCCATGGTTTTTACTGGTATTTTCCACTTCAGGATGTGGTGGGGTCGGGTTAATGCTTCTACGGCTATTTCCACAAGTATGGTGAGCCATCTCAGATTATTAAATGATGAAATGTCTGCCTAGGCAACATATGTGAGAAGTTATACAAAATTGGCAGTTCTTGAGATTAGTCGCATAGCATTATCATAAAAATCCCAAAATGAACATTCTTTAAAAATTTGAAAGCATTTACAGCAAACATTATTTGTGTGGTCGAACTTGTGTGGTCACGCATGGTGCTTCCACTCATGTTTCCACACGAACCCTGTAACAGAGTCTGAGAGTCTGGGAACAACAATGTGGTCTACTGTTTGTGCGACCACACAACTCAAAATTTGGGTTTTTAAGCCCAACCGAGTCATTTTTCCCTCACTCCACTGTTGTTTTCCACAGAGTTCGAACCCACTCGCCTCCATTGAGTTACTATAGTGCTTCCACACAAATTTCTTGCTTCCACTATTTCGTAACGACTTCCAAACTCCATCTAAAGGTAATGTCTTCCTTCTTTACTCTCCTTTGGATTGCTAATCCTAGGTTTTCATCATCTTTTCAATGTTTTATCAAATTACATTTTATTTGACCGTAAAAATGTCATTTTTATCACTTGGCTTTACTATTGGGCATAATTTGAAGCAAAGCCCTCTACTTATTTGAGATTTCATCGGTGGGTTTGTAATCAATCCCAAAAAAATCAAGTTTTGCTCGAGAAATTGGGGTTTTTCTCAAATTTTCGTATTTCTTTGAAATTCCTCAAATCTAGTCAAATTCCTTGGTTGTATAGTATTGTTAAACATGTATGAATGTGTTTTTCTTGACGTAAGTCCTCTAATCCAAGCAATTGGATGAAAATGAGGCTTTTTGCCAAATTACACCATTATAATGCCGAAATTTTCTTCAGATTCAAATAACTAACAACTTGTTTATTGGTTTATGTTCCTTGCAGATAACATGGTTTGCACCAAGGTTCCTCGGGTCCACGATGTCATTCGCTTCAAGTTAGTTGAAGCTAAGACATAGTAATCTTGGTTTCTGGCCAAGAGAGTGAAAGTAGGCCGGTTTGTTGACTTACCCAACCATGCTCTCTTTGACATTGAAAATGCCTTCCAGACTATGGCTTGGCTCCCAGTGATACAGTACCAAGGGTGTACCCGTCTAGAATTGGTAAAGCAGTTCTACTGTAACTTTCAAATTGAGGGTGGTCTAGAGGATGTGGATAAAGGTAGGGACCTCAGGATCACGAGTTGGGTGAAAGGAGTTCCCATTTCATTTAACTATCGACAGTTGGTAGACATCCTAGGCATCTCCAACGACAGTCCATTGGTCTATTGCATTCCAAAAAAGCCCCAATTTTTATCGATGAGAATGTACGTCGAGATAAACAACCAGATTCTTTGGACTGATCGCTGTTAAATGAGAGCGATCAACCTGCGTCCAGAGCCCAGGGTTTCTTGTAAGATCATCCAGCATAACCTGGTGCCACAGAGTAGGCACTACCAGATGATCTCTCAGCTCACCCAGTATCTACTATATTGCATCTGCACCAGGCAGCCCGTATGCCAGACCTAGATCATTATTCGCACTTTGTATCGATTGTGACGATTGGCCTGAAGGATAACCTACCTACGGTCGTATGATCACTACCATCCTCACCTGCCTACAGGTAAACATGGAGGGTGAGAGGATTTACGAGGATACAGTCTTTGTAGACCTTGACTGGGAGGCCATATATAGGATAGAGATGTAGGATGTATAGGTCGATGATGAGGAAAGAAATATGATGGTCCGTCCACCACGATTAGTTGCAGCAGCGATAGAGGGTAATGATGATGATGACGATCAGATGTACATGGATGTGGATGACATCCCCCTCCTTTACCACAACATACCATTAGAGCTGGCCCTTCTCATGCTACTTCCTCAGTTAGTCCCTCTCATCCACCATCAGATGATATGATGGCTCTTCTCTGAGAGATCAGAGACGCTCAGCGTGCTGCAGATCAACGGGTAGCAGAACATGCTGATAGTCTCCGAGCAACCCAGGTGTAGGTAGTCTGGCTTACCAAGGTCTACACAAAGGACTATGATAGGGACCGAGAGGTACCTCCTCCACCTACTCCTCCAGCTCAGTGATAGATCTCCATATTTCATTTATTTGTAGATACATTTCTCTTTTTCATATTTAAAGAGTAACTATCCAGCTTATGGATTGTACTCTGATTTTTGGATATACATCATGTCACTTTTATTTTGGGCATATATATATATATACTTGTTGTTTTTATTTTTCATTATGTGCATTATGGTCTTGTTTAATTTCTATCTCAAAGAACACTCTGCTTATGGTGGGCTTTTATTACAGCTTTTATTTTTACTCTAACTCAGTTAATTGACTCTTGTGGTTGTATTCAGGTTTGATTGGTGGAGTTTTAGAGCTCTAATACCAAATTATCATACCCTAATTCTGGATGAACTAGAAGTGTAATGAACAGTCCTAAGAATCAACAATTTAAGCTAAGATCTTGTAAAGACCGTGCCAATAATCCAAACCAAATACACATTCCACAACATAATCAGAGATAACAAAATAAATAGCCAAAGTCTTATTAATAATGAACGGAGGTCTAACATGATAATTAATTAAATAATCCAGTTATCTCCCAAACATACTCGAAACATAATTAAATAATCTTTTATAAGTCTCCCATAATTAAAATAAAAATTAAACTAAGAATAAAGGCATTGGAAACACTCGCAGGTAGAGTTGTACTCATCTTCCACAGTCTATGTATCCATCGCCGTCACGTGTCCATACGATGGTGCCTCCATATAATCTTCTATTGTAGGACCTACATCATCAACTAAAAATATTCGACATTGAGGGTAAGCACACATAGAGGTTTAGTCAGTTAACAAAACAATGCGTAAACATATGCATGCCTTCAATTCATATCTTTGGTCTGGTTTAAATTTGTAGTTATGCTATAGAAAGGATTGGCGACCACCGCACCTCTATATACGAGTGTGTGAATCTACCCAATGGATCAAACACCATTGTCATCCCATATGCACCCACCATGAAATAGAGATAGAGCTAATGTGTCCAGATCACATACTGTCAATACTTCCCCTAATGCCCTACCCATACCGATACGTATGCCCCGACTGGCGAGGGCATGCAAATTGGGCTCTCAACTATCCAATCCTAATGCCATCCATAGGTATCTAAGGTCTTACCCCAATATGTCACACCCTAATTCTGGACTAACCAGTGGTGTGATGAACCGTCATAAGAACCAACGGTTCAAACCTGGATCTCGTATAGGTTGTGCCAACATTCCAAACCAAACACACATTCCACAATAATAATCAAAGTAAATAAATAAATAGTGGAAGTCTTATTAATAATGAACTGAGTGTCTACAATGATAAATATTTAAATAATCCAGTTATCTCTAAGTAACCAAAACATAATTAATACCTATTACAAGTATCAAAATACAAGAATAAAATACTAAGTGTAACCACGGTGGAAACACTCGCTTGACGAGTCAAATTTGTCCTCCATAGCTTGTACATCCACAACCGCCACGTGTCTATACATTAGCACATTTATGTAGTCCTCAACGGTATTACTTGCATCATTAGAAACTAAAAAGAAAATAGTACCATGGGGTGAGCTCACAACTTAGCTCAATGAGAAAACAAAACAATGCAACAAACATATGCATGCATTGAATTCATATCTTTGGTCTGGATTTAAGTTTGCAATGTGCAATAGAAAGGATGGTGGCCACCACACCTCTATACACGGCTGTGTGAATTAGCCCAATGGATCAAACACCATTGTCGTCCCCTATGCACCCACCATGGAATAGAGATAGAGCTAAAACTAAAGTAACCAGATCACACACTGCTAACACTTCCCCTGATACCCTTCCCATACCAATACTTAAGCCCCTGCAGGCGAGGGCCTATAAATTAGACTCACAACAAAACAATCCTAATAACATCCAATGTATCCAAGATCTCACCCCAGCATCCTTCGATACGTCCATACAGATAAGCTAAGGCCCCTTTGCAGAGTCAAAGACCACACTGTCTGAGACCACCTCCCCGGATGCCCTACGACGTAATAGTTCTGCTAAGGTAATGGCAATATGATGATGTTAGTAGGTAGGAATTGAGTAGAGATAGAGCTAGAGTCTAGTGATCAGGCTGAACCACAATGCCACGTCCTCCTCCTGATCCCCCACTCGCATCCAATACATTAACCATACACACAATCACATTACTATTCCTAGCATCATCATCATCATCATGTTATAAATAGACAGAAATAAATATGCATGAGCAGTAATAACAGTAATATTGGATGACATGTGAGATGCACCTTACAAGCAAGCAAGCATAAAATCAATCATTGCATTACACACAATAAAATAAAACAATTTATTATTAACTAATTAGTTAAGGTTTTGTTCCCTCACCTTTGATTGATGTTTGTTCCTCTCCTAAGCTTTGGAAATCACTTTGAATCTATTGGAAAACTAAACAATTAATGTATTTAAATTGGGATTCAAGTTTACCAAGTTACAGTAGTCAAAAAAGTTGTCTGGTCACAAAATATAGTTGTAATTATTGTGTGGTCGCACGTGTGGTCGAACCTGTTGTCACAATATATGTGATCACACACCGTGTAGTCGACCCCTGTGGTCGAACCATGGGACCACACTTTTCCTGGGAACTTCCCTAATAGGTGTGGTTGACCCTCTGGTCACCTGTGGTCAACCATAGGCTATGACCACATGATGTTTGGTCAGTTTTCATCTTTAATACTAATTCTTCCTGAGTCGATTCCTCGGCTCATCAATTGGGTTCATCCTATGGTTATTCTATGGCCATTATTTTTAGTTTTTCATTAACCATTATCCCTAATCCATCCCTCATGGTTATTTTTGAGATTTACTCAAAGGATCACATAGATCATATTGGTTTGACATCCCCAATCCACAATAGAAACCTTATTCAATAGGATCTACAACTAGAGAAATAAGTTTTGTACCTTACTTGTAGTAGGGAGTTATAACCTTCTCTTGCAAAACCTTCCTCTCAGCCTCCTTCTCCAAATCTCCTTCTTCTCTTTCTCTTCCTCTCTCTCTTTTTCTCTTAGATTTAGAGTTTTAATTTGGGTTCTAAAAAAGTAAGAGAGGCTAAGGAACATCCCTTATATAGTGGGAAAAGCTCCATATAGAGTCATATTTCCATTAGGAAAGAGTCCTCCTTCAATTAGGAAAGTTTCCTAAACAAGGAGTCAGTTTAACATCGTGTGGTCTTATATGTGGTCGCAGAATCCGTCGACCACACATCTTAAATATGCAACCACACATTGTGTGGTCTCATATATTTGGTTTTATGTGTGTGGTCTTATGTACAACCATACGTATCACCCACACCCCTCAAAAATGCCACCACAAGTTCAAAATTTACTGATTTTTAGTTTTTGAATGGTTGCTTCCAGACAAATATAACCAGTCAACCACACCAACTAAATTTGAGTTATTGCTTACCTTATTTTGTGGTTTCTTCATACAATTGGTTCTCTTGAGCCTGCTATGATGGGAAGACCGGTCATGACACAAGAACTTATGGTGAGATCGGATTCATGGCATGTGTGTCTTACAACTCCACGACCCTTAAAATAAATTTTGTCGTCGAAATTTATAAGTACGGATCTTACAACTCCCCCATGCTAAAAAGGAATTTTGTCCTTAAAATTTAGATGTACCTTCCGAGTCGAAAAGGTGGGAATACTACTTTCGCATTACATCTTCTTTTTCCCATGTAATCTCCTTCAGATCTTGGCTTCGCCAAGATACCTTCATATAATAAAGATCCCAGCTCTCGAGATGTTGTACCATCCAACTAATAAATTTGGCTAGCACCACTGCGAGAGTTAAGTCTTCTCCCATCTCCAATGGATCCATAGTCAATACATGTGATGGGTCTCCAACATACTCCTTTGGTAAGGACACATAAAATATGTCATGCATACTAGACATGGACAGCGGTAACGCTAGTTGATATGCAACTTTTTGACATCTCTTCCAAATTTTTTAAGGTCCAAAACATATATATAGGACACAACTTTCCCTTCTTGCTGAACTACTTCAAACCACGCATCAGTGACATCATCAAGAACACATTGTCACTTACGGAAAACTCGAGGTCTTGGCATCTCTTCTGAAAACTTTGAGCTATCATGGCCTTTTTCTTTGATCTTGTTTACCACTCGACAGGTTTTTTCAACAGACTCAGGTCTTACGATTCCTCGTTCTCCTACTTCATTCCAAAACAGAGGAGTTTGATTTTTTTACCATACCATGCTTCATAGGTGATGTCTATATGATAGCTTTCTAGTAAAATTAATCAATGGCAACTTCTCAACTCAAGCTCCTTTAAAAAACAACTTCACAGGCTTGGAGAATACCTCCTAGGATCTATATAGTCCGCTCTGACTGTCTGTCGGTATGAGGGTGAAATGCGGTACTAACTTCAACTTTGTTCCCATCGCTTTCTGTAGTGCCTCCTAAGACCTTGGGGTAAAGCATGAGCCTCTATCTGAAACTATGCTCTTAGGCATAACATTCCATCTAGCAATATTATCCACATATAGCTTAGCTAGCCATTCCAAAGCACACTGAAGTCGTAAAGAAATGAAACGAACTGTCTTTATAAAGCGATCAACAACCACCCAAACTGCGTCAACCGATCTAGGAGTCAGTGGTAAACCGGTGACATAGTCTATTATAATCTAGTTCCACTTCTAAACTTGCTTCGATAGTGGTCTAGAAAGCCTGGTGGTCTTTTTTTTTATCCTTTACTTTTATGACAATTCAGATACTGAAACACATATTTAGCCACAACTACTTCCATTCCGTTCCACCAATGCAATCTCTTCATGTCTTGGTATATTTTTGTACTTCCAGGATATACCCAATATGGAATTAAATGGGCTTCTAGTATTAATTTGTATCTTAGATTTGAGTTTTTCACTTTCAGGTATGCATATTCATCGTCTTTGTCATAGAACCTTCTCTGCATCCAAAGTAAGTCAGGGTTAGGTTTTCATTTCTCTAAATCTTCTTGCACCTCTCTTAGATACGAATCTAACAAAATTACTACCTTTACTTCATCCATCAAATCAGAGATATTTTTAATGCTACGAATGTAAGCGGGGAACTATTGCTCCATAAGTTCATCCATAAGTTCTCACTCAATTTGATCATCGTGAGTTTTTATTATATGTTTCTCTTCTACTAAATTCGAACTGTTACTGTGAAACATAAGGCAGCATTTACACTAGCTATTTCTTTAGGCCTCAGCTATCACATTAGCTTGCGCGGGTGATATTGAATATCGTATTCTTAATGTAAGACCCGCACTCAACTAACTTCGTATAGTCATGTCATGCTAGGTCTTTCGATCATTCTTGGACCAAGTGGATCGAGCGTGTGAAGATAGATCAAAAACCAGGTATGAGAATCGAGTTAAAAATATAAAAAAAAAGTTCGCATGCCTGGGTAGGTATGGTCGACCATAAGGAAGGGGACCAAAAAATATAAAATCCAGAACCCCACGGTCGATGATTTCGACCTTACGATTGATGTTTTATGCGACCGTATGATCGACCATGAGAACCCAGATCAGACTCCGAGTTTTGGAAATTTTCCTAAACTAAGGGATTGCTTTCCTAATTGAAAGAGGACTTTATATGGAGATTTTTTTCTATATAAAGCACGTCCCTCAACCCTTTTTCACTCTTTCAGAACATTAGTAAACCCTAAAGAAATAAAAGGAAAAGAAGAAAAAGTTAAGGAAAAGAGTTTGCTAAGAAGGGATTGACTCTCTATCGTGGGCAAAGGTATGAAACAAATCTCTAGAGATGTAAACTCTAAGGAATAGAACTTCTATGGAGGATAAGCCATATCAACCTAATATGATCTATGCCATTTCCTTGAGAAAATCCTAAGGAGAACCATGAGGAGTGAATTTGATGATTAGGGTTGATAAGCAATTACTGATGATGGCCATAGGATGACCGTAGGATAAACCCCATTGAAGAACAGAAGAATTGACCCAGGAAGAACTCGAATTTCATGTAACCTGTAACCAAAAATTTCAAGGTCGTAGCTACGATTGACCATTTCATGATCAGTATGACTAGACGATCGACCATAGACATTTAGGAAGATTTCAGAAATCATATGGTCGTAGCTACGGTCGCACCATATGCGACCATAGGGTATCGACCGTTGACAGTATGGTCGATATAGCATGAGACCATAGACCATAGGACCAATCAGACACTTGTCATTGCTCTGTTTCAATTTTTTACTACTGTAACATGTCACATATGAACCCTACTTAAATTCATATAACTTTTAGATTGTTAAATCAATTCAAAGAGAATTTCAAGGCTTGGAAGGACATTGAGAATTACTAACAGGTGAGGGAACAAGACCTAAACTAATTGGATAATAACAAACTATTTATTTTTATTGAGTCCAATGCCATGATTGATTCCATGCTTATATGATTGTAATGTGCATTTCACATGTCATGCAATATTCCTGCTATTACTACTCATGCATATTTAATTTTATTTATTTATAAATGATGATGATGATGATGATGCTAGGCATAGGCATGAGAATGTATGTGTGTGGTTGGTGTGTTGGATGCTAGTAGAGCATCAGGGGGGGACGTGGCATGGTGGTCTTCGACCACGTCACCAAACCGTAGCTCTGTCTCTAGTCAACTCTTGCCCACAATCATCGTTGTATCGCCATTACCTTAGCAGAACCATTATGTCGTAGGGCATCAGGGGAGGTGGTCTCAGAACGTGTGGTCTCTGACTCTACCAGGGGGCCTTAGCTCTATATCTATGGACATATTGAGGGATGCTGGGGTGAGGCCTTGGATGAACTATTTGGCATTAGGATTTGTTAGTAGCGAGCCTAGTTTACAAGTCCACGCCAATAGGGGCTTACGTGTTGGTATGGGTAGGGCATCAGGGGAAATGTTATGCGGTGTTTGATCCGGACACTTTAACTCTATCTCTATTCCATGATGGGTGCATGTGGGACGGCATTAGTTTTTGATCCATTGGGTGGATTCACACACTCATGTATAGAGGTGCAGCAGCCACTAAACCTTTCTATAGGACATTGCAAATTTATAGACCAGACCATGAATTGAATGCTTGCATATGTTTGTTGCATTATTTTGTTTACTTACTGAGCTCAAGTTGGAGAGCTGACCTTCACGCGTGTAATTCTTTTTATTTTTTGATGTTGCAGGTGTTACTGTTGAAGACTACCTGGATACGCCAATGTGTAGACATGCAGCGGCTATGGATGTACAAGCTGTAAAGGATGAATATGGCTCGTCAAGCTAGTGTCTCAACTATAGATACGCTTAGTGTTTAATTTTTGTATTTAAATATTTGTATTATGTATTAAATTATGTTTTGGTTACTTGGAGATAACTAGAATATTAATTATTTATCATGATTAGATCTCAATTCATTATTAATAAGACTTTTGCTAACTTTATTATCTTTGATTAATGTGAAATGTGTTTTGGTTTAACATGGTTGGCATAGCCTATACGAGGTCCTGGTTGAACCGTTGGTTAATTGACGGTTCATCACACCATTTCGGTTCGTCCAGAATTAGGGTGTGACACTTAATCATTCAGGTGTTCCAACCATCTCCTTTGCCTCATGTTCAACTCTTTCTAGTTGAAGAGCTAAGTAAACTCTTGTAATCCAATTTACCTGAAATTCTTCTCCATATAGATCATGTTTCCAAGTCTTGATTGCATGATTCACCATCGCTAACTCTAAGTTTTGAGTAAGTTAACTCCTCTCATGCTCCTTTAGTTACCTTGAAGCATATGCAATTGCTTATTTTCCTTGCATCAATCCGCATCCTAGACCCAATCTAGAAGCATTGGTGTATAGGGTAAAACACTCCCCTGGTGCTAGAACAATCAAGATGGGAGCTGATATCAACCTTGCGTTCAAGGTTCGAAAGCACTTTTCGCATTAATCAGACCAAATGAACTTCTTCCCTTCCCTGCTCAGCTTAGTTAGGTATGGTGATTCTAGAGTATTCCTCTACGAACCACCTATAAAACCAACTAATCTCAAGAAACTTCTGATCAACATAAGGTTTTTAGGCACTTCTCACCCTATAATTTCTTCTATCTTACTGGGATCCACTTTAATCCCTTATGATGTCACTACGTGACTTAAGAACTGCACCTCATTTAGCCAAAACTTGCTTTTCTTTAATTTGGCACAAGGTTTCTTCCTTTGCAGCCATTGTAAGGCTATACTAACATCCGTTATAGGACTTTCCTCATCTTTGGAATAGATCAATTTATTGTCAATGAAAACTATGACCGATGTGTCCAACATGTCCTGAAACACCCGATTTATAAGCTCTATAAAAGATGTAAGGGCACTGGTTAATCCAAACTACAAAACTAGGGACTCATAATGTCCATACCTGGTTCTAAAAGTTGTCTTTAGATTATCACTCTCTTTAGTCTTCAATTGATGATACTCTATCCAAGGTTGGTCTTAGGGAACACCTTTGCACCTTGCAACTGATCGAACAAGTCATCAATTCGTAGCAATGGATACCAATTCTTTAGGGTGAGCTTGTTCAATTTCCGGTAGTCTATACATAGCCAAACACTACCATCCATCTTCACGAGTAGCATTGGTGCTCCCCTTGATGGAATACTTGGCTGATAAAATCTTTTGTCTAAATGACGTCCCTCAACCTTTTTCACTCTTATAGAACATTAGTAAACCCTAGAAGAAGAGAATGAAAGGAAGGAGAAGAATAGAAGGCTAAGGAAAAGGTTTGGCTGAGAAGATTTTAGTTCTCTACTATAGGCAAGGGTATGAACCTAATCCCTGATGATGTAAATTCTATGGAATAAGGCTTCTATGGGGATTGGAGATGTCAAACTAGTATGATCCATGTGATTCCTTGAGTAAATCCCAAGGCTAATCATGAGGGGTGCGTTTGGTGATATTGGTTGATGAGAAACTACTAATGATGACCATAGGATAACCTTAGTATGAACCCAAGAGAAAAGCCAAGGAGTTGACCCAAGAAGAACTCGAATTGAATGTAGTTGGTGACCAGAAGTCTTAAGGTCATAGCTACGGTCAACCATAGCATAAACAGCATGACCAGAGGATCAACTATAGGCATTCAGGAAGATTTCATAAACCATATAGTAGTAGCTATGGTCGCACCATATGCGACCGTAGGTAGTAAGGTCGACACAGTATGAGACCATAGGACCAATCAGACACATATCAGTGCTCTATTTCAATTTTTGACTACTGTAACATGTTACATATGAACCTAACATAAATTCATATAACTTTTAGATTATTAAATTAATTCAAAAAGAATTACAAGGCTTGGAAAGAGATCAAGTTTTGCTAACAGGTAAGGAAACTAGACTTAAACTAATTGGATAATAACAAATTATTTATTCATTTGAGTCCAATGACATGATTGATACTATGCTTGTATGTTTCTATCTGCATCTCACATGCCATCCAATATTCCTGCTATTACTGCTCATGCATATTTATTTTCCTCTATTTATAATATGATGATGATGATGCCAGGAATAGGCATGTAATTATGTGTGTGTGGTTAGTGTGCTTGATGCTAGTGGAGCATCAGGGGAAGGACGTGGCATGGTGGTCTTGACCTGGTCACCAAACTCTAGCTCTATCTCTACTCAAGTCTTGTTCACTGACATCGTCGTATCGACATTACCTTAGCATAACTATTATGTGGTAGGCATCAGGGGAGGTGGTCTTGTATTCTTTGACTCTGTCAGGGGGCCTTAGATCTATCTCTATGAATATATTATGGGATGCTAGGGTGAGGCCTTGGATACACTAGTTAACATTTAGGATTGGTTAGTTGAGAGACGAGTTTGCAAGCTCTCGCCAAAAGGGGCTTACATGTTGGTATGGATAGGGCATCAGGGGAAGTGTTGGCGGTGTTTGATCCAGACACTTTAACTCTATCTCCATTCTATGGTGGGTGCATGTGGGATGACAATAGTGTTTAATCCATTGGACGGATTTACACACTTGCGTGTAGAGGTACGGGGGCCACCAAACCTTTCTATAGCATATTGTAAACTTCAAAACCAGACCAATATGAATTGAATTCATGCAAATGTTTGTTGCACTATTTTGTTTACTCACTGAACCATGATGTGTGCACACCCTTTTGACGTCGAATATTTTAGTTGATGATGCAAGTCTTACTGTTGAAGATTATGTGAATGCACCGATGTATGGCCACGTTGCAGCCATGGACGTTGAAGTTGTTGAAGATGCGCATGATCCTTCATGCAAGTGCAACTAGTGTATTTTTTATTAGTTTAGCTATATTTGATTATTGGGACATGTAACGGATTATTTATCTTTATGTCTTAAGTTTTTGGGAAATAATTAGATTAGATAATTATTATATCATTTTTAGACATTCAGTTCATTATCTATAAGACTTTCGCTTATTTGTTATTTATTTCTGATTAATTCTGTAGAAGGTGTGTGTGGTTGATATGGTGGGTAGTACCATAAGGAGATCCTGGTTGAACCATTGGTTTATTTATGGTTCATCACACTATTCTGGTTAATCCAAAATTGGGGTGTGATAACTTAGTATCAGAGCTCTCCCAGGATCTATCCATTGACTTAATTACTTCCACATGAGTCATGAACTGAGTTAGAATAAAATTTAAATACCGTAATAAGAACACACCTGTAAGCACCCCATTTTTGTATTAATACATACATATATATATATATATATATATATATATATATATATATATATATATATAAGAAAGAGAGAGGAAAGAGAGGTCATAGGAAAGAGAATGGGAAAAAGAAAAAAAGGAAAGAGAGAAAAAAATAAAAGAAAAAAGAAAAGAAAAAAAAGGGATCCCCTTCACGTTTTCTAGAAAGAAAACGTGAATGAGAGAGAGAAGAAGAGAAGAAAAGGAAAGAAATAAAATAGAAGAAAAGGAAAAAGAAAGAAAAGAGAAGAAAAGGAAAGAAAGAGAAGAAGAGAAGAAAAGGAAAGGGAAAAAGAGAAGAAAAAGGAAAAAGAAAGAAAAGAGAAGAAAAGGAAAGAAAGAGAAGAAGAAAAGAAAAGGAAAGAAAGAAAATAAAAGAAAAAGAAAGAACAAAAAAAGGGAAAGAAAGATAAATAAAATAAAAGAAAAAAAATAATAAAAAGAGGATCTCCTTTACATTTTCTAGAATGAGAGAGAGAAGAAGAGAAGAAAAGGAAAGAAAGAGAAGAAGAAAAGAAAAGGAAAGAAAGAAAAGAGAAGAAAAGGAAAGAAGAAAAGCAAAAAGAAAGAAAAGAGAAGAAAAGGAAAGAAAGAGAAAAAGAGAAGAAAAGGAAAGAAAGAGAAGAAAAGAAGAAAAGGAAAGAAACAAAAAAAAAAAGAAGGAAAGAAAGAGAAGAAAAAGGAAAGAAGATCCGAAAGAAGGGAGGGAGAGAGAGAGAGCACGGGAGAATGAAGAAGAGGAGCTGAAACCAAAAAAATAAAGAACAGAAGAGGAAGAAAAAGAAGAAGAAGAAGAAGAAGAAGATCAAGAGAAGGAGAAATCAGAAAAAATAGGTAAACTCTACTTTATCGTTTTCTTTGTTCTTTATTTGAAATTTCATGTGCTAAAATTGACCCAAATGTGTAGAAATTTCATGTGGATAAAATTGATCCAAACATGTAGGAATTTCATGTGATCAAAATTGATATGAAAATGCTTAGAATTTTATGAAATTTGATCCCATTGGTTTGAAATTTAAGGTGATTAAATATGGACCATTGATACGGATTTTGGACGATTAAAATTATGGTCATCTTATCTGGACCTGATCTTGGGAATTTGATGTGATTAATTGGATCAATTACATGTAAGAATTTCATGTGATCAAAATTGATCTAAAAATACATAGAATTTTATGAAATTGATCCATTTGGTTTGAAATTTAAGGTGATTAAATATGGACCATTGATATGGATTTTGGATGATTAAATTATGGCCATCTAATCTGGATCTGATCTTGGGAATTTGAGATTAATTGGATTAATTACATGTACGAATTTCATGTAATCAAAATTGATCTGAAATGCTTAGAATTTTATGGAATTGATCCATTTGGTTTGAAATTTAAGGTGATTAAATATGGACCATTGATATGGATTTTGGATGATTAAATTATGGCCATCTGATCTGGATCTGATCTTGGGAATTTAAGATTAATTGGATCAATTACATGTAGGAATTCATGTGATCAAAATTGATTTGCTTAGAATTTTACGAAACTGATCCCATGGTTTGAAATTTAAGGTGATTAAATATGGACCATTGATATGGATTTTGGATGATTAAATTATGGCCATCTTATCTGGATCTGGTCTTGGGAGTTTGATGTGATTAATTGTGACCATTGATTTGAAACTTTTTAATACAAATTTGTATATGGTCATTTGATGTTAAGTTATTTTCACATGATTTAATTATGGCCTTTGATCTTGAGCCATTGATTGATAAATCTGATCCACTGGATGATCAATTGATTTCTGATTATGTGATGACATTAAATTTGAACCATTGGATTCCATGTTGATATGTCCACCATCTTGATGCTTGCATGATTCTTGCTGATTTGGAATGCTACACATGCTTATTGTCATATTTGTCTGTCACATGCTTACTGTCATATTTAGATGATTACTGCCATGTTTGGATGCTTACTGCTATGTTTTGATTACTACCACTGCTATAGTTGAAATATTTTCATTCATCATATTCGTCTTGAAAAGAGATAAATTGAAAAACAGCAATTAGGGTAGAAAATCATAAAATGGAAAGGAAATAGCAATTAGGGTAGAAAACCTTAAAAATGGAAAGAAAATAACAATTAGGATAGAAAATCCTAAAATGAAAAGAAAATAACAATTAGGGTAGAAAACCCTAAAATTGAAGGAAAATAGCAATTAAGGTAGAAAACCCTAAAATGAAAAGAAAATAGCAATTAGGGTGGAAAACCCTAAAATGGAAAGAAAATAGCAATTAGGGTAGAAAACCCTAAAAATAGTCATATTAGGTCTTGTCATGCTTAGAATTAGCATATTAGATCTTACCATATAGGCTCTTGCCTTATTTGCAGTGCATTCCATATTAAGGAGATTTTCACAATCTAGTCATATGTGAATTTCTTGCCATAAATGTGTTATATGCGTGTTATATGCCATATTTAGATGAATAATTCAATTTTGATAATAATTTAATTTATTCAACACCCGAGTCGAACTGCCATATCTGTACACCTAGCAAACAAATTTGGTGTGGGAACGTGCATTTAGGCACCCACATTCTTGGGAAGGGCATAATGGGAATTATAAAAAACCATAATAAAGAAAGAAAAATGCTTTGCCAAACCTTCCAAAATTAGAATTCATGATGAAAAGGGTAATTTAGGATGATTTTGCCCCTCGATAAACCCTAAACCTATAATAGGTTCTAAACCTTAAACCTAGAATAGGTTTTCAATCATTCTAACCTAGAAAAGGTTACCCAATGCCCGAACTACGCGGATTCTGATTCCTAGGGCAAACCCTAGGATACGTAGGCCATTTGAGAGAAACCCAAATTCGGATCCATACCTTAGTCCACTTGGACTATCCATAGATCAACTAGGATATCCAACCATTTCATCCAATCCCGAACTACGCGGATTCTGATTCCTAGGTCAAACCCTAGGATACGTAGGCCATTTTCGGATCCACACCTTAGTCCACTTGGATTATCCATAGATCCACTAGGATACCCAACCATTTCAACCCAATCCCGAACTATGCAGATTCTGATTCATAGGGCAAATCCTAGGATACGTAGGCCATTTGGGAGAAACCCAAATTCGGATCCACACCTTAGTCCACTCGGACTATCCATAGATCCACTAGGATATCCATATTCCAACCCAGAAAGGGTTATCCAAACCTTAGTCCACTCAGACTATTCATAGATCCACTTGGATATTTATCCACATTCCAACCCAGATAGGGTTATCCACATTTCAACCCAGATAGGGTTATCCATATTCCAACCTAGAAAGGGTTATCCAAACCGTAGTCCACTCGGACTATTCATAGATCCACTAGGATATTTATCCACATTCCAACTCAGATAGGATTATCCACATTTCAACCCAGATAGAGTTATCGATATTCCAACCCATAAAGGGTTATCCATATTCTAACCCATAAAGGGTTATCCATATTCCAACCCACTAAGGGTTATCCATATTCCAACCCAAAAAGGGTTATCCACACCTTAGTCCACTTGGACTATCCATAGATCCCCTAGGATATCCACCCCAATTTTGAACCAAATTGGGTTGGCCACATTCCAACCCAGATAGGGTTATCCTTATTCCAACCCAGAATATGTTATCTATATTTTGACCCAGAAAGGGTTATCCATTCTTAGATCCACTAGGACTATCTATCGGTCCACATGGACTATCCAGATCCTAATCCATTGGGTCTCTCAACCTTTCAAGCATAAAACTTCAACTTGAACAAAGAACTTAATCATGCACAAGCATAAATCACAGCCATAAACTATAATCACACCTGAACTACGTTGGTGAACCTGATTTTCAGAATAATTTCGTAATACGTAGGTAATCTGATGGTTACAGATTCGGTTCAATGATATCAAACCACTTGATTTGGTTTAATTTAATAAATAGAGTCTTGCATAGGAAAGGTATAGGAGACCGATTTCGATCGGGCGATTTGGGTGCCTAACCCCTTCCCATAACCGTAACCTGACGCTTACCCAATCTCTGATGGATCAGAAATCCAATCTAAGGGTCATGAGTCAATCGAAGTCTTACCTTGGGGTGAGATTTTACATTTTCCAAGGTCCTAGACCTAAATCTAGGTGGCGACTTCCAAAAGATTTCCATCTTTGTCCTCACAGTGGCGACTCCACTGGGGATATAAATGTCAAACTCCTAAATGAAAACTTTCCTTGTGTGAATTTGATGCTAGATTTTAGGATACTATATTTATGCTTGTATAATATTGCTTTGGGGGGAATGGGTTTAGTCACATTCGTGTGAGTAGCCGAACCGGGTCCCATGCATATGGGGCAGCCCGCTAGGCGAAACACACAGCCTTGGCCTGTACTTTGTGAGACCACGACCGGCGAGCAGCCTCTAACGAGCGTTTCTTGGGTCCGCCTGGGAATGCGTTATGCTACTCGACGTCGCTTGGATCCTTGCAACATAGTATATAAAGGGAATGGGGGCCCATTATTCATCGAGCATTCGGTGATAGGTTACCCTATCCTCGTCAAGGTGACCTTTTCTATCCTAACCCAGATTGTAGTCCAATATTTGTTATTTTTGGTTCATCCCTGAACCGACCCAGTGAAGTCTGCTTAACCATGACATCCATGTTCGAGACGTCGAAGTTCTGTCCGTTTTTGTCCTCGATTGGTCAACATGTTAGAATCTACACGATGAGCATCTTGAACTCTCACCCATTGGGAGTATGAGGTATGTATACACCTGTTCTACATCATAGTAGACGGTCACTATACACCCTCCATTAAGTAAGCTCGATGTGTCGAATCTCTCATTGTTAACACGTCAATTTCAAAAAACGAACAAAAAATTCCTGTCAAGACATAGATACCATGGTCAAGAAGAAATTTACTAGTTTGTTCATCTATGAACCGCTTTTGCTAACCGTCCCTAATAAGGACGATGGATTAATATATCCATTTCAATTTCATCGAATTCGGTAATCCAATTGGCCAGACCTTGGTACCGCTGATTATCCATTTTGGAATCACGAGGTCCCAAGACTGAATACATGGCTTAATCAAATTCAATTAAATTGACTTGGATAATGTTTACCCAATCGCCCTTATGAGGGAGCTAACTTTGTTTGGTTAAGTCATCTTTGATTGTGCATGTGACTTCTTCCACTCCTCTAGATGTCTAGAATCTCGATATTCCTCCATTGGGAATCAAACTGCAACCATATCCACCCTTTTAGGGTGAGAGACCTCTACAATTAGGGAATTGTCTTGATCTCCCACCTTGAGATCCATCCATGTTATCTTTCTAAATGAATCAATGGAAGCCATGAATCTAGATCTTGATTGAACATCAAATTTTGTAAGAAATGAAGGGAACCAGATTTGGGAACACAATCAGTAACTCAGCCAATTTGGTCCAATAGAGCATTCAGTTTAGGCAGCGACAAGCACCTATACCTGAAAAAGTTTACGATATTCTTGTACAGTTAGTCCATGGGCCTACTCAAATATCATATTTAATTCATCTCTGAATTAAGAAAAGATTCAGCCCTTAGGCAAATCCAATCATAGTTCTCAATGTACCTTAAAATTAAGGAAAGATTCAGCCCCTAGGCAAGTCCAATCATAGTTCTCAATGTACCTCTGAATTAAGGAAAGATTTATCCCCTAGGAAAATCCAATCATAGTTCTCAGTGTACCTTAGAATTAAGGAAAGATTCAGCCCCTAGGCAAGTCCAATCATAGTTCTCAATGTACCTCAGAATTAACGAAAGATTCAGCCCCTAGGCAAGTCCAATCATAGTTCTCAATGTACCTTAGAATTAAGGAAAGATTCAGCCCCTAGGCAAATCCAATCACTTTCTTAATGTACCTCAGAATTAAAGAAAGTTTCAATCCCTTGGCAAATCCAATCACCGTTCTCGATTCACCTATGACTTAAGGAGAGATTTAGCCCCTAGGTAAGTCCAATTACCCTTCCTGATTCACCTTTGAACTAAGGAAAGATTCAGCCCCTAGGCAAACCCAATCACTATTCTCAATTCATCTCATAATCAAGGAAAGATTCAGCCCCTAGGCAAATCCAATCACTATTCTCAATTCATCTCATAATCAAGGAAAGATTCAGCCCCTAGGAAAATCCAATCATTTTTCCCTATTCACCTTTCAATTAAGGAAAGATTCAGTCCCTAGGCAGATTCAATCACATCCAGTTCATCTCAGAATCAAAAAATATTCAACCCCTGATTCAACCACCATTTCTAGTTCATCTCAGAACTAAAGAAAGGTTTCATCCCTAGGCAGGTTCAATCATCACTCCCAGATCATGTTAAAATGAAGGAGGCATTCGGCCCCTAGGCTTTTTCACCCTTCACCTCCTGTTTGGGTTCTGATTCATGTTGGAACTAGGAAAAGTTCCATTCTTCTGAATTCAATTAGCCACTAGGCTTATCCAACCATCAACTTTGGTTAGGGTTCTGATCCATGTCTGAAACTAAGAAGAATTCCATTCATCTGAATTCAATTAGCCACTAGACTTATCCAACCATCAACTTTGGTTAGGGTTCTGATCCATGACAGAACTAGAAAAGTTCCATTCATCCGAATTCAATTAGCCACTAGGCTTATCCAACCATCAACTTTGGTTAGGGTTTTGATCCATGACAGAACTAGAAAAGTTCCATTCATCCGGATTCAATTAGCCACTAGGCCTGTCCAACCATCAACTTTGGTTAGGGTTCTAATCCATGTCGAAACTAGGGAAAGTTCCATTCATTTGAATTCAATTAGCCACTAGGCCTGTCCAACCATCAACTTTGGTTCAGAATCTGATTTATGTTGGAATTAAGAAGAGTCCCATTCATCTGAATTCATTTAGCCACTAGGCTTCTCCAACCATCAACTGTGGTTTAAGTTCTGATACATGTTGGAACTAAGAAGAGTTCCATTCATTTGAATTTTATTAGCCCCTAGGCTTGTCCAACAGTCAACTCCAGTTCAGGCTTCGATTTATGTTGGAACTAAGAAAGGTTCCATTCATATGAACTCAATGTGAGCATGAGTTAGCCTCTAGGCCTGTTCAACCATTACCTCTGGTCCATGTTCCATTTCATGAAGGAAACAAAGTGAATTTTAGTCATTTCAACACAATCAATCCATCATCTCTAGCATTTAGAGTCCAATCCATGATTGTCATCCTTGCCTTTATCAATCGGAGCCCAACTCAAGCAATCCTTGCCTCTAACAATTAAAGCCCAGTCCACAACTATCAATCTTGATCTCTATCAATCAGAGACCAATTCAAAATCAATCTTGATCTCTATCAATCAGAGACCAATTCAAAATCAATCTTGATCTCTATCAAACAGAAACCAATTCAAAATCAATCTTGATCTCTATCAATCAGAGACCAATTCAAAATCAATCTTGATCTCTATCAATCAGAGACCATTTCAAAATCAATCTTGATCTCTATCAATCAGAGATCAATTCAAAGTCAACTCTGTCTCTATCATTCAGAGACCAATTCAAATTCAACTCTGTCTTTATCATTCAGAGACCAATTCAAAGTCAATCTTGTCTCTATCAATCGGAGACCGATTCAAAATCAATCTCTGGGTCTATCAATTAGAGCCCGATCCATGTCCATCATAGCCCAGTGCTACAAGTTAGGATAGCTCTTCAGGATTGGTGAATGAGAAGCATTCCTCATTACCTGTCAGTAAAGATCAATTTCAGATTCTAGAGTCATCAGGAGACCATGAAACTTCAACTATGATAGTGCTATCCCATCTTGGGCATTTCTGCCCCATTGGCCAAGGAAATACTAGTATCCAAAGAGTTGCCCTCATATTTCTCATTGTTCAAAGAGAGGGAATGGAATTTTCTCGAGCAGTAGGGTTGACCAAGGATGAGATCCGATATGCCCTAGGCCAGGATAAGAACCAGAATCACAGCTAGGGAATGGTCCAATGATGAAACCCTTAATCCATAAATTGGGGCATGAACCAGATTGACCATGGACCCAAATTGAATGCGGTCTAATGAGGAATGCCATTATGCCCTAAACTGGGGCATGGACCAAATTGACCTTGGACCCAAACTGAGAGTGGTCTAATGAAGAAATCCATTAAATTCCTAAGCCGAGGCATAAACTGGTCTAATTTTGGACTCAAAATGGTGTAGTGCAATGGCAATACCCCTTGCTCCTCAAGCTGGGGCATAAGCCAAAATGATTTTGAATTCAGCTAGAAGTGGTCCATTGATGAATCCATTGAACCCCAAACTCGGTCATGAACCAGAGTAACCTTGAGCTTAAAAAGCAATAGTCCGGTCATGAATGGATCTTAAACTGAAAAAAAAGAGGTAAGAATTATATGGAACCCTAAAAGGTAGGTATCTTGCACCTATTGATAGAGGGGCATGATGAGTCCTGCTATTAGAGATCTGAAGGAAGACTTATTCCCGCAACGACTGAAGGTGGTCGTCGAAGGCATTATGCCCAACTGGGGACGCTTGGACGAACTAGTTGTTTCAACTTTCTATTATCGATATTCGATAGGTCATCCATGTCTAGGTCCAAGATTGATATGCTTGTTGACAAGTCCAGTCCAATCTGCCCTGTATGTAAAAAAAAATCCCCTTTGGGATTTCAAACTCTGTGCCTTGTCTCTTCCATACATTTCCTCCCAGTTTCATACATCTTCCTATTCGACGTGCGCAGTTAATTCTTACTCTGAAGATGATTGAAACGATGAGTCGTCTCCTGAACTTCTACGCCACCCGACCTCTTGAGAAAGAAACGTCCAACCCATCTGGGAAAGCTTTAAATGATCAATTGGGAGACACAAGAGTACTCTCAAGAAACATGTATTGGAGAAGCTGCCATTTGTTCTATCAATGAAAAGATTCCAAGGAAAGCAATAGACAGTAACAGATCATATTAGCAGGTCAGACAATCAGTACAAATGAGTAGAGGACAGATGTGCCACCAAGAAGATGGAAATTTCAAAGTTTTTGCAAAGTACATCATCTGCAAGCAAGAGATACATGATCAAAGAATGAGGTCATTGGAATACCAAAAAAAAAAAAGAAGAAAAGAAGAAAGAAAAAGAAAATTCAAGCCTATGTTTTACCTACATCAATAATGGGAGGTAGTCACATCAGATAGAAGGTGATGATTAACTTCCAGAGGACAGCATACAGATTCATCATTCAGATAAAATCAGATCTAGATGAGCAGTCACAAATGCTCATAAAGTTTATAGAAGATCAAAGTACTAACTAGGGCAAAGATGTTCTATCTGATTGGAAATGTTTGGAAGAAGAAGATTCAAATCCAATATTGAAAGTTATGATTCAACTTTACGATCAAGCAAAGCACTACATTATGTGGCCTCTACATCCAAAAAAAAAAGAAAAAAAAAAGGAAAAAAAATGTTGAATGGCATTGGAGCTCAACAGTAAGCCAATTGTCCCTCTCACTTCAACAGGATGGTAGTTCCAATTAAAGTCTGATAGCAAGTTCGATCGTTCTTCAAGATTCACAGCATGTTGGACCGCACTTCTGATTTTGGCCAATTACATCCTGCCTTTGCAAGTGACGATCTCATCACTTCTTCATCATCAGAGAAAGATTTCTCATCGGCATTAGACTCTCTCTCCCGTCCATCAATCCGACAGCCTTCCAAGGAGTCTCTATCACAAGCCCTTCTTTTGATTATCATTTTGTATGGCATTGTATCTCATGATCATGTCATCATCTTATGTACAAATTCATGAATCTGGCTGGAACTCTCATCTGTCGTTCATTACATCCGACGGCTTCCCAAGGTTCTTATAAGCCCTTCATTTCTCAAGCCAATAAAATGGGATATTCTCGGTAAGATAAATCCATTCTACATAAACAACCAAACACTCTCCCAATGGTAGACCCATGTGGACAGTTTCACATCAGTCCTCTTGGACCTTCAACATCAATACTTTTCAACAAACCTAAAGGTTTTAGGTCCAGATATGATCACGACTGATTCGACATCTCGATGTAGCTTGTTGAAACACGTGTTCTATCCGAACAACTCCAAGAAAGGAAAACATAATTCGGCACCATTTAATTTTGGTGTGGGACTGTATTTCCCTAAGGTCGCTTTTAGTGATGATTCAAATAGTTGCCCGTGTCAACTCAAACAGTGGGGCAAGGCTACCCATTTGTCATGAAAGTCATGCCGTTCGGATTTCCCTAAGGGTTTCAGACCATTGGATAGGACCATAATTTTGGCAATATCGTCACCATATCAAGACTCTTTATTCAACCCAAGATGGGTTTTGCAAAAAGAAAAAATAAAAAAAAAAGGGAAGAAAAGAACCTCAGTAGGGAAAGGCAACCCGAGAAACCTCAATACCTCAGTGGGGATAGGCGACCTGATACAACCCTAAAGCATTGCCCTCATTGGCCCTTCATAGAAAAATCCAATGGTTCATGTAGACAAGTGTCATACCTAGTCTACCCTTCATAAGGAACCTCTCTTTTGCTCTCCAGTGAATCATACTCGGAGGAGTTCAACAAACCATCATCTGTTGGGCTCCATATGATTGCCTTTCAACAGAATTCTATCTTCAAATCCTGTTGGTCATGTAAGGGAGATAGCAAATTCTCATGGCCTGGTTATCGATGTAGCCAAATTCATTCAAATCATCAGTTCCTTTATTTTTTAAAATTCAAGAAGGGTTTATCAAAGAAGTCACTTTCTGCAATCATTCTATCAATCTTCCCTTGACCTTGGAAGCATGGTCAAATTCTAAATGCAATCCAGATTCAACCTTGTTCTAACTCTATTAGATTGCCTGTTTCCTTCTATCATGCCCTAACACAGTACAGTAGTGGTCTGTCACAACATGCAGATACTGGGGCATAGATATACCCTATGCAGAGGAATTGAACTTGATCATGAGCATTACATCTATGATCCATTGTCTAGTCCGAAGTCATTGACTTTCCTAGTCAATAAAAGTAGGTCCGTCTAAATTGGTTTTTGCCAATTTCTTAGTTCTCCCAATCATGTTGATGAAGAAAATCTAATGTGGTCCCTCACCTGTTAGGATTTCATCACCAAATTCTCTGAAGGAACACTTCAAATCCTTTGCTCCTCATGCCTACTTTGGGGCCATGGTTCATTCATCTTTCAAAATTGGCACAACATTGTTGTAAAGCCCTGAGCTTTTCATGAGCCCAGATCAAGGGCCAAACCCATGTCACATTTCATTGCCGCTCGGCTGTTCTACCAATTTGGTCTTCCATAGTGCACAGTCAAAGAACTTAGTTGACCAAATGTCCCTCGACAGTTTAACACCAAGGTCAATCAATAAAATCAGTTTGGTTAGAGACTGTCAAGCTCCCCTCATTCTTGTTTAAAATCCTCGCTAGAGTTTCTTTCAATCCAAAATCCAACAACCCCAATGTTGGCTGAAGAAAATCATCAATTTCAAATTACATGGAACCTTTCCAAGGGAGCAACCAAGTCATCACTACCATGCTGAAATTGTGTCAAACTTTCAGTACCAGGTCATAAATGGCAAATTTCAAATCTAGGTATCATGCCAGCAAAGTCCATGTCACCATTTCCATTGAGGCCACGTTTTATTCCTTCACCAACAAAGCAGGGTCGAAAAAAAAAAAACTTGTAAACTGCCAAGGAATTCACCGTCATTTCAAATCTGTCCAGCACTCTATAAGTTCAAAGTCAAGAGACTTCCAAGATGGGTCACTTTCGAGCATCCTAAAGGTTCAAAGCAACAAAGCTACTTAAGAGGATACTCTAGTTTCCATTCCAGAAGGTTCATAGCCATAGAGCTTCCAAGAAGGATATTCCAATATTCAAACCCGAAGGTCCATAGCTAGTAGGAACTTCAAAGATAAGTCATTCAGTATCACCCTATAAGTGACCTTCTGAGTTCTTGCTCATTTCAGAATCAATTGCAAATTTCTCACCCTAAAAGTGACCTTCTAAGTTCTTGCTCATTTCATAATCAAATGCAGAGCCCTATCTCATTCAAAGATCAAATCAATTTCAGCCTATTAGTGAATCAAATTCAGAGCCCTAGCTCATCCAAAGTTCAAATCAATCTCGGTTTATAAGTTAATCAAATGCAGAGCCCTAGCTCATCCAAAGATCAAATCAATCTCAGATTATTAGTGAATCAAATGCAGAGCCCAAGCTCATTCAAAGATTAAATCAATCTCAATCTATAAGTGAATCAAATGCAGAGCCCTAGCTCATCCAAAATTCAAATCAATCTCAGCCTATTAGTGAATCAAATGTAGAGTCCAAGCTCATCAAAAGATCAAGTCAATCTCAGCCTATAAGTGAATCAAATGCAGAGCCCTAGCTTATTCAGAAAAACAATCTCAGAATTTCAACCAAAAGAGCCTCAGTTCTATCAAAGAAAAGACATCAAGTCTTACATCCAAAAAAATTAAAGCCGAGCCCAAGCTCATGCAATCAGCCTTGTATTCACAGCCTAGCTTCATACAAGAAGAGGTTTATCAGCCTACAAATGGACCAAGTCGGGTTCAAACCCGCACATACCTTGCATCATGAGTTCACCTCAGCAAGAAGAGGTTCCCAGCCTACAAATGAACCTTGTATTCACAGCCTAGCTTCATACAAGAAGAGGTTTATTAGCCTACAAATGGATCAAGCCGGGTCCAATCCCGCACATACCTTGCATTGAGTTCCACCTCAGCAAGAAGAGGTTTCTAGCCTACAAATGAGCCTTGTATTCACAGCCTAGCTCCATACAAGAAGAGGTTCTCAGCCTACAAATGAGCCTTGTATTCACACCCTAGGTCCATACAAGAAGAGGTTCATCACCCTACAAATGGATCAAGCCGGGTCCAAGCCCGCACATACCTTGCATCATGAGTCACCTCAGCAAGAAGGGGTTTCCTGCCTACAAATGAGCCTTGTATTCACAGCCTAGCTTCATACAAGAAGAGGTTTATCAGCCTACAAATGGATCAAGCCGGGTCCAAGCCCGCACATACCTTGCATCATGAGTTCCAACTCAGCAAGAAAAGGTTCCCAGCCTACAAATGAGCCTTGTATTCACAGCTTAGCTTCATACAAGAAGAATAGTCATCAATTCTCCAAGAAGAGCAAACCTTCTTGCCAGTCGAACTACGTTCTGGGCTTGATTTCTAGGACACCCTTAGAATACGTAGGTAGTTTAGGACAAATATCCCTAAGTGCAGCCAAATAAGCAATCTCACCCATATCTCAAAAATGTGATTCTTTTATCTTCAGCCTTCAATTGGTAACAATCTCGGCTAAAGAGGGGCATCTGTAAGCACCCCATTTATATATATATATATATATATATATATATATATATATATATATATATATATATATATAAGAAAGAGAGAGGAAAGAGAGGCCATAGGAAAGAGAATGGGAGAAAGAAAAAAAAGGAAAGAGAGAAAGAAATAAAAGAAAAAAGAAAAGAAAAAAAAAGGGATCCCCTTCACGTTTTCTTTCTAGAAAACGTGAATGAGAGAGAGAAGAAGAGAAGAAGAGAAGAAAAGGAAAGAAAGAAAATAGAAGAAAAGGAAAGAAGAAAAGGAAAAAGAAAGAAAAGAGAAGAAAAGGAAAGAAAGAGAAGAAGAGAAGAAAAGGAAAGAGAAGAAGAGAAGAAGAGAAGAAAAGGAAAAAGAAAGAAAAGAGAAGAAAAGGAAAGAAATAGAAGAAGAAAAGAAAAGGAAAGAAAGAAAAGAGAAGAAAAAGAAAGAAAAAAAAGGGAAAGAATGATAAATAAAAAAAAAGAAAAAGAAAAAAACAATAAAAAGAGGATCTCCTTTACGTTTTCTAGAATGAGAGAGAGAAGAAGAGAAGAAAAGGAAAGAAAGAGAAGAAGAAAAGAAAAGGAAAGAAAGAAAAGAGAAGAAAAGGAAAGAAGAAAAGGAAAAAGAAAGAAAAGACAAGAAAAGGAAAGAAAGAGAAAAAGAGAAGAAAAGGAAAGAAAGAGAAGAAAAGAAGAAAAGGAAAGAAAGAAAAAAAAAGAAGGAAAGAAAGAGAAGAAAAAGGAAAGAAAGAGAAGAAAAAGGAAAGAAAGAAAGAAAATAATAATAAGAAGAGGCGGGAGATCCGAAAGAAGGGAGGGAGAGAGACGGAGCACGGGAGAATGAAGAAGAGGAGCTAAAACCAGAAAAATAAAGAACAGAAGAGGAAGAAAAAGAAGAAGAAGAAGAAGAAGAAGATCAAGAGAAGGAGAAATCAGAAAAAATAGGTAAACTCTACTTTATCGTTTTCTTTGTTCTTTATTTGAAATTTCATGTGCTAAAATTGACCCAAATGTGTTGAAATTTCATGTGGATAAAATTGATCCAAACATGTAGGAATTTCATGTGATCAATATTGATATGAAAATGCTTAGAATTTTATGAAATTTGATCCCATTGGTTTGAAATTTAAGGTGATTAAATATGGACCATTGATATGGATTTTGGATGATTAAAATTATGGCCATCTTATCTGGATCTGATCTTGAGAATTTGATGTGATTAATTGGATCAATTACATGTAAGAATTTCATGTGATCAAAATTGATCTAAAAATACATAGAATTTTATGAAATTGATCCATTTGGTTTGAAATTTAAGGTGATTAAATATGGACCATTGAAATGGATTTTGGATGATTAAATTATGGCCATCTAATCTGGATCTGATCTTGGGAATTTGAGATTAATTGGATCAATTACATGTAGGAATTTCATGTGATCAAAATTGATCTGAAATGCTTAGAATTTTATGGAATTGATCCATTTGGTTTGAAATTTAAGGTGATTAAATATGGACTATTGATATGGATTTTGGATGATTAAATTATGGTCATCTGATCTGGATCTGATCTTGGGAATTTGAGATTAATTGGATCAATTACATGTAGGAATTCATGTGATCGAAATTGATCTGAAATGCTTAGAATTTTACCAAATTGATCCCATTGGTTTGAAATTTAAGGTGATTAAATATGGACCATTGATAAGGATTTTGGATGATAAAATTATGGCCATCTTATCTGGATCTGATCTTGGGAGTTTGATGTGATTAATTGTGACCATTGATTTGAAACTTTTTAATACAAATTTGTATATGGTCATTTGATGTTAAGTTATTTTCACATGATTTAATTGTGGCCTTTGATCTTGAGCCATTGATTGATAAATCTGATCCACTGGATGATCAATTGATTTCTGATTATGGGATGACATTAAATTTGAACCATTGGATTCCATGTTGATATGTCCACCATCTTGATGCTTGCATGATTCTTTCTGTTTTGGAATGCTACACATGCTTATTGTCATATTTGTCTGTCACATGCTTACTGTCATATTTAGATGATTACTGCCATGTTTGGATGCTTACTGCTATGTTTTGATTACTACCACTGCTATAGTTGAAATATTTTCATTCATCATATTCGTCTTGAAAAGAGATAAATTGAAAAACAGCAATTAGGGTAGAAAATCATAAAATGGAAAGGAAATAGCAATTAGGGTAGAAAACCTTAAAAATGGAAAGAAAATAACAAATAGGATTGAAAACCCTAAAATGAAAAGAAAATAACAATTAGGGTAGAAAACCCTAAAATTGAAGGAAAATAGCAATTAGGGTAGAAAACCCTAAAATGGAAAGAAAATAGCAATTAGAGTAGAAAACCCTAAAATGGAAAGAAAATAGCAATTAGGGTAGAAAACCCTAAAAATAGTCATATTAGGTCTTGTCATGCTTAGAATTAGCATATTAGATCTTACCATATAGGCTCTTGCCTTATTTGTAATGCATGCCATTTTAAGGAGATTTTCATAATCTTGCTATATGTGTATTTCTTGCCATAAATGTGTTATATGCCATATTTAGATGAATAATTCAATTTTGGCAATATTTTAATTTATTTAACACCCGAGTCGAACTGCCATATCTGTACACCTAGCAAACATATTAGGTGTGGGAACGTGCATTTAGGCACCCACATTCTTGGGAAGGGCATAATGGGAATTATAAAAAAACCATAATAAAGAAAGAAAAATGCTTTGCCAAACCTTCTAAAATTAGAATTCATGATGAAAAGGGTAATTTAGGAAGATTTTACCCCTCGGTAAACCCTAAACCTATAATTGGTTCTAAACCCTAAACCTAGAATAGGTTTTCAATCATTCTAACCTAGAAAAGGTTACCCAATGCCCGAACTACGCGGATTCTGATTCCTAGGGCAAACCCTAGGATACGTAGGCCATTTGAGAGAAACCCAAATTCGGATCCATACCTTAGTCCACTTGGATTATCCATAAATCCACTAGGATATCCGACCATTTCATCCAATCCTGAACTACGCGGATTCTGATTCCTAGGTCAAACCCTAGGATACGTAGGCCATTTGGGAGAAACCCAAATTCGGATCCACACCTTAGTCTACTTGGATTATCCATAGATCCACTAGGATACCCAACCATTTCAATCCAATCCCGAACTACGTGGATTCTGATTACTAGGGCAAACCCTAGGATACGTAGGCCATTTGGGAGAAACCCAAATTCAGATCCACACCTTAGTCCACTCGGACTATCCATATATCCACTAGGATATCAATATTCCAACCCAGAAAGGGTTATCCAAACCTTAGTCCACTCCGACTATTCATAGATCCACTAGGATATTTATCCACATTCCAACCCAGATAGGATTATCCACATTTCATCCCAGATAGGGTTATCCATATTCCAACCCAAAAAGGGTTATCCAAACCTTAGTCCACTCGGACTATTCATAGATCCACTAGGATATTTATCCACATTCCAACACATTTCAACCCAGATAGGGTTATCCATATTCCAACCCATAAAGGGTTATCCATATTCCAACCCATAAAGGGTTATCCATATTCCAACCCAGAAAGGGTTATCCATATTCCAACCTAAAAAGGGTTATCCACACCTTAGTCCACTTGGACTATCCATAGATCCACTAGGATATCCACCCCAATTTTGACCCAAATAGGGTTATCCACATTCCAACCCAGATAGGGTTATCCTTATTCCAACCCAGAATATGTTATCTATATTTTGACCCAGAAAGGGTTATCCATTCTTAGATCCACTAGGACTATCTATCGGTCCACATGGACTATCCAGATCCTAATCCATAGGGTCTCTCAACCTTTCAAGCATAAAACTTCAACTTGAACAAAGAACTTAATCATGCACAAGCATAAATCACAGCCATAAACTTTAATCACACCTGAACTACGATGGTGAACCTGATTTTTGGAATAATTCCATAATACGTAGGCAATCTGATGGATACAGATTTGGTTTAATGATATCAAATCACTTGGTTTGGTTTAATTTAATAAATAGAGTCTTGCATTGGAAAGGTATAGGAGATCGATTTCGATCGGGCGGTTTGGGTGCCTAACCCCTTCCCATAACCGTAACCTGACGCTTACCCAATCTCTGATGGATCAGAAATCCAATCTAAGGGTCATGAGTCAATCGAAGTCTTACCTTGGGGTGAGATTTTACATTTTCCAAGGTCCTAGACCTAAATCTAGGTGGCGACTTCCAAAATATTTCCATCTTTGTCCTCACAACACCATAGGCACCTGTGTGGTTTGAGACATAAACAGAAAAGAGAATAACGTACATATGTGAATGGAAAACAAATTTTATATATAAAAAGGAGAACAAGACAAATGTACATCTGAATCAGAGTATGGTCCACAATCCAGACAGTTACTCTGTAGTATAAAAGGGAAAAAGAAATAAATGGTATCATGGAGCTGGGGGTGCTGGAGGAGGAGGTGACTAACTGTCTCTATCATAGTCCTCAGCATACACTCTCACAAGCCTGGCTACCTAGGTTTAGGTCGCTCGGAGACTAGCTATTAGATCTACTACCCGTTGGTCTGTAGCACGCGGAGCCTCAGGAATCTCATGTAGTAGCGCCATTATGTCATCTGATGGTTGGAGTGAAAGGCTAGCTGAGTGAGAAGTCCAAGAAGGACCTGCTCCAGTAGAATACAGTGGTAATGGAGGTGGTATGGCATCCAGATCCATGTACATCCTATCATCATCCTCCTCATCACCACTCTCGTCTGTCTCTGCTGCTACTACTGCTGCCACCTCTGCATCTACTGCAGCTACCGAGTGAGAGGACGTCTCATAGCATTTCTCTCATCATTACTGACCTGTATCTCTCTTATGCCCATCCTACTGATGGCTTCCCAATCCAATTCAGCTGAGAAGGTGTCTTTAAAAATCCTCTCATCCTCTAGGTTCACCTGTAGACGTGCTAGCAAAGTGGAGATCAGCCGTCCATAGGGAAAGTTACCTTTCGAGTCAGGTAACGTAGCTCTGTACATGGTCCTAAGGATAATGTATGGGAGACAGATAGGCTACCTAGTAGAGATATAGTACAACATGCACTGAGTTAGTTGAGAGACCATCTCGTAGTGTCCACCCTGATGGATCAGATTATGCTGGACAATCTTACAGTAAACCCGTGGCTCAGGATGTAGGTTAACCACCTTCATTCCCCAGTGGTCATCCCAAAGAATCTGATTGTCTATCTCTACACGCACCTGTGTAGATAGGAACTGGGGCTCCCTTGGTGCATAGTAGACCAACTGTCCATCATTGGAAATGCCTAGGAGATCAGGCAACTCCTGACAATTGAAAGAGGTATGAACCCCTTTCACCCAACTGGTGATCCAAAGCTCTCTACCCCTATCCACATCCTCTAGGTCACCCTCCACTTGAAGGTGACAGTAGAACTACTTCACTAAATCTGGGCGAGTACAAGCCTCATACAGGATCATAGGAAGCCAGCCCTTATCACTAAATGCCCTCTTCCCATCAAACAGGGCTAAGTGGGCTATGTTCTCACATTGACCCCCTTACACTTCCTTCTAATCAAACCAAGGATATTGTACCTCAGCTTCGACGGACTGGAAGCAACGCGGGTCATGGACTCGAGGAACCTTGGTGCGAACCATGATAACTACAAGAGAAGAAAATAAGGAAAACAAATAAGAAAATTTAAATTTGGGCAGCATAACGATGTAAAATGGGAAAAAGCCTCACTTTTTACCCCAAGATTGGGCAGGAGGACTTACATAGGTCCCAAATCATCCTACAAGGCTCATACAATGGAAAATTTTAACTAAGTAGATTTGAATTTGAATAAATTTTTGACATTTGGGAAAAACCTCAAAATTTAGGTCAAAACTAGGAATTTTCCAATTTCTACCAAACCAACCGATGAAAATCAAATTTTTCTTGAGGGATTTTATCCGTTGGGCAGCCAATAGCAATAGTCCCCAATAAAAATCAAATTTTTATGGTCCAATAGATGTTAATTTGAAGAAAGCCCTATATATGGTAAAAACCTAGGTATGAAAGCTTAAAATGGAAAAAGAGTAGAGAACATAGCTCGAGGAATGGAAGGAAGATTGTTAATCGATGGAAAAATCACCAAGTTCATATGGTTGATACTGTAGCAACTCAGTGGTGGCGAGCTGAGTTGAGACTGTAGGAAGAAGAAAGGGAAATGAGAGGGAAAATCTCAAAAAATAGGTTTTAAAACTGATTTTGAACCTTACGATCGCACAATTCGACCAAAATGATCAACCGTGTCATCGACTGTATGATCGACTATAGGGTCTTGGGAAGTTACCAGGGATTTGGTGGTCGAACCTATGGTCGCACAACATCCGACCAAAGCCATCAACCGTATGACTGGCTGCTGTCTACTTTTTGATTCTGTTTAAACTTTTGCATGTTGCTTCTCTCGCTTACCATTGTGAGACTAACCTAACATTACCATTTTATTTTGTCTCACACGTACAACCTTTCCAAGTACCATTTATCCAGGAATTCAAATGGCTGGGCGAAGAGTTAGCCAAAAAAGACAAAATGCAAACCCACCTCAACCACCTTTGGAGACCAATGGCAACGAAGGTCAGCAAGGATAAGAAGGAAATATTGAGAATCAAGGTATGTGCCTTAAGATGTTCACCCATAAGCCAAACCAACCAACTTACCAACACCACCTATGGATTTGGTTACTATGGTGATGGATTTGGCACAACAAGTGCAATAGATATAGCAAAGGCAAGCCAACATGAAGCTGTTATGGGAATTGCTTCCCATGTTGCAAATGCAACACCTCTACTTGCAGGGTAAGCTAATACCGTACCTGGTGGTAGCAATACAGTACCCCAAGCACCTCAAACGCCAGTGTTACAATCTCATGTGTAGAATACTGAGGCACAACAAGGCAGATATAAACAGGGTAACTATGAGTACCAACCGCCTATGTATGGAGCATATGCTCAGTATCAACTTGATCACTCTAGATTGATCGAAAGTTTTCTGAAGATAAAGCCTAAGGAATTCAATGGAAAGCCATCGGATCCTCTGTGGCCAGCTCACTGGATCGATGAGATGGAAAGAAATTTTATGATGATGACTGTAAATGAAGAGGAGAAGGTGTTATGTGCCACTTTTATGTTGAAAGGTGATGCACACCATTGCTGGAAATTTACTCGACGTTATCTATTGACAAAGCACACCTAACTGACCTGGGCTATTTACAAGGAAGCTTTCTTCAAGAAGTATTTTCCTAGGAGTTTCAGAGACCAGATGGAAAAAGAATTTATGAGTCTATATCAAGAACAAATGTTTATAGACGCTTATCAGCAGCGTTATTAAGAGTTGTTTTTCTTTGCTCCCTTTAGCATGCAGGGGGAAAATACCAGAACCCGAAGGTTCATCATGGGACTTAGGGGAAGCATTCATGAGCATGTACTAGGACTAGAAAAGAATATTTATAATGAAGCGGTACAAATTGCTTGAGTTTTGGAGTCGAGCCAAAGGGAGAGTTATTTTTCTCAAAATAGGGGTATAAAGAGGTCGAATGGGAACACGTTCAACGGAGGGAACTTAAGAACATTCAAACCCTTCCATACTCTAGGCTTCGATACTGCATATAAGACTACTCCAACAACTCAACCTCAGCAAAAGAAAATTAATGCTGGAGTCATTTGCTTTAACTGCGCTCAAATAGGGCATTATTTAAGAGATTGTACTAAGCCAAGGAAGCAACTACATCAAGGAAAAGTTTATGCAATTACTTCTGAAGATGCTGTCGCATTGTCTAATGTGGTCACAAGTACGATTCAACCTTTTATTTTGAAATACCTTGTGTGAGCATGTAGACTAAATTAAATCAAATCACAAGTATCGTACCTATTAATGACATACCCGCCAGAATACTCTTTGACTCTGGGGCTACTCATCTTTTATATCTGTGTCATTCGAAAAGAAGTTGAGCCTACCCCTCAGGTCTTTAGATTTCAAACTACTTGTACGATCACCTATGGGATTAGAAGTAGAACTAGACCAAGGTTATGGACCATGTCCAGTTATTATCGGTGAGAAAACTATGGATGCAACCTTAATCCAACTCGAGATGGTAGACTTTGACATCATCCTAGGGATGGACTGGTTATCCCAGCATTCTGTGAATTTGATTTGTGCTGAGAAGAAGATATCATTTAATGATACGAAAGGCGTAGAGTTCAGTTTTATGCGAACCAAACTTTCCCGTAAACTAAAACTCATTCTTTCGGCATTAAAACTAGAAGATGCCTCGAGAAAGGAGGAGTTGGGTACCTAGTATCCGTAGTCGACCTCACCAAGGAAGCACCACGAATGGAGGATATTGAAGTTGTGCATAAATTTCTGGATGTATTTGCTGAGGAATTACTAGGATTGCCACCTGATCGAGCGACATAGTTCGTTATAGACCTTATACTTGGAGCCGCATCAGTATCTAAGGCACCTTATCGAATGGCTCCTACTGAACTAAAGGAACTAAAGGTACAATTACAAGAACTGCTGGACAAGGGTTATATTCGATCTAGTATATTACCATGGGGAGCGTCAGTATTATTCGGAAAAAAGAAGGATGGTAGCATTCGACATTGTATAGATTATCAGGAATTTGAACAACCTCACGATCAAGAACTGGTATCCATTGCCTAAGATCAATGAATTATTCAACCAGTTGCAAGGTGCTATAGTGTTCAAAATTGATCTTCAATCGGGATACCATCAATTGAAGATTAAGGAGGGTGTAAGCACCCCATTTTTGCCATCCCAGCTAAACAAAGCCCTGCGGGCGTGTGGACAACAAAAGGAGAAAGATGATCGGAAGTTTGGATTTTCGACTGCGAATTTGAGGAAGTTTTCAATGGGTCTGTGAATTTGAGGAAGTTTTCAATGGGTCCACAGCAAGGTCATGGGTTATAATTTTCCATGGATGCATAGGTCATAGAATTATCTTCGAAATGAGACCAGAATTGCTCAATTCTGATATCAAATGAAGAAGATATGACCATTTTAGTCGGATGATACATATAAGGGAGGTTTATGAAGTTATTATAAATAATCCCAGGGGCCTTCGTGCAAATTATCCTAAGTCAGATCGTTTGAATTTCAAATCATCATATCTTAATCATCCGACATCGGATTTAGATGATCCCAAGACCATTAATCTTCATTCATGATGTTCTACAAAATGGACGTAAAAAATCCCAGGTAGAAGTCACCAGTGGGTCCCATGCAAGCTTGCATGCAAAATTATCGTCAGAACTTCAAAGCTGCATATCTTTTCCGTTCTACATCGGATTCCGGTGATTCCAGTTCCTATATTCCTCATTTTCAATGTTCTACAAAATGAACGCAAAAAATTTGGAATAGAGGCCATCGGAAAATTCCATGCGGGATGACAGCGGAAATGACCCATGAAATGACAAGGAGAGAAAACCCATTATAAAATATATGTGTATATATGTATATAATATATATTATTATATCTAAATGATAATCCAAAAGATTTTGAGAAGAAAAATGAAAGAGGGGAGAGAGAAAACGTGAAAGAGAAGGGGATTTAGGGTTTTGAGATAATCCAAAAAGATTTTGAGAAGAAAAATGAAAGAGGGGAGAGAGAAAACGTGAAAGAGAAGGGGATTTAGGGTTTTGAGATAATCCAAAAAGATCTTGAGAAGAAAAAGGAAAGAGGGGAGAGAGAAAACGTGAAAGAGAAGGGGATTTAGGGTTTTGAGATAATCCAAAAAGATCTTGAGAAGAAAAAAGGAAAGAGGGAGAAATAAAAAAAAAAGAAAAGAAAAAGGGGGGAAAAAGATTCCCCTTCATGTTTTCTAGAAAGAAAACGTGAAAGAGAGAGAGGGAGAAAAGAAAAAAAGGAAGGAAAGGAATGAAGAAGAAAAGGAAAGAAGAGAGAAAGGAAAGAGAGAAGGGGTTTTCTAGAAGAAGAATGAGAAAAAGGAAAGAAAGGGAAAAGAAAAAACGTGGGAAGGAAGAAAAGAAAGGAAAGAAGAAAAAATGGAGAGAAAAAAAGATTTTCTAGAAAAAAGAAGAAAAGGAAAGAAGGATCTTCTAGAAAATGAATGAAAAATTATAAATAGGAGAGAGGACGGATCCTTTTCCAGACCAGAGAGAGAGGGGAACGTGGGTGAGAGAGAGAAACGTGAGTGAGAGAGAGAAAACGTGAGAGAGGAAGAAAGAAAGAGAGAGAAAAGAGAAAAGAAAGAAAAGAGAAGAAGAAAAGAGAGAAAGAGAAGAGAGAAAGAAGCAGAAGAGAGGAGAAGGAGGATTCACACTCAAAGGGGATTGATACAATCCCCAATCACCCTTCATCAACAGTTTCGCTCGATTTGAGCCTAAGGTCAGTACTCTAAACAAATTTAGAGGTCGTTATAATGCCCGAATGCCAATTTTGCTTGAAAAAGGCTAATTTTCATGAAATCTCAATTATGAATGCTCTATTACATGCTTGTTAATGTTACGATGCCTATGTCTAACATTTTTCATGAATGATAATTTGTCTAAGCTATTCAATGATAAATTTTTGATTGATATACAATGATGTTTGATGTTTTTGTAAATTTCATAAAGTGATTTTCTGATCTGAAAATTCTAGATTTAGGGTTCAAACTTAGGACGTACATCATATGTATTTTTTCTAAGATTTTGAAGCCCAAAATTTTATGGGAGACTTTCTGATATAATATAAGACTACCCTAAAAATTTCGTTCCATTTGGAATTGGGGAAATATATCAAAAAATTTGTCTTTAACATTGCTATTTTTCTCGGATGTAATGCAATCCTCCATCGGAAAGTCTCTAGACAAAGGCCTTATGGCCATAATCAGAAACTCCACTTAACATGAAATTTGTAGACATGAAAGTCTTCTAAAAATGGCACTAGTTTCATATTTTTTCCATTTTTCTTTGAATTAATATCAATTTTTAAGTGCATAGTGCTTTGATTTCAGATCTGTCATGATGTGCTGATTTGCATGATTGAAAAGAGTCATTTTTCACAAAGAAAATATACTGTTTTAACTTGTTTTTCTTAATGAAATTTTAGATCAGATAGTTATCTACATAGATATATGTCTGTATTTAATTTTCATTAAGAATAGAATTTTATTTAGAATTTATGGTGCAACTGGTCAAAAATATGGAACAGACCTGACCAGTGTATTTGCCTGTACTTGGGGAATATTTTCGACCTTCCTATGGTCTCTTTTAGGATTAGCTTCCTTGAGACAAAATGTTGGCCTCTGAGTCTTCTTTCCAGGGATATCTTTTAAGAATTTTTTGAGAAAGTACTGTGCCCTATGTGCCCATTTTGGTCGAGCCTAACAAAGCTGTCATCTTGCTACGTGTTCCATCATGTTTTGATTGATTCTCATATGCTTTGGTTGTTTCTTACATGCCATATTTGATGCTGTGCTATGTTCGGATGCTCGTATGCATACACTACTATAATTGGAATGATCACACTGCCATATTTGGAATAGTCACACTGCCATAATTGGAATGATCACACTGCCATAATTGGAATAATCACATTGCCATGATTGGAATGCTACACATGCTTATTGTCATATTTGTCTACTACACTTGCTCACATATTACTGCCATGTTTGGATGCACACTTACCATGTTTGTATTGATTCACATGCACACTTGCCATTTTTGACTGATTTGTTGCTAAATTTGAATATCTTTCCAACATGCTATATTTGGATGCTTACACTGCTATATTTAAGCTCACATTGCTTTGTTAGATTGTTTACATTGTACAACAATTAGGGTAGGAAACCCTAAGATGGAATGAAAACAATAATTAGGGAAAGTGAAACCCTAAAAATAAAAAATAGCAATTAGGGCAAAATAAACCCTAGAATAAAGAGAATAATTAGGGTATGAAACCCTAAAAAATGAAAATCACAATGAAAAGGGATAGGAAACCCTAAAAAAACCTAAGAATGGAAACAATAAAAATGGTAGGAATTTAGGTCTCATCCTTAAATCCTATTGACAAAAATAGAAAGAATTTGGTACACATCCCAAATAAAAATGGTAGGAATTTAAGTCTCATCCCTAGATCCTATTAACAAAAATAGAAAGAATTTGGTACACATCCCAAATAAAAATGGTAGGAATTTAGGTCTTATCCCTAGATCCTATTGACAAAAATGGAAGGATTTGGTACACATTCCAAATCTGACTCTCAAAACCCTTTCGAACTACGTCGTACCTGATTTCTAGGGCAAACCCTAGAATACGTAGGCAATTTGGGAATCCCAAATACGGTACAAAACCACCCATCAACCATACATCCAGCATAAACTTCAACTTGAACAAAAAAATCTAATTGAAGCACACGCATAAATCACTTCCATAATCTTTAATCACACAACCCATTTTCGAACTACGTTTTTGGACTTGATTTCCAGGATTGGAATACGTAGGCAGTTTGAGATGTCTTACACATCTCAGATTCAGTCCAAGACCGAACCATCTTTGGTTCGGTTCACTGTATAATATTGTACATTACATTTGCTTGTTTATTTGTTTTAAAACATGATTGGCTAAACCCTAGGTTTAAATAACTTAGCAACTTGGTTTAGGACATCCCCCATTGAACCCTAGTCATCTAGTTGACCAAGCACAGTCAAAATTAGAATTTAAGGAAAGTTTAGGAGGCCGATATTGATCGGACGGTTTGGGTGCCTAACACCTTCCCATAACCGTACCCTGAATACTTACCCGATCTCTTGCAGACCAAAGAACCGATACATTGGGTCACGAGTCAATAGAAGTCTTACCTTAGGGTGAGGCTACATTTTTAGAGGTCCTAGACCTTAATCTAGGTGGCGACTCCAACAGATACAATCGATCTTCATCGATATGGGATACACATTTCCATCCCGAGGAGGATCACGTCGATTTCCCATTGTCCTCACAGTGGCGACTCCACTGGGGATTAATATTCAGACTCCTAGGATACTTTTCTTATATTGATTTGCTTGACATTTGATGCTAGATCTAGGGTACTATATTTATTGTTTGTACATATTGTTTTGGGGGGAATGGGTTCAGTCACACTTTCGTGCGAGTAGCCGAACCAGGTCCCATGCATGTGGGGTAGCTCGCTAGGAGAAACACACAGCCTTGGCCTGTACTTTGTGAGACCACGACCGGCGAGCAGCCTCTAACGAGCGTTTCTTGGGTCAGCCTGGGAATGCGTTATGCTACTCCCCGTCGCTTGGATCCTTGCAACATAGTATATAAAGGGATTGGGGGCCCATTATTCATCGAGCATTCGGTGATAGGTTACCCCATCCTCGTCAAGGTGGCCTTTTCTGTCCTAACCCAGTTTGAGCCACATGTATGTTATTTTGGTCCATTATTGAACCAACATGGTAAAATCCACTCGATCATAATACTTACGTCCGAGACGTCGAAGTTCTGCCCATTTTTGTCCTTGACTTGTCAACATGTTTGGATCCACACTTGAGTATTCTTGTCTCTCACTTGTTGGGAGCGTGAGGGTTATGTATACCCGCATACACATTAGTGTGGGCGGTCTGTACACGCCCCCCATCGTACAAAGCTCATTGTGTTGACCGTTCAATATTGATACATCAATCTCAAAAATGATCAGAAAATCTTTGTCACGGTATAGATACTATGATCAAGTAGAAATTTACCGGTTTGTTCAGTCATGAACCGCTTTTTCTAACTTTCCCATATGAAATTTACAAATAAGTATATCCATTCAATTCCTTTGAATTCAACGAGCTAAGTGGTCGGATCTTGCTGTCTAATGAACCATTTGGGTCATGAGGCCCAAGACCAGTCACAAGGTCCGTCGAAACAATTAAATTGATTCGGGTAATATTTTGTTCAATGGATTTCATAAGGGGCTAACATTTGTACTGGTCGAGTCAGCTTGTGTGTGCATGTAAAACCTTCAAGTGTCCAGTTATTTTCAAATCCTAATCCATTCGATCTATTCCAACATAGGTGATTATTGAGCCAATCTACAAGCATTGCTACTCTTTGGATAAGAGATCCTATCACCAATAGGCTGTCTAGAGCACCCATCATTAAACCGGTCGGACTTATTCCTGAAAAACCAATTAAAGTGATGGCTAACCAAGATCAAGATGAGGTTTCTTTAGAGAACCGAGTAACCAAAATAGAGGACACTGTAAGTGAGATGGCTGTCATGCTGTGAAATGTGCATAAGCTACTAATAGGAAAAGAGGACACACCCTCCACATCAAAGGAAGACACCCCCAGCAAGAATAATCCTATTGTGTTCTCAAATCCCGCTTTTGAGGAAGAGGGAGAGGTTATCTGCAAGCAACCGTCGATCATCCAGAAGGCTCCTTCAATCAAGAAGCCGAAAAAATCTAAAGATCCATATGGGAACCGACTGAGTCATGTAGAACAGATACTGAGGGGCCTGAAGGGCGTAGAGAGTCAGATCATTGATTCTGAGGGACTATGTTTCTTCCCAGATGCCAAACTGCCACCAAAATTTAAATGGACTACTGAAAAGTTTGACGGGACAGGGGATCCCAAGACACATCTGAGATCATTCACAGGACTGTTGAGGCATGGGCATGGGTTTACTGATGAACAATTGGGGCAAGCGTTTCAATTCTCGTTAACTGGAGGGGCACATAGATGGCTAATGAATCTGAACCCCTCACAAGTCCACTCTTGGACCGATATCACCAGAGCATTCACCAATCATTACTCCTATAATACTGAGATAGAGACTCATAGGAGACAATTAGAGACCATGGTGCAAAAATCTGATGAAGGCTTCATAGAATACTTGACCAGGTTCAGGAAAGTGGCGGCACAACTCTGGGATCGACCATCAGAGAGGGACCAGGTCCAAATGATGATGAAAGGGCTCAATAAAGCATACAAAGCATATATTTTTGGACAGGCTATCCTCACATTCGAAGGGTTAGTCGTAGCAGGACAACAAGTAGAAGATGCTATTAACTATGGAGATGAACTCCCGATGAAAATGGAAAAGTCGGAGGCGGGTCCAAGCAGGAGATCCTACCAACCCAAGTACAACAATGCCCACAAGGAAGTGGCAGTTACAAATACGGTTGTTGCACCGACACCAATTAACTACGCTTTACCTGCTCCACGACAGAGGCCTTTCAGGTTGTATACGGAGTTGTCATTACCAAGGGAAGTATTGATGGAAAGATTGTTGAGGGATGGAAAATTAAAACCACCACCACCCATGAATGTGCCAAACCCACCACCAGCCTCCTATCGTGCGGATAAATTTTGTAAGTTCCACAATCAGGCAGGTCATGATACAGAATACTGTTGGAACCTCAAAAATGCCATACAAGACCTAATTGATTCAGGGGCATTCAAAGTACAAGGAAGAAACAATCAGGCATCAATCAACAATAACCCACTCCCATATCATAATGTGAATTTCATAGAATGGGAGATGTTGGATTCCAAGGAAGAGGTTTCGGAGAATGAAATTTGCATGATAGGTGACAATTTGGACCAAGAATTTGATCCCACTTATCCCTGGAACTATGGACATTTCGAAGAGCCAGAGGAGCCTTACGGTGTCTACATGCCCGATGAAGAACAAGAAATTACTCAACTGAATGAACAATTTGATGAGTTCGGAATCTACATACCCGGTGAAGGACAGGAAGTCAGTCATCTGGATGAACAATTCGATAGCTATGGCATCTACATCCCAGGAGAAGATAGGACTGTGGCAGAAACCCGTACAGGAAAAGGGTACAAGCCAGCACATTTAGGCCCCGTTTGATAACACTCCAGCTCCCATGGAGCTACTTCTGGTCCGGAGTCATTTTCTACTTCTTCTCCGGAGTCAGGATTTTTGGAGTAGAATGCTGTTTGATAACGCTGCTCCAAAATCAAAAGACTATGCTTCCAGAATGCTATTTTGTGATGGTGGTGGGTGGTGGCGGTGGCAGTGCTAATGGGTGGTGGCAGTGGCTGCAGTGGTGGCAGTGGCTGCAGTGGTGGGTGGGTGGTGGTGGCGACGGTGGTGGTGGTGGTGGTGGCAGTGATGGTGGAAGGTGGTGGGTGGTGGTGGCGGTGATGGTGGAAGGTGGTGGATAGTGGTAGCGGCGATGGTGGAGGGTGGTGGTGGTGGTGGCGGTGGCGGCAGTTGTGGCAATGGTGGTAGGTGGTGGGTGGGTGGTGATGGCGACGGTGGTGGTGGTGGCGGTGATGGTGGAAGGTGGTGGGTGGTGGTGGCGGCAGTGGTTGTAGGTGGTGGGTGGGTGGTGGTGGCGACGGTGGTGGTGGTGGCGGTGATGGTAGAAGGTGGTGGGTGGTGGTGGTGGTGGCGGTGGTGGTGGAAGGTAGTGGGTGGTGGTAATGGCAGCGGTGGCGGTGGTGGTGGTGGCGGCGGCTGTGGGTGGTGGTGGGGATGGTGGCGGTGGAGGGGTGGTGGTGATGATGGCAGTGCTAGTGGTAGTGGTGATGGCAGTCAGTAGTGGTAATAGCTCCGGAGCAAGAGAAGTAAGTTTTTTTAGCTCCAGTTTTTTAGCTCTCAGAGACAGTTTTGGAGCGGTTCACTCCATGGGAGTCAAAACTTGAACCATGTTTATCAATCGCCATTCTACTCCGGATTAGCTCCGGAGCTAAGAAGTAAGGAGCTGGAGTGTTATCAAACGGGGCCTTAGCAGCAGAGAATCCAGCCCAGTTGGCCAGAGAGAAGGAACTGGGGCAATCTAGTCAACCTGAACCACCCAATCCGGTTCTCAAACAATTGCAGAAGACGCAAGCAAATGTCTCCATCTGGGAGTTATTAATGGCATCAAAAGCTCATAGGGACGCCGTGCTAAAATCCCTGACAAGCATACATGTACCGGTAATAATGGATTGCAATGAACTAGCGGATCTGGTCGGCGGCCGTTATGCAGTAAATTCAATCATATTTAGCAATGCAGACCTCCCAAGTGAAGGAACCAAACACATCAAAGCTCTACACATCACTATTGGTTGCAGAAACAAGGTTGTTTCATAGGTATTAATTAATAATGGGTCAGCCCTAAATGTATTTCCCCTCAGAACATTCAGGTACTTGGGATTCAAAGATGAAGAAATGAAGCCATCAGATCTGATCATCAAGGCTTATGATAATACCCGCAGGGCCATCCAAGGTGTCTTCAATGTGCCTATCCGAGTCGGTCCCGCTGTATTTGATACAGAGTTCCAAGTCATTGATATCCAGGCTACATTTAATATACTACTGGGTCGTCCATGGTTACATGCAACTAATGCAGTTGCGTCCACCCTGCATCAGAAAGTCAAATTCATACATGGGGATGTTATCATAACCATCAATGCAGATTCAGAAATGGTCAATGCACTGGCTACGGGGAGAATGGGTTTTGAAGGTGATGAGGGATCATCTGAGACTGTCCACCATGGCGGCTTTAAAATAGACAATATCTTGGCTATCACAGGGGCAGATCCCACAGGTATGCATTTGTCTTTTTCTTTTCGTCAATTGCTAAATATGTCTTATTTTCCAGGAATGGGCCTCGGCTTACATCAACAAGGTAATATTGAAGTCTTATCTATGTTAATTAATGAGCACAGATTTGGACTGGGATACGTACCCAACGGACATGATTTAGAGTTGATAGAGCGGAAACAAAGGGGGGAGCCGATCAAAGATTTCGAGGCTCGAGAAGAAGAAATACAAAAATAATAATGCATATGATAATAGTAGTACAATAAAGGCTACGGGCATGAACAGAGGAAGATGGCAACAGCAGAGAGAACGGATGGGCAAATCAATCAAGTATTGGCTGAAGGATTGTACAGTCAAGAAAATACCCCATATTACAAAACTCTGAATGGGTATTTCATCAAAGAAGGAGATGATTCACCTTTCCATGGGTTCTCCGAACCTTGGTTTGATGGGCGATTCCAGAGACGATGGCCCGGGTTTGAGATTTTCTTTGACTGTACCATTGATTGGGGAGATACTGAGAATACACTGGCAAAAGAGCAAAGAGGAGAGCTACAACCTGAGGCGAATACGGTTGACATCGGTAACTTGTTCGAGGAAGATCAAGTGATGACACTCACCGAAGGAAACCAAAATGAAGAGCCAAATCCACAACAACTGATCTATCCCTTCAACGGTGTGATCCCAAACTGGAGTTGCTTAGATAGTTTTGTCTACACCAATGATGAGTCACGTATTCCTAGTATGGCCATGTCTGAGCCCATAGTAAAAGAGTCAATAGATAGGAATGAGTCCTTTTCCAGCTTTGAGTCCGCTCCATTAGGAGCCACTTCTTCTGTACCACTGTTATCCAAAATTAATAAAGATGATATTTCTTATTACTCTGTGTCTACATCTTCCATTCCAATTTTAAGCTCTAACTCTAACAATGATGAATATGATGAAATTCCTATTGAAATACAATGACAAGTTGAAATCTCAGAAGAGAAAAAGGCCCAACCTGCTGGCGAAGACTTCCTAATGATCAATCTAGGTACAGTTGAAGAACCTCGTGAGATCAAGATTGGTGCTACTCTGACTGAAGAAGAGGTGGTCCTGATGACAGAATTGTTAATAGAGTACCAAGAAGTGTTTGCTTGGTCCTATGAGGACATGCCCGGCATCGATCCTGAAGTTGTGCAACACAAGATACCTTTGTTCCCGGAGGCAAAGCCGCAAAAATGTGCGTTTGGAATGAAAGCAGGGAAGATGTTGGGTTTCATGGTTAGCCACAGAGGCATTGAGATAGATCCATTAAAAATCAAAGCTATAACAGAGATGCCGCCACCAAGGACTGAAAAAGAAATAAGGGGATTTTTGGGAAGATTACAATACATAAACATATTCATTGCACACCTCACAGCCACATGTGAGCCAATATTCAAGCTGTTGAGGAAGAATCAGCCAAAGACTTGGAACCCTCAGTGTCAAATGGCGTTCGAAAAAATCAGGACATATCTGATGAATCCACCGGTCCTTGTGCCTCCAGTGCCTGGGAGACCCCTGCTACTATACTTGTCAGTATTGGACAATTCTATGGGAACAATGCTCGCGCAACATGACTCAGATGGGCGAACAGAGAAAGCAATCTACTACTTAAGCAAGAAGTTCACCGGATATGAAGCCAATTACACCTCATTGGAGAAGACATGTACTGCTTTAGTTTGGGTGACAAAGAGATTGAGGCATTACATGCTCTCATATCATATCATACTAATCTCTCGGATGGACCCATTGAAATACTTATTTGAGAAGCCTTCCCTTACAGGAAGAACGGCCAGATGGTTATTGCTATTATCAGAATTTGACATCACATACACCACTCAGAAGTCCATAAAAGGGAGTGCGATAGCTGAACATTTGTCTGCGCATCCAGTAGAAGATAGTTTCCAACACTTAGAAGATGTGTTTCCAGATGAGGAGGTACATGTGACTCAAGAAGAGAGACAAACAGATACATGGCTTATGTTCTTTGATGGAGCAGCCAATCACAGAGGATACGGTGCAGGAGTATTATTCATAGACCCAGAGGGTACATTTATGCCATTTGCTTTCCGTTTGGAATTTGATTGCACAAACAATATTGGAGAGTATGAAGCGTGCATTATGGGTTTGAAAGCGGCATTAGCCATTGGCGTCAAGAAACTAAAAGTATATGGTGATTCTTCTGTTGTCATCTATCAAATTAGAGAAGATTGGAGGACCAAGGATGAAAAATTGATACCCTACAAAGAATGTGCAACAACATTGGCCCAAAACTTTGAGCAGATAGAGTTTGATTACTCACCCAGAGATACTAATACATATGCTGATGCATTGGCTACCCTAGCATCAATGATTGGAGATGATCCAGCAGAGAAGATCAAACCTTTGATAATTGAAAGAAGAACACAACCTGCACACGCGGGAGAAATCAATGCCTTGACAATCGATGGTCGCCCTTGGTTTGCACCAATTGTGGATTTCATCAAAGAAGGAAAGTACCCCATTGATGCTTCGGTAGGAGACAAGAAATTCTTGAGAAGATATGCCTCTCAATTTGTGTTATGCAAAGACATCTTGTACAAACGATCTTATGAAGGGATACAACTAGTATGTGTTGATGAAGAGCAAGCGCAAAATGTCGTCGAACAAGTACACCAAGGAGTGTGTGGCCCCCATATGAATGCTAGAATGCTTGCAAAGAAAATCCTCCGACTAGGGTACTTCTGGAACACAATGGAGGCAGACTGTGTAGAATATGTAAAGAAATGCCACAAATGCCAAATATTTGCCAATTTGATACATGTACCTCCGACGGAATTGCACACGCTCAGCTCCCCATGGCCTTTCTCGACTTGGGGCATTGATGTGATCGGCAAGATACATCCTAAAGCATCAAGTGGTCAAGAGTTTATTTTGGTAGCTATTGATTACTTTACAAAATGGGTGGAAGCCCAAGCATATGCAAAACTCACAGCAAACAAAGTGGCAAAATTCCTACAAGAGCAGATCATCTGTCGACATGGAGTGCCTCAAGCTCTTATTTCTGATCAAGGACAACACTTCAAGGGTAAAGTGGAGGAACTATGCGACAAATTCCACATCAAGAGACATAGATCCTCCCCATATAGACCACAGACAAATGGGGCAGTCGAAGCAGCCAATAAGAACATAAAAGTTATTTTACAAAAGATGGCACAAACCAATGCTGATTGGGCAGACAAGCTCCCATATGCACTTTGGGCTTATAGAACCTCAATCAGAACATCTACTGGGGCAACACCTTACTCCTTGGTCTATGGCATGGAAGTAGTACTCCCTGTTGAGTTGGAGGTGCAATCACTAAGGGTAGCAATGGAATGCAAGATCCCTGAGACTGAGTGGTTGCAAGCTAGATACGATGAATTAAGCCTCATAGACGAAAGAAGAATTTGGGCGGCAGACAACATAAAGAAGTACCAGCGGAGAATAGCAAATACATTCAACAAGAAGGTCCGAATCCGTCGTTTAGCAATTGGTGATTTAGTGCTAAAAGAACAGAGAGCACCAACACATGATCCAAGGGGCAAGTTTCGTCCAAACTGGAGCGGACCATACATCGTCAAGGAAATATTACCAGGGAAGGCTGTTCGTCTGTCTAACCTGAGCGGAGATGAATTACCATACTTGACAAATCTGGATCAAGTAAAGCGGTATTACGTGTAGCCTACATACTATAAAAAAAAAAAAAAAAAAAAAAAAAAAAAAAAGTGGACAGGCTTCCGTTTACAGGCTTGGGGTCAGCTGACTTGGCCATATGGTAGGTCTCACAGTAAGGTTGGACAAAACTTTCAGATGAGATAACAACTTTCATCATAAAGGGATAATACATCAATTCATCGATTATTAGGGAAAGGAATTCCTGATTTTAGGTAAGAACTCTATCTCCCGTCTAACAATTCGACGGTCATTCTAGAGTTTCACATCAAGCCCTTGTTTTACATCTCTGATATGACTCTAGTGAGCATGCCATTCTGAAAATAATCATAACAACTCTGACCAAAACTCACATCGGCCGTTCATTAATCCAAACGGTGTCCGAGAGTTCTACTGGTCCTTTTTTTATAAGCCAAAATGGCATCTCCTAGTGGAGATCAGGCCATTCTACATAAACAACCAAACATTCTCCCAGATGGCTGACCCATTTGGAACAGTTTCTTATCAGCCTATTCAGGCCATTGATTTCTCTCATACTGTCGGTTGGCTAAAAAAAAAAAAAAAAATTAAACCCAGACATGGTAATACAATGAAAATATGTGCATTAGCAGAAGTGTGATCAGAATGAGTCTGAGTAATTACGGCCTAAGAAAGCCCGTCGGATATGCTTATGACTTATGTAGTTGTGGATTTGCACCTTTGTAGGCATCCTTCGGTAGCGTACTCACGATGGATTAATTTACAAATAGAATACTGCAAAAAAAAAAAAAAAAAAAAAAAAAACACACACACACAACAACCGTCCCGAACTACGCGGAACCTGATTCTGGAGGGACGGAAATCCCAAAGGATACGTAGGCAATTTGGGACACCCCAAATTCGGTCCAAAGGCTACACATCCAAAGGCTACACATCCAAAGGCTACACAGCCAAAGGCTATACATTCAGAGGTTACAAATTCAGAGCACAAAGCACAGTTACAGTTACATCACGAGCGGTCTTGAGCCAAAGTCACAGACCTGATAAGGTCGCTACTCAAGAAGCTTGATAGTTACATCATGAGCGGTCTTGAGCCAAAGTCACAGACTTGATAAGGTCGCTACTCAAGAAGTTTGACAGTTACAGTTACATCATGAGCGGTCTTGAGCCAAAGTCACAGACTTGATAGGGTTGCTACTCAAGAAGCTTGACAATTACAGTTACATCATGAGCGGTCTTGAGCCAAAGTCACAGACCTGATGAGGTCGCTACTCAAGGAGCTTGACATCTACAATTGTTTGTTGTACAGTGTGAACAAAAAAAAAAAAAAAAAAAAAAAAAAAAAAAAGGGGGGGAGGAAAGTAGTTACAACATCAGTTCAAGAGAGCAATGGTAGAATTCGGATCAAGTGCAGAATAATGCAAAAATGGGCTACTTTTATCTTCGGCCTCAATTGCCCGCAATCTCGGTCGAAGAGGGGCATCTGTAAGCACCCCATTTTTGCCATCCCAGCTAAACAAAGCCCTGCGGGCGTGTGGACAACAAAAGGAGAAAGATGATCGGAAGTTTGGATTTTCGATTGCGAATTTGAGGAAGTTTTCAATGGGTCTGTGAATTTGAGGAAGTTTTCAATGGGTCCACAGCAAGGTCATGGGTTATAATTTTGCATGGATGCATAGGTCATAGAATTATCTTCGAAATGAGACCAGAATTGCTCAATTCTGATATCAAATGAAGAAGATATGACCATTTTATTCGGATGATACATATAAGGGAGGTTTATGAAGTTATTATAAATAATCCCAGGGGCCTTCGTGCAAATTATCCTAAGTCGGATCGTTTGAATTTCAAATCATCATATCTTAATCATCCGACATCGGATTCAGATGATCCCGAGACCATTAATCTTCATTCATGATGTTCTACAAAATGGACGTAAAAAATCCCAGGTAGAAGTCACCAGTGGGTCCCATGCAAGCTTGCATGCAAAATTATCGTCAGAACTTCAAAGCTGCATATCTTTTCCGTTCTATATCGGATTCAGGTGATTCCAGTTCCTATATTCCTCATTTTCAATGTTCTACAAAATGAAAGCAAAAAATTTGGAATAGAGGCCATCGGAAAATTCCATGCGGGATGACAGCGGAAATGACCCATGAAATGACAAGGAGAGAAAACCCAGTTAATTCCAATCAATCCAGTCAACTCAGTTCAAGCCAGTTTTGGTCCAACCTAGCTCAACCCATATCAGTTTAACTCAGTCAACCTAAGTCAGTCTCAACCCGTTTCGAACCAGTTCATTCATGTGCATAGTATTTATATATATTATATATATTATATACTATATATATATATATATATATATGTATGTATGTATGTTATAAAATATATGTGTATATATGTATATAATATATATTATTATATGTAAATGATAATCCAAAAGATTTTGAGAAGAAAAATGAAAGAGGGGAGAGAGAAAACGTGAAAGAGAAGGGGATTTAGGGTTTTGAGATAATCCAAAAAGATTTTGAGAAGAAATATGAAAGAGGGGAGAGATAAAATGTGAAAGAGAAGGGGATTTAGGGTTTTGAGATAATCCAAAAAGATCTTGAGAAGAAAAAGGAAAGAGGGGAGAGAGAAAACGTGAAAGAGAAGGGGATTTAGGGTTTTGAGATAATCGAAAAAGATCTTGAGAAGAAAAAAGGAAAGAGGGAGAAATAAAAAAAAAAAAAGAAGGGGAAAAAGATTCCCCTTCACGTTTTCTAGAAAGAAAACGTGAAAGAAAGAGAGGGAGAAAAGAAAAAAAGGAAGGAAAGGAATGAAGAAGAAAAGGAAAGAAGAGAGAAAGGAAAGAGAGAAGGGGTTTTCTAGAAGAAGAATGAGAAAAAGGAAAGAAAGGAAGAAGAAAAAACATGGAAAGGAAGAAAGGAAAGGAAAGAAAAAAAATGGAGAGAAAAAAATATTTTCTAGAAAAAAGAAGAAAAGGAAAGAAGGATCTTCTAGAAAATGAATGAAAAATTATAAATAGGAGAGAGGAGGGATCCTTTTCCAGACCAGAGAGAGAGGGGAACGTGGGTGAGAGAGAGAAACGTGAGTGAGAGAGAGAAAACGTGAGAGAGGAAGAAAGAAAGAGAGAGAAAAGAGAAAAGAAAGAAAAGAGAAGAAGAAAAGAGAGAAAGAGAAGAGAGAAAGAAGCAGAAGAGAGGAGAAGGAGGATTCACATTCAAAGGGGATTGATACAATCCCCAATCACCCTTCATCAATGGGTTTGCTCGATTTGAGCCCAAGGTCAGTACTCTAAACAAATTTAGAGGTCGTTATAATGCCCGAATGCCAATTTTGCTTGAAAAAGGCTAATTTTCATGAAATCTCAATCATGAATGCTCTATTACATGCTTGTTAATGTTAGGATGCCTATGTCTAACATTTTTCATGAATGATAATTTGTCTAAGCTATTCAATGATGAATTTTTGATTGATATACAATGATGTTTGATGTTTTTGTAAATTTCATAAAGTGATTTTCTGATCTGAAAATTCCAGATTTAGGGTTCAAACTTAGGACGTACATAATATGTATTTTTTCTAAGATTTTGATGCCCAAAATTTTATGGGACTCTTTCTGATATGATATAAGACTACCCTAAAAATTTTGTTCCATTTGGAATTGGGGAAATATATCAAAAAATTTATCTTTAACATTTCTATTTTTCTCGGATGTAATGCAATCCTCCATCGGAAAGTCTCTAGACAAAGGCCTTATGGCCATAATCAGAAAATCCACTTAACAGGAACTTTTTAGACATGAAAGTCTTCTAAAAAATGGCACTGGTTTCATATTTTTTCCATTTTTTGTTGAATTAATATCAATTTTTAAGTGCATAGTGCTTTGATTTCAGATCTGTCATGATGTGCTGATTTGCATGATTGAAAAGAGTCATTTTTCACAAAGAAAATATACTGTTTTAACTTGTTTTTCTTAATGAAATTTTATATCAGACAGTTATCTACATAGATATATGTCTGTATTTAATTTTCATTAAGAATAGAATTTTATTTGGAATTTATGGTGCAACTGGTCAAAAATATGGAACAGACCTGACCAGTGTATTTTCCTGTACTTGGGGAATATTTTCGACCTGCCTATGGTCTCTTTTAGGATTAGCTTTCTTGAGACAAAATGTTGGCCTCTGAGTCTTCTTTCCAGGGATATCTTTTAAGAATTTTTTGAGTAAGTACAGTGCCCAATGTGACCATTTTGGTCCAGCCTGACAAAGCTGTCATCTTGCTACGTGTTCCATCATGTTTTGATTGATTCTCATATGCTTTGGTTGTTTCTCACATGCCATATTTGATGCTGTGCTATGTTCGGATGCTCGTATGCATACACTACTATAATTGGAATGGTTACACTGCCATAATTAGAATAGTCACACTGCCATAATTGGAATGATCACACTGCCATAATTGGAATAATCACATTGCCATGATTGGAATGCTACACATGCTTATTGCCATATTTGTCTACTACCCTTGCTCACATATTACTGCCATGTTTGGATGCACACTTACCATGTTTGTATTGATTCACATGCACACTTGCCATCTTTGACTGATTTGTTGCTAAATTTGAATATCTTTCCAACATGCTATATTTGGATGCTTACACTGCTATATTTAAGCTCACATTGCTTTGTTAAATTGTTTACATTGTACAACAATTAGGGTAGGAAACCCTAAGATGGAAAGAAAACAATAATTAGGGAAAGTGAAACCCCAAAAATAAAAAATAGCAATTAGGGCAAAATAAACCCTAGAATAAAGAGAATAATTAGGGTATGAAACCCTAAAAAATGAAAATCACAATGAAAAGGGATAGGAAACCCTAAAAAAACCTAAGAATGGAAACAATAAAAATGGTAGGAATTTAGGTCTCATCCTTATATCCTATTGACAAAAATAGAAAGAATTTGGTACACATCCCAAATAAAAATGGTAGGAATTTAGGTCTCATCCCTAGATCCTATTAACACAAAATGGAAATAATAAAAATGGTAGGAATTTAGGTCTCATCCCTAGATCCTATTAACAAAAATAGAAAGAATTTGGTACACATCCCAAATAAAAATGGTAGGAATTTGGGTCTTATCCCTAGATCCTATTGACATAAATAGAAGGATTTGGTACACATTCCAAATCTGACTCTCAAAACCCTTTCGAACTACGTCGTACCTGATTTCTAGGGCAAACCCTAGAATACGTAGGCAATTTGGGAATCCCAAATATGGTACAAAGCCACCCATCAACCATACATCCAGCATAAACTTCAACTTGAACAAAAAAATCTAATTGAAGCACATGCATAAATCACTTCCATAATCTTTAATCACACAACCCATTTTCGAACTACGTTTTTGGACTTGATTTCTAGGATTGGAATACGTAGGCAGTTTGAGATGTCTTACACATCTCAGATTCAGTCCAAGACCGAACCATCTTTGGTTCGGTTCACTGTATAATATTGTACATTACATTTGCTTGTTTATTTGTTTTAAAACATGATTGGCTAAACCCTAGGTTAGAATAACTTAGCAACTTGGTTTAGGACATCCCCCATTGAACCCTAGTCATCCAGTTGACCAAGCACAGTCAAAATTAGAATTTAAGGAAAGTTTAGGAGGCCGATATTGATCGGGCGGTTTGGGTGCCTAACACCTTCCCATAATCATACCCTGAATACTTACCCGATCTCTTGCAGACCAAAGAACCGATACATTGGGTCACGAGTCAATAGAAGTCTTACCTTAGGGTGAGGCTACATTTTTAGAGGTCCTAGACCTTAATCTAGGTGGCGACTCCAACAGATACAATCGATCTTCATCGATACGGGATACACATTTCCATCCCGAGGAGGATCATGTCGATTTCCCATTGTCCTTACAGAGGGCGATATTCCGAAGACAGCCTTCAGAACCAGATATGGACATTATGAATTTTTAGTTATGTCTTTTGGATTGACTAACGTACCAGTAACTTTTATGGAACTTATGAATCGGGTATTCCATGATATGTTGGATACGTCAGTCATTGTTTTAATTGAGGACATATTAGTCTACTCCAAGGATAAAGAAACTCATATCACAAATCTAAGAGCCGCTCTACAGTGACTAAGAAAAGAGAAGCTTTACACTAAATTTACAAAGTGAGAATTCTGGTTAAATGAAGTCACTTTCTTAGGCCATGTTGTAAAATAAGAAGCACCTAAGAATGTTTCCAAAATCAGAAGTTTCTTAAGTTTAGCTGGTTATTATCGATGATTCGTGGATGATTACTCTAGAATAGCAGTACCACTCACCAGTCTGACTAAGAAAGGAGAAAAGTTTGTTTGGATCGATAAATTTGAAGAGTGTTTCCAAACATTAAAGACAAGAATAATATCAGCTCCCATCTTGACTATTTTGATTATAGGAGAACCATTTATCTTGTACACCGATGCATCTGGATTAGGATTGGGATGTGTGCTCATGCAAGGAGAGCAAGTAATTGCATGTGCTTCCAAACAATTAAAGACACATGAGAAAAATCACCCAACTCATAACTTGGAACTAGCAACAGTAGTACATGCTGTTAAGATTTGGAAACATTATTTGTATGGAGAGAAATTATAGATTAAATCAGATCATAAGAGTTATTCAACTTTTCAATTAGAAGGAGTTGAACTTGAGACAGAGGAGATGGCTAGAATTTTTGAAGGATTATGATTGTGATGTCCAGTATCATCCTGGGAAGGCTAATGTAGTTATCGATCCATTAAGTAGAAAAAACCAATGACAACACCTCAGGAAGAAGCTGATACCAATGTTGCAATTTGCTATGCAGGGAGAGCATTCAATTGCGACAATGAGCAGTTCATGATCAATAAATTAGGTGATTCAACTGACCTACGATTTATTCATCGATTCTCAAACATGTTTGCTACATTAAAGATTGTACCTAATCTGATAAACGAAGCAAAGGAAGCTATTTAATCAGACCCTTATATGAGAATAATAAAAGAAGACCTTGAAAAAGGTAGGACTACTCCTGACTTCACCTTAGACCTTGAATGGGTACAATGATACAAAGCGAGTATATTTGTTCCTGAGAATGAAGATTTGGATATTAGACACAGACTAATGAAGGAAGCCCACACCACCGCTTATTCGGTATATCTTGAAAGTACAATGATGTATCATGATCTGAAAAAACTATATTGGTGGAGGAGAATGAAAGTAGATTTAGCTAAGTTTGTGTCACAATGCCTAAAGTATTAGTGGGTAAAGGCTGAAAGGCAAAGGCCTACAGGCTTGTTGCAATCACTACAAAACTAGCATGGAAATGAGACTGTATCACTATGGACTTCCTCACCAGGTTACCTTTGACTTCCAGAGTAGTTGACGCAGTCTAGGTGATCGTTGATCATTTGACTAAGACAACTCATTTCCTAGCTATACCTCAGTATACACTAGAGAGGTTAGCTAAACTATATGTGGATAATATTGTCAGATTACATAGTATACCTGAAAGCATTGTGTCCGACAGAGACCCACACTTTACCACAAAGTTTTGAAAAGGATTACAGAAGGCTATGGTTACAACATTAAAGTTTAGTACCGTATTTCATCCTCAGATAGACGGACAGTCGGAGCACACCATTCAAATTTTAGAAGACATGCTCCAAGATTGTGTAATTGATTTTAAGGGATTATGGGATGAGAAGTTACCATTGATCGAGTTCACTTATAACAACAACTATCAAGCTATAATATAGATGTCACCCTATAAAGCATTGTATGGTAGAAAGTGTCGAACTCCTTTGTTTTGAAATAAAGTTGGAGAACGTAGTATTATTGGACCAGAGTTTGTTGAAGAGACAAGTCGAGTGGTTAACATCATCAAAGAAAGAGTCCGAACAGCTCAGAACCGTCAGAAGTAATATGCAAACAATCGACGAAGAGATCTTGAATTTACCATAGGTGATAAAGTATTTCTAAAAATATCTCATATGCACAGTTTAAAAAGATTTAGACAGAAGGAAAAGCTGTGTCCCAGATATATTCTACCTTATGAAGTTCTAGCTAGGCATGGAAAGGTAGCATATCAGTTAGCACTACCACTATCAATGTCTAGTGTACATGATGTATTCCATTTTTCACAACTGAAGAAGTATGTGAGAGATCCAACACATGTGTTAACAACGGATTCACAGGATTTAACTGAAGACTTGACGTTTGAAGTAGTACCTTTTGAAATCACTAGCCTGAATATTCAACGTCTTTGCAACCTCGACATTTATTAAGTTAAAGTTACTTGGAGAAGCCAAAATGTGGAAGAAATTACATGGGAAGAAGAAAACGCTATGCGGAAGCAATATCCTCACCTATTCGACTCGAAATGTATGTGCAAATTTAAAAGAAGAAATTTATATAAGGGGGGGTGGAGTTGTAAGACACGCATTCCACTAACTTGGTCTAACAGTGTCGTGCCAGGTCTTTCGATCATTGCTGGACCAAGTGGACCGACCGTGTGAAGATGGATCACAAAACTAGGTATGAATCGAGTTAAAATGCTCAAAAGTATACGTAGGGTCACAGATCTGGGGAGGTACAGTCGACCATATGGAAAGAAACAATGGTTACTGATCAATGATCCTATGGTCGATGTTTTTGATGCTACAATCGACGGATTCTGCGACCGTAGGCCATCGACCATGAGAACCCAGACCAGACTCTGAGTTGGAAACTTTCCTAATTTAAGGGGAATTTCTTTCCTAATGTTGGAGAACTTTAAATGGAGAATTATTCTCTATATAAAGGACGTCCCTTAACCTTTTTGACTCTTTTAAAAGATTAATAAACCTTAGAGGAAGAGAAGGAAAGGAAGGAGAAGAAGAGAAGACTCAGGAGAAGGTTTTGCTGAGAAGATTTTAGCTCTCTACCAAAGGCAATGGTATGAACCTAATCCCTGAAGATGTAAATTCTATGAAATGAGTCTTCTATGGGGGATTGGAGATGTCAAACTAGTATGATCTATGTCATTCCTTGAGTATATCCCAAGGCTAATCATGAGGGGTGCGTTTGGTGATATTGGTTGATGAGAAACTACTAATGATGACCATAGGTTAACCTTAGTATGAACCCAAAAGAAAAATCGAGGAGTTGACCCAAGAATAACTCAAATTGAATGTAGTTGGTGACTAAAAGTCCTAAGGTCGTAGCTATGGTCGACCATAGCATGACCAGCATGACCAGAGGATCGACTATAGGCATTCAGGAAGATTTTAGAAACCATATGGTAGCAGCTACGGTCGCACCAAATGCGACCGTAGGGTATCGATCGTAGGCAGTAAGGTCGACATAGTATGAGACCATAGGACCAATCAGACATGATGTGTGCTTACCCATTCAACGTCAAATATTTTAGTTGATGATGCATGTCTTACTATTGAAGATTCTGTAAATACGCCGATGTATGGACACATTGCAGCCATTGACATAGAATCTGTTGAAGATGCGCATGATCCTTCATGTGAGTGCAACCAATGTATTTTTTTATTAGTTTAGCTATATTTGGTTATTGGGACATGTAACAGATTATTTACCTTTATGTCTTGAGTTTTTAGGAAATAAATAGATTAGATAATTATTGTATCATTGTTACACTCAGTTCATTATCAATAAGACTTTCACTTATATGTTATTTATCTCTCTGATTATTTCTGTAGAAGGTGTGTGTGGTTGATATAGTGGGTACTACCTAACGGAGATCCTGGTTAAACTGTTGGTTTATTTACGGTTCATTACACTATTTTGGTTAGTCCAAAATTAGGGTGTGACATTCAGAATGATTAAATGTAAAACCTGCACTCCACTAACTTGGTCTAACCGTGTCATGCCAGGTCTTCCCATCATTCCTGGACCATGTGTACCGAGCATGTGATGATAGATCACAAATCAGGTATGAGAATCGAGTTAAAAACACTAAAAACATACCTAAGGTCGTAAACCTGGGTAGGTATGGTCGACCATAAGGAAGGGAACCAAAAATCTCAAACCCATAACCCCATGGTCGTTGATTTTGACTCTATGGTCGACAGTTTATGCGAGCGTATGATCGACCATGAGAACCCAGATCAGACTCTGAGTTCTGGAAACTTTCCTAAACTAAGGGATTACTTTCCTAATTGAAAGGGGACTTTATATGGAGAGTTTTTTTTCTATATAAAGGACGTCCCTCAGCCCTTTCTCACTCTTTTAGAACATTAATAAACCCTAGAGAAAGAGAAGGAAGAGAAAGAAGAGAAGGAGAAGAAGAAAAAGCTAAGGAGAAGAATTTGCTGAGAAGAGATTGGCTCTCTATCATAGGCAAAGGTATGAAACGAATCCCTAGAGATGTAAACTATAAGGAATATGAATTCTATGGAAGATAGGCAATATCAACCTATTATAGTCTATGTAATTTCCTTGAGAAAATCCCATGGAGAACCATGAGGAGTGAGTTTGATGATTAGGGTTGATAAGAAATTACTAATGATGACCATAGGATAATGAGAGAATAAACCCCATCGAAGAAAATAAGAAATGACCCAGGAAGAACTCAAATTTCTTGTAGATTGTGACCAGAAATCTCGAGTCACAGCTATGATCGACCATTGCATGACAAGTATAACCAGAGGATCGACCATAGGAATTCAAGAAGATTTCAAAAATCATATGGTCACAGCTATGGACGCACCATATGCGACCATAGGGTATCGACCGTAGATAGTAAGGTCGATACAGCATGAGACTATAGGACTAATCAGACACCTATCAGTGCTCTGTTTGAATTTTTGACTATTGTAACATGTCACATATGAACCCTAACTTAAATTCATATAACTTTTAGGTTGTTAATTCAATTTAAAGAGAATTTCAAGGCTTAGAAGGACATCGAGAATTTCTAACAGGTGAGGGAACAAGACCTAAACTAATTGGATAATAAAAAAACTATTTATTTTTATTGAATCCTATGCCATGATTGATTCTATGCTTGTATGCTTGTAATGTGCATCTCACATGTCATCCAATATTCCCGCTACTACTATTCATGCATATTTATTTTTGTTTATTTATAACATGAAGATGATGATGATGCTAGGAATAGGCATGAGAATGTTTGTGTGTGGTTGGTGTGTTGGATGCAAGTGGAGCATCAGGGGGGATGTGGCATGGTGGTCTTCGACCTCGTCACCAGACTATAGCTCTGTCTCTACTCAAGTCTTGCCCACTAACATCGTCGTATCGCCATTACCTTAGCAGAACTATTACCTCGTACGACATCAGGGGAGGTGGTCTCGGACCGTACAGTCTCTGACTCTCCCAGGGAGCCTTAGCTCTATCTCTATGGACATATTGAGGGATGCTGGGGTGTGGCCTTGGATACACTGTTTGGCATTAGGAATGGTTAGTTGCAAGCCCAGTTTGCAAGTCCTCACCAATAGGGACTTATGTATTTGTATGGGTTGGGCATCAGGGTAAGTGTTGGCAGTGTTTGATCCAGACATTTTAGCTCTATCACTATTCCATGGTGGGTGCATGTGGGATGGCAATGGTGTTTGACCCATTGAGAGGATTCACATACTTGTGTATAGAGGTGCGACGGCCACCAAACCTTTCTATAGCACATTGCAAACTTATAAACCAAATCAATGATATGAACTGAATGCATGCATATGTTTGTTGCATTGTTTTGTTTACTGACTGAGCCATGATGTCTGCTCACCCTTTTGACATCGAATATTTTTAGTTGATGATGCAGGTCCTACTGTTGAAGAATATATGAATGCACCGATGTATGGACACATTGTTGCGATGGACGTAAAAGCTGAAGAAGATGCGCATGATTTATCATGCGAGTGCAACCAATGTGTTTTTGCTTATGTATAGTTATAATTTGAACATCAGATATGTAATTGATTAGTTATTTTTATGTCATGTGGTTCATTTGGAGATAATTGGATTAGATACTTATTTATCACTGTTAGACTTTCAGTTTATTTGTAAAACTTTCACTATTTTTTTATTACCTTTGATTGTTAATGTGAAATGTGTGTTTGGTTTGATATGGTGGGTATGACATATACGAGATCCTGGGTGAACCATTGGTTTATTGGCGGTTCATCACACCATTCTGATTTGACCAGAATTGGGGTGTAACATTAAACCTTTAACTGTTTATTAAGTTCATATCTCTATACATGTTGTCGATCATGATAGTAGCTTAGATTGGTATAATTAAGACTAATTCTAAGGAAACATTATCTATAACTCAAATTGACAGGTTGAATCGAGAAGGTATCCTATCAAGGCATGAGAATTTAAAATCAGGTATGTACATTCTTTATAATCATAAGAGTAAGTCAATGATGCACTGCATGTTATATACACATGTCTAGTTAAATGGCCACAATAGATTTAATCCCTTACTGAAAATGTTTGAGGCTTCATCTTCAGAGCACATTCCTCAATCCTTGTCGGATCATTCTACCATGATGTAGCTATCCCATACATCGATGGCTGATAAGGGTAACCACCTTAGTACACTGCTTGTTGTGTACCAAGCTTTTGTACTAAGGTGTGCATTACTGGGACTTGCTATATGGTAGGCATTGTGTTGTGGCTAACATGTGCTGGAGGTACAGTGTTGCTACCAACAGACACTGTATTTGGTCTAACCTAGAGGTGTTGTATAGCATTGATAACTTGGGTAGCGATTCCCATGGTAACATACATAGCCAGTATCATCTATTCTTGCTCTTGCATTTTACCAGACTAAATTTGTTACAACCGTGGCCAAAGCATTTTGTGGTCCAGCTAGATTTACTGAAGTGGCCTGGTTGTTCGCCCCTTTGACTTGCTCTAGTCTGATTATCATTATTTGACATCTGTTTTGATAAGTTCTCAGTACCCGTTCTCGACCGAGATAGTGGTGGGGTTGGATTACAACCTCTTCTTAATGCTCATCGGGCAGTGGATCGCATGTAAATGATCTCACTTTGAGTCTCCATGTCACCCAGGTATATAGCTTTATCTTCTTTTATAGTTACTCTTACTTTTAGCTCCATTGGATTTGACCTGAGATTTTTCCCTTTACTTCAGCAGGGATTTAGGCGTTACTAGCCATTTTCCTTCTTCCTTTATCATACATTGAGTTCCACATCTTGTGATTGTCAACTCGATATTCTAAATTTCTGCTTACAGATGTTCCTTTCTTGTTACCATACTATATCCATTGTATACTCAAGCAACTACTCGACTTACAGACCGTACCCTACGTTATTTGTTTTGTCAAGATATATTTAGATTTTCTTTTTCTTGTGTCTGTATATACATATGGTTCCACCTTTTATATGTACATTATTGTCTTGTTCAAGTACTGTCTCAACCAACACAGTGCTTATGGTGTGTTCATATTAAAGCTTTTAATTTTTCCAAACTCAGTTCATGGACTGTTGTAGAAATATTCAAGTTTGTTGGGTAGGGCCTGAGAGCTTTGATACCAAGTTGTCACACCCCAATTCTATTCTAATCAGTGTTGTGATGAACCGTCATAAGAACCAACAGTTCAAGTAAGGATCTCGTATAGGTCGTGCAAATATTTCAAACCAAATACACATTCCATAATAATAATCAGAGTAAATAAATAAATATAGGAAGTATCATTAATAATGAACTGAGTGTCAACAATGATAAATATTTAAATAATCCAGTTATCTCTAAGTAATCAAAACATAATTAATACCTATTCCAAGTATCAAAATATGGGAATAAAACACTAACTGTAACTACAGTGGAAACACTCGCTTGATGAGTCATATTTGTCCTCCACGGCTTACACAACCATAACCGCCACGTGTCTATACATTGGCACATTCATGTAGCCTTCAACGGTATTACCTGCATCATTAGAAACTAAAAAAAAATGGTACCATGGGGTGAGCTCACAATTTAGCTCAGTGAAAAAACAAAACAATGCAACAAACATATGCTCGCATTCAATTCATATCTTTGGTATGGTTTAAAGTTTGCAATGTGCTATAAAAAGGATTGGTGGCTACCGCACCTCTATACATGAGTGTGTGAATCCATCCAATAGATTAAACATCATTGGCGTCCTACATGCACCCATTATGGAATAGAGATAGAGCTAAACTGTCTGGATTATACACCGCCAACAATCCCCTGATGCCCTACCCACACCAACACATAAGCCCTTGCTAGCGAAGGCTTGCAAACTGGGCTTGCAACTAACCAATCCTAATGCTATCTAATGTATCTAAGGCCTCACCACAGCATCTGTCAATAAGTCCATCGAGATAGAGCTAAGGCACCCCTGAAGAGTTGAAGACCACATGGTTTGAGGCCACCTCCCCAGATGCCTACGACGTAATAGTTCTACTAAGGTAATGGCGATACAACGATGTTAGTGGGCAAGAATTGAGTAGAGATAGAGCTAGAGTCTGGTGATCAGGCTGAACTACAATACCACATCCTCCCACTGATGCCCCACTTGCATCCAACACATTAACCACACACACAATCATATGCCTATTCCTAGCATCATCATCATCACCATGTTATAAATAAACATAAATAAATATGCATAAGCAGTAATAACAGTAACATTGGATGGCATGTGAGATGAACATTACAAGCAAGCAAGCATAGAATCAATCATTGCATTGGACACAATAAAATAAAATAGCTTGTTATTAACCAATTAGTTTAGGTCTTGTTCCCTCACCTTTGATTGATGTTTGTTCCTCTCCTAAGATTTGGAAGTCACTTTGAATCTATTGGGAACCTAAACAATTAATGTATTTAAGTTAGGATTCAAGTTTACCAAGTTTTGGTAGTCAAAAACCTTGTCTGGTCTCAAAATATACTTGCTGTTATCATGTGGTCACACGTGTAGTCGAACCTATGGTCAACCCCTGTGGTTTCATTTTATGCGACCACACCATGCGACCACACATTTCCAGGGAACTTCTCTAATAGCTATGGTCAACCACAGGCCTCGACCACATGATGTTTGGTTAGTTTTCATCTTTAATCCAAATTCTTTCTGAGTTGATTCCTCGGCTCATCACTTGGGTTCATCATATGGTTATTATTTACAGTTTTTCATTAACACTTAAACCTAACCCAACCCTCATGGTTATCCATGAGATTTACTCAAAGGATTACATAAATCATATTGGTTTGACATCCCCAATCCACAATAGAAACCTTATTCAATAGGATCTACATCTACAAAGATAAGTTTCGTACCTTACTTACTGTAGGGAGCTAGAACCTTCTCTTGTAAAACCTTCCTCTCAGCCTCCTTCTCCAAATCTCTTTCTTCTCTTTCCCTTCCTCTCTCTGTTTTTTCTCTTAAATTTAGAGTTTCAATTTGGGTTCTAAAAAAGTAAGAGAGGCTATGGAACGTACCTTATATAGAAGGAAAACCTTTATATAGAGTCCTCTTTCCATTAGGAAAGAGTCCTCCTCAAATTAGGAAAGTTTTCTAAACACAGAGGCAATTTAACATCGTGTGGTCGCACATGTGATCACAGAATTCATCGACCGTACTTCCCAAATATGCAACCACATGTTGTGTGGTCTCATGTGTGTGGTCTCATGTGCGACCACATCCCTTAAAAATTCCACCACACATTTAAAATTTATTGATTTTTAGTTTTTGACTGGTTGTTTCTGCACAAACTTAACTAGTCAACCACACCAACTAAATTTGACTTTTTGCTTATCTGATCTTGTGGTTTCTTTATACAATTGGTTCATTTGAGCCAGTTATGATGGAAAGATCATTCATGACACAAGAACATAAGGTTAGACCGAATTCGTAGCATGCGGCTCTTACAACTCCACCACCCCTAAAATAAATTTCGTCCTCGAAATTTGCACGTACTGATCTTATAACTCCTCCACCCTCAAAGGGAATTTCGTCCTTGAAATTTAGATGTACCATCCATGTCAAATAGGTGGGAATACTTCTTTCGTATTTTATATTCTTTTTCCCACGTAAGCTCCTTCCCGTCTTGGCTTTTCCAAGATACCTTCACATAATAAAGATCCCAGCTCCAGAGATGTTGTACCTTCTAACTAATAAATTCGACTGGCACCACTTCGAGAGTTAAGTTGTTACACCCCAATTCCGGTCTAATCATAATGGTGTGATGAACTGCCAATAAGCCAATGGTTCACCTAGGATCTCACATAGGTCATACCCAACATATCAAACTACACATACATTCCATATTAATAATCAGAGATAATAAACAAATAACCAAAGTCTTACAGATAATGAACTAAGAGTCTAACAGTGATAAATTAGTATTTAATCTAATTATCTCCAAACCACAAGACATAAAAATAAAGAATCAATTACATATCCGATGTTTAAATTATAACTAAACTTAAGCGAAAATACATTGGTTTCACTCGCATGATGAATCACGCACATATTCTTCCGCATCTACGTCCATCGCAGCAACGTGCCATATGTTGGCACATTCATATATTCTTTAACAGAAGGACCTGCATCATCAACTAAAAATATTTGACGTCGAAAGGGAGAGCACACATCACGGCTCAGTGAGTAAACAAAACAATGCAACATATGCATGCATTCAATTCATATCATTGGTCTGGTTTATAAGTTTGCAATGTGCTACAGAATGGTTTGGTGGCCACCGCACCTCTATACACAAGTGTGTGAATCCACCCAATCAATCAAATGCCATTGCCGTCCCACATGCACCCACCATGGAATAGAGATAGAGCAAAAGTGTCCGGATCAAGCACCACCAACACTTCCCCTGATGCCCTACCCATACCAACATGGAAGCCCTTATTGGAGAGGGCTTGCAAACTGGGGTCGTAACTAACCAATCCTAATGCCAAATTGTGTATCCAAGGCCTCACCCCAACATCCCTCAATAAGTCCATAGAGATAGAGCTAAGGCCCCCCGACAGAGTCAAAGACCGCACGGTCCGAGACCACCTCCCCTGATGCCCTACGACGTAATAGTTATGCTAAGGTAATGGCGATACGAAGATGTTAGTGGGCAAGATTTGAGTACAGATAGAGCTAGAGTCTGGTGACGAGGTCGAAGACCACCATGCCACATCCTCCCCCTGATGCTCCACTCTCATCCAACACTCCAACCACATACATACATTCACATGCCTATTCCTAGCATCATCATCATCATGATGTTATAAATAAACGGAATTAAATATGTATGAATAGTAATAGCAAGAATATTGGATGACATGTGAGACGCACATTACAAGCATACATGTATAGAATCAATCATGGCATTGGACTCAAAAAAAATAAATAGTTTGTTATTAACCAATTAGTTTAGGTCTTGTTCCCTCACCTGTTATCAATTCTCGATGTCCTTCCAAGCCTTGAAATTCTCTTTGAATTGATTTAACAATCTAAAAGTTATATGAATTAAGTTAGGGTTCATATGTGAAATGTTAACGTCGTCGAAAATCAAAACAGAGCATTGATAGTTGTCTGATTAGTCCTATGGTCTCATGCTGTATCGACCTTATTGTCTACGGTCGATACCCTAGCTGCGACCATGTGATTTCTATAATCGTCCCAAATGCCTATGGTCGATCCTTTGGTCATACTGGTCATGCTATGGTCGACCGTAGCTGTTACCTTGACATTTCTGATCATAGTCTACATGAAATTTGAGTTCTTCCTATGTTAATTATTCTTTTCTTCGATGGGGTTTATTCTAAGGTCATCCTATGGCCATCACTAGTAATTTCTTCTGAACCCTAATCATCAAATTCACTCCTCATTGTTCTCCTTAGGATTTTCTCAAGAAAATCACATAGATCATAATAGGTGGATATTGCCTATCTTCCATAGAAGTCTTATTCCTTAGAGTTTACATCTCCAGAGATTCGTTTCATACCTTGGCCTGTAATAGAGAGTCAATCCCTTCTCAATAAACTCTTCTCCTTAGCTTTTTATTCTTCTCCTTCTCTTTCTTCTCTTCCTTCTCTTTCTCTAAGGTTTACTAATGTTCTAAAAGAGTGTCAAAGGGCAGAGGGACGTCCTTTATATAGAGGAAAACTCTCCATATAGAGTCCTCTTTCAATTAGGAAAGCAATCCCTTAGTTTAGGAATGTTTCCAAAACTCAGAGTCTGATCTGGGTTCTCACGGTTGATCATACGGTCACATAAATCATCGACCGTAGGGTCAAAATCATCGACCGTGGGGTTTGGATTTGAGATTTTTGGTTCCCTTCCTTATGGTCTACCATACCTACCCAGTTATGCGACCTTAGGTATGGTTTTAGTGTTTTTTACTCAATTATCATACCTAGTTTGTGATCTATCTTCACACGCTCGATCCATTTGATCCAGGAATGATGGGAAGACCTAGCACGACATGGTTAAACCAAGTTAGGAAAGTGTGGGTCTTACAACTCCCCCCCTCTTATATAAATTTTGTCCTCAAAATTTTGCACATACCTTCCGAGTCAAATAGGTTAGGATATTGCTTCCACATAGCGTTCTCTTCTTCCCATGTAACTTCTTTTACATTTTGGCTTCTCTAAGTAACCTTAACGTTTAAATGTCGCGGTGGCAAAGACGTTGCACCTTCCGACTAGTGATCTCAAAAGGTACTATTTCGAACGTCAAATCTTCAGTCAAATCCAGTGGATCCGTTGTTAACACATGTGTTGGATCTCTAATGTACTTTTTTAGTAAGAAGATATGAAATACATCATACACACTTGACATGGATGGTGGTAATGTTAACTGATTTTCTACTTTTCCACGTCTATCTAGAACATCATAAGGTCCAATATATCTTGGACACAACTTTCCCTTCTGTCCAAACCATTTCAAACCACGCATAGGAGATATTTTCAGAAATACCTTATCACCTATGGTGAATTCAAAATCTCTGCGTCGATTATCTCCATATTGCTTGTGACGGTTCTGAGCTATTCAGACGCTTTCCTTGATAATGTCAACTACTCGGCAAGTCTCTTTAACAAACTCTGGTCCAATAATACTCCGTTTTCCAACATCATTCCAAAATAAAGGAGTTCGACATCTCCTACCATACAGTGCTTCATAGGGTGACTTCTGTATAGTCGCTTGATAGCTGTTGTTATTAGTGAACTCCATCAATGGTAATTTCTCATCCCATGATCCTTTGAAATCAATAACACAAGCTCGAAGCATGTCTTCTAAAATCTGAATAGTATGCTCCGAATGTCCATCTGTCTGAGGATGGAATGCAGTATTAAACTTCAATGTCATACTCAAAGCCTTTTGTAATCCTTCCTAAAACTTTGAGGTAAAGCGTGGGTCTCTGTCGGACACAATGCTTTCATGTACACCATGTAATCGTACAATATTATCTACATAAAGCTTAACTAACCTCTCTAGGATATACTTAGGTTGTATAGCTATGAAACGAGCTGTCTTGGTCAAACGATCCACAATCACACAAACTGCGTCAACTACTCGAGGAGTCAATGGTAACCCGATGACAAAGTCCATAGTGATGTAGTACCATTTCCATGCTGGTTCTGGCAGTGGCTACAACAACCCTGGATGTTTTTGCCTTTTAGCCTTTACTTGCTAATAATTTAAGCATTGAGACACAAATTTAGCTACATCCACTTTCATTCCTTTCCACAAATATAGTTTCTTCAGATCATGATACATCATTGTACTTCCAGGATGTACCGAATAAGCGGTGGTGTGAGCTTCCTTCATTAGTCTGTGTCTAATATCCAAGTCTTCATTTTAAGGAACACATACCCTTCCTTTGTATCTTATTACCTTTTCAATGTCCAAGGTGAACTCAAGAGTAGTCCTACCTTTTTTGAGGTCTTCTTGTACCATTCTCAGATAAGGGTCTGATTTAATAACGGCTCTCACTTCGTCTAATAAATCAGGTACAATCTCCAATGTAGCAAACATGTTTGAGAATATATGAACAAACCCTTGATCAGTTAATTCATTTGGAATATCAATCACGAACTACTCTTTACTGTAATTAAATATTGTCCCTGTGACACATGCCACAACATTTGCACTAACTTCTTCTTGGGATTCTGTCATAGCTTTCCTACTTAGTGCGTCAGAAACTACATTAGCTTGTCCTGGATGATACTGGATATCACAATCATAATCTTTTAATAATTCCAGCCATCTTTTTATCTCATGTTCAACTTCTTCTGATTAAAAAGATGAGTGGGACTCTTATGATCTAATTTAATCTATAATTTCTCTCCATACAAATAATGTCTCCATATCTTAATAGCATGTATTACTGCTGTTAATTCCAAGTCGTGAGTGGGATAGTTCTTCTCATGTGTCTTCAGTTGTCTTGAGGCATACATAATTACTTCTTTTTGTTGCATAAGTACACATCCTAAACCTAACCCAGACGTATCAGTGTACAAGGTAAATGGTTGTCCTGGGATCAGAATAGTCAAGATGGGAGATGATATCAATCTAGCCTTCAATGTTTGAAAACATTCTTCACATTTATCAGTCTAAACCAACTTTTATCCTTTCTTTATCAGACTGGTGAGAGGTGCGACAATCTTACAATAATCTTCCATGAATCATCGATAGTAACTAGATAAACCTAAGAAACTTCTGATTTCTGCAACATTCTTAGGTGCTTTCAGTTTCAAAATGGCTTCAATCTTGCTAGGGTCCACTTTAATTCCTTCATCGGAAACAACATGGCCTAAGAAAATGACTTCATTTAGCCAGAACTCACACATTGTAAATTTTGCGTAAAGCTTCCCTTTTCTTATTCACTGCAGAGCAGCTCTTAGATTTGTGACATGAGTTTCTTTGTCCTTGGAATAAACTAGTACGTCATCAATAAATACAATGACTGACATATCCAACATATCATGGAATACCCGATTCATGAGTTCCATAAAAGTTACGGGTGCATTAGTCAATCCAAAAGACATGATTAATAATTCATAATGTCCATATCTTTTTCTGAATGCTATCTTCGGAATATCACCTTCCTTAATCTTCAAGTGATGGTATCCTAACCGAAGATCAATTTTAGAGAACACTTTGGCACCTTGCAACTGATCGAATAATTCATCGATCCGAGGAAAGGGGTACCGATTCTTGATTGTAAGCCTTCAATTCTCGATAATATATACACAGTCGAACGGTACCATCCTTATTTTTCACGAACAATACTGGCACTCCCCATGGTGATATGCTGGGTCTGATATAACCCTTGTCCAGTAATTCCTATAATTATACCTTCAGTTCCTTCAGTTCAGTAGGAGCCATTCGATAAGGTGCTTTCGATACTGGTGAGGCTCCAGGTATATGATTTATAACGAACTTTGTCGCTCGGTCGGGTGGTAGTCCTAGTAATTCCTCAAGAAATACATCCAGAAATTCACACACAACTTCATCCTTCATTTGTGTTGCTTCCTTGGTGAGGTCGACCACGGATACTAGATACCCAATTCCTCCATTATCGAGGCATTTTCTAGCCTTCAATGCAGAGAGAATGAGTTTTTGTTTACGGGAAAGTTTGGTTCCCGTAAAACAAACCTTTGCTCCTTCCCAAGATAACATCAAAGTATGCCATCTCAAGTTGAATTAAGGTTACATCTAAAATCTTCTTGTCGATAAGAACTGGACATGGTCCATAACCTTTGTCTAATTCCATTTCTAATCCCATAGGTGATCGTACAAGCAGCTTGTAGTCTAAAGGTCTGAGGGGTAGATTTAACTTCTTTCCAGACGACACATATATAAGAGAATGAATAGCTCCAGGTCAAAGAGTACTCTAGCGGGTAAGCCATTAATAGGTACAATAACTATGATTTGATTTAATTTAGTCTGCATGCTCACACAAGGTAGTACAAAACAAAAGATTCAAGTCATACCTATGACCACATCAGGCGATGCGAAAGCATCCTCAGATGTAACTTCATAAATCTTTCCTTGCTGTAGCTACTTTCTTGGCTTAGGACACTCCCTTCAATAATGTCCTACTTGGTTACAGTTAAAGCCTTTAACTCCAACACCACTTTTCTTCTGTTGAGGTTGGACTATCAGAGTAGTCTTGGCTGCAGCATTGAAGCCTTGAGTACAGAAAGGTTTAAATGTCTTTGAGTTCCCTCTGGCTCGATTCCAGTACTCGAGCAATCTGTACAACTTCATTATAAATCTTCTTTTCCCGTCCTAATACATGCTCACGGAAGCTTCCCCTAAGTCCCATTATGAATCTTTAGGTTTTGGTATCTTCCTCCTACATACTAGAGAGAGCAAAGAAAAATAGTTCTTCATTACGCTATTGATATATATCTACAGCCATCTGTCCCTGATACAGAATCAGAAACTCCTTTTCCATTTGATCTCTGAAACTCTTAGGAAAATACTTCTCAAAGAAAGCTTCTTTATAAATAGCCCAGGTCAGTTGGGCGTGCTTTGAAAATAGATAACTCCGAGTAGATTTCCTCCAATGGTGTACATCACCTTTTAGCATAAAAGTGGCACATAATACCTTCTCTTCTTCATTTATAGTCATCATCATAAAATTTCTTTCCATCTAATCGATCCAGTGAGCTGACCATAACGGATATGATGGCTTTCTTGTAAATTCCTTTGGCTTCAACTTCAGAAAACGCTCGATCAGTCTAATGTGATCAAGCTGATACTGTGCATATGCTCTATACATAGGCAGTTAGTACTGATAATTTCCTTTGTTATACCCGCCTTGTGGTGCTTCAGGGTTTTGCACTTGACCTTGTACTGCTCGTGTTTGCAGTGCTTGAGGTACAGTATTGCTACCACCAGGTGTAGTACTAGCTTGTCCTGCAGGTAGAGGTGTTGTATTTGCAGCTGGGAAAGCAATTCCCATAGCAGTTTGCATGTTGGCTTGCACTTACTGTTTTTTGCTACAATTGTTGTGCTAATTCAAAACTGTAATAACCAAATCTGTAGGTGGTGTAGGTAGGTTGGTTGGGTTGGCTTGGGTGTGCACAATCTGAGGTGTAGCGTTTTGAGTTCTAATATTTCCTTACTGTCCTTGCTAACCTTCATTGTCATTAGTCTACACAGGAGGTGGAGATGGGTTTACAGTTTGTCTCCTTCTTCTTACTCTGCGTCCAACCATTTAAACTCTTGGTTGAATGGTACATGGAAAGGCTGTAAATATGAGACAAGATACGATGGTAGTATTGGGTTAGTCTCACAATGGAAGGTCAGAGAAAAAAACAAAATCAATAGGTAAAAGTTCGAACAGAATCAAATTGCAGACAACAGTCATTCATATGGTCAATGGCCTACGGTCACATGTTGTGAGACCATAGGTGCGACCTTCAAAATCCTGGCAACATACCGAGACCCTATGGCCGATCAGACGGTCGCATGTTTTGGTCGAATTATGCGACTGTAAGATCCAAAATCAGTTTTTAAAAACCTATTTTCGAGAGTTTCCCTCTCATTTCTACTTCTTCCTACTACTGTCTCTACTCAACTCGCCACTAGTGAGTTGCTATAGTGTCGACCACACCAACTTGGTGATTTTTCCATCGATCAACATCCGTCACTCCATTCCTTGAAGTATGTTCTCTACTTTTTTCCATTTTTAAGCTTTCATACCTAGGGTTTTTGCTATTTATAGGGTTTTCTCCTAATTAATATTTTTCTGACCTTAAAAATTTGATTTTTATTGGGGGCTTTTGCTATTGGCTACCCAATGGATAAAATCCCTCAAGAAAATTTAAGTTTAATCGATTAGTTTAGTAGAAACTTGAAAATTTCAATTTTTAACCTAAATTTTGGGGTTTTTCCCAATTGTCAAAATTTCTTCAAATTTAACCTATCTAGTTTCAATTTCCAATTGTATGAGCCTTGCAGGATGGTTTAGGACCTATGTAAGTCCTCCTGCCCAAATGTTTGGGTGAAAAGTGAGGCTTTTCCCAATTTACGTCGTTATGCTATCAAAATTTTCAAATTTACCTAACTTGTTTTCCTATTTTCTTTTCTTACACCTATCATGATTCTCACCAAAGTTCCTCGAGTACATGACCCACTTCTGTTCAGGTCCGTTGAAGCAGAGGTGCGATATCTTTGGTTTAATCGGAAGAATGTTGAAGGGGTCGGTGTGTAAATCTACCTACTTAGCCCTGTTTGATGTGGAGAGGGCCTTCGGTGATATGGGATGGCTTCCAATGATCCTATACGAGGCTTGCACTCACCCAGCCTTGGTTAAGCAGTTCTACTATCACCTTCAAGTAGAGGGTGACCTAGAGTATGTGAAGAGGGGCAGAGAGCTTAGGATTACTAGCTGGGTAAAAGGGGTTCCAATTTCTTTCAACTGACAGGAGTTAGCTAATCTCCTAGGTATCTCTAATGATGGGCAGTTAGTTTACTGTGCACCCAGGGAGCCACAGTTTCTTTCTATACAGGTGCGTGCAGAAATTGATAGCCAGATTCTTCGGGATGACCGCTGGGAGATGAAAACAGTCAACCTACGTCCAGAGCCATGGGTCCACTATAAGATTACCCAGCATAATCTTATTCCCCAAGGCGGACACTACGAGATGATCATACAGCGGACTTAGTACCTGCTGTACCGTATCTATACTAGGAAGCCTGTCTGCCTCCCATATATTATTCTTTGGACTATGCACCGAGCCGCGTTGCTTGACTCGAGAGGTAACTTGCCCTATCCGCGACTAATCTCCACCTTGCTCACTCGTCTATAGGTGGACCTAGTAGATAAGAGGATCCTTGGGGACACCTTCTCAACTAACCTTGATTGGGAGGCCATCAGCAGGATGGGCATGAGAGAGATATGGGTGAGTAATGATGAGAGGAATGCTATGAGACGTCCTCTCACTCGGGCAGCGGCAGCGGATGCAGAGGTGGCAGCAACAGCAGCAGCAGAGGCACACGAGGGTGGTGATGAGGAGGATGATGATCAGATGTACATGGATGTGGATGCCTTCCCTCCTCTATCGCCACACCATTCTACTGGAGCTAGCCCTTTTAGGGCTTCTCATTTAGTTGGCCCTTCAGGCCCACCAACAGATGACATGATGGGGCTGTTATGTGAGATTAGAGAGGCTCAGCACGTGACTGATTGGAGAGTAGGAGAGCTTTTAGAAGCCCAGCGCTCTATAGACCAGTGGGTAGCGGATCTGACAGCTAGCGAGAGTATATGCTGAGCACTACGATAGAGATCAAGAGGCACCTTCTCCTCCAGCACCTCCAGCTCCATGATTGCCATTTATATCTTTTTCCCTTTTATACTACAGAGTAACTGTCCAGATTATGGACTGCACACTGAATTTGAATGTCACACCCCAATTCTGCACCAACCAGAATGGTGTGATGAACCGTCAATAAACCAACGGTTCAACCAGGATCTCAAAATAGGCTATCCCACATATGATAAACCAAAACACATTCCACATTAATCAGAGGTAATAAAAGAAATAGCGAAAGTCTTACAGATAATGAACTGAGAATTTAACTGTGATAACCATAAATAAATATCAAATTATTGATAAATCAACTGAGACATAATTAAATAAATATCAATTACATGTCTTTAATAAAATTAAACTAAATCCAATCGAATACGCATGAGTTGCACTCGCATGAGGAGTCATGCATATCCACTAAGTCTTCAGCTTCTATTGTCGCCACATGCCCGTACATAGGAGCGTTCATATAATCTTCAACGGTAATACCTGCATCATCAACTAAAAGTATTCGAATTCGAAAGGGTGAGCACACATCACGGCTCAATGAGCAAACAAAACAATGCAATAATACATATGCATGCAATCAATTCATATCTTTGGTATGGTTTAAAGTTTGCAATGTGCTATAGAAAGGATAGGTGGCCGCCGCACCTCTATACACGAGTGTGTGGAAACGTCCAATGAAAACGGCACCGTCGCCCCACATGCACCCACCATGGACAATATACACCCCATGAAAACGGCATGGCTGCACCGGTTGCCCATAGCAACACGTAAGCCTCTGTTGGCGAGGGCTTGCAAATTGGGCTCGCAACTAACCAACCCTAATGTCAAACAATGTATCTAAGGCCTCACCCCAGCATCCCTCAATACATCCATAGAGATAGAGCTAGGGTCTAGTGACCAGGCTGAACCACAATGCCACGTCCCCCCCCCCTGATGCCCTACGACATATTAGTTCCGCTAAGGTAATGGCGATACGACGATGTTAGTGGACAAGACTTGACTAAAGATAGAGCTAGAGTCTGGTGACCAGGCTGAACCACAATGTCACGTCCTCCCCCTGATGCTCCACTCGCATCAAGCACACTAACACTTGCTTAGTGGACATGACTTGAATAGACCGTGGCACAATATACCCCGATGAGAACGGCATCGAAGTACCCATTGATACCATCCCTACCCGAACCATGTACACTAGCCAAACACAAACATTCACATGCCTATTCCTACCATCATCAACATCATCATGTTATAATCAATAAATTTAAATATGCATGAACATTAATAATAGAAATATTGGATGGCATGTTGAATGCACATTACAAGCATACACGCATATCACAATCATGGTATTGGACTCAAGAAATAAAAATAGTTTGTTATTAACCGATTAGTTTAGGTCTTGTTCCCTCACCTTAGGTTGTTAATAGATCCTCTTCCAAGCTTTAGAATCACCTTTATAATGTTATTATATTGCTAGAAGACCTAACAAAGTCGATAAAATTTAATTACAATTAATTTTGAATTTCAAAACCATGCTGTTAACTGAGGGTCGGAGGTAGGGTCGGAGTCATGATCGACCCTGGGTGCGACCCTCCCCCTAATCTGAACTTCTCTAACACTGAGGGTCGATGCTAGGGTCGGATCTGCCATCGACCCTAGGTGCGACCGTCCATGGTTTGAGTAAAAAATATCAGATTTCGTTCTCTCTTTCATGGTTGGGTCATATGGCTTACTTCCACAATCCATTCTATACATGTTCTATGGTTTAGAACTATACTTTATTCACCTACATGGTTTTAATGATCTCCTCCATGGTTTTCCATGAAAACCTAACCATGGATGGATGATTTGGGTTTCTTCTAAGTCATATCCTCTTCATAAACCATTCTAAAGTCTTGAATAAATCATGGAGAATGTATTTATACCTTAGTTTTGCTGAGATTCAGAGTTCCTCTGAATTTCCTCTTCTTCCTTAGCCTTTTCTTTAAGTTTTCCTACTCTTCTTCTCTTCCTTCTCTTATCTTTCTCTCAATCCAATTAGGGTTGTAAAAGGAGTGAAAGATTCTTAGGGACGTCCTATTTATAGGGCAAAAGCTCCCAAAATAAGCCCCATTGAGTTTAGGAAAGGTTCCAATCGAAATTAGGAAGATTTCCTAATTTTCAGTTTGTGCTGTTTTTCCCGAATACCGAGGGTCGATGGGAGCGTCGGGCAACTCATAGACCCTCTGCGACCCATGGTTGAGGGTCAATGGTGAGGGTCGATCGGAGGGTCGATGGGAGGGTCGGACCTGCCTGTTAAAACATGCGACCCTACCCTCATTTTGACTGTTTTTGGGTAAATTTCATATTAGGTCTTGGGTTTCTTCACACACTTGGTCCACTTGGCTCAACCATGATATGTAGACGGATCCCGACAAGAAATGTAAGGTTAGGCCGGGTTTTTGGCGTGCGGGTCTTACAGCTCCCCCACCCTTAAAATAAATTTCGTCCTCGAAATTTGAACGTACGGATCTTACAACTACCCCATCCTTAAAATAAATTTTGTCCTAAAAATTTGAATTTACTTCGGAGTCAATAGGTGGGAATTCTATTTCCACATTGCATCTTCTTCTTTCCATGCCATCTTCTCCACGTCTTGTCAGATTATCTTCAAATAATAATTATCCCAGTTTTTGAAATATTATACCTTTCTACTAGTGAACTAGGCTGGTACCACTTCAATAGTTAAACATTTTATCTAATCCAGTGATTCCGTGGTCAATACCTTTGATATGGATCTCCAATGTACTTCTTCAGTAGAGACACACAAAATACATCATGCACACTAGATATGGATAGCGGTAACGCTAATTGATATACAACTTTTCTATGTCACCCAAAGTTTATAAGATCCAACACATATATAAAATATGACTTTCCCTTCTTGTCTAATCGTTTCAAACTGCGCATAAGTGATATCTTCAAAAATACTTTGTCACTTATGGCGAACTCAAGGTCTTGGTGTCTATTCTGACAATCCTGAGCTATCCTGCCCCTTTTCTTTGATATTATCTGCCACTCGATGGTTTTCTGCAATTAACTCAGGTATTACAATTCTTTATTCCCCGACTTTATTCCAAAATAGAGGGGTTTGACATTTCTACCATATCATGCTTCATAGGTAACATTTACATGGTAGCTTAATAAAAACTTCAATTCACGATGACTTCTCAACTCAAGCTCCTTGAAATCAATTTCACAAGCTCGGGGCATATCTCTTAGGATCTATATAGTCCGCTCCGACTGTCCATCGGTTTGAGGTAAAATATGGTACTAAATTTCAACTTTGTCCCCATTGTCTTTTGTAGATCCTCCTAAAATTTCAAAATAAGGCATAAGCCTTTGCCCAACACTAAGCTCTCATGCATACCATTCAATCTGGAAATATTATCCATATATAGCTTAATTAGCCGCTCCAAAGCATACCGAGGTCGTATAGAAATGAAATGAGCTATCTTCATAAGGCGATCAACAATTACCCAAACTGTGTCAGCCGATTAGTGGTCAGTGGCAAATCAGTGACATAGTTAATTGTAATGCAGTTCCACTTTCAACTGGTTCCAATAGTTGTTGTTGTAAGCCATGTTGATCTTTGTCTTTCAGCCTTTACTCACTAATAATTCAAACACTGGAATACGCACTAAGCCACATTTGTTATCATCCCTCTTTACTAGTACAATCTCTTCAGGTCATGATACATATTGGTACTCCAGGTTGTACTGAATATTGGGTAAAATGGACTACTATCAATATCCTCTTCATATTATCCGAGTCTTTATCTTCAGGTATTAAGAATCTACCTCTGTATCTGAGTACCGTCTCAGCATCCAAATTAACTCAGGGTTGGGTTTTCCTTTCTCTAAGTCTTCTTGTACCGTTCTTATATACAGATATAACAAAATTACTATTTTTTCTTCATCCCTAAGTTCTCGCTCAATTAGATCATCACGAGTTTCTATTATATGTTACTCTTCTTCCAAATTTGAATCTATTGCTGCAAAACATAAGGTAGCATTTATACTGGATCCTTCCTTGGACTTCATAATTCCCTTTTTGCTTAAGGCCTTAGCTACTACATTAGCCTTGCTTGGGTGACATTGAATATTACAGTCTTAATCCTTCAAGTATTCCTAACCATCTCCTTATCCTCATGTTCAACTCTTTCTAATGAAGAGATAACTAAAACACTTGTAATCCGATCTAATCTAAAATTCTTCTCCGTTTAAACAATGTCTCCAAGTCTTGATTGCATGAATCACAATTGTTTACTCCAATCATGAGTTGGGTAACTCTTCTCATGCTCTTTCAATTTACTTAAAGCATATGAAATCGCTTATTTACCTTACATCAACCCGCATCCTAGATCCAATCCGAAAGCTTCAATGTATAGGGTAAAAGGTTCCCTTGGTACCGAAATGATCAAGATGGGAGTTGATATCAACATTACCTTAGAATCTGGAAACATTCTTCATACTTGTAGGTTCAAATAAATTCCTCTCCCTTCCTGGTTAGCTTGGTAAGAGGTTTTGCGATCTTAGGGTGGTCCTCCAAGCATCGTCTGTAATAATCAGCTAAAATCAAGAAACTTCTTATCTTCGCAATATTCCATAGAATTGCTTCTATCTGAATAAGGTCCACTTTAATCCCTTTATATGATGCTACGTGATCTAAGAAGATCATTTTGTTTTATCATGTCTCATGTTTCTTGGACTTGACATGAAGCTTTTCACTTCTCAGCTGTTGTAAAGCTGTTCTGAGATCCGTTGTATGAGTTGCTTCATTCTTGGAATAAACCAAATATCATCTATGAAAACTATGACCGATGTGTCCAACATGTCATGAAACACCCAGCTCATCAGCTCCATAAAAGATGTAAGGGCATTGGTTAATCCAAACGTCATAATCGAGAACTCATAATGTCCAATCCCGATTCTAAAAGCTATCTTCGAGATATTTCTGTCCAAAATTCTTCAGCTGATGATATCTTGACTGAAGAAAATACCTTTGCTCCTTGAAACTGTTTAAACAAGTCATCGATCTAAGGTAGTAGATATTGATTCTTGACTGTGAGCTTGTTTAGTTCCCGGTAGTCTATACGCAAACAACACTACCATCCTTCTTCTTCATGAATTGCATTGGCACTTCCCATGATGCAATACATAGCCAATTAGAACCCTTGTTTAATAACTATTGTAGTTGCGTCTCAATCCCTTTAACTCCATAGAAGCTACTCTACAGGTGCCTTTGACATGAGTATCGTCCTTGGTAACAAGTCGATGACGAACTCGGTCGCACGATCAGGTGATAACCCGGTAAGTCTCCTGGAAACACATCAGGGAATTTATGCATCACATCAATATCTGTCATCTGTGGTGCTTTTTTGGTAACGTATACCACAGATACCATATATCCAACTCATTTCTCTTCAAAGCATCTCTTCGCCTTTAGCATAGAGCGGATTAGCTTTCACTTCCTAGGCAACATACTCCCAATGATACTAAATCATATGCCATTTTTATTCTTGAATGATAACCTCTTCTATGCACATAATCACTTGTAGAGTGTTGAGACAATCAGTCTATTTCCAAGATGACATCAAAGTCTACCATCTCAAGTTGACTCAGGTTGCATCCAAATTCTTTTCATCCATAAGATTTGGACATTGTTCGTAACACTCATCCCATACAACATCTAGTCCAAAGGGCTTGATGTAGCAAAATCTGGTATAAGGTCTTAAGAGCTTGTCTACTTCCTTCTTTTCTTTTGATTTTTCAAAGACTATCATCAAAATCTCATATTGCACTCATTAGCTTGTATTTCTTTTATCCTTGATGTTCTACCTTGCTCTATCTTCCATATACCTCGAAAAATCTTGTGATTGTTACTTCATATCCCAAGTCTATCTATAAGCATTAGGGTATATGCTTATAAATTCATTAATTCAACCAAACTATTTGGTCTTTACTTAATCATATCCCTCAACATTGGGCATAACTCAATTATCATTGTATTAAATTGAGTACTACTTATGCCATGACTTATCCGTGTATCCATTCTTAAATTTGCCTTTAGGAATCTTCTACCTTGTCAAAATTCATACCGATATAACCCTCTTTAACTCTACTTGAGTGTTATCTATTTCCTTACTGGCTACTCTTGATAGTTCTAATTTTTGCTCATGCACTCTTTTATAGACATGACTCATATCCATCCATTTAGCAATCTCGAAATAGTTCCTCCATTACTTCATCTGAGGTTCATTGGTCATAGCATTTAATCTGAATTCAATCATCTTTCTTCCAATAATTCTATTACCACTAATCATCTTTATCTACAAAGGCTAGGGAGTGTATGAATCAAAATGTCCATCCAAAAGTGATTCACTACCTTATGTCGATTTAGCATAATGGCAATACTTGCTTTATCTAGTGAACCTAGGTTTAAAGGATCAGGAGTAAATCTGTGGTAATCCAACCGGCATCCAAAGGCCGTTTGGTTGCACGGTGGTGCAAATACATGGAATAGAGATTTTTCAGTTCTTAACCTCATGGTCACAGGTTCTATTGAATATATAATGCCATTGGTCGAGGCACTATAGGAGTAAATCTGGAGAAAGATTTTGCACATCAGTAAATCATGTATAATCTGGAGAAAAATTTCGTACATCAATAAATCAGGTGTAAATCGAAAAGATGTACGCTCGACATGATTAAACATTTAACTATTCGTTCAGTTCACATCTCTGTTCATTTGGTCGATCATGAGAGTGGCTAAGATTGGTATAATCAGGACTACTACTAAAGAAACAATATCTATGACTTCAATTAACAGGTTAAATCAAGAAGGTATCCTGTCAAGGTACGAGAATTAAAATCTAGTATGTGCATCCTCTATAATCGTAAGAGTAAATCAATAATGCACCGCATTCTATATAAAATATCTTGCCATATGGCCACAATATATTCGATCCTTGCTGAAAATGTTTAAGGCTTCATCTTCAGAAAATATTCCTCAACCCCTGTTGGATCATTCTGTCATAATGCAGCTATTCCATACTTCGGTGGCTTACAAGGGTAACCACCTTGATACACTGCTTGTTGTGCACCAAACTTCTGCATGGGGGTATGCATTACTGGGACTTGCTATATGGTAGGCACTGTGTTATAGTTAACAGGTGTTGGGGTACAGTGTTGCTACCAATTGGTACCGTACTTGGTTTAACTCGGAGGTGTTGATGTGGCATCGGCAACTTGGGTAGTAATTCACATAGCAACTTGCATAGTCGGTCTCATCTGTTGTTGCTCTTATATTTTATTGGATCAAGTTTATGACAACCATAACCAAGGTACTTAGTAGTCCTGGTAGTTGGCTGGAGTGGCCTGGTTGTTCATTTTCTCTTATTTGCTCTAATCTGATTACCAACTCAGATGAGTTTTCATTACCCGTTCTCGACCCAGATAGTGGTGGAGTCAAGTTGCAACATCCTCTTCTTGCTTAGTGGGCAATAGATCAACTTGTAATGGATCTCACTCTGAGTCTCCACGTCACCCAGGAGTATAGCTTAAGCTTTTTTATAGTTGTTCTTATTCTTAATGCGTGGCCATTATTCTCTTATCTCTGTCGGATTTAGCCTGAGATCTTTCCCTTCATCTCTACAGGGTTTTGGCATTACTAGCCATTTTCCTTCTTCCTCTGTCCTACATCGAGTTTCACATCTTGTGAGTACCCACTCGGTATTCTAATTTCTATTGTACAGATGCTTCCTTCTTGCTACTGTACAATATCCTTGTATACTTATAGATAATACCCTATATTGTTTGCTTATTAGGATAATTTTTTGTCTTCTCTTTCCGTGTGAGTGTATATATATGGTTTCACCTTTTATATGTACATTATCGTCTTGTTTAATTTCTGTCTCAACCAACACAGGTGCTTATGGTTTATTTGTATTAAAGCTTTTAATTAATCCTAACTCAGTTCATGGACTCCAATGGAAGTATTCAGGTTTAATGGGTAAGGCCTACGAGAGCTCTGATACCAAGTTATCACACCCCAATTCTGCACCAACCAGAATGGTGTGATGAACCGTCAATAAACCAACGGTTTAACCAGGATCTCAAAATAGGCTATCCCACATATGATAAACCAAAACACATTCCACATTAATCAGAGGTAATAAAAGAAATAGCAGAAGTCTTATAGATAATGAACTGAGAATTTAACTGTGATAACCATAAATAAATATCAAATTATTGATAAATCAACTGCGACATAATTAAATAAATATCAATTACATGTCTTTAATAAAATTAAACAAAATCTAATTGAATACGCATGAGTTGAACTCGCATGAGGAGTCATGCATATCCACTAAGTCTTCAGCTTCCATTGTCGCCACATGCCAGTATACAGGAGTGTTCATATAATCTTCAACGGTAGTACCTGCATCATCAACTAAAAGTATTCGAATTCGAAAGGGGGAGCACACATCACGGCTCAGTGAGAAAACAAAACAATGCAACAATACATAAGCATGCAATCAATTCATATCATTGGTCTTGTTTAAAGTTTGCAATGTGCTATAGAAAGGATAGGTGGCCGCCGCACCTCTATACACGAATGTGTGAAAACGTCCAATGAAAACGGCACCGTAAGAAGCCCCACATGCACCCACCATGGACAATATACACCCAATGAAAATGGCATGGCTGCACTGGTTGCCCATACCAATACGTAAGCCCCTATTAGCGAGGGCTTGCAAACTGGGCTCGCAACTAATCAACCCTAATGTCAAACAATGTATCCAAGGCCTCACCCCAGCATCCCTCAATACATTCATAGAGATAGAGCTAGGGTCTGGTGACCAGGTTGAACCACAATGCCACGTCCCCCCCTCCTGATGCCCTACGACGTATTAGTTCCGCTAAGGTAATGGCGATACGACGATGTTAGTGGACAAGACATGAGTAAAGATAGAGCTAGAGTCTGGTGACCAGGCTGAACCACAATGTCACGTCCTCCCCCTGATGCTCCACTCGCATCAAGCACACTAACACTTGCTTACTAGACATGACTTGAATAGACCGTGGCACAATATACCCCGATGAGAACGGCATCGAAGTACCGGTTGATACCATCCCTACCCGCACCATGTACACCATCCAAACACAAACATTCACATGCCTATTCCTACCATCATCAACCTCATCATGTTATAATCAATAAATTTAAATATGCATGAACATTAATAATAGAAATATTGGATGACATGTTGAATGCACATTACAAGCATACACGCATGTCACAATCATGGTATTGGACTCAAGAAATAAAAATATTTTGTTATTAACCAATTAGTTTAGGTCTTGTTTCCTCACCTTAGCTTGTTAATAGATCCTCTTCCAAGCTTTAGAATCACCTTTATAATGTTATTATATTGCTAGAAGACTTAACAAAGTCGACAGAATTTAATTAGAAATAATTTTGAATTTCAAAAATTTGCTGTTAACTGAGGGTCCGAGGTAGGGTCGGAGTCATGATTGACCCTGGGTGCGACCCTCCCCCTAATCTGAACTTTCCGAACACTGAGGGTCGATGCTAGGGTCAGATCTGCCATCGACCCTAGGTGCGACCCCCCATGGTTTGAGTCAAAAATATCAGATTTCGTTCTCTCTTTCATGGTTGGGTCCTATGGCTTACTTCCCCAATCCATTTTATACTTGTTCTATGGTTTAAAACTATACTTTATTCACCTACATGGTTTTAATGATCTCCTCCATGGTTTTCCATGAAAACCTAACCATGGATGGATGATTTGGGTTTCTTCTAAGTCATATCCTCTTCATAAACCATTCTAAAGTCTTAAATAAATCATGGGGAATGTATTCATACCTTAGTTTTGCTGAGATTCAAAGTTCCTTTGAATTTCCTCTTCTTCATTAGCCTTTTCTTCAAGTTTTCCTTCTCATCTTTTCTTCCTTCTCTTATCTTTCTCTCAATCCAGTTAGGGTTGTAAAAGGAGTGAAAGAGTCTTAGGGACGTCCTATTTATAGGTCAAAACCTCCCAAAAGAAGTCCCATTGAGTTTAGGAAAGGTTCCAATCGAAATTAGGAAGGTTTCCTAATTTTAGGTTCGGCTGTTTTTCCCGAATACCGAGGGTCGATGGGAGGGTCGGACAACTCATAGAACCTCTGCGACCCATGGTTGAGGGTCGATGGTGAGGGTCGATGGGAGGGTTGGACTTGCCAGTTAAAACATGCGACCCTACCCTCATTTTGACTATTTTTGGGTAAATTTCATATTGGGTCTTGGGTTTCTTCACACACTTGGTCCCCTTGGCTCGACCATGATATGTAGATGGATCCCGACACGAAATGTAAGGTTAGGCTGGGTTCGTGGCGTGCAGGTCTTACATTGATGTACATTTATCTTGGTTTATTAGACATATATATATATATATATATAATTGGTTTCCCCTTTACATAGGTGCATTATTTTCATTCTTGGTTTATGTCTCATACAACACAAGTGCTTATGTTGTGTTCTTATTACAGTTTTTAAATTCTATCCTAACTCAGTTCATGACTCATGTCGAAGTAGTTAGGTCAATGGGTAGAACCTGAGAAGCTCTGTTACCAAGTTGTCACACACCAATTCTAGTCTAAGCAGAATGGTGTGATGAACTGCCAATTCTGGATCTCGCATAGGTCGTACCCACCATATCAAACCACACACACATTCCACATTAATAATCAGAGGTAATAAACAAATAAGCGGAAGTCTTACAGATAATGAACTGAGAGTCTAACAGTGATAAATAAGTATTTAATTCAATTATCTCCAAACCACAAGACATAAAAATAAATAATCAATTAAATATCTGATGTTCAAATTATAACTAAACTTAAGAAAAAATACATTGGTTGCACTCACATTATGAATCATGTGCATCTTCTTCAACTTCTACGTCCATCGCAGCAACGTGTCCATACGCCGACGCATTCATATATTCTTCAACAGTAGGACCTGCATCATCAACTAAAAATGTTCGACGTCGAAAGGGTGAGCACACATCACGGCTCAATGAGCAAACAAAATGATGTAATAAACTTATACATGCATTCAATTCATAACTTTGGTTTGGTTCATAAGTTTGCAATGTGCTATAGAAAGGTTTGATGGCCGCCACACCTCTATACACAAGTGTGTAAATCTACCCAATCGATCAAATACCATTGTCGTCCCACATGAACCCACCATGGAATAGAGATAGAGCTAAAGTGTCCGAATCAAACACCACCAATACTTCCCCTGATGCCCTACCCATACCAATACCTAAGCCCTAATTGGTGAGGGCTTGCAAATTGGGCTCGCAACTAACCAATCCTAATGACAAATAGTGTATCCATGGCCTCACCCCAGCATCCCTCAATACGTCCAAAGAGATAGAGCTAAGGCCCCTAGCAGACTCAAAGACCACACGGTCCGAGACCACCTACCCTGATGCCCTACAACGTAATTGTTCTGCTAAGGTAATGGCGATACAACGATGTTAGTGGGCAAGACTTGAGTAGAGATAGAGCTAAGGTCTAGTGACGAGGTCGAAGACCACCATGCCACGTCCTCTCCCTGATGCTCCACTCACATCCATTACACCAACCACACATATATATTCACATGCCTATTCCTAGCGTCATCATCATCATGATGTTATAAATAAACACAATTAAATACGCATGAACAGTAATAGCAGGAATATTGGATGACATGTGAGATGCACATTACAAGCATACAATCATAGAATCAATCATGGCATTGTACTCAACAAAAATAAATAGTTTATTATTAACCAATTAGTTTAGGTCTTGTTCCTTACCTATTAGCAATTCTCGATGTCCTTTCAAGTCTTGAAATTCTCTTTGAATTGGTTTAACAACCTAAAAGTTATATGAATTTAAGTTAGGGTTCATATGTGACATTAACAACCTAAAAGTTATATGAATTTAAGTTAGGGTTCATATGTGACATGTTACAGTAGTCAAAAATCAAAAACAGAGCACTGATAGGTGCCTGAATAATCCTATGGTTTCATGCTGTATTGACCATACTATCTACGGTCGATACCCTATGGTCGCATATGGTGCGACGGTGGATGTGACCATATGATTTCTGAAATCTTCCCGAATGCCTATGGTCGATCCTCTGGTGATACTGGTCATGCTATGGTTGATAGTAGCTACGACCTTGAGATTTTTTGTCATAGTCTACACAAAATTCAAGTTCTTCCTTAGTTAATTCTTCTATTTTTAAATGGGATTTATTCTATGGTCATCCTATGGCCATCATTAGTAATTTCTTATCAACCCTAATCATCAAATTCACTCTACATGATTATCCTTGGGATTTTCTCAAGAAAATCACATAGATCATAATAGGTGGATATTGCCTATATTGCATAGAAGTCTTATTCTTTAGAGTTTACATCTCTAGAGATTGGTTTCATATCTTGGCCTGTGATAAAGAGCCAATCCCTTCTCAGCAAACTCTTCTCTTTAGCTTTTTCTTCTTCTCCTTCTCTTCCTTCTCTTCCTTCTCTTTCTCTAGGGTTTACTAATGTTCTAAAAGAGTGTAAAATGACTGAGGGATGTCCTTTATATAAAGAAAAACTCTCCATATAGAGTCCTCTTTCAATTAGAAAAGAAATCCCTTAGTTTAGGAATGTTTCCAAAACTCAGAGTTGGATCTGGGTTCTCACGGTCGATCATATGGTCGCATAAACCGTCGACCGTAGGGTCAAAATCATCGACCGTTGGGTTCTAGATTTGAGATTTTTGGTTCCCTTCCTTAGGGTCGACCATACCTACCCAAGCATGCGACCTTAGGTATGTTTTTAGTGTTTTTAACTCGATTTTCATACCTGGTTTGTAATCTATTAACACACGCTCGGTCCACTTTGTCTAGGAATGATGGGAAGACCTGGCACGACACGGTTAGACCAAGTTAGTGGGGTCCGGGTCTTACTTAAGTCTTCTCCCATCTCCAGTGGATGCATAGTCAATACATGTGATGGGTCTCCAACATACTCCTTTGGTAAGGACATGTGAAATATGACATGCATACTAGATGGACAGCGGTAATGCTAGTTGATATGCAGCTTTTCTATGTCTCTCCAAAATTTTATAAGGTCCAAAACATCTTTAGGACACAACTTTCCCTTCTTGTTGAACTGCTTCAAACCATGCATAAGTGACATCATCAAGAACACTTTGTCACTTACGGCGAACTCAAGGTCTTGGCATCTCTTCTGACAACTTTGAGCTATCATGGCCCTTTTTCATTGATCTTGTCTACCACTCGACAGGTTTCTTCAATAGACTCTGGTCCTACAATTCCTCATTCTCTTACTTCATTCCAAAAACGGAGGTGTTTGACATTTCTACCATACCTTTCTTCATAGGTGATGTCTGTGTGGTAGCTTGCTATTTAAATTAATCAATGGAAACTTTTCAACTCAAGCTCCTTTAAAAAAAAATTTCACAGGTTTAGAGAATACCTCCTAGGATCTATATAGTCCTCTCCGACTGTCTGTCGATTTCAGGGTGAAATGCGGTACTAACTTCAACTTTGTCCCCATCATTTTCCGTAGTCCCTCCTAAGACTTTGAGTTAAAGCGTGAGCCTCTATCTAAAACTATGCTCTTAAGCATAACATTCAATCTGGTAGTATTATCTACATATAGGTTAGCTTGCCATTCCAAAGCATACTGAAGTCGTATATCAATGAAATGAGCCATCTTTATAGGGCGATCAACAACCACCAAAACTGCATCAACCAATCTGGGAGTCAGTGGTAAACCGGTGACATAGTCCATTGTAATCCAGTTCCACTTCTAAACTGGCTCCGATAGTGGTTTTGTAATCCTATTGGTCATTTTCTTTCGGCCTTTACTTTCTGATAGTTCAAACACTGAAATACATATCTAGCCACAACTACTTCCATTCCCTTCCACCAATGCAATCTCTTCATGTTTTGGTATATTTTTGTACTTCTAGGATATACCTAATTTGGCATTGAATGGGCTTTTAGCATTATTTTGTATCTTAGATCTGAGTTTTTCACTTTCAGGTATGCATAATCATCCTCTGTATCTCAGGACCTTTTTCGCATCCAAAGTAAGTCAGGATTAGGTTGTCCTTTCTCTAAATCTTCTTGTACTAATCTTTGATATGGATCTAACAAAATTACTACCTTCACTTCATCCCTTAAATCATAGATGATTTTTAACGCTACGAACACAAGCGGGGAATTATTGCTCCATAAGTTCATCCATAAGTTCTCACTCAATTTGATTATCATGAGTTTCTATTATATGTTACTCTTCTACTAAATCCAAACTGTTACTGTGAAACATAAGACAGCATTTATACTAGGTCCTTCATTAGATTTCATATTCCTCTTTTTGCTCAAGTCCTCAGCTACCATATTAGCTTGCCCAGGTGACATTGAATATTGTAGTCTTAATCCTTCAGGTGTTCCAACCATCTCCTTTGCCTCATGTTCAACTCTTTCTGGGTAAAGAGCTAAGTAAACTCTTGTAATCCAATTTACCTGAAATTCTTCTCCGTATAGATAATGTTTCCAAGTCTTGATTGCATGATTCACCACTGCTAACTCTAAGTCATGAGTAAGGTAACTCTTTTCATGCTTCTTCAGTTACCATGAAGCACATGCAATCGCTTGTTCTCCTTGCATCAACTTGCATCCTAGACCCAATTCAGAAACATTGGTGTATAGGGTAAAAGGTTCCTTTAGTGCTGAAACGATCAAGAAGGGAGCTGATTTCAACCTTGTGTTGAAGCACTTTTTGCATTAATCAGACCATATGAACTTCTTCACTTTCCTGGTCAGCTTGGTGAGGTACAGCGATTCTAGAGTTGTGCTTTACGAACCGCCTATAATAACTAGCTAATCCCAAGAAACATTTGATCTCCATAATGTTCTTAGGTGCTTCTCACCCTACGATTTCTTCTATCTTATTGGGGTTCACTTTAAGCCCTTCTAATGTCACTACGTGACTTAAGAACTGCACCTCGTTTAGCCAAAACTCGCTTTTCTTGAATTTGGCACAAGGTTTCTTCCTTCTCAGCCATTATAAGGCTATACTAAGATCCATTATAGGACTTTCTTTGTATTTGGAATAGATCAATTTATCGCTAATGAAAACTATGACCGATGTGTCCAATATGTCCTAGAACACCCGATTCATAAGCTCCATAAAAGATGTAAGGGCATTGGTTAATCCAAACTAATTAACCAGGGACTCATAATGTCTATACCTGGTTCCAAAAGTCGTCTCTAGATTATCACTCTCTCTAATCTTCAATTGATGATACTCCATCCATGGTTGTTCTTAGGAAACACCTTTGCACCTTACAACTGATCGAACAAGTCATCAGTCTATAGCAATGGATACCAATTCTTTATGATGAGCTTGTTCAATTCTTGGTAGTCAATACATAGCCAAACACTACCATCCCTCTTCACGAGTAGCACTAGCGCTCCCCTTGATGGAATACTTAGCTGATTAAATCCTTTGTCTAATAACTCTTGTAGTAGAGTCTTCATTTCCTTCAACTCTGTAAGAGCTGTTCTATAAGGTGCTCTTGACACCAGTCCCGACCTTGGTAACAAATTGATAATGAACTCGATCGCCTGATCAGGTGGCAATCAACGTAAGTCTTCTGGAAACACATCAAGGAATTTACACACTATTTTTATATCTTCCATCTATGGTGTTTCTTTAGTAACGTCTACCACAGATATCATATATCAAACTCCTTTCTTTTCAAGGCATCTCTTTGCCTCAAGTACAGGGAGGATATGCTTTTACTTCCTAGGCAACATACATCAAATAAAACTAAATTATGTACTGTCTCAGCTCTTGAATGACAACCTCTTCTATGAGCATAATAACTTTGTAGAGTCTTCAGACAACCAGTCCGTCCCCAAGATGACGTCAAAATTTTCCATCTCAAAATTATGGTTGCATCCAAATTCTGTCCATCCATACAATTTAGACATTGTTCACAATACTAATCTAACATAACATCTAGTTCAATAGGGCTTAAACTAGTAAAATCTGGTGTAAAGATCTTAAGAGCACATCTAGCTCCTTCATCTCTTATGGTTTTTTCAAAGACTATCATTAATAATCTCACATCATAAAAAGGTCATTAGCTTACACCAATAATCTCATATTGTACTCATTAACTTACATCTCTTTTATCACTGTTGTTCTACCCTGATCTCCCTTCCATACGTTTCGAACAACATCTTTGATTGGTTACACTGTACATATCCAACATGTCTACTTATAAGCATTAAGATATATGCTTATAATTTCATTAATTTTGCCAAATTCACTTAGTTATTACTCAATCCTTTTGTTCAACGTTGAAAATAACTCAATAGTAATTGAACTAAATTGAGTACTATCAATGCCATGATTTTTAACTTCATCCGTGTATCCACTTTTCGATATGCTTTTAGAAATCTTTTGCCTTGTCAAACTTCATACCGATATAGCCATCTTTAATTTTTTCCGAGCGCGAACTACTCTGTACTAGCTACTCTTGGTAGTTTTCACTTTTGCTCATGTACTCTTTTACAGACCATGACTCAAATTCATCCTTCTAGCAATCTCAGAACAGATTTTTTTATTACTTTATCTGAGGTTTCTTGGCTACAGAGATTTATCTGAATCCAATCATCTTTCTTCCAATAATTTTCTTATTAACTAAGTATATTTATCAACGGAGGTTAGGGAATGTAAGAATAAGAATGTTTATCCAAAAGTAGTTCCTTTCCTTCTTTCAAATTCAATATAATGACAAACACTTGTTTTATCTAGTGAACCTAGGTTTAAAGGATCAGGAGTAAATCTATGGTAACCAATCTGAATACATGGAAATAGAGGTTTTACAGCTCTTAGCTTCATTGTTACAGGTTCAACTGAGTATATAATGCCATTGGTCAAGGCACTACAAGATTAAATCTGGAGAAAGTTTTGGTACATTAATAAATCAGGCATAAATTGAAAAGATGTACATTTGGAATAATTAAACCTTTAACTGTTCATTTTGTTCATATCTCTATTCATGTTGTCGATCATGAGAGTAGCTTAAATTGATATAATTAAGGCTAATTCTAAGGAAACAATATCTATTTCTCCAATTGACAGGTTGAATCAAGAAGGTATCCTGTCAAGGCACAAGAATTTAAAATTAGGTATGTGCATCCTCTATAATTATAAGAGTAAGTCAATGATGCACTGCATCCTCTATACACATGTCTAGTTATATGGCCACTATAGACTTGATCCCTTGCTGAAAATGCCCGAGGCTTCATCTTTAGAACTCATTCCTCAATCCTTGTCGGATCATTCTACCATGATGTAGCTATCCCATACATCGGTGGTTGATAAGGGTAACCACCTTAGTACACTGCTTGTTGTGTACTAAGCTTTTGTACTAGGGTGTGTGTTACTGGGACCTATTGTATGGTAGGCACTGTGTTATGGCTAACATTTGTTGGAAGTACAGTGTTGCTACCAATAGACACTGTATTTGGCCTAACCTAGAGGTGTTGTATAGCATTGGTAACTTGGGTTGTGATTCCCATGGTAACTTGCATAGTCGGTATCATCTGTTGTTGCTCTTGCATTTTATCAGACTAAAATTTGTTACAACCCTGGCCAAGGCATTTTCTGGTCCAGGTAGATTGGCTAGAGTGGCGTAGTTGTTCACCCCTTTGACTTGATCTAGTCTGATTATCATTCTTTGATATTTACTTAGATGAGTTCTCATTACTCGTTCTCGACCCAGATAGTGGTGGGGTTGGATTACAACCTCTTCCTAATGCTCAGCGGGAAATGGATCAGCATGTAGCAGATCTCACTCTAAGTCTCCAGGTCACCCAGGTGTATGCTTTATCTTTTTTTATAGTACTCTTATTTTTGGCCTATGGCCATTGTTCCCCTTTCTCTGTTAGATTTGACCCGAGATTTTCCCTTTACCTCGGCAGGGATTTAGGCGTTACTAGTCATTTTCTTCTTCCTTTATCATACATCGAGTTCCACATCTTGTGAGTGTCAACTCGATATTTTAATTTTCTACTCACAGATGCTCCCTTCTTGCTACCATACTATATCCTTTCTATACTCAAGCAACTGACCGACTTACGACCGTACCCTATTTTATTTGTTTATCCGGATATATTTAGAATTTCTTTTTCTTATGTTTGTATATAAATATGGTTTAACCTCTCATATGTACATTATTGTCTTGTTTAAGTTCTATTTCAACCAATACAGGTGCTTATGGTGTGTTTATATTAAAGCTTTTAATTTTTCCTAACTCAATTCATGAACTCTTGTGAAACTATTCAGGTTTGATGGGCAATGCCTGAGGGCTCTAACGCCAAGTTGTCACACCTGAATTCTCGACTAACATGTGATGTGATGAACCATCATGAGAACCAATGGTTCAAAACAGGATCTTGTATAGGCCGTGCTAACATTTTAAACCAAATACACATTCCACAATAATAATCAGAGTAAATAAATAAATGAAATTATTAATAATGAACTGAGTGTCTACAATGATAAATATTTAAATAATCCAGTTATCTCCATGTAACCAAAACATAATTAATACCTATTCCAAGTATTAAAATACGAGAATGAAACACTAAGTGTAACCACGGTGGAAACACTTGCTCGACGGGTCATATTTGTGCTCCACAGCTTGCATATCTACAACCGGCATGTGTCTATACATTGGCTCATTCAGGTAGTCTTCAATGATATTACCTGCATCATTAGAAACTAAAAAGAAAATGGTACCATGGGATGAGCTCACAACTTATCTCAGTGAGAAAACAAAACAATGTAACAAACATATGTATGCATTCAATTCATATCTTTGGTTTGGTTTTAAGTTTGCAATGTATTAAAGAATAGATTGGTGGCCACCATACCTCTATACATGAGTGTGAGAATCCACCCAATGGATCAAACACCATTGTCGTTCTACATGCACCCACCATGGAATAGAGACAAAGCTAAAGTGTCCAGATCGTAAAATGCCAACACTCCCTTGATTTCTTACCCATACCAATATGTAAGCCCCTGTTGGCGAGGGCTTGCAAACTGGACTAGCAACTAACCAATCCTAATGCCATCCAATGTGTCTAAGGTCTTATCTACATTCATTGAGATAAAGCTAAGGCCCCCAACAGAGTTGAAGACCACACGATCTGAGACCACCTCCCCTGATGCCCTATGACGTAATAGTTTTGCAAAGGTAATGGCTTTATAACAATGTCAGTGGGTAGGAATTGAGTAGAGATAGAGCTAGAGTCTGGTGATCAGGCTGAACCACAATGCCACGTCCTCCCCTTGCTGCACCACTCACATCCAACACATTAACCACATAGACAATCAAATGCCTATTCCTAGCATCATGATCATCATCATGTTTTAAATAGACAAAAATAAATATGCATGAGCAGTAATAACAGTAATATTGGATGGCATGTGAGATGCACATTACAAGTAAGCAAGCATAGAATCAATCATTGCATTGGACACAGTAAAATAAAATAACTTGTTATTTGCCAATTAGTTTAGGTCTTGTTCCCTCACCTATGATTGATGTTTGTTCCTCTCCCAAGCTTTGGAAGTCACTTTGAATCTATTCAGAACCTAAACAATTAATGTATTTAATTTAGGATTCAAGTTTAACAAGTTATAGTAGTCAAAAATCCTGTCTGATCTCAAAATGTTCTTGCTGTTATCGTGTGGTCACACATGTGGTCAAA